>CM060704.1:98902541-100102541 GCA_030686995.1 Artemisia argyi
AAGTGTTTTGATTTTCTTAATTCGAGTCATTAGATTAGTTTAATCTAAAGTATGTAAAGATTCAAGTGTAAGGGGAACGTTCATTCCCTATGATGTATTATTTTGGATGGTAGGGTAAGAGTGTATGCAAAAAAAAAATAAATAAATAAAAAAAATAAAAAAAAAATAAAAGAGAAAAAACATACGGACTACCATCCCTTTTCATTATATGTTCATTTTATGTTTTTGTTATTTCTTATTTATTAGCTTAAGTCGAGTCTAGTCTTGGCTTAGCAACGCCATATTGTACATGTAATTAACCAAGATTGTTAACTCGCCACCAGTAAAACTTCCTTTATCCAACAAAACCGTGTAATTCATATCCCTATACCTAACGTTACCACCCTTTAAAAGACCTCTTTGATAGTTTATCCTAGGTGCTTACGCTATGTGGTGGAGGTTTGATCCTTTCCCAAGCCTATGGTAATCTATTTTGCTATGACAGGTAGTGAGAGATATCTTCCATTTCCATAATGTTATATTACTTTATTACACCCGAGAGATATGAGTATCTAAACACTATTTGTGAGGTGCTAGTGTATGACCTCCGTGCTTGTCTATTGGTCTTTAGTGGAGCGATTATTTGTTTTAATTACTTTTATATTAGTGTTAAATGACCCCTAACTTGTCTTTTGAGTAGAATAAAAGCGCATTTGCTTGAGGACAAGCAAATCTCAAGTGTAAGGGTATATGATGAGGCGAAAAATGATCCGTTTTTAGGGATCTCGAGAAGCTTACAACCCCCACCAGGCAGTGTACCTGATCGTTGTAGTATAGTATAGTATAGTGACAAGCACCGGAGGATTGATCGTTCAGCTTAGGAATAGTGTCGCTAGGATTAGAAAGCCTAATTACTAGTTCTAAAGGTGAGGGATGATTATTTTTTGTATTTTTATATTTTTATGAAAGCAAGAAAAATCTCGGGTTTTGAAAGAGTGGGCGGAATTAGTTGCTATTCAACTAACCCAAAACTAAGATGCAATCAAAATAAAATACTAAAAATGAAAATAAACTAATTATACTAAAGTTGTGAGCAGTAATTGGAGAAAATGTGTTTACTTAGATTTCACTACTCCCTAGATATCTTTTACACGTTAATTACTTGTTATAATTGCATGGATGACGGATTGTATTCCTTAATACCATTCATGGGGTGGCATACATAACTCCCCAATTCTATGAGCTCTTATCTCCTCCTACACCATGCCCAACACAACTATAGGGATTATAGACAGTGGCTCATGCATTAAATACAACCAATAAAGACCTAGTATGCCTCGGTTCATGTTTCTTAAGACGTTCAAGCATGTTACCATTTGGAGATCTGCCATTTTCTTAAGCCTAACATATAAATCATTCATCCAAGACAAGAATAAACAAGTAATCAACACATAATCAATATCTAGGTTTCATTAGATCTAAGCAAACACAAAAGAGATCTAGCCGAGTATAATGGAATTGAGACAAGAATAAGATATAGACAACCAACACATAGACATATTGATTGAATTAGAAGAACACTTATCTCAATTACAATGCAAGGTATCAAGGGTTTGGAACCCTTGAAAAACCTGTAAAAGTTGCACCAAAATCGTCTTTAGGGTTTCTCCCAAAACTTCTCTTTTATAATGTGAAAAACTAGAAAACTATATATAGGAAAATGGGGATGACGGCGTCAAGAACAAAGGTGTGACGCCGTCATCTCGCCGCCAAATACTTCCTCGGACGGCCTTGATCTACTTCTGACGCCGTCAGGGCCTAGGCCGTCACACAAATAACTCTTGACACCCTGTGTGTGAGGCCGTCATCAACTACGGATTTTAATTCTTGAGGTTTAACTTCATCATGGGATTACTCTTGACGCCTTCATGTACTGTTCCCAGCATGGAAAATTGAGACTTTGCCGTTTTCTTCACTTTTATGCTCCAAAAACTTCCAAAATGGCTTCTTTTCCAGAATTCACTCTCCAAGTACCTAAAATCACAAAATGAACGATTTAGGGAAATATTTGATCAAATAAAGTCGGATTCGGGCTTAAATGACCCCCTAAAAACGGATCATTTTTCGCCTCATCATATACCCTTACACTTGAGATTTGCTTGTCCTCAAGCAAATGCGCTTTTATTCTACTCAAAAGACAAGTTAGGGGTCATTTAACACTAATATAAAAGTAATTACAACAAATAATCGTTCCACTAAAGACCAATAGACAAGCACGGAGGTCATACACTAGCACCTCACAAATAGTGTTTAGATACTCACATCTCTCGGGTGTAATAAAGTAATATAACATTATGGAAATGGAAGATATCTCTCACTACCTGTCATAGCAAAATAGACTACCATAGGCTTGGGAAAGGATCAAACCTCCACCACATGGCGTAAGCACCTAGGATAAACTATCAAAGAGGACTTTTAAAGGGTTGTAACGTTAGGTATAGGGATATGAATTACACGGTTTTGTTGGATAAAGGAAGTTTTATGGTGGCGAGTTAACATTCTTGGTTAATTACATGTACAATATGGCGTTGCTAAGCCAAGACTAGACTCGACTTAAGCTAATAAATGAGAAATAACAAAAACATAAAATGAAAATAGAATGAAAAGGGATGGTAGTCCATATGTTTTTTTTTTTTCTTTTTCCTTTTTCTATTTTTTTTTTCTTTTTCTTGATTTTTTTTTTTTTCTTTTTTTTTTTTTTTTTTTTTTTTTGCATACACTCTTACCCTACCATCCAAAATAATACATCATAGAGAATGAGCGTTCCCCTTACACTTGAATCTTTACATACTTTACATTTAAACTAATCTAATGACTCGAATTAAGAAAATCAAAACACTTGGAGCACTTTTAAGATTAACGCACATATAGGGGTAATAATATTATGTTCTTCTCCATTACTCTATAAAATAAGTACTTACCCATGAGTCCCAATCGTCCCAAAACAATATGTACAAGGATATGACTCGACTTAGCAACCATGTAATCAATTAGAAAGTTAACTTAGGGTTTAACAAATAACAATAATGCACTAAAAATGAGCGCATACACGGAAGGCTAAGGCGATTTGGTTGAACATTTAAGTGGGGTGTAACAAATTCTTCCCTTAAGTAAAATGCTTAAGGTTAGAAACGAAAAGATAGGCTCGGAGGGGTGTACTAGGGGTATCGTGTACTAAAAATGAGTACAACGCTAAGGGTGTGGGAAAAATTAGTTGACTTAACTTGTCAAGAAGTATGACTTAAATGGTCAAGTAATTATGATACGGGTTTAACACAAGGGTGATCCTAATGCCTCTTATCATGTAGTAAATCCTACCACACGAATGTAGTCTCACTAGCGGTCTCGGGATGCCTCACTAACGCAAGTTCTAGAATCTAAATGCTACCGGTACACTCATAAGCATTAACAATGAATGCTTTTCCTATCAAATCTAAAGGCGAACCTCACATATTTGGGTGGAAAATTTTTCTGAATATACGGTTATGTTCTAGTCATACAATCTCCTATCCATGAGACGCTTGCTATGGCTAAAGTTTCACTCCTAAATGTTGTAAAAAATTTTAAATTTGGCGCTAAAATTACACTAACAAGTATTTCTCATAGTTTTATTACACATCTACTATCAAACAAAACAAACTCAAGCGAAAGTGCATATGTAAGGTATCATCTTTTTACCCTCCCCTTACACTTAAGATAAACATTCACCCAAATGTTCAAGTAAAGAATGTAAAAGTGAAAAAGTAAAGAGAATGAAATCAAATACTCCCCTGATTCGCTCGGTATGGATTATAGGATGGCCAGGTTAGATCTTCCTCCAAGAAAACGAAAAATCAAAGCTTCCCTTCCAGAATATAAATCATCTCCTTGTCGAACATAACCTGTAAATCCTGACAAAATAGACAAGACAACCTCGCGTAAAATCGGCGGCATCGTATATAAGTTACTAAATCCTAGAAAACAAAGTAAGATATAATACTTGTGGAATGAAGTTTGCAGATTTCCTGGAGATTATAAAACTTAATAATTCACAAAAACCATAAGACTCCGTTAGAAAAACAAAACCGGTAAAATTTCCAGATTTTAACTCCTGACGCCGTCAAGAGTAATCCTCTGACGCCGTCAGAATGGACCTGCAAAAATTCTTATGTTAAGTTTCCGGAAAATTTCTGGAAAAACTTGGTCTTACTTCCTGGAAAATCCTGCAAAACTTCATTATGACTCAATACAAGCATTTGACTCTAACAAATACGAATATACATGTTCATTTAATATTGTGGAGAATCATGATCGGTTTGTTTCTTAAAAACATATTTGGGGTTTCCCCTTACACTTATCTTTTGCAAAAATACTTTTAGGTTGGAGTTAAGACTGGGCCAAACAACATAGTAAAGTATTTCCACATTTTAATTGAGAAACATGATCAACCAACAATAAAAATAAAACATGCATACGGAAGCAAATAACAATCAAACAAATAAAATCACACAAAACATGGGTTGCCTCCCAAGAAGCGCTTTTCTTTATTTACGAGTCTTGTAGCTAGACTCAAGGTCATGGGTTACTACGTGATTTCATCATTGGTTCCACTCTCTAGGTCGTCTTCTAAACCAGTTTTTTATTCCGGACCTAGTTGCAAGCACTCTTTGTAGAAACCAAGCATCCTATTTCTAACATACTCTACTCCTCTACGTCTATCCTCCTCATTCCTATAATAAGCCGCTTGCTTATGTTCCTTTTCGAAATTAGAGAGACGGCGGTATTGTTCGATCTTGTAGGGCATTTGATAAGCAACCTCATCATTCTCTTTCTTGAACCTAACTATCCCTAAAGTCGGATCATAACTCATCCTAGTGGCTTCAACAAATGGTTTTCCGAATACTATTTGGCTTAGGCAAGCATCTATCACCGGACGAATGTCTTCCACTATCATAAAATCGATTTCATAGGTGAGATTCCCTATAATCACATGTAATCCCTTCACTCTTCCTGCAAAATTACTTATCCGATTCTTACCGGGCATCATCCTAAAATTGAGTTGCTTCTTCATCACCCAATTGTAATAAGTCCTAGTCATGATATTCACGGGGGATCTAAGGTCGATGTAAGCTTTCCATATATGCATGTGCCCGATATTACATAGGATGTTAATGTTAGAGGGGTCTCCCATTTTGATAAGGGGGTCGCCAAATATATATGTTCTCTCGGGACTATCGAATAAATCCTTATGGTATTCCCGTTCTTCCTTGGTTGGCAACTTATCAAAGTTTTCTTCTATAGGTTCTACCTCCTCTAATTCCTCATCCTTATTAACCTCAACTTCCCTACTCTCATCCTTACTATCGGCTTCTACTCTAACTTCATCCTTGTCACTCTCCTCTATCTCCTTATCTATCAGCTTAATGGTGACAACATTGACAAAGTGGACATGTTTGGATGATGAGGGGTCCTTAATTTGGATTCCACTATTGGTGTCCCTAGTGTCCTTCCTAGGTGTGATTAATTCTTGGTTGTTGAGGGCTTTCAACAAGTTGTCAATCTGGTTGGTCATCTCCGTTTGTTGTTGGTTGAATTCGGTTTCAAACCTAGCTATGCGGGCTTCTTGAGATGCCATGAACTTTGACATCAATCCTTCAAGATTGTTGGTACTACCATAATTGTTAGAAGGATTGTTGTTGAAAGTACGGTTGGATGGTGGACCGTTTGGTTGGTAACGATTAGGCGGATTGGAAGAATTGGGTTGATTTTGTTTCCACCTAAGGTTTGGGTGATTTTTCCAAGAGGGGTTGTATGAATCACCATAAGTGTTTGGCTCGGGCTTGAAAGTGTACCACTTATCTCCTGCATCGTCGGTACGCGTGGATGCGTAGTCCGCAAAAGCTGTTCCGGGGAGTTCCATACAATCACGAGTGTCATGGGGACCACTACATAATTCGCATGAAGAAGTGATTTTGTTCACTTGACTTGAAGGCTTAGGAGAATCGTAAGATTTCATGAGAAACTTGACTTGGTCCTCAAGTTCCATGATCCTACGGTCGGGAGTGCTAGAATTGTTCGAAGGCAAAGATATTGCCTTGACCGTTTTGTTCAAATCACGGGGATCATTCCAACTTTCGTTGTCATAGAGAGCAAGATCTTCTATGAGTTCCCATGATTGTTCCGCACTAAGATCACGTAGCTTACCATCGGCCGATTGGTCAATGGTTCGCCTCGTGGAGATATCGATATGGTCATAAAAAATTTGGACTTGGAGCCAAAGATCTATGCCATGATGAGGGACTTTTTGGAGTAAGTCCTTGAAACGAGTCCATGCTTCATAAAGAGATTCATTTTGACGTTGTTGGAACATCAAGATGTCATTTCTAAGCTTAGTAGTTCTCCCCGGTGGGTAAAATTGAGCAAGGAAACGAGTGGTGAGATCATCCCATGTGGTGATGGATCCCGCGGGTAAACGCTCAAGCCATTGACTAGCTTGATCCCGTAGAGAGAATTGAAATAGGCGTAAACGGGTAGTCTCTCTAGTTTCAACACCTAGGTCTATGGAATCTACGATTTTGAGAAAGTCCTTAAGATGTTGGTTTGGATCTTCGGAACGAAGTCCATGGAATGCACATCCGCTTTGCACCAACTGGATGGTGTCGGATCGCAAGGGGGTCACATTGGCTCCGGTGAGCTCAATGGTGTTTCGGTAGCCTTGGTGGCTAGGTCGGGAAAACTCTCCTAAGGTTCGGGGCCTAAGGGGTTCTAATGGTGGGTTTTGTTGTGGTGGGATGACGGGTTCAAAGATGTTACCACCTTCCATGATGTCGGATGGTAAAGAGTTACGAACAAAGGCACGAAGAAATAAGATAGACTAAAGAAAACATAAAAATAAAAATAAAATCTTACTAGAAAGGAATCTAGCAAGTAGACCTAATAAAAAGAAATTTTAACCTAGACAATAACTATTCCCCGGCAGCAGCGCCAAAAACTTGATGCGTGGGAATCGCAACAGGCTTTACCTCTCGAGGGATCTCGAGAAGCTTACAACCCCCACCAGGCAGTGTACCTGATCGTTGTAGTATAGTATAGTATAGTGACAAGTACCCGGGGATTGATCGTTCAGCTTAGGAATAGTGTCGCTAGGATTAGAAAGCCTAATTACTAGTTCTAAAAGTGAGGGATGATTATTTTTTGTATTTTTATATTTTTATGAAAGCAAGTAAAATCTCGGGTTTTGAAAGAGTGGGCGGAATTAGTTGCTATTCAACTAACCCAAAACTAAGATGCAATCAAAATAAAATACTAAAAATGAAAGTAAACTAATTATACTAAAGTTGTGAGCAGTAATTGGAGAAAATGTGTTTACTTAGATTTCACTACTCCCTAGATATCTTTTACACGTTAATTACTTGTTATAATTGCATGGATGACGGATTGTATTCCTTAATACCATTCATGGGGTGGCATACATAACTCCCCAATTCTATGAGCTCTTATCTCCTCCTACACCATGCCCAGCACAACTATAGGGATTGTAAACAGTGGCACATGCATTAAATACAACCAATAAAGACCTAGTACGCCTCGGTTCATGTTTCTTAAGACGTTCAAGCATGTTACCATTTGGAGATCTGCCAGTTTTCTTAAGCCTAACATATAAATCATTCATCCAAGACAAGAATAAACAAGTAATCAACACATAATCAATATCTAGGTTTCATTAGATCTAAGCAAACACAAAAGAGATCTAGCCTAGCATAATGGAATTGAGACAAGAACAAGATATGGACAACCAACACATAGACATATTGATTGAATTAGAAGAACACTTATCTCAATTACAATGCAAGGTATCAAGGGTTTGGAACCCTTGAAAAACCTGTAAAAGTTGCACCAAAATCGTCTTTAGGGTTTCTCCCAAAACTTCTCTTTTTTAATGTGAAAAACTAGAAAACTATATATAGGAAAATGGGGATGACGGCGTCAAGAACAAAGGTGTGACGACGTCATCTCGCCGCCAAATACTTCCTCGGACGGCCTTGATCTACTTCTGACGCCGTCAGGGCCTAGGCCGTCACACAAATTACTCTTGACGCCCTGTGTGTGACGCCGTCATCAACTACGGATTTTAATTCTTGAGGTTTGACGCCGTCATGGGATTACTCTTGACGCCTTCATGTACTGTTCCCAGCATGGCAAATTGAGACTTTGCCGTTTTCTTCACTTTTATGCTCCAAAAACGTCCAAAATGGCTTCTTTTCCAGAATTCACTCTCCAAGTACCTAAAATCACAAAAGGAACGATTTAGGGCAATATTTGATCAAATAAAGTCGGATTCGGGCTTAAATGACCCCTTAAAAATGGATCATTTTTCGCCTCATCATATACCCTTACACTTGAGATTTGCTTGTCCTCAAGCAAATGCGCTTTTATTCTACTAAAAAGACAAGTTATGGGTCATTTAACACTAATATAAAAGTAATTACAACAAATAATCGTTCCACTAAAGAACAATAGACAAGCACGGAGGTCAGACACTAGCACCTCACAAATAGTGTTTAGATACTCACATCTCTCGGGTGTAATAAAGTAATATAACATTATGGAAATGGAAGATATCTCTCACTACCTGTCATAGCAAAATAGATTACCATAGGCTTGGGAAAGGATCAAACCTCCACCACATGGCGTAAGCACCTAGGATAAACTATCAAAGAGGTCTTTTAAAGGGTTGTAACGTTAGGTATAGGGATATGAATTACACGGTTTTGTTCGATAAAGGAAGTTTTATGGTGGCGAGTTAACAATCTTGGTTAATTACATGTACAATATGGCGTTGCTAAGCCAAGACTAGACTCGACTTAAGCTAATAAATGAGAAATAACAAAAACATAAAGTGAACATAGAATGAAAAAGGGATGGTAGTCCGTATGTTTTGTTTTCTTTTTCCTTTTTCTATTTTTTTTTTCTTTTTCTTGATTTTTTCGATTTTTGCACCTTGTATTGAAATTGAGATAAGTGTCGCTAGGATTAGAAAGCCTAAATACTAGTTCTAAAGGTGAGGGATGATTATTTTTTGTATTTTTATATTTTTATGAAAGCAAGTAAAATCTCGGGTTTTGGAAGAGTGGGCGGAATTAGTTGCTATTCAACTAACCCAAAACTAAGATGCAATCAAAATAAAATACTGAAAATGAAAATAAACTAATTATACTAAGGTTGTGAGCAGTAATTGGAGAAAATGTGTTTACTTAGATTTCACTACTCCCTAGATATCTTTCACATGTTAATTAGTTGTTATAATTGCATGGATGACGGATTGTATTCCTTAATACCATTCATGGGGTGGCATACATAACTCCCCAATTCTATGAGCTCTTATCTCCTCCTACACCATGCCCAGCACAACTATAGGGATTGTAAACAGTGGCTCATGCATTAAATACAACCAATAAAGACCTAGTACGCCTCGGTTCATGTTTCTTAAGACGTTCAAGCATGTTACCATTTGGAGATCTGCCAGTTTTCTTAAGCCTAACATATAAATCATTCATCCAAAACAAGAATAAACAAGTAATCAACACATAATCAATATCTAGGTTTCATTAGATCTAAGCAAACACAAAAGAGATCTAGCCTAGCATAATGGAATTGAGACAAGAACAAGATATAGACAACCAATACATAGACATATTGATTGAATTAGAAGAACACTTATCTCAATTACAATGCAAGGTATCAAGGGTTTGGAACCCTTGAAAAACCTGTAAAAGTTGCACCAAAATCGTCTTTAGGGTTTCTCCAAAACTTCTTTTCTTTATGTGAAAAACTAGAAAACTATATATTAGAAAATGGGGATGATGGCGTCAAGAACAAAGGTGTGACGCCGTCTTCTCGCCGCCAAATACTTCCTCGGACGGTATTGATCTACTTCTGACGCCGTCAGGGCCTAGGCCGTCACACAAATTACTCTTGACGCCCTGTGTGTGACGCCGTCATCAACTACGGATTTTAATTCTTGAGGTTTGACGCCGTCATGAAATTACTCTTGACGCCTTCATGTACTGTTCCCAGCATGGAAAATTGAGAATTTGCCGTTTTCTTCACTTTTATGCTCCAAGAACGTCCAAAATGGCTTCTTTTCCAGAATTCACTCTCCAAGTTCCTAAAATCACAAATGGAACGATTTAGGGCAATATTTGATCAAATAAAGTCGGACTCGGCTTAAATGACCCCCTAAAAACAGATCATTTTTTGCCTCATCACATACATAACTCCCCAATTCTATGAGCTCTTATCTCCTCCTACACCATGCCCAGCACAACTATAGGGATTGTAAACAGTGGCTCATACATTAAATACAACCAATAAAGACCTAGTACGCCTCGGTTCATGTTTCTTAAGACGTTCAAGCATGTTACCATTTGGAGATCTGCTAGTTTTCTTAAGCCTAACATATAAATCATTCATCCAAGACAAGAATAAACAAGTAATCAACACATAATCAATATCTGGGTTTCATTAGATCTAAGCAAACACAAAAGAGATCTAGCCTAGCATAATAAAATTGAGACAAGAACAAGATATAGACAACCAACACATAGACATATTGATTGAATTAGAAGAACACTTATCTCAATTACAATGCAAGGTATCAAGGGTTTGGAACCCTTGAAAAACCTGTAAAAGTTGCACCAAAATCGTACTTAGGGTTTCTCCCAAAACTTCTCCTTTTTTAATGTGTGAAAATTAGAAAACTATATATAGAAAAATAGGTCTGACGGCGTCAAGACAAACAATGTGACGCCGTCACCTCGCTGCCAAAACTCTTCTCGGACTGCCTAGATCCACTTCTGACGCCGTCAAGACTTATACATTTCCAGGCCGTCATGACTCTTTTACTCTTGACGCCCTTCCTACGTGACGCCGTCAAATCTGTTCTGGACCGTCATGGGAATTCATGAAATTTGCTCTTGACGCCGTCAAGATTTTGCTCTTGACGCCGTCAGGTACTGTTCCCAGCTTGGAAAATTAAGACTTTGGCGTTTTCTTTATTTTTATGCTCCAAAAACGTCCGAATTGCTTCCTTTTCCAGATTTCACTCCCAAAGTACCTAAAATCACAAAAGGAACAATTTAGGGCAATATTTGATCAAATAAAGTCGGATTCGGGCTTAAATGACCCCCTAAAAACAGATCATTTTTTGCCTCATCACATACATAACTCCCCAATTCTATGAGCTCTTATCTCCTCCTACACCATGCCCAGCACAACTATAGGGATTGTAAACAGTGGCTCATGCATTAAATACAACCAATAAAGACCTAGTACGCCTCGGTTCATGTTTCTTAAGACGTTCAAGCATGTTACCATTTGGAGATCTGCCAGTTTTCTTAAGCCTAACATATAAATCATTCATCCAAGACAAGAATAAACAAGTAATCAACACATAATCAATATCTAGGTTTCATTAGATCTAAGCAAACATAAAAGAGATCTAGCCTAGCATAATAAAATTGAGACAAGAACAAGATATAGACAACCAACACATAGACATATTGATTGAATTAGAAGAACACTTATCTCAATTACAATGCAAGGTATCAAGGGTTTGGAACCCTTGAAAAACCTGTAAAAGTTGCACCAAAATCGTACTTAGGGTTTCTCCCAAAACTTCTCCTTTTTTAATGTGTGAAAATTAGAAAACTATATATAGAAAAATAGGTCTGACGGCGTCAAGACAAACAATGTGACGCCGTCACCTCGCCGCCAAAACTCTTCTCGGACTGCCTAGATCCACTTCTGACGCCGTCAAGACTTATACATTTCCAGGCCGTCATGACTCTTTTACTCTTGACGCCCTTCCTACGTGACGCCGTCAAATCTGTTCTGGACCGTCATGGGAATTCATGAAATTTGCTCTTGACGCCGTCAAGATTTTGCTCTTGACGCTGTCAGGTACTGTTCCCAGCTTGGAAAATTAAGACTTTGGCGTTTTCTTCACTTTTATGCTCCAAAAAACGTCCGAATTGCTTCCTTTTCCAGATTTCACTCCCAAAGTACCTAAAATCACAAAAGGAACGATTTAGGGCAATATTTGATCAAATAAATTCGGATTCGGGCTTAAATGACCCCCTAAAAACGGATCATTTTTCGCCTCATCATATACACATTAGGATTTGGCAAACAAATACACTCTAAACTTTAGACACACATATTAACTTACGTGACCATATGTATCGAATTTTAGTTACACTTAATCATGTTTCTATGATTTAGTGTGACCATATATGACATTTGGTCACACTCTTCAAGTGTGTGACATATATGTGTCACTCTTAAATGCATTCCCTGACTCACGCTTCAAACTGAGTTTTTAGTTGTCACACATTTCAAATTCATATGTGGCTAACTATTCAGCAAAGAATAGCAGTCACGTTTATATAATGTGTGACAAACTTGACTATATAATTTAGCTAGGTACGCAAGTACTTCATGTGACCATATATCTTTTTGGTCACACTGTTCAATTATGTTACATATATTTGTCACATATGTATATCTATAGTGTGACTAATGTTTTGAGCTGATTTGTATCTGTCACACGTCCCGAATTAAAAGTGACTAAAATGTCAAAAAATATTTACCAGTTACCCTCTAGTCACATATATACACAAATGTGTGACATATATTTTACGAAATGGTCACACAAGTCGGAACAAGTGTGGCTGTTTATTTTAGGCTGGTACATTTAGTCACGTAAATATGTTGCTGTGTGACCATTCGAAATACGCTATGTGTATTTCGAAATACGAAAGGCCAAATCTGTACTAGTGAGACCTTATATGGCAAAATATCCACCACAAACATCCTAACACCAATCCTAGCCCTCCCCTAGCTTCCATTAGTCATCACTAGCTGCCATGAGTCACCTCCCCCTCCTCACGACACCTCACCCCTATTTCTTGGCCAATAGTCCAAACGAGCCCTATGAATAGCTCGTTACCTTCCATTCTTTCTAATCACACCACCTCTCATCTTAACCTCAAAACTTCTGATCCTAGTAGTATTTATTGACCCACAGAAACCCTATAAGTTGAGTTGTATAGCCTAGAACCCTTGTCGAAGTGAAAACCTAGCCGAGAAAACCCTAAACCCTCATTAGACCTCACCTTGACTACGTAAGCCCTTATACTTGTTTTAATGACTTTAGTACTGACCTAGGATAGATATAAGATGCCTTAGATCACGTAGGAACCCTTGCCTAAGCCCTGCTCATTTTCTTTTACACGTTTTCTTTTAAAAACCCTAAATAGAGTCGAATTGATGTTTGCATGCTATAAGCCCTTTGCATAAGCTATAAGCTAGCCTAGGTTACTTAAATAAGCTAATATTAATAAGTCATAAGCTTAGTTAACTCTTTTTTCATAAAAACATAGTTTGCATGGAATTAGGACTAGTTTTGCAAATATTTCCATGCATATGGGTATATATAGTAACTTTCTGAAAATACTAAGTCTAGGGACTGTTTTTGAAATTTCTTAGAAGTACTAAGTATAAGGATCTATTTTGCCAAGTTATATGACCTAAGGATAAAAGTTAATATAGTTATTAACGTTTAGGACTAGATTTGTTAAAGTTATAAAGTTAAGGGTATAAATGGTAAATTTTGAAAACATATAAGTCTAAGGGTCATTTCTATCATTTTCCTAAAATATATAAGTATAGGTACTAAATTTGAATAATCTAGTAAGTTAGAACTTAATATATATAAGTATAGGGTAAATATTGTAAATATATAAACATAAGGGGTAAATAGTGTCAACTTATAAACTTAAAGGTTTAAATGAAGTATTTACCTAATAAATAAAAGTACTATCCTTTTATATTATGTATCATAATAGTAGGGAGCTTCATGTGAGGGGTTTCATTTGTGTATTCGTTTTGATGAGTTTGCTGGGTTTACGACTTAAATGCCCTGGCTCCTCAAACTTTTACTACAATATGACCTATGAATTATCATGGCCCGAACGATGATACATTATATTTAAATATAGTACTTAATAACATAACACAATAGTAGGGAGATTCGTGTGAGGAGTTATATACTTCTGAATTATGATGGCTCGAACGGTATTATTTTAACAACATAATACAATAATAGGGAGCTTCATGTGAGGAGTTGTATACTTCTGAATTATGATGGCCCGAACGGTGTTATATTATATCTTAATCTAGAAACCCTAAGAATAATTACATGAGAAACCTAAATGAGATAACTAGGACTTGATACACACAAACATGCCAATAACTACCCCCAGGATACATGAGTAAGCAGTCTAATCACCAAGTCACTTTTACATCAATCAGATTTCCCTAAACTCAGGTGCGTTCATAGCCTCACTTTTTAAAGTGCTTTACAAACCCTGTGAGGGGGATACATGCTTTCTTTTCTCTTTAAACCGGATACAAGTCTTTTTCTTTGGTTATTGCACAAGTGTTACTTTCTGCCACCATCACATTACTAAAATTCATGAACCATAATCACTTGCGAGTGAACGCGAATATAGTTGATAGATCTATTGGAGTTTGACAACTCCCGTTGGTTTGCCCCGTCCGAGTACCAATAAGTACTATATTTGAACACACCCTTTAGGTTTAACTTTGGCAAGTTAACCTTATCACCATCCCGTCATGGTTTGGTCTGTAGTGCCCCATGACCTGGACATGTTAACGTGGGATCTCATGATCTTAGTGCAATAACACTTCTTGTTGTTGTACTGATCATACAATACTGAAAGAAACTGTTTAAATACGGTTTCTACCTACTTTACATGGGTGTATAACAACGTAGCCCATTGCTTACTAAACTCATATTCTACCATTTCAAAACTAAAACCTATGAATGTCACTCAACCTTTGGTTGACACTTTAAGCATGTATCCTAGGTAATTGCACAACTTATGGCACGGAGTGAAACTGGACTTGGAGGACTTTCAAACTGGTTATCATTCAAACACAACATTTTACATAGACTTTGGGACCTCTCCCTTAGTAAAAGTATATCTTTTACTATAAAAACTCTGATATTTTAATGAATAATAACTCATTTTCTAAAAACGTCTCTTTTCGAGTCATTTTCTATTACTGTGACTTTTATACCATGAAGTAATACTCCAGACCTAATATCCGCTGTGGTCTATAAAAATGGGGGTGTTACAGTATACAATCCTTAAAACTAGGGTTACGTGTCAGCAGTTCCCAACGTCATGTTTTTCACTCACTCATGGTCTAAAAGCCTAATACTCATTAAACATTTCGTTAGCTACAAGGGTTTTTCATATTTTTGTCCTTTCTTGTCCAAACACCTTATAACACCTTTGCGTACCACCCAGCTCTGTCAGCACCCGATCCACGATATACAAAGAACGGCACCACATAAACTCATATTTCAATTGGGTAATTTACTCAAGAATTTAAATACTACATCTTGTTTAATAAAAAGAGACATGCATCACCAAAATATATTCCTCTCAATAGGCATTTCGAAATTTTCTATGCAATTCTGTTTAATTACTTGAACTTTAAAACTACTCCCCGGTCCCATAATTATTGTCCACTATTAACTTTTAAAATATTTACCATTCAGCTTTCACCTTAAATATATTTTTTATGTTATACAATATTTGATGCAAAAATATATGAATGGTTGGGTATTAAATGTATTTTTTCATTGACATAATTTTCAACGAGTATTATATAACACAGAAAAAAATATTTAAAGTCAAATTTGAAAAATAGAGACTTCAAAAGTCAACATTTGAGAATAACAATGGGACAGAGGGAGTAATAAAATCTTTTTATACAATTTTCTTGTCTAAAATCAACTAGACAAGGAAGCGACAACTTGTAGGGTTCTAGTGGTTCTTGTATGGCTAATAAAACATGTAACAGTGGAAGTAAACACATATTTGAGCATGCAGCCAAATAAACTAAGGTTTTCAAGATCGGGATACTACTCGGGATCGTTTTCGTCTTTGCAAGATCGTGATCGTAAGATCGGATCGGGATCGTAAGATCCTAGTATAATGTCATTTTCTTAATAGTTTTTGTAATAATATACAAATTTACAAATTATTATATATTATAAACACAAAATTTTATCAATGTTCCATCGAAATGTTGTCTTAAATTATGATTATGAAACGTTTAATAAGATTAATATTATGTTTTTTAAATTCCCAAAAAAAAATAATCTATAAATTTGCAGTTTTTTAGTTTGTTATCTGAGAAAAGTAGGATCGGATCGGATTAGATCTTAAGATCCTATGGTCAAGATCGGGATCCTACAAAATCTTAAGCTTTCAAAGATCCTATGTAAGATCCTGATCGTTTTTGCTTTGCAGTATCGTAAAATCGTAAGATCCTAAGATCAGGATCGGGATCCTAACAACCATGAAATAAACCCTAACTAGCAAGATCTTTCCTATTTAGTGATATAACCTAACCCTAATCACGTATAAAGGGTGTTTATAGAATATTTGCTTGTTTCTTGCAGTTGTGTAAGCTTTTGAATAAATCTGTTACGCAAATCTGCCTTCTTCTTTCTTGATCGACCAGATTAGGGTTTTCGGGAGGAAAACAACTATTCGGGTTGTGTCAGGTATCCACCGATACTACACATGTAGAACTTGAGCTCGAATCTAAGCAATTTAGGTGAGATACGAACTTAGGTAAAACCCTAACTCAAATTAATCAACTAGCGTTTAGTCGATTAAGATTTTGAAACCTTTTGGGGTTTGAAATCGGTCAATGAATGGAGAGGGAGAGGGAGAGAGGATAGAGTTTTTAGGGTTTTTTTTCTTTTTTTTTAATGTTTTATGAATGTTTTAGAAAGCCTTTTGTATTTATAAGATATCAAGGACGATTCTAGAAGGATTAGGAAACCCTTTTAACTTTTTAACCAAGTTAACAAGTTTGACAAAAACATAAACACCCGTCCTTGGGGTATTCGGCTGATCCAGCAAACAAACCACCCTTTTGGGTTTGTTGTTTTGTCTTTTGTCATTAATTAACTTTTTATATTTATCCTGGATAAATATTAAGTCTCGGTCAGTACCGTTTAACCCTTAAATGAAAATAACGCCGTATTTTCATTTCCTCATTTACTCTCATTTTATTTCATAATATCGTTTCTTATTTCCCTTAATCTGTATAGTGTGTCCCTGTGTAACCCTTCAACATTTCTGTGAAGGCAAGTGTGAAAGCTTGTTGTGTGGTTTGAACATAATCCTATCACAACTGATGCCTAGATCTCCATAACCCGTCATCTCCGACCACCATTCGCCTCGTTGTTGTACCTCCAACAACCGCCATCATCTCCTGTCACTATAGATTCAAGCATAAAAAAATTATTCAACTCGAAGTCTAACAGTTATCTATATTTTTTTAATGAACTCAATGTTCAACAACATTGATTACCCGGATATGCCAAATTAAATCCACTATACAAGGATTTGATGATTATGCCAACATACCAAGTAGAACAAGCCATTGCATAATGCATGAATCTGACAATCCCACGAAACCTTTTGAGTGGTCAATAATTTTGCAAGCAATCTCTGTTCTTATTTTAGTCATAGTGTACTATTATCAAATGTGAATTTAAGCATATTTGAATTTCCAAAAATGAACTAAAGGATAGAGCTTATTTAGCATCACATTAGATGATGGTGGTAAATAATGGTGGTGGTAATGGTGGCAGTAGTGGTAATGGAAGTGATGGGAGTTTGGAGGTTGAAAATGGAAGAGAGGTTATAAAAGAGATTGTTTGGATTTGGATATTTTAACTATTGACAAGAGTAAAATATCTTTGCAATTAGCGAGATTTTTAACTAGCGTTAGGGTTTTGAACCGTGAGGGAGTGAAGAACGTAATGTTGGGGACTACAGATGCGTAACCCTAGATATGAGGATTGTATCAGCAACTCGCCCTAACTTTAGGACCAACTGTTTAATTTACCCAATAAGATGTGTTGTGAACAAGAGTTAAGGGAATGAAAATATTCTTCAATTCATCTTCTAATGTCATAGATACATAGAGTATATATAAGATAAACAATAGGGTAAAAACCCTAATAGCTAAATGGGCCATGGGCCTCTTATGGGCTATATAGACATCCACTAATAATTATCCATAACACTCCCTCTTAGATGTCCATATTGTTAATACGCTTAGAAAATGTTGCCTCATTAAAAACCTTGTCAGGAAAACCCAGTGGGACAAAACCATGACTAAGGGAAAAAGAGTGCAGTGCGTATTATCTCCCTCTGATGACTACATCACTTCAGCTCTTTGAGTAGGTGCATTCCATTTTTGTGGTTCAATGTCCTAAATGTTGAGGTAGAAGCGCCTTGGTAAATAGATCCGCCAAATTGTCACTTGAATGAACTTGTTGAACAATAATATCACCATTCTTTTGTAAGTCATGATTGGAAAAGAACTTTGGCAAAATATGCTTTGTCTATATGCCTTTGATATAACCTTCCTTGAATTAAGCAATGCATGCTACATTATCTTCATGCAAAACTGTTGGTGCCTTCTTCCCAGAATTTCTAAATGGTTGGATGAACTATCTGCGATTGTTTGCTTTGCCGAACGCCATGAAATTACACTACCGTCACTCGTGAATATGTATCCACTTTAAGACCGACCATTGTTAAGACCAGACATATATCCTGCATTAGTAAAACCAACTAAACTTGTTTTGATGCGTTAGTAAAATATAAAGCCACATTTCTTGTACCTTAATGATATCGAAACATTTACATTATTCCATTCCATTCATTTGTTCAATTTGATCAATTACTATTCTCGAGAATTTTAAAGCATAACACGTGATTTATGCATTCTATATTCCTTAAGGAATCTCAACATCAAACGAGCTCTTGTATTATTATGTTAGACGCATACTTATTTCTTATATTGCTAGACTTATACAATATTAAACTATATTATTGGATCCACCACATGCAAACATGTATCTCCATGATCATTTACAAGTCTTTGAGAAAATATACATGTACTATCACTTGTACTTTATGCATAATTTCATTTCATTTTCTCACAAAGACCAATGCATATCTAATCATTCATATGTACGGACTTCAAGTCCCAGTAACCATGTCTCGTCACAAGAGACTTTAATCTTTCATTAACTCTTTGCGTCTTTACTTCTTTTGGCCATTCATTTATACATCTGCACTTTCTGCAGATATGCTTCCATGATCCTCACCATGATTATAGCGCTATCTTATTTATTTACATAATCATTATCATATCGACGTCGATTCGTTAATTTTCGATTCCACACTTTACTAGACATTATATTCTATCATTTGTTGAGATCTCAAAGTTTTTCATGTACCCGGGGTTTTCAATAACCTTCATGTCTAGTTTCTCTTTAAGAGACTATTATAGGGTCTTTATTACCTCGATCCGACTATCTTAATTTTCTTGCTCCATTTTATTTATTCATTCGAGGACTTTTACTTGGAATCATTAGTCAATCATGATGCAGTCATGCCATAGACTCACTACCAATCATTGGTTTTAATGATGGGACACACATTATAATTGGAGCAATATCATCGTAATATGATCTAGTCAATTTCTTTATGTCACTAAACATGTCTGGCATTTACTAGATCTGGAATATAAATTGTCCCTTGAACTTCAAGTTCATATTTATTAGTGTGAGGATCAACATTTATAATATCATAATTCATTCCATAACCCTCGTTGATCATTCTCTCCCTCTGAATGAATTATCCATTTTAATATCCCATTGTTGTGCGTTGTGGTGGATTAAGGATTTACAAGAAACATATACCGCACATTTACAAAATTCTTATATGGGGAACATATGGTTCGTGACCAAAACCATTCTAATAGGGAGGATTCATTAAAATTGTTGGCAATATGCGAATTCATATTTTATAACATACCCCATAAACTAATAGTTTTGTTCTCATAATTATCGGCTTTGCAATCAACTGAAGACGTTTAATAAACGTTTCAACAAAAGCAATTCGCGTATGAACATGGGCTACTTTTATGTTCAACACTTATTCCAATAATGGCCCAATAATTGAAATTATTCACCACCATTTACAAAGATACAATTTGAAAAAGCCATGCTCGCATTTTATAAGACGAACCATTAATCACACTAACCTTTAGTTGCGTCTTTTATGAACATTTTGAAGATGCATCGATTTTAAAACTCAAAATGATCCACCTGGCGGATGTATAGGCCTGAATACATCCCTTTTATATTCTTTTCAAAACTTTATAGGACAAAGTCCTCACTTTAATATGGTGGTGATATACGAACATTAACTTCTATTGAGAACAATAAGATCAAATAAATCAACCTTGAAGAACCCATGGTTCTTTTATACATTTCGCATCATCATTAAAATGGGATGGTCCAACCAGTTATGCCAATGAATAATCTTGGCTCATAAATTGTTAGTTTATGACCACGTGTGCATCGATTGCCCTTGACTTTATCCCAAAAGTCAAATAATACGAAGAATGTAATACATCATTACATTTAAATTTATATATCTCCAATGAAACTTATATATATCTCGTTAGCAGTATAGCATTATCGGGCAAGAAAATATTTCTTTACTTTTGATAGAGTACTATTAGAATAGCATATCAACCAATTAATGTCATAATGAAACTCTGTGTGCAAGACTTGATATCATAGTACACTAGCATATACTCTGTAGCAATCCATAGCAAGTTATACCTCGTTTCATAGTTTTTTGGTTTCAAATATGACTAATATAATAATCAAACTTGCAAATAAACATAGCAAGATATATATGCAATATTATGACAAAAAACATAACATGCATGCATAAATACATAACTATCGGTCTCAAACATATAAATGAGCGTTTCACGTAGTTATTTCAATATAGGCATGATGACAGAACAATGTAATTGCAATATATAACTAAATGCATGTCTTACTCAGCTCAAAAATAGGAAATTCATGTTCCTCTAAATATTATAATCACAAGCTACCGATTAGTATCTCAAGTCGCGACTAATTAACATTTATTGTAGATCGCATATTAGAAACAAGTAAATAACACAATCGTTATCCCACTAATAACCGAACTTGTAAATAGTTAATTAATAGAGACAAATAGTAAAATAAGCCAGTTGCTCTACGGCTAGGCATATTTAGCCCTTTTTTAGAAAATTCCCGTATTAGCCAGTTGCTCTACGGCTGGGCAACTTTCATCAAATGGAGACACGTGTCGCGTATATGTATTTTGGGTAACAATTTTTAGTTGGGCAACCGTAATAGGACAACTGATTGTTTGGTCATTTTACACATTATACACTATTTTGCCCATTGACTTTTGCTAGGACCGTATACAAAAAAAAAAAAAAAAAAAAAAAAAAAAAAAAAAAAAAAAAACTAATACGAAGGAAAATAATCATAAACTTTAAAAACAAACAGTCTTTCCTCTATAACCATTAAACTCTTCTTCCATCCATATCGATTCACTATTATTTGAATCTCCAATGTTCAATATCCAATGTTGTTACAATATTATTTCACTTACTCAATCTGTTCCGGTTACTTTGCATGTTTCGCTAATTCGCACAAGCACTCACTGTTCATTGAACAGTGATTACACAAAATTAAGTTTACCAATGATGGTTGATGTTATCAGTTAAAATGTGGTATAACAGAGTATGTTTATTGTATTATTCTATTGCCCTGATTGACACAAAAAGTATTTGATGTCAAATAATTGAAATGTTATCCTTAGTCGTTATGCTGTATCGAAGGTTGCCGTTACATTAGTTTTTATCTTATATAGATGTTACTTTGATTGTGCACTTATTCGTTGGTTTATAGTTTGTGTGTCAATTTTTAACCGTTTATGTGGTTTATGATTTCATTTGTGTTTATAGTTTGTATTTGATAAGCCCCGATTTTATCCACTTTAGTTGAGACCTGTTTGTTGTTAATGTCTCATCACTTGTAAGGTGGAAAATGTACTGGAAATATGGGGTTAATGATATGACAGGCCTGAATCAACTAGGGTCATAACTACTGATATACGCGTAGAAAAAACTCTCTATTTAAATGGTCCAATAATAAGGGGTTGTACTTAGGTTCCAATTAGGCATTGAATGATTATTAAATATGCGTTTGTATGTATCAGCTGAACTGTTGGTGATAGTGTTTACGACGCCTGTATACGTGTCTGCATACTAAATTTGTTATGTATTGTAGGTTGGCAGTGAGCTTATGTTTTCGTTGTAGGAGCAAACAGAACTATTTTTGGTTAATAAATCAGAAATTTGACGCAAAGCGAAGAAAGTTGTTTAGGAGTACCTACTTTTGACAACGGCTGGATATGTTATACTTTGCACATGAAACACACCACATAGACTATAATGGCTGGATCTGTTATACTTTGCACTGGATTGATACTTAGTTTAAGGGCTCATAAAGCTCAAGTGGTTGCCTCTGCAAGGTCCGTTAGAAAGTCCAGTGGTTTTGAAGTTGACTTACTTCATGGTTGGTTAAGCTACATTCCGGTAAACAATTTATTTTGTGGGTCGATGATACTTTATGTAATGGTTGGAAATGCTCCAAATTTTCCCTATTGTTGTTGGTGTATGGTATGTTTATAATCAACATATTAATAAAGTAATATTAAGTCTAGTAATTTTCAATGTTTTTCTTTTGTTAGCTGAATTTTGAAAGTCAATTCAACACATGAGCATTTTTTTTGTCTATTGGTTTATGGCTTCTGATTGGCTCTAAACGGTCAACCTAAATTGACCAAAGGAATGGTCAACTAAGTCAAACAGCCTAGAGTCAATCTCCGTGGAATACAGTGTTTCCCCGGGTCGTTATGTCCCGACGAGGTGTAAATTGTGTTTTAGCATGCTTGTGATCGGGTGATTTTTCACAGGAAAGGGTTGTGATAAGAATTATTTGAGAATTATGAAATGAAGTAGCTTAGGAAAGCTATCTGATTGATTACGGGAATTAAGATTAAGAAGAAATGAGCTAAAACCTAAAAACGTACGTTTTAATTATAAACGTATACTGACGTACGTGATAAAAAGTAAAACTGATTAACTAAAAAGGCTACGGGTATTAAATTAATGTTTTTACAATCCTAATAAATAAAGAAAATTTTTAGAAAAAGAAAAATTATTTTTACACTATTTAATTATTTATTATTAATTAATTACTAATTACTTATTAATTAACTAATTAAACTAATTTAAATTGTTAAAAATACTAAAAAGACTTAGATAATTAAGAAAAAAATTTATATATCTAATTAACCATCACAGGAATCTAAAAAAAAAATTATGAAAAGTTGGTTTTATGTATTTTTAAACTATTTTACTAATTACTATTCTAATTATTAATTAATTACCAATTAAACTAATTAAATTTTAAAAAATAGAAAATGAACAGTAGAAACTCTAGAAAAATTCCTAAAAATGTTTTAACTTATATAAAAGCTAGGAAAATTATAAAAACTAGGTATTACTTTATGAAATCTAATTATGCTATTTAATACTTTAATATTAATTAATAATTAATAAATCTAATAATTATTAAATGACAATATAAAATTCTGGAAAAATTTCTAAAAATACTTCAATATAAAATAAAATTAAGAAAAACATAAAAATGCAAAGGTGCTTATAAATAAGCTGAAAAGAAAATTAAAAATTTAAATTGAATTAAATAGAAACTATCACTTATAATTAAATAGGTTTTTTCTGTTTTTTCTTTTTCCAAACTGTTTTAACACTAAAATCTAGTAACTTTTATGAAGACACTATGAATGGAGCTTGGAGAATAAGCACTTCAAGTGCTTAATGTCTTGACAGTTGACTTTGGTCAAACTGTCAAGCCATAAGCTTCAAATAAGCTTGCTGAGGACCCACAGTGGTGGATTATGATCCACATAAGTTATTTGAACATGAAATAGCAAGAATCAATCAAATAAGCTCACAAAATAAGCTAAAAAGCCCACATAAGCACTTGATTTTCTTGTTAGGATACAGAAAATGGGACAGATTCTAATGGTGATTTCAGGTGGGGTCCACAAGGTTTGAGCTCAAAAGTTTGCTCAAAATTGGGAGATGGCCAGGAGAGGGGTTGAAAGAACCCAAAGGGGGCCTGTGGGACCTACTGAGGTGGTCAGTAAGAACCTCTAAAGTGGGGGTGTTGGGACTGCGGTGCTGCAGCAGGTGAGCATCTCCCCCTGCAGGTGTGTTTGGGCAGGGGTGGGGCTGATAACGCTCAAAGTTAACATGTTTTTATAAGCGTTATTAGTGTTTTTGTGTATGTTATTTGGTTGTTTTTATATTCTTTTGCCACTAAATCGTATCAAAGTATGTTTTTGTAGCATATGTAGCCAAATGCAGGAAAAATGGAGAAAAAGTTAAGAAAATGAAGTATACGCGATTACACGAAGATTCCCAAGCTCAAAAGTCCAATCTATGAAGAAATTCATATGAGAACCTAAGTTTTGTCATCTCAAAGTTCCAAGTTCGGAAGTTAATCAAGTTTGGATAGTGCATAAAGAACTACACAAGCAAAAGTCAAAGTCCAAAGAAGCCAGGATTTACCATCCGATCGGTTGGAGTTCAACCGATCGGATTGCCATAATGACCTTTCTCCATCCGATCGGTACCAACCCGCAACCGATCGGATGGCCACTACTACATGTTTTTGCCAACTCTTGTGCACGAATCTTGGTCTTTTGTCCCATGGGTCTAGGCCCTTTTTAGTGTCTTATTGTCCAAGTTCAAGCATTTAAGTCCCTATTTATTACCAAGAGTGTTGGACAAGCCTATAAGGACCTCAAAAGTGCATAACTCAACACACCATTGAAGATACCATTAACTCTCATTACTACACACAATTATTATCATCTTCTAGCTCTCTAAAGAGGAAAATTCGTGCAGAAAGAACCAGGAACTTTGGAGGACCAAGGAAGCAACATTTGGAGTCCGAAAATCTCAAGAAATCATCACCAACTCTTAGGTTATCAATACCTTGTCATTTGTTATCAATTTCAAAGCATTGTAAGACTTATAACCATGGATTCTTATGTTAAATATTCTGAGTTTATTTGCATGTTTGCTATGAGTGGCTAGTAATCTTTTTACACTTGTTTTGATGATGTTTTATACTTAATGATAGTGATGATTGTGATAACATGTTTTAATTCAATTTCAACTCAATCCTAAGAACCAATTGTACCTTAAGTTTCATCGTGAGATTTGTTTAGCCAAGGTTAACTAATTGATAATAGTTTCAAAGGTCGAAAGATTTGTTATTACTCAACTAGTTATAATCATTTGTCTATGAATGATTGTTTTTCACCATAATTATTCTTGACTAAACAAAGAAACAAGAAGTATGATTGTAATGAGAATGCTTTTATAGCATCAAATCGGATTGTTTGTAAACCTTTAGTAGGACGAAAGTTTAAATGTTTATAAACGATTGTGACCTTTTTGTCTATGAAGAGGTTACCTTTTGTATTGACCATTTCCTAAGAGTATTTGATTTGTAATAAAAGTTTGTCTTGTGTTTAAGATATCCACCATACCTTATGAACCTTGGATAGATCTTGAATTGATTGGTTTACACCTAAAGCTTGTTTTTATGAACTAAAATCTTGACGAAGGTTTTAACTTGTAGAAACAATAGATTAGATCACCATCTAATTATCTCAACCAACATGTTATCAAAAGTTATCATAATCATGTGTGTCATTAAGTAGAAAACTAGCCTAAACAAGTGTAGTTTTTAATTTATTGAATTTGCTTATTATCTTATTTGCGTACATTAGAGATTTACTTTTAGACTTATATTTCGATTCACTCACAAATCCCTGCGAACGATCCCGACTTACCATCATATCTTGCTATAGCGGACGAGTACACTTGCTCGTATGTGTTGTTTCTAGATTTGGTAACTCATCCTTATAAATTTAAAACTTGCACTAACAAATAGCACATCAAGTTTTTGGCGCCGTTGCCGGGGATTTTGATCTTGTTTCTTTATGTTTTAAAAGTCCGTTTCTTTTCGTGTTCGTTTTCTAAAAAAAACCAAAAAAATCCGTAGTTTCCATCCGATCGGATTCACTTCCAACCGATCGGTTTCTCACATTTTTATTTTTACCGTAGCGTCCATCCGATCGGTTTGGTTCCCAACCGATTCGGATTGATTTTTTTTTCTGTTTTTATTTTTTATTTTTCTTGTTCTTTTGTTTAGGTAATTAACTCGATTCTCTTGATAGTTGTATGAACACTCGTTCTACTACTAAAAAGCTTAGTACACCTTTATCCGATCCCGAAAGTTTGTTTCGTAAGAAGAGATCTTCAACTATTCTTAATTGGTTTGATAATCTTTTCGAAGAACACCCAATTTCTAATCTTTTTGAACCAATACCCATAGCTGACGATTTACCCATGTGGGCCGCCAATAGAACCATAGCACCCACTCCTGGAGCTGCTATTGTTGTCGCCGACCTTGGTGAAAACTTTACCGTTAAAGGTCACCATCTTTCTATGATCAAAGACCGTCAATTCGATGACCGTTCGCGGGCCGATCCGCATAAACACATTGCCGAATTCATTGAAATTTGTGGCATGTTTCGTTATGGAGACACTAATGTCGATGCTATCAAGCTCAAACTTTTTCCATCATCACTCGCCGGAGATGCCAAAGTATGGTATAACGAATTAACCCCAAGAAATATTAATACTTGGGAGGAGATGAGGCAAGCTTTTGTAAGCCGATTCTTTCCGCCTGCCATGTATGATAGATTAATGGGATAAATCCGTGCTTTTTCACAAAATCCTAACGAATCTCTTGTTGAAGCTTGGCTTCGCATGAAAGATTTGCTTCGAAGTTGTCATGGTCATAATTTAGGACGATGAACAATAATCCAAATCTTTTATCATGGTCTTGATGAAGCATCTCAAGAAATCCTTGATGCTGGAGGAATTTTCCTTTACAAAACACCTAACGAGGCATATCAACTTCTTGAAGATCGAGTACTTCTTAAACTCGATTGGGCAAAAGATTCCAAAACCAAACCTTACGGAAAACCGTTGCTTTTGCCGAAAGTTCAGATAATTCAAAACTCATGGACAAAATAGAAGCCTTGTCTTCTAAAATGGACTCGCAATACAAAGATATAAAAGGAGACATGAAAGAAATGCGAGATGGTTGTAATAATTGTGGAGGAAATCACACATCATCCGAGTGTGATGACCAACCTATGAATGGACCCAACGAAGGGGAAGCCAATTATGTCCAAGGAGGATATCGTGGAGGAGGTTTTCGTGGTAATATTTACGGAAGAAGTTCTGGAAATTGGCAAGATCGCCAACAAAGGGATAATAACCGTGATTTTCAAACTCGAACAGAAAATCCAAACCCAACAAATTCAGATAAAAAGGAAGAATTTGATTTCGAAAAAATGATGCGAGAATTCGTAAATGCTCAAAGAACCACAAATGAGTTTGTAAAAACTCAATTTTTCAATCTCAAAACCAAAGTTGAGCAAGGTCAGAAAAATCATCAAGCTTCTATCCAGGATCTTGAACAAAAATTTGGTAGACTTTCTGATCAATTTTCTTCTCGAATTCCTGGTACATTACCAAGTAACACCCAATCCAATCCAAAACCATCTGGATCAAACGATAAGAATTATCGTTTATCGTCCACCACAAAACAGAAATGAGCATATCAATGTTGTATTCACTCGAAGTGGTCTCTCATATGATCCACCACCCATTCCTATCGATAATACTCTTATTCAAGATGAGGAGGAAGAAGCTGAAGAAGAAGCAGTTAAAGAAGAACCAACCCAAAAACCAACAGTTCCACCAATAAAGCCTTATACACCAAAAATACCATATCCACAAGCCCTAAGAAAAGAGAAAAGAGAGGAGCGAAATAAGAAGTTTTTAGAGATGATCAAAGAAGTTAGAATTAACGTACCCCTCGTTGATGTTCTAGCTGGAATGCCCAATTATGGGAAATTTTTGAAAGAACTTCTTAATAATCGAAACAAGTTAGAACAAATTTCCGCTACCGTTCTTAATGAAGAATGCTCTGCTATAATTCAAAACAAAATTCCACGAAAACTTGGAGATCCCGGAAGTTTTCTTATACCATGTACATTAGGAAACAACATCACATGTGATGCTTTAGCCGATTTAGGTGCAAGTATCAATTTGATTCCCTATTCGTTGTAGTCTAAACTTTCCATCAATACATTGAAACCTACTAAGATGAGTATACAATTAGCCAACCATACATACCAATATCCTGTTGGGGTTGCTGAAAATATGCTTGTTCAAGTTGGTAAATTTGTTTTTCCTGTGGATTTTGTTATCTTAGAAATGGAAGAAGATAGTCGAGTACCCTTAATCTTAGGAAGACCTTTCTTAAACACTGCTGATGCAATGATTAAAGTTAAAGGTAAAGAACTCAATCTTGGAGTAGGAGAAGATCGAATCACATTCTTAATCGATAAAGCAATGAAATATCCCAATTCCAGTGATGACACATGCTATAACATCGATGTAATTGATGAAGTCAATGAAGAAGAATTGGATACATTACTTGACGATTCGAAACCATTCAGGACTACTTCAGAAAAGATTAGTGAAACAGATTCTGATAAAGAATTTGAGGAATTCATGGAAATAAAATTAGAAGAAGAGGAAAAAGAGAAATTTGAAGATATCATTGAGAAAGATCAATTGAAAATCAAATCATCTCTAGAAGAACCACCCACTGATTTGGAACTCAAAACCCTTCCCAATAATCTCGAATATGCTTACTTAGAAGAAAATTCACTTCTTCCAGTAGTCATATCGTCGTTGCTCGAAACAAATCAAAAAGAAAGACTCGTTTCTGTTCTTAGGAAGCATAAACGCGCTTTTGCGTGGAAAACTTCTGATTTTCCAGGAATTAGTCCAGATTTTTGCAAACACAAAATCAATTGTGAAGAAGGTACAAAACCTGTCGTAGAAAGACAACGTCGACTCAATCCAAATATGAAAGAGGTTGTTATGAAGGAAATCATTAAACTTCTTGACGCAAGGAATTATTTATCCTATCGAGGATAGCCCATGGGTGAGTCCAGTTCATTGTGTTCCAAAGAAAGGAGGAATGACTGTAGTGACAAACGAAAGGAATGAATTGGTTCCTACAAGAACTGTCACTGGATGGCGAGTATGTATTGATTACAGAAAACTTAACAAAGCCACCAGGAAAGATCATTTTCCTTTACCCTTCATGGATCAGATGCTCGAAAGATTAGCAGGAAACAAATACTTTTGCTTCCTTGATGGTTTTTCGGGATATTTCCAAATTCCTATCGATCCAGCCGATCAAGAGAAAACCACATTTACATGTCCTTTTGGAACCTACGCTTACCGGCGTATGCCTTTTGGTCTATGTAATGCACCTGCAACTTTTCAAAGGTGTATGATCGCAATATTTCAAGACATGCTTGAAACATCTATGGAAGTTTTCATGGATGACTTTTCAGTTTTTTGTGATTCTTTTGAAACTTGTCTTTCCAATCTCGATAAAATGCTTGAGAGATGTGAAGCTGCACATCTAGTTCTTAATTGGGAAAAATGTCATTTCATGGTAACTGAGGGAATTGTGTTAGGACACAAGATATCAAGTTCAGGGATGGAAGTAGACAAAGCTAAAATAGATGTTATCACCAAATTACCACCACCAACTAACGTTAAAGCCGTTACAAGTTTTCTAGGACATGCCGGTTTTTACCGCCGATTTATCAAAGATTTTTCAAAAATATCACGTCCTATGACTAAACTTTTAGAAAAGGATTCTGTATTTGATTTTAATGCTGACTACATTAAAGCTTTCGAAACATTGAAAAGTCAATTGACTAGTGCCCCAATTATGGTTGCACCTAATTGGTCACTACCATTTGAAATCATGTGTGATGCAAGCGATTTCGCTGTTGGAGCTGTTTTAGGACAACGTGAAGGAAAACATTTTCGTCCTATTTACTTTGCTAGTAAAACACTCAACAATGCTCAACAAAATTATACGGTTACGGAGAAAGAATTATTAGCCGTAGTTTTTGCATTCGACAAATTCAGATCTTATCTTGTGCTTTCAAAAACGATAGTTTTTACCGATCATTCCGCACGCAAATATTTGTTTAACAAACAAGATGCAAAACCACATCTTATCAGATGGATTTTATTACTGCAAGAATTTGATATCAAAATAAAAGACAAGAAAGGTGCAGAAAATCTTGCAGCTGATCATTTATCACGTCTCGAGAATCCGAATTTGGAAGAATTAAAAGAAAATGAAATTAATGATTATTTTCCAGAAGAAACTCTCATGACGATAGATAAAGATGATGATGAGGAAATACCATGGTTTGCAAATTACGCAAATTATCTTGCAGGAGATATTCTTAAAAAAGGGATGAGTCACTACCAACATAGTAAGTTCTTTTCAGAACTAAAACACTATTATTAAGAGAAACCTTACCTTTTTAAGATGTGCAAGGATGGAATGATACGAAGATGTGTTTCGGGTGCCGAAACAATAAAAATTCTTGATGAATGTCATCATGGCCCAACTGGGGGACATTATGGTCCTTCCACTACAGCTAGAAAAGTTTTTGATGCTGGATTCTATTGGCCTACAATTTTCAAAGAAGCGTATACTCTTGTTCAAAACTGTTATGCGTGCCAAAAATCCGGTAACCTTTCTCGAAGAGACGAAATGCCTCAAAAGAGCATTCAAGTCTGTGAAATATTCGACATTTGGGGAATTGATTTTATGGGACCCTTCCCTAAATCACACAAATACGAATATATCCACGTTGCAATCGATTATGTTTCCAAATGGGTTGAAGCTGAAGCTCTTCCTACTAACGATGCACGAGTTGTTGTCAACTTTCTCAAAAAGCTTTTTGCTCGCTATGGAATTCCTAAAGCTTTAATAAGTGATAGAGGATCCCATTTCTGTAATAAACAAATGGAAAAAGTAATGAAACGATATGGAGTTCATCATCGTTTTGCTACAGCTTATCATCCACAAACTAGTGATCAAGTCTAAAATACCAATAGAGCTATAAAAAGAATACTTGAAAAAACGGTTAAAGACAATCCTTCCGTTTGGTCAAGGAAATTAGATGACGCTCTATGGGCCTTTCGTACGGCATATAAGACACCAATTGGTATGACACCATACAGACTCTTGTATGGGTAAACAGGTCATCTACCGTTCGAACTTGAACACCGTGCTTACTGGGCATTAAGAAGCTGTAATCCTGATTTAAAAATAGCTGGAGAAAAGAGATTTTTGCAATTACATGAACTTGATGAGTTAAGACTTCAAGCTTATGAAAACTCCAAGCTATATAAAGCAAGAACCAAAGCATATCATGATAGAAAGCTAAGAATTCAAAAACAATTCAAAGCTGGAGATAAAGTTCTGCTTTTCAATATGAAATACAAGTTTAAAGCTCCGAAACTCAAGCCAAAATGGTTTGGACCATATGTAGTGAAACATGGATTTCCATCAGGTTATGTTGAACTTTATGACAAACATGGTGGAAGTTTCATTGTAAATGGGCACCGAATTAAACTCTATTATGATAAGGAGAAATTAAACATGATTTCTAATGAAGAAATTTCATCCGAATTTGAATATGAAGCTATCACATTCATGGCTCAACACAAGGAAATGGTTCCTTGGGCACACAGTAATGGTTTTATCTATGATGCTCATCCTAGAGCATGGGAAAATGTTAAATTGGAAAACATAGATGAAACAGGAGAGGGAATTGTGATAGGAAATGTGTTGTATATCCCCAAAAGGAAACATAACACTAAAACTTCATAATCTATTTCGAAGTTTAAGTCCGGCTGAGGACTCGTTAATAAAACAAGCGCTTCTCGGGAGGCAACCCGTGTGTTTTATTTTTATTTTTGTTTTTGATTTATTTTAATTTTCAGTGTTTATACCCCAGAGTTTTACTACTTGGTTGAACTTAAGTGTGGGGGTGTGCCACTAATTTGAATAAAACTGCAATGCTTTTTGTTTGTTTGTTTGTTTGTTTTTGTTTCTAATAATGCAGGTGTTGATTGCAAGAAAAAGAAGATTGGATAACACCGGATATCATGGTTTATTCTCTCATTTTCCCTACTTTCATGTTTTTTTCGTTTATCACATTGAGGATAATGTTTAACTTAAGTGTGGGGGGGTGAGTAGGTAAAATAAGAAATTAAGTCTAATATCGATTTAATTGTTAAATTTTGTTTGTCCTTGTAATCTAGTTGTTTTCACGTTTTTAGGTTAATATATTAAATTAACTGGATCAATCCCACTGGTGAAATTTGTAACTTTGAAAATTTGAGATGTGTCCCGATTAATATTGCAATCCATTTCTGGGATCGATAACATTTGCTAGCGCATATTATAACCCTTTCCACTAAATTGTGAGGATTTGAGCCTATTTCATATCTAGCATACATCTTTTATGCTTGAATCTTTTGTTATGAGTGTGCCGGTGATTTTATTTATTCTAGAACTTGTACTTGTAAATCATTACGAGACCGTTGTGAGATTACATTTTTGTAATATAAGTATACATACGTGATACGAGGCAACCTTAGGATTTTAACCAAATAGCCTTCATTATTGATTTTTAGCTAGTCACATTGATTAGTTAATTTCCAATTTTTAACCCTTTTGTTAGCGTTCAATTTTAGCGCTAGATACCCTTAGTTACACCCTTCGAGCCATCCTTTTCGTTTTTGATAAATCCAGAAAAATACAAAAATATTTTACACTTTAAACCTTAGCCTAACCCTTGTCAAAGTCTAAATGGTGGGTTACTAGTTGCTTGGTTGCTGGATAGTTTATGATGATTATTAGTGAGCCACACTTCACCAATTATGTGTGTGCCATTTCGACAAAGACAAAGACTGCAGCTTCTTATTTGTATTGTTGTGGTGATGCTTATGCGAAGTGTGGGGGATTTTATATGTTAAAAAAAAAAAAAAAAAAAAAAAAAAAAAAAAAAAAATAGGTCATCATAACTATAAGGTGACAATTATAGCAAATGTGCTATATATTTGAATAGAGGAAATTTTGTGATATGTTGTTAGCCAATGTGCTACATATGAAGAATATTATTATGGCGAATCGATGTATCGTTATTTGAAGAAGAGGAAGATTGTAACTATAATCATTTACGGGTTCGAGGTTAGTTTGGTGACTAGCAACAATGAGACTTAGACTTTATTTTATTTTTCTTTAAAACCAATTTCATAAATATTCCCATGCCTTATCCCTACCCTTACCAAATTACTTTATCTATCCAGATATTGTAATGGCTTTGTGAGAATGTCAAGTGCAAGAATATTGTAGTGACCATCCGGTTTTTGAGTAATCAAGAACTCGCGCCAGTAATCTATTGTGTTTTTGTATGAGATGTTTAAACATAAGCCTGGTACAACCCATGTTGAATCGTGAACACTTGAACTTGTGTTAATATGATACTTTGAGTAATACCACTAAGTATGCGGAATCTACTTAATGATACTTAGAAGATTGATTGTGAATGAAACAGTTATATGTATGTGAGAATAATGTATGTAACAAACAAATAGCTCAAATATTATTAATGATAATAATACGAGTGATCTATGATATCACTAGGGTTACACCTTGAAGCTTTAAGAAAACGTATATGAAAGTTATATCTAACCTTTAACCTAGGATCTCCTTTTATACAACAAGGAGTCCTCTTCTACAAGATAAGTATAATACTAATAGAATAAGATATACATAAGATCTATTCTATATTTATCTCTACGCGTTTCTCTAACAGTTATCTACTTAGCAGTGGTAATATATGTTCTTGCAGTGGTAATGAGTTTCCACTGCAAGTACATTCTTCAGCAGTTGTAACATCTTCACTAGCCGTGGTAACTGTTAGTATAATTCCCAACAATCCTCCCCTAAACTTATGATTTATAAGTAAATCAACAAGTTTCTTCAAATAGTCAACATAATGAGGATATGGGAATTCTTCCAAACACTTATCTTCTTTTTCTTAACTCATTAGCAGCTCTTGAATATTGATCTTGAATCTTCTGAATCAAAGCTCTAATCTTTTCATTATCTGCATAAACTCTCAACTTTGATTTCAACATTGTAGAAAGAGTTGTAGCTCTAAGTGGATATTCCTCCTCAGCAAACATAAACACATCCACTTTATCTGTTGTAGAAACATGATGAACCTCACATTTATCAAAATATGTCCATGTAGTATTCAAGTCTGATGAATCAAACTTCCAATACTTATCATTAAGATCTGGTTCATATAGTCTTCTTAAATCAACCCAGAGCTGCATTTCTTTCCTATCCTTGAGAGTATCAGCCTTGAATCTTTCATTAACAAGCTTCCAAAGAGTATCAAGATCATCTCTGTCACATGCTTTAAGAAGATCTTCAAACTGAATGAATGATGAAGATTCTCCTCCCAGTCTTATAATCTTCCAAGTAGAAGCAAAAGACTTTGCTGTGTACACTTCCCAATCAATAATTGGATGTTTTGTTTGTAAAGTATCAGGGTAGAAATCTTCTTCTTCAACAATGATAATAGCACTTTGTAAATCTTCTGCACATATCTCAGATTGAGATTCTTTCTCTTGAGGAACTTTCACCCTTTTTGTGACATGATCTTCAATAGTTGAAGCTTTCCTTTTACTTTGTTTAAATCTATCTACTTCTTCAAAATCAATAGGTCTGAAGCTACTATCTTGCCTTTTAGTACTGTAGTAGATACCTTCAATTCTTTCATGAGACATACCTTTGAAATCAACCATCTTTCAAGTTCCAACATGACAGCAAAATACTTTCATCTCATGAATGATCTGTGCCTTTGTAGGTTGTCTCTGTTTCTTTTGACCTTTTCTGACTTTACCAATAACTTCATCCAGTGCTTGTTGATTCTTCATTTGAATGAAATCAGCCAATTGAGTTGTTTTTTGTTCTTTTGTCAAAGTCTTGTTAGCAACAAGCTCAATAGCTTTCTTCTTTACAACTGGATCATGATTAATCATTTGTTCAATCTCTTCTTCTGTTGGCACATATGAGAACATAGGAGGTTTCTCATGTAAGATAGTTGGTCGAATCACTGAGAGTGGTTGTGCCATCACTGCTTCAAGTTTATCTAACCTTTGTGCTTCCATAAAACCAGCAACTTCATCCTCCTTTTGCCTTTTCATATTTTCAATCTTTGCAGCTTCAAATTGTTCTGCCAATCTTGCATCAAAATCAATTTGAGCTTGATCTTTCTTGGAAATCTTTCTTGTATGCTCTTGTTCTGCACCAATCACAATTGCTTTACCTTTGACTGATCTTTTTCTGGCAGCTTCTTCCTCTGCAGTGGTAAGTAATGGAACATCAGTGGTAACTTTTTCACTTGCAGTGGAAATTATTTGATCAGTGGTAACATGGTCTGCTTCAGTGGAAATTTGTTGAGCAGTTCCAAGAATATCTTCAGGATGAATACCAGTATCAACAACCATATCTTCAATATCCAATTTCCTCCCCTCAGTCTCAGCTACATCATCTTTTGCTTGAGCATTGTCAGAATCAGAAAGCTCAGCAAACATATCTTCAAAATTAGTACTCCTCCCCTTAATTTCTGCATCTGTTTTCCTCCCCTGTTTGGAAGAAGTTCCCAAACCATAACTAGAACCTGCAAAAAGATCATCATGTGGCGATGATGGAGAAGAAACTACAGCTTGAACATGTCTTTCCTTCTTGAGATTCTCAACTTCATTCTGCAACTTTTGAATCTCAGTCTTCAATAAATTCAACTCTGTGGCATGATGTTCTTTGGTCTGTGCCAGATCTTTCTCCAGAGTTTGAACCTGCTTGACTAATTTGGTACATAGTTCCATCAATTCAGTGAGTGTCACACTGCCCTCAACACTTCCAACTTTGTTACCTGTTGGGAGAGGTGAATCATAAGGCATTGATTCAGGCTCTTCTCTAGTTGGACTAGATTTAAGCCTTGAACCACCAATGCTTGTTCCTAAACCATAAGGGTCAGCAACATGCATTGCTGTCATGGAAGGAGTTGGCTATTTTTGCCTCCTTTCATATGTGTGAGTTACAGCAGGGATATGTTGAAAAATTTCAGAATTAGGTAATGTGATGATACCATTGAGATCATCCAATTGGAGAACTCTCCTCAAAGATGACTCAGTAACATCAATAATTACCCCATCCACTGTGGCTCTAAGAGCTTCCACAGATTCATGTATGTCTCCCTGTTCAAGAGTGATGGACTCCACAGTGTTCCAGAACTGTTTGATATGAGAGACATAGATTGTGGGATTAATAGTTAAGGAATACCTTATATGAGTTGTGTTTAGAAAATCCACAATCTGATGAAAAGCTGGACCACTCTTGTCGTTTGACTTTTGTAGGTAAGGCACTTGGTTGTGTTCATCTGAAAACTTGAGAGTCACCATGATTTTGTGATTTGAGAGATAAAAGTGTTAGTAATCGAGAATACAAAGCAAGCCGTATAATGATCAATTTATACTAATAGGGTTTTGAGGAAAACGCGTATGGTGAATTATCTATAGAAGGATTTATCTTTTGTAAAGAATAAATAAAGTTTGGTAAGTAGATAATTCCCTAAAATTTTACCCTATTAATAAGGAAAGACAGTTATATTTGCAACGGCTAGTAAAAATAGATTACTGACACACAGTTGTAACGGCTAGTTCACCAGTGGTAAAATTGACACTTTCAGTGGAAACAGTGAACTTGCAGTGGTAAAAATCAACAAAACTTCAAAGAGCAGTGGAAAGGAAAACATGTAAAATTAGCTACTCTTATCATAGTTTTTAGCAAACTATCAGCTATCAACGGATTTGATATGTCTTTACCATGAGCCGTTTGCTATGGACTAGCTAACTCTTGATCACAAGGATGTATGGTGAGTTGAGAACCTAGTTTTTGGTAAACTATCAACCATGAACGGATTTGATGTGTCTTTACCTGTAGCCGTTTGCTCAGGACTAGTTCATTCTTATGTTGATAAGACATGGTGAATCAATAACCATTTGTTATGTGTCTTAAGATACACATCTTATAACTCCATTCTCCTTAATCAATACTGGGTTTGGCTGTGTTCAAAGAATAAGGACCAAACTTAACCAATATTAGTTAACCCAAGTAACTTTTTAACTAAGTTACTATTTACAAAAATATCTTCTCCAAAGTCAACAGAAAGTTACTCTTTTAACCAACCAGAACAGATAGAAGTAAAGATGTTGCATTAATTATCAAAACGCCTAACCTTGGCTTATTTAATCACCTGCAAACAACACATCTCAGTCACCAATAATCTTTCAAACCCTAATATCCCAAGTCTCCACCTATGTCATCAAACCCAAAAACCTCTGATCAAAACTCTTCTTCCTCATCATCAGAAGAAGATTTACCACCATATCCATGGGGGCTTGAGAACTCTGACTATGAGAGAGAAATGGAAAGACGATGGGATGCACAAGAAAAACAATGGAATGCACACATAAATGGTGAATCAAGCCATGTTCCTAATCCTGCTGAGAGAGAGCTTGTCTCTCCCTTCATCTATACCTCTGATGAAGAATCTTCAGAGGAAGAGAATGAAGATCCAACCTTTCTTCCTCCTTCCACACCAGAGAGATCCCAACCAAGATCAAGTAAGAGAGATCCAACTCTCCCAACATCACCAAATTTGGTGTTGGATCTTCCTGCTCCTGAACCTGGTCTTCCTAATCAAGAACATATTGAATAGAGCAAGAAGGTTGAGATCATATGTAAGGGAAAGGAGAAGCAGAAGTAGATGATTGAGAAATGTTGTCATGGACCAAAGTTCTTGAGTATTTTCATGACTTTGGTACATGAGCATCTTCACAGTCTTCCTTCTCTTCTTTGTCCATTTTCATCTTCAGCTTCATCATTGTACTTGTCATAGCCTCAAGTATTTTGTAATAATTGATAGAAGCTAGTAGTACTTAATTAGCCAAATGTTTAGGAATGGTCTTTGTAATTCATTTGGAACTTTGAATGTAAGCTGTAACTTGTGTCTTTGAATGAATGAAAAGATCTTCATTTATAAATCAATTGTATAAGACCTTCAGCATATCTTAGCAATAGAAACCATGTTCAGCATATTTGACCACATTCCCTGGGCTACATCACTTGGTGATTTTAACATTACATGACAATCTCTTAACATGTGCAGAACAGACATATACCAAACAACTTGCAAACATATTAGTGAGTCACTGTAAAACTCAAAAAGTATACAAAAACCAAGTCTTTCAATAATCTTGTTTAGCATTAGTGATCTTTGACTGTCCCTGCACACAAAATAAAGGAATTAGATCGTTTTGGGGACCCAAGCCACAAATGACTTGGATCTGCCTCGTGTATCAATATAATTGTATCTATCAAAGGTCATTGATACACCATTGGGATTGTTTGAGGTTGTTGTTCCTTTTGGTTTCCATTCCCAACGAGCTGAGGCCTTAACAGCAGTGGAAACATTTGGTCTTGTAGTGGTAACTGCTGGCCTAGCAGTGGAAACTGCTGAATTAGTAACTTTGGGTCTCCACATGTGTTTCTTGTGAACATTCTTTTCAATATGAGTCTTTTTCCCTGTTTGATAAGATTTAACAAAAGTAGTGACAGGGGACTTAGGATAAACTCTATTTTTACTACTGGCAGTGGCAACTGCTGGTCTAGCAGTGGAAATTGGTTTGATGCCAGTGTGAAGTAAAACAGACCTGGGAACCATCTTGCTTAGGGGGTTTGGATGAGTTATTTTATTAGAATTATGTCCATTCACCCTTGTATTCACAAATACTTCCCCTCTTCCCATGTGGTAGTTACAAGTATAAGAAAGATGATCAAAGCTACCACAAATATGACAGGCCTTATTGTTAAAAACAAAATCACTACCAAACTGCCTAGTTTTAACATGATTCCAACTTCTCATGTTCCCTCTAGGAGATTTAGACCTATCCCTGTACATCTCAGCATACCTAGTAGTAGGCCTAGTGTAATTTGATTGTGTCCTAGGCTTCTTATTGACTACTTCAGGAATACTTTTTCTAACCTCCACTTTAACATTCTATGAAGTACTAGGTTTAGACTCAACATGTAAACATTCATCTTTGAGAGATGAGTCACTAGCACTATCAAAAGTCTCAACCTCAACCTGAACCTTTTCTGTTTCAACCGGTTTAACAAATTTTGGTCCATAGGTCATAGGTAGATCCTTAAATTCTTCTAAACCAGTGTGAGCTAAGTCAATGCCAGGAGGTGCTGGAACACCTCTTAGTGGTGGTGGAACAGATTTGTATCCAAGACCTGATTTAGCTTTGCTCACAACTTGGGCTTCCCAAATTTTACTAATACTCTTAGATTGGTGATCTAGTGTTTGATTAGTTATCTGAATATTCTCACTAGCCTTTTTAACTTTTTCCATCTCTTCCCTAAGAGCTTTATTCACAGCAATCTGAAAATCTAAGTCTCTTTTTAAAACAGCAATGTCATCATTGAACTTAGATTCATTTGCCCTATAATGCTCTAACTGCTTTTCTAAAACACCTAGACCTCTTTTATGATTTGCTAAGTTAAAATTAGTATGATGTAACTCTAGCATCTGTGCATCATATTGTGCTTTTATGTTCTCATACTCTTTTAAGGCCTTACAGTTTTTAGAACAAGCATTATTAGTATGTACCTCAGTGTCAGAGAAAGCCATGAGTGCATGCTCAGTAGCAAGCATTGCAGATTCTGAATCATCTTCTCCATCCTGAGTCATAAAGCTCCAATCAAAGCTCACTCCATCAATAGCCAATAGCACCTTTGGCTCTTCAGTAGTAGGTTCTTTGTTCTTGTCCTTGTTGTACCAAGTTGACTTGTTATCAGACTTCCTTGGCTTCCTACATTCTCTAGCAAAGTGCCCCTTCTTATGACAATTGTAGCACTCCACCTTTTTCTTGTCAAAACCTACAGTCTCATTGCCACTTATGTTGATCTTTCTCCCAGTCTTCTTCCAGAACTTCTTTGTTCTTAAGCTTAGTAATGCCACCTGCCATTTAATATCCATTTCCTCCATATCATCTTCATCAATTTGATCCAAATCCTCATGATTGAGAATTGAACCACCCACTTGGCTTGATATAAAGGCATAGAAAGTAGCATCACTTAGTCCTGCAATCTGTTTCTTTGAGCTCCCAGTGGAAACACTTCCATTACTAGTGGAAACAATCATGTTATCACTGTCATCATCACTATCACTTTCTTCATCAGAATCATCATTGAAGGATGATGATATGAGTGCCACACTTGCAGAACTTGTAATTAATTTGCCAGCTTTCTTTAATCTTTGTTCAATAACTTTGAAGTTATTGTACAAGTCATTAAGCTTCATTGTCTCCAAATCTGGCTTATCTTCCCATACTGCAACATTGGTTTCAAACTCAGAGGGTAGACTTCTTAGAAATTTTAGATTGAGGTCTTCCTTTTCCACCTCAAGTCCAAAAGCAGTGAGTTGAGTAACAATCTTTTGTAGCCTTGTGAAGATGCTATCAAGAGATTCATTACTTGTTGAACCAAAGTTTTCATAAGTCTGCTTCAGTAAAGTCTTTTGAGTCTTCTTAGTGGAATCATTACCACCAAACACTTCACAGATCTCATCAAAAAGAGTCTTTGCAGACTTGTATTTGCTGAAAGCTAGAACTTGTTCTCTGGGTAGAGCCATCAACAGCAAACCTCTAGCCTTCAAATCATTCTTCAGTTGACTTCTTTCATCATTGGTGACAGGACCAGTGTTAACTTTTGTTACTGTTTGGTCACCAACCTGCTCTACAGTTGTACCAGGTTTGAAGGAATTTCCACACATAATGATCTCCCATAATGTGTAGTCTTGAACCATAAAGAATTGTTCTATCATAAGCCTCCACATCTCAAAGTCATTTAATTTAAGCTTTGGAAGCTTTGCAGCAATGTTTGATTGACTTGTTTCTGTCTCCATTCTTCTGAGTGAACTTTTAGGGTCTTCTAAATCAAAATATCAAAACCTTGTCTCTGATACCACTTGTTGGATCGTGAACACCTTGAACTTGTGTTAATATGATACTTTGAGTAATACCACTAAGTATGCGGAATCTACTTAATGATACTTAGAAGATTGATTGTGAATGAAACAGTTATATGTATGCGAGAACAATGTATGTAACAAACAAATAGCTCCAATATTATTAATGATAATAATACAAGTGATCTATGATATCACTAGGGTTACACCTTGAAGCTTTAAGAAAACGTATATGAAAGTTATATCTAACCTTTAACCTAGGATCTCCTTTTATACAACAAGGAGTCCTATTCTACAAGATAAGTATAATGCTAATAGAATAAGATATACATAAGATCTATTTTTTATTTATCTCTACGCGTTTCTCTAACAGTTATATACTTAGCAGTGGTAATATATGTTCTTGCAGTGGTAATGAGTTTCCACTGCAAGTACATTCTTCAGCAGTTGTAACATCTTCACTAGCCGTGGTAACTGTTAGTATAATTCCCAACAACCCAAAGCCTTACATTACAACCCAAATAAAAGACCTCTTTGATACGTAGACTTGGTGCGTACGCCATTGCGGTGTAGTTTTGTTTCTTGTACAAGCCTATGGTAATAATTAGATCATGACTGAGCAATGAGTGTGATTTCTCTTATATATACTCCATTTCTTAAATAAATGAGTGATTGAGTGAATTATACTTCGTTCCTTTTTCGTGAGGTGTTTTGGAAATTTCATCAAGCAAGAAAATCATTGGGTATTGTCAAACATCTCGATTTTTCACCATTCAAGCTTAAAAAGGATGAATCTTATCTTGTACTTGTACTTGGTGGATTTGCATCACATTTTTCTAAACATTTTTTGGTTACCATGTGGATATTTAGTTTTCTTCTAGATTTGCTTGAGCACAAGCAAAGTTTAAGTGTGGGGGATTTGATAACGCTCAAAGTTAACATGTTTTTATAAGCGTTATTAGTGTTTTTGTGTATGTTATTTGGTTGTTTTATATGCTTTTGCCACTAAATCGTATCAAAGTATGTTTTTGTTGCATATGTAGCCAAATGCAGGAAAAATGGAAAAAAAGTAAAGAAAATGAAGTATACGCGATTACACGAAGATTCCCGAGCTCAAAAGTCTAATCTATGAAGAAATTCATATGAGAACCTAAGTTTTTTCATCTCAAAGTTCCAAGTTCGGAAGTTAATCAACTTTGGATAGTGCATAAAGAACTACAAAAGGAAAAGTCAAAGTGCAAAGAAGCCAGGATTTACCATCCGATCGGTTGGAGTTCAACCGATCGGATTGCCATAATGACCTTTCTCCATCCGATCGGTACTAACCCGCAACCGATCGGATGGCCACTACTGCATGTTTTTGCCAACTCTTGTGCACGAATCTTGGTCTTTTGTCCCATGGTTCTAGGCCCTTTTTAGTGTCTTATTGTCCAAGTTCAAGTATTTAAGTCCCTATTTATTACCAAGAGTGTTGGACAAGCCTATAAGGACCTCAAAAGTGCATAACTCAACACACCATTGAAGATACCATTAACTCTCATTACTACACACAATTATTATCATCTTCTAGCTCTCTAAGGAGGAAAATTCATGCAGAAAGAACCAGGAACTTTGGAGGACCAAGGAAGCAACATTTGGAGTCCGAAAATCTCAAGAAATCATCACCAACTCTTAGGTTATCAATACCTTGTCATTTGTTATCAATTTCAAAGCATTGTAAGACTTATAACTATGGATTCTTATGTTAAATATTCTGAGTTTATTTGCATGTTTGCTATGAGTGGCTAATAATCTTTTTACACTTGTTTTGATGATGTTTTATACTTAATGATAGTGATGATTGTGATAACATGTTTTAATTCAATTTCAAGTCAATCCTAAGAACCAATTGTACCTTAAGTTTCATCGTGACATTTGTTTAGCCAAGGTTAACTAATTGATAATAGATTCAAAGGTCAAAAAATTTGTTATTACTCAACTAGTTATAATCATTTGTCTATGAATGATTGTTTTTCACCATAATTATTCTTGACTAAACAAAGAAACAAGAAGTATGATTGTAATGAGAATGTTTTTATAACATCAAATCGGATTTTTTGTAAACCTTTAGTAGGACGAAAGTTTAAATGTTTATAAACGATTGTGACCTTTTTGTCTATGAAGAGGTTACCTTTTGTATTGACAATTTCCTAAGAGTATTTGATTTGTAATAAAAGTTTGTCTTGTGTTTAAGATATCCACCATACCTTATGAACCTTGGATAGATCTTGAATTGATTGGTTTACACCTAAAGCTTGTTTTTATGAACTAAAATCTTGACGAAGGTTTTAACTTGTAGAAACAATAGATTAGATCACCATCTAATTATCTCAACCAACATGTTATCAAAAGTTATCACAATCATTTGTGTCATTAAGTAGAAAACTAGTCTAAACAAGTGTAGTTTTTAATTTATTGAATTTGCTTATTATCTTATTTGCGTACATTAGAGATTTACTTTTAGACTTATATTTCGATTCACTCACAAATCCCTGCGAACGATCCCGACTTACCATCATATCTTGCTATAACGGACGAGTACACTTGCTCGTATGTGTTGTTTCTAGATTTGGTAACTCATCCTTATAAATTTAAAACTTGCACTAACAAATAGCACATCAAGTTTTTGGCTGGGGGGTTGCAAGTTGTGAAAGTTTCAAGGACTAATACCTAATACAAAATTCACAAATATTCTTTGAATTTTTGGAAAAACTGCCTAAGGCAACTTTTGACTTTGAAAATAAACTACCTAGTTTGACTTTTGTGAACTTCTAATGACCCCTACTGATTTAATAAGTTATATTAAGCTATTATGTAACTGTTTTTAACTATCTAAACTATTTATGCAAAGATTAGATGAGATCTAGGATACTAAAACCTAACAGTGAACTAATTAGATATGATTAGGATGGATTTTGACTTTTGTCCAAAAGGAACCTAGTTTTTATGATTTGGCTAACCTAATGTGACCTGACTTGGCATGTTTAAACTAATAATTCACACCCAAACACAAAGGGAGTCTATGCACAGCCCTGATCCAAACACTCCCTTAAACATACTGTTAGTGAGATTTTCAAAGGATGTAAGTGATTCATGCCACAAGACCAAAGTATAACATTGATTGATGATGAAATAAACTTGTAGGAACATAGAAACAACAAATCAAACAACAAACTCCTATGAATCACTATGATGCTTAAAAATGACAGTTATGAGTAAAATTGCACCAATAATAGAGATAAGCTATATAACACTAAAGTTTGTCTAAACTAAGTATAACAAACTTGAAAGAAGCACAAACTTAAGCAAATAAGTAGTAACCAAACTAGGCTACAGTAAAAGCTTAAAAAAAACTTGGGAACCAAATACTTTCCTAAAGTCTCCCCCGAGACACTAAACCAAGCTATCCATCATATACCATGCTCCAATCTTCTTCTTCACTTTTTTTTTCCTGATTTTTTATATTTATTTATCTATTTTTATTTTTACTGATTTTTCTTGTATTTTTGAGAATTTGAACTGGAAACAAGTTTGGTAATTAAAATAGCTTATAAAAACTTAACTATGAACTAATGTGAGCTTATGGAACAGTAAGGAACAAGTTTTAACAATGATTAAGACAAACACGAGAATTTCACTAAAATATGAAAAAGTTGAATTCAAATAGGAAACTTGGATTTTATTAACTAAAACTTGAGAACTACACTGATAAAGCTTAGGATACAACTGAAAAGCTAAAGTAACACTTGGAAATTAAATTGACATAAATTCGAAATTAAAATAAGCTAAAAAAAACTACTCTTCACTCCTGTCTTCCCTTTCTTCATATAAGGGACCATTAGGGTTTGCAGGGGTCCCTAAGTTACTTTTCCACTTCCAATTATAGCCCTTGGATGAGTCAAATAAATCCGAGCCTTTGAAAGGTGGTTTGGCGCCAAAAAAAAAGTCTTCACCCACTCTCTGGTAACTTGGAGGTTTTGAAGAGGCATTAATTGCTTTTGGAGTTTGGTGGAGGCCAGGGGAACAAGTTATGGGATGGCTGAGGTGGAGGAGGGGGATTGGCAGGGAGCAGGTTGCAAGTGGAGGGGGAAAGGAGGTGGGTCAACGTTGGTTTGACCGGGATGATTATTTAGAATGGGGGAGTAATAATAGTGTGTGGGAGTGGGCTGGTAAGGTTGTTGGGCCAAGGAGTAGTGGTGGGCTTTTTAGTGAGTGGGCTTTGGCTTTGGTTTGGTTTAAGTAACATTCAAGGGTCCGTTTGGTATTAAAATGAGCATAAGGACCAATTTTTTAATTTAACCAAAGTTGAGGGACCTGAAATGGTAGATTTTCCAAAGTATATTCAAGGGACCAGTGTTGCCAACTCCAATAATACAAGGACCATAGTTGCAATTTTGAATGTCTATGGACCACTTTTGTAATTTTCCAAACTGCATGGACTAAAGTTGCCATTTTTGAAACTTGACTTTTAAAAGACTAATTTTTGACAACTTGTGAGTCCCCAAGGACCTATGATGATATTTTTCCATGTTTTGAGAATCCCAAGGACCATTTATGTAAATTTCAAAAGTTTAGGGACCGTTTCTACTAATTGCCCAAAGATTCATTCAAGGACCAATTTTGTAAACTTAGAATATTTCAGGGACCTTGAATGATAATTTTCCATATTTTGAATATCTAGGGACTAGTTTTGACATTTTATGAAAGTTGGGGGACTGAAACTGCCAATTATGCAAACTTTGTTCGTTTTTCATTTGTTTTTACTCAATTTGCATCTAAAACATATAAAACACAATCCTTGGGATATTTTCAGTATTTTGATGCTCATTTGAGTGTTTTTTGGATGTTTTGCAGTTCAGATTTGACCAAAAATGATGAGTGTTTAAGCACTCATCAATCCCCCATACTAAACTATTGCTAGTCCCTAGCAATCTTTTTGTGAAAAATTAATGGATTTGAATCTCTTTACCAAAAGCCATTACTTCTGGAGTAGCCAAATGTTTCAGTTCAAGTAAAAACCATGGTACACCGATAACCATGTGATTTTGAGCAAACCACCAACTTTCAACGGTTTTGATTTGTCTTTACCAGAAGCCGTTTGCTTCTGGACTAGCCAACTCTTGATGGACACAGTCGACATCTTGGTGATGTGATTACCAATTATGGTTTTCCACTGCCTTTACCACAAGCCATAATCTTGTAGGCTAGCCAACTCTTTTACTTTTTAGGATATAGAGAGTTGAGATACCATACAATTTTGGGCAATGATATGTGCCTTTTTGCACATTTCTTTTCGTCCAATTTTCAAGTCAAAACGGCCAAAAACACTTGAAAATGATCAAATAATGTTACAAATATCTTTGAATTGTGTTTTTATGTGTTTCAGGTACAAAAAGATTGAAAACAAACGAAAACTGAGCAAAGTTTGCATAATTGGCAAAAACAGTCCCTGACCTTTCAGAAAATGGCAAAATAAATCACAAAACCCCTTTTGTCAAAACATAGTATTATTATTAATATTAGTATTATTATTAATATTATTATTAATATTAGTATTAATATTATTAATCTTAATATTTTTATTAATATTATATTAGTATTATTAAAATATATATATATATATATATATATATATATATATATATATATATATATATATATATATATATATATATATATATATATATATATATATATATATATATTTAAAAAAAAATCAGTTTTATTTTACCTGGTATTAAATACCACACTAATCCTAATAACAAACTAAAACCAAAACCTGTTTTCACTAATCCTTAATCCAATTAACCCCTAGCCCATCTAATACTAACCTCATCAACACTCCTAGCCCACTCAAGCCCTACCTGTGGCCCAATACTCCCCACGTTTTAATAAACCACCCATACCCTCTTTTACGTTTGATAATAAAACCCTTTTCCCAGTCAAACCACAAAACAATCAAACTCACCTCCTTCTTCTCCCACCCCCTGCTAATACACGCCAAACAATCACCATCCTCCCCTCTCCCCAATACCTCGAAAAACTCCCCTCCTTCACGTGATACCACTCCATCCCCATCAAAAGCATTCCCCAAGATGTATTCATGAGATACCAATCCACCTCATGAATCCACAACAACACATTGGTGCCAAAACAGAAATTTATGGCTGAGATGATGTTTATAACAATCCAAAGGCTGGGATTTGATGAAAAGAAACACAAAGGAGTATCCAAGGCACAACAAGACAAGGTAACAAGTGAAGCCCTAGATTGAGGAGTATAAATAGTTTATGTGATGTAGCCATGGAGGGCAGTCTTAAATTAGGTTTTATTAGCAGTCAAGTAGGGTTTTAGCTTATGTTTTAGTGTTAAATTTTCTGTTATGTACTCTTTATTTTTCAGGAATGCAACTTAAGTTCTTTTACTGTTTCTATTTTTAAGGTTCATCCAGTGAAGTGAATTTGAAGTAACCACTTGTCTCAAATTCCTTCTCTTTTTTTTCTGTCTTTTACATTTTTATCTTAATTTAGGCTTAACTCATCATTTACTTTCAAATTCATAACTTAGAGTGGCTCTTTTCTTTCAAAAATACTAACAATCCCTTCATAAAGGGGTTTTTGGCACAAGCTTTCATCCCTGGCAAAAAAGTCACTCTTGACCAAAAAAGTCACGTTTGTTTTCTAAAAATATATTTTATTTTTTTTAAACTGTTTATTAAATAGCTAGGGAAGACTTAGTTTTAGCCTTCATTAGTTGTTTCATTCGTTTTATTTTAGTTCAATATAGCTTAGCGTAGGTTTTTAAGGTCTGAGTTTGAAGTTTCCAAGTTATACCTGCTAAATTTTACCATTCCCACCCAACTGCCATTAGCAGCCTGCTATCCCAAACCCTCTCAGACATGGATTTTTAATTTGATCAATGCTTGGTATTATGACCTGAAAATTTATTTGTGGCATAGTAAGCAGCTTGTCTTTCATGCCATATGTTTATTTTATTTTTATAATTTTTTTTTATTAACTGTTTGCACCCTCGAACTTGCCCATTTAGCCCCTTTGCTGCAACAGTCGCCTAGGATAAGTCCACCTAATAGCGCTTTTTAGATTCGAATTAACTGCTTATGTCATCCCCTTTTAGCTTATTAGGATTTCCTATAGTAGTCTAGGTTTATTTCCCATCAGTATAGCTTCTTGGCAGCTTGTAGGAAGCTAGCAATACCTGGTTTGAGACAATCGCTTGCTTAACTTATTTTTCATGTTGAGCTCATTTGGTAGTTCTTATTGTTAGAAATCAGTTAGGTTATTGTTAGAAATCAGCTTGTAGGAAGCGTGCACTACCTGATTGGTTGTTGCTTGATTGAGCTTGTTTGACGGCATTAGGAGTAGTTTAAGTTTTTGACCAGCTTGTTGAATTGATTAAGTAGCTTTGAGATTTCTAAATTTTGATTGTAAGTTTTTTTGTATTCTGTTGCTATTTGTGAGCTTATCTTAACTTTTTCACAAAACTTTGCTTCACAAAGTTTGTTAATTTAGTTGATTTTATAGTTTGTAAAAAAAAAAAAAAAATGGTATGCAAAAAGTGATGACCACAGGAATCGAAACTGGGTCACCACTGCCCAGCAGACATACAAACACCACACAACCATCTGGGCTACAAATACTTTCTTGTTAACCTTTCAATAATCTAATATTTATAATAGTAATTGCATGTTTAACTTAAATTACCTTATCTGTTGTATTATTGCTTATTTTAGCTTATTTCCCATTGTTTCCCCCCTCCTCAGATTTTTCCTAGAGTAGTGTTATCATAAACTAGTCTCCGTTAATTTTTCAGATTTTTCCCTTTAGGTTTACTATTTTTTGTCATTTAATTATTGTAAAAGTGTTTTTAATTCATAAAAAATTTTAAAATAATCAAAAAAATATGTTTCTTTTTCTCAAAATTTTCTTTTACCTCTTAGAACGTAGGAAAATTATTTTTGAAGCCGTAGGATTAGCGTAGCATTAAAATTCACGTTTTACTTTGCGCGTTTACGTTTTTTTTAATTAACTTTCGTGTTTTTAAAATCAGATTACATTTTAGGTATCCCTAGTTTCCTATTATCATTCCCGTAGGATTTTAAGTAGATTTTAAGTTCTAATTTTCATTACCTTGTTTGTGTTCATAATTTTGTTTCGTTTATTTAATTTTTCGTACGTTATTCGTAATTTCTCGTAGTCGTAAAAGTCCACAATACCAAATAATTTCTCAACCATTCCTTACAAACATTTTAATCTCGAATCTCACACGATATTGTCCATTCACACCTCGTTGGGACACGACCCGGGTAACCACTTACCCGGTATCACATATATATATTGTATTCACGAGTTTTCGCAAGTCTTCCTTTTCCTAAAGGTTGATTAGTGAATTCCACTTACGTCTACTTTGTATATTTTTTATACGCACTCAAAAACGCAAATTATCAAAATGGTGCCGCTGCCGGGGAGGTTGTGTTGCGACAATATCGTTATGATTTCAACGATTAGTGACTTGTAGAACCTTCGTCAAGAAGTTATCGTTTTCAAAAACTTATAAAACACAAAAATATTTTCCTTTTCTTTTGTATATATATCTATCATATAAAAAAAATACAAAAACATTTTCCGTTTTTCTTATTAAATAAAAAAATAAGCATAAAACACACCGCCGAGAACCAAGGCAGAACACCTACCAACTGGGGGTGTAAATATTAATAAATTCCCAAACAAAAGATTAAAACTTGCCATTGTATCCTTGTAAGTGGTGTACCTTTTTAAAGAAGCCATTTACATTGTGATTATTGGTTTAAGTTCACAATTGTCTTTTTGAGTTGGTCTCGTTTTAATTGATGTGTTTTTTCGAAAAACCCAAAAATAATCTTCGTCTCCTATACGTTTAATTGTTATCTTCTTATCCTCTTTACCGTTTAATTATTTCTTCTCATCCCTCGTTTATGTTTAATTCTTATGTCATCACTCGACTACAATTGTTTTCATTGTAAAGGTCCAGTGGATGACAATCATCGTTGTTACAAGTGCGCGTGTAGGCGGTGTGGGAGTGATATTAGTAACGGATTTTGTAAATGGTGCAAAGCAAATCCGAATGCTTTCAATGATTCTCAAAGTCTTCCTGACCACCCTCCACAACCCCAACTATCTTCGTTTGATCAACATCATTGTTATATTTGTAGAGATCTCTTAGAAGAGGGTTCACTTTGTAAACGATGTTTTTGCAAGGAATGTGGGTTTACCCATGGACTTTGTACTTGTTGCACTTTTGAAATCGAAAATACATTCGCATTTCCAAATTTTTAGAACGATTTCAGTTACCCTCCTCAGAACTCCTTTGAACAAGAACCGTGCTATTTCAATAATACATCATTTCAAAATGCACCGAATGTTTCTTGTGAGTATTGTGGAGGTCCTCACTTTAGCTCGGATTGTCAAACAAGGAATCCCTTTCCTTGTTACAATTACGACTATTCGTTTCAAAACCCACCTCCACAGTACCCAATTATCCAAGCAACTCCTCAATACCCGCAAAACCTTTGTCATGAAGTTCTGGAAGCATTAAAAGAACTTAAGGAGGAGTTGGCTACTACATCGTTTCAAGATTCTCGTGAGAAATCCATGGCAGAATTACTTGCTGAAGAACGAGATGCTAGAAACGAAATGAGCATGGAAGAATTACTTGCTGAGCAAAGAGCAGCTAAAATACATGCCAATCTTCGCTATGCTGCTCTATATGATGACGATGATGACAGTGATGATGCTGAAGATAACATTGTTATTATTCAAAAAGAATCATCAGATTCATCAGTTGTAATTCCTTCCATTGAAAATCAGGGAGAAAATAATGTGACGGAGAAATTACTAGAAGAAGATCAAACGGAACCCGTACAATCCATGAATGCTAGCTCCTCTCAACTCCCTCAGTCTGTTGTTGTCACGCCCGAAGTTCACACTCACTCTCCAAACATGGGGGATGAGCATCTTAGCACTGTTCCTGATAAGGAATCGTACGAATTCATAAAGTCTAGTGTTGAGAGCCTTGTCCCAATCCCAAGAGAGTCACAGGGAACTTTGGATCATATGTGTGATTTACCTTCCCCTCTTGAGTATTCAAATGATCATTTTGAGACTTTCTCAGATTTTAATGATGATTGTACATCTCATGGAGACATCGAGTATGTGGAGGCATCAGTTCCACATTCTGATGTTGATCACCTTCTTAAAGAGTTCGCCGATGAACTCACTCACATCAATCCACCTCCAACAGAAAGTAATGATGGTCTCCTTGATTTCGAAGCCGATCTGGGAGAAATTGAAAGTCTCCTATATCATGAAACGTCACTCACTTCTTATCCCAACAGTCCAATAGAGACTATTGATCACCTTGTTCCCAAAACATTTAATACGACTCTCACCAATCCTTTGTTTGAATTCGACTCTGAAATCACTTTGATTTCTGATAATCCAATCTTTGGTACTCAGATTGAGGATTCTGATGAGTCTACTCCGGAACATGAGTTCACAGATTTACATCTTGTGATTGATTCTCTTAGCGAGGAGTTCTCCGGTGAACTCACTCATATCATATCTCCACCGGAGTATGATAACTTCCATTTTGATCATGACATACCCGGGATATGTCTTGATCATGCGAGTTTAAAGGATGAGATTCATAATGAAGAAATTATGGATTCTCCTATCGGTGAGGATGAGTTAATCATGATTTTCATCATGAGTTTCTTTCTTTTCTTCACCTATCCCGTGACGTCCTCTCTTTTTCACTCCTTCGGGACTGAAGACACTATCTTTGACCCCGGCATTTCCATGTATCATTCTTTTGATCCAGGGTCTATATATCTCGTTGGTGTGGAACTTTCACGTGCTTTAAATGTTTGTCCAAACATCTTGAATAAAAGTCCGATGGAGATTGTCTCTTCCACATCATGCTTCCCCAAGAACCAATGAATTCGGGGTCGAGTCAAGCTAGCGACTTAGTAAACAAAAACAGTAGCATGTACTTAGGGTTTTCACCCTAAGTGTGGGGGAGTGCCCCTACCATTGTTACCATGTATATATATCAATAAATAAAATAAAGTGAAAAAATGGTGTTTCCACATTTAGCTTGTAATGTTGCCCTTTCACGTTCAAGGAGTCGGCATAATAGCCGGGACTTTGAATATTGAGGACAATATTCAATTCTAAGTGTGGGGGGGGGGGAGAATTTTAGCAAATTTGATCACATTTTACCATCTAGTACCCCCGTTTTTGACCAAAAATTTTAAAATTTTTTCACTAGAGCTTCAAAATTTTTGTGATTATCAGTCCGCCGTGTCTAAACGACAAAAGGATTGGCTAAGCCAGGAGCAAACGGCTCTTGGTAAAGATATCTCAAATCTGTTGATGGCTTGCAATTTGCCCAAAATTGTATGGTAAATCAACTCGCCATATCCAAAAAAGTAAATGAGTTGGCTAGCCCGCAAGATTATGGCTTGTGGTAAAGGCAGTGGAAAAACCATAATTGGTAATCAGCTCACCAAGATGTTGACTATTCCATCAAGAGTTGGCTAGTCCAGAAGCAAACAGCTTTTGGTAAAGACAAATCAAATCCGTTGACAGCTGGTGGTTTGCTCAAAATCACATGGTTATCAAGTGGACCATAGTTCTTACTTGAACTGATACATTTGGCTACTCCATAAGTGATGGCTTTTGGTAAAGAGTTTCAAATCCATTAAATTTTCAAAAATTGCTAGGGACTAGCAATTGCTTAGTGTGGAGGATTTGATATGTGCCTTTTTATACATATCTTTTCGTCCAATTTTCGAGTCAAAACGGCCAAAAACACTTGAAAACGATCAAATAATGTTACAAATATCTTTGAATTGTGTTTTTATGTGTTTCAGGTACAAAAAGATTGAAAACAAACGAAAACAGAGCAAAGTTTGCATAATTGGCAAAAACAGTCCCTGACCTTTCAGAAAATGGCAAAATAAATCACAAAACCCCTTTTGTCAAAACATACTATTATTATTAATATTAGTATTATTATTAATATTATTATTAATATTAGTATTAATATTATTAATCTTAATATTTTTATTAATATTATATTAGTATTATTAATACATATATATATATATACAAAAAAAAAATATCAGTTTTATTTTACCTAGTATTAAATACCACACTAATCCTAATAACAAACTAAAACCAAAACCTGTTTTCACTAATCCTTAATCCAATTAACCCCTAGCCCATCTAATACTAACCTCATCAACACTCCTAGCCCACTCAACCCCTACCTGTGGCCCAATACTCCCCACGTTTTAATAAACCACCCATACCCTCTTTTACGTTTGATAATAAAACCCTTTTCCCAGTCAAACCACAAAACAGTCAAACTCACCTCCTTCTTCTCCCACCCCCTGCTAACACAGGCCAAACAATCACCATCCTCCCTGATGCGTGGGAATCGCAACAGGCTTTACCTCTCGAGGGATCTCGAGAAGCTTACAACCCCCACCAGGCAGTGTACCTGATCGTTGTAGTATAGTATAGTGACAAGTACCGGGGGATTGATCGTTCAGCTTAGGAATAGTGTCGCTAGGATTAGAAAGCCTAAATACTAGTTCTAAAGGTGAGGGATGATCATTTTTGTATTTTTATATTTTTTGGAAAGCAAGTAAAATCTCGGGTTTTGGAAGAGTGGGCGGAATTAGTTGCTATTCAACTAACCAAAAACTAAGATGCAATCAAAATAAAATACTGAAAATGAAAATAAACTAATTATACTAAGATTGTGAGCAGTAATTGGAGAAGATGTGTTTACTTAGATTTCACTACTCCCTAGATATCTTTTACACGTTAATTACTTGTTATAATTGCATGGATGACGGATTGTATTCCTTAATACCATTCATGGGGTGGCATACATAACTCCCCAATTCTATGAGCTCTTATCTCCTCCTACACCATGCCCAGCACAACTATAGGGATTGTAAACAGTGGCTCATGCATTAAATACAACCAATAAAGACCTAGTACGCCTCGGTTCATGTTTCTTAAGACGTTCAAGCATGTTACCATTTGGAGATCTGCCAGTTTTCTTAAGCCTAACATATAAATCATTCATCCAAGACAAGAATAAACAAGTAATCAACAAATAATCAATATCTAGGTTTCATTAGATCTAAGCAAACACAAAAGAGATCTAGCCTAGCATAATGGAATTGAGACAAGAACAAGATATAGACAACCAACACATAGACATATTGATTGAATTAGAAGCACACTTATCTCAATTACAATACAAGGTATCAAGGGTTTGGAACCTTTGAAAAACCTGTAAAAGTTGCACCAAAATCGTCTTTAGGGTTTCTCCAAAACTTCTCCTTTTTATGTAAAAAACTAGAAAACTATATATAGGAAAATGGGGATGACGGCGTCAAGAACAAAGGTGTGATGCCGTCATCTCGCCGCCAAATACTTCCTCGGACGGCCTTGATCTACTTCTGACGCCGTCAGGGCCTAGGCCGTCACACAAATTACTCTTGACGCCCTGTGTGTGACGCCGTCATCAACTACGGATTTTAATTCTTGAGGTTTGACGCCGTCATGGGATTACTCTTGACGCCTTCATGTACTGTTCACAGCATGGAAAATGGAGACTTTGCCGTTTTCTTCACTTTTATGCTCCAAAAACGTCCAAAATGGCTTCTTTTCCAGAATTCACTCTCCAAGTACCTAAAATCACAAAAGGAACGATTTAGGGCAATATTTGATCAAATAAAGTCGGATTCGGGATTAAATGACCCCCTAAAAACGGATCATTTTTCGCCTCATCATATACCCTTACACTTGAGATTTGCTTGTCCTCAAGCAAATACGCTTTTATTCTACTCAAAAGACAAGTTAGGGGTCATTTAACGCTAATATAAAAGTAATTACAACAAATAATCGTTCCACTAAAGACCAATAGACAAGCACGGAGGTCATACACTAGCACCTCACAAATAGTGTTTAGATACTCACATCTCTCGGGTGTAATAAAGTAATATAACATTATGGAAATGGAAGATATCTCTCACTACCTGTCATAGCAAAATAGATTACCATAAGCTTGGGAAAGGATCAAACCTCCACCACATGGCGTAAGCACCTAGGATAAACTATCAAAGAGGTATTTTAAAGGGTTGTAACGTTAGGTATAGGGATATGAATTACACGGTTTTGTTGGATAAAGGAAGTTTTACTGGTGGCGAGTTAACAATCTTGGTTAATTACATGTACAATATGGCGTTGCTAAGCCAAGACTAGACTCGAATTAAGCTAATAAATGAGAAATAACAAAAATATAAAATGAACATAAAATAAAAAGGGATGGTAGTCCGTATGTTTTTTCTCTTTTTTCCTTTTTCTATTTTTTTTTTCTTTTTCTTGATTTTTTCGATTTTTTTTTTTTTTTTTTTTTTTTTTTTTTTTTGCATACACTCTTACCCTACCATCCAAAATAATACATCATAGGGAATGAACATTTCCCTTACGCTTGAATCTTTACATACTTTACATTCAACTAAACTAATGACTCGAATTAAGAAAATCAAAACACTTGGAGCACTTTTAAGATTAACATACATATGGGGGTAATAATATTATGTTCTTCCCTATTACTCCATAAAATAAGTACTTACCTATGAGTCCCAATCGTCCCAAAACAATATGTACAAGGATATGACTCGACTTAGCAACCATGTAATCAATTAGAAAGTTAACTTAGGGTTTAACAAATAACAATAATGCACTAAAAATGAGCGCATACACGGAAGGCTAAGGCGATTTGGTTGTACATTTAAGTGGGGTGTAACAAATTCTTCCTTTAAGTAAAATGCTTAAAGTTAGAAATGAAAAGATAGGCTCGGAGGGGTGTACTAGAGGTTTCGTGTACTAAAAATGAGTACAACGCTACGGGTGTGGGAAAAATTAGTTGACTTAACTAGTCAAGTAGTATGACTTAAATGGTCAAGTAATTATGATACGGGTTTAACACAAGGGTGATCCTAATGCCTCTTATCATGTAGTAAATCCTACCACACGAATGTAGTCTCACTAGCGGTCTCGGGATGCATCACTAACGCAAGTTCTAGAATCTAAATGCTACCGGTACACTCATAAGCACTAATAATGAATGCTTTTCCTATCAAATCTAAAGGCGAACCTCACATATTTAGGTGGAAAATTTTTCTGAATATACGGTTATGTGCTAGTCATACAATCTCCTATCCATGAGACGCTTTCTATGGTTAAAGTTTCACTCCTAAATGTTGTAAAAAATTTTAAATTTGGCGCTAAAATTACACTAACAAGTATTTCTCATAGTTTTATTACACATCTACTATCAAACAAAATAAACTCAAGCGAAAGTGCATATGTAAGGTATCATCTTTTTACCCTCCCCTTACACTTAATATGAACATTGTTCCCAATGTTCAAGTAAAGAATGTAAAAGTGAAAAAGTAAAGAGAATGAAATCAAATACTCTCCTGATTCGCTCGGTATGGATTATAGGATGGCCAGGTTAAGAACAAAGGTGACGGCGTCAAGAACAAAGGTGTGACGCTGTCATCTCGCCGCCAAATACTTCCTCGGACGGCCTTGATCTACTTCTGACGCCGTCAGGGCCTAGGCCGTCACACAAATTACTCTTGACGCCCTGTGTGTGACGCCGTCATCAACTACGGATTTTAATTCTTGAGGTTTGACGCCGTCATGGGATTACTCTTGACGCCTTCATGTACTGTTCCCAGCATGGAAAATTGAGACTTTGCCGTTTTCTTCACTTTCATGCTCCAAAAACGTCTAAAATGGCTTCTTTTCCAGAATTCACTCTCCAAGTACCTAAAATCACAAAAGGAACAATTTAGGGCAATATTTGATCAAATAAAGTCGGATTCGGGCTTAAATGACCCCCTAAAAACGGATCATTTTTCGCCTCATCACTCCCCTCTCCCCAATACCTCGAAAAACTCCCCTCCTTCACGTGATACCACTCCATCCCCATCAAAAGCATTCCCCAAGATGTATTCACGAGATACCAATCCTCCTCACGAATCCACAACAACACATTGGCGCCAAAACAAAATTTTATGGCTGAGATGATGTTTATAACAATCCAGAGGCTGGGATTTGGTGAAAAGAAACACAAAGGAGTATCCAAGGCACAACAAGACAAGGGAATAAGTGAAGCCCTAGATTGAGGAGTATATATAGTTTATGTGATGTAGCCATGGAGGGCAGTCTTAAATTAGGTTTTATTAGCAGTCAAGTAGGGTTTTAGCTTATGTTTTAGTGTTAAATTTTCTGTTATGTACTCTTTATTTTTCAGGAATGCAACTTAAGTTCTTTTACTGGTTCTATTTTTAAGGTTCATCTAGTGAAGTGAATTTGAAGTAACCACTTGTCTCAAACTGCTTATCTTCTTGCTGTCTTTTACATTTTTATCTTAATTTAGGCTTAACTCATCATTTACTTTCAAATTCATAGCTTAGAGTGGCTCTTTTCTTTCAAAAATACTAACAGTCCCTTCATAAAGGGGTGTTTGGCACCAGCTTTCATCCCTGGCAAAAAAGTCACTCTTGACCAAATTTAAAATTCAACCAGCTTTATGTAAGTTGTGTTATTAGTTCTAGAGTAGAAATTCTAAATTTTACATAGGAATTAAGTACCGTCGTTTGTTTTCTAAAAATATATTTTATTTTTTTTAAACTGTTTATTAAATAGCTAGGGAAGACTTAGTTTTAGCCTTCATTAGTTGTTTCATTCGTTTTATTTTAGTTCAATATAGCTTAGCGTAGGTTTTTAAGGTCTGAGTTTGAAGTTTCCAAGTCATACCTGCTGAATTTTACCATTCCCACCCAACTGCCATTAGCAGCCTACTATCCCAAACCCTCTCAGACATGGATTTTTAATTTGATCAATGCTTGGTATTATGACCTGAAAATTTATTTGTAGCATAGTAAGCAGCTTGTCTTTGATGCCATATGTTTATTTTATTTTTATAATTTTTTTTATTAACTGTTTGCACCCTCGAACTTGCCCATTTAGCCCCTTTGCTGCAGCAGTCCCCTAGGATAAGACCACCTAATAGCGCTTTTTAGATTCGAATTAACTGCTTATGTCATCCCCTTTTAGCTTATTAGGATTTCCTATAGTAGTCTAGGTTTATTTCCCATCAGTATAGCTTCTTGGCAGCTTGTAGGAAGCTAGCAATACCCGGTTTGAGACAATCACTTGCTTAACTTATTTTTCATTTTGAGCTCATTTGGTAGTTCTTATTGTTAGAAATCAGTTAGGTTATTGTTAGAAATCAGCTTGTAGGAAGCGTGCACTACCTGATTGGTTGTTGCTTGATTGAGCTTGTTTGACGGCATTAGGAGTAGTTTAAGTTTTTGACCAGCTTGTTGAATTGATTAAGTAGCTTTGAGATTTCTAAATTTTGATTGTAAGTTTTTATGTATTCTGTTGCTATTTGTGAGCTTATCTTAACTTTTTCACAAAACTTTGGTTCACAAAGTTTGTTAATTTAGTTGATTTTATAGTTTGTAAAAAAAAAAAAAAAAAAAAAAAAAAAAAAAAAAAAAAAAAGTTGTGCAAAAAGTGATGACCACAGGAATCGAACCTGGGTCACCACTGCCCAGCAGACACACAAACACCACACAACCATCTGGGCTACAAATACTTTCTTGTTATCCTTTCAATAATCTAATATTTATAATAGTAATTGCATGTTTAGCTTAAATTACCTTATCTGTTGTATTATTGCTTATTTTAGCTTATTTCCCATTGTTTCCCCCCTCCTCAGTTTTTTCCTAGAGTAGTGTTATCATAAACTAGTCTCCATTAATTTTTCAGATTTTTCCCTTTAGGTTTACTATTTTTTGTCATTTAATTATTGTTAAAGTGTTTTTAATTCATAAAAAATTTTAAAATAATCAAAAAAATATGTTTCTTTTTCTCAAAATTTTATTTTACCTCTTAGAACGTAGGAAAATTATTTTTGAAGCCGTAGGATTAGCGTAGCATTAAAATTCACGTTTTACTTTGCACGTTCAAGTTTTTCTTAATTAACTTTCGTGTTTTTAAAATTAGATTACGTTTTAGGTATCCCTAGTTTCCTATTATCCTTCCCGTAGGATTTTAAGTAGATTTTAATTTCTAATTTTCATTACCTTGTTTGTGTTCATAATTTTGTTTCGTTTATTTAATTTTTCGTACGTTATTCGTAATTTCTCGTAGTCGTAAAAGTCCACAATACCAAATAATCTCTCAACCATTCCTTACAAGCATTTTAATCTCGAATCTCATACGATATTGTCAATTCACACCTCGTTGGGACACGACCCGGGTAACCACTTAGCCGATATCACATATATATATATATATATATATATATATATATATATATATATATATATATATATATATATATATATATATATATATATTGTATTCACTAGTTTTCGCAAGTCTTCCTTTTCCTAAAGGTTGATTAGTGAATTCCACTTACGTCTACTTTGTATATTTTTTATACGCACTCAAAAACGCAAATGTCAGGCAAATTGTAAGCCGTCAACGGATTTGAGTTATCTTTACCAAGAGCCGTTTGCTCCTGGATTAGCCAATCCTTTTGTCGTTTAGACATGGCGGACTGATAACCACAAAAAATTTGAAATAAAGTGAAAAAAATTTTGAAAATTATAGGCCAAAATGGGGGTACTAGAAAGTATATTGTGCTAAAATTCGCTAGAATTCCCCCCCCCCCCCCCCATAGAATTAAATATTGTCCTCAATATTCAAAGTCCCGGCTATTAGGCCGAATCTTTGAACGTAAAAAGGTAATATTCTAAGCTAACTGTGGAAATACTATTTTTCACTTTATTTTTCACTTTATCAGGTACACTGCCTGGTGGGGGTTGTAAGCTTCTCGAGATCCCTCGAGAGGTAAAGCAAGGTGCGATTCCCACGCATCAAGTATAGTATAGTGACAAGTACCGGGGGATTGATCGTTCAGCTTAGGAATAGTGTCGCTAGGATTAGAAAGCCTAATTACTAGTTCTAAAGGTGAGGGATGATTATTTTTGTATTTTTATATTTTTTTAGAAAGCAATTAAAATCTCGGGTTTTGAAAGAGTGGGCGGAATTAGTTGCTATTCAACTAACCCAAAACTAAGATGCAATCAAAATAAAATAATAAAAATGAAAATAAACTAATTATTACAAAGGTTGTGAGCAGTAATTGGAGAAAATGTGTTTACTTAGACTTCACTACTCCCTAGATATCTTTTACACGTTAATTACTTGTTATAATTGTATGGATGACGGATTGTATTCCTTAATACCATTCATGGGGTGGCATACATAACTCCCCAATTCTATGAGCTCTTATCTCCTCCTACACCATGACCCAGCACAACTATAGGGATTGTAAACAGTGGCTCATGCATTAAATACAACCAATAAAGACCTAGTACGCCTCGGTTCATGTTTCTTAAGATGTTCAAGCATGTTACCATTTGGAGATCTGCCAGTTTTCTTAAGCCTAACATATAAAATCATTCATCCAAGACAAGAATAAACAAGTAATCAATACATAATCAATATCTAGGTTTCATTAGATCTAAGCAAACACAAGAGAGATCTAGCCTAGCATAATTGAATTGAGACAAGAACAAGATATAGACAACCAACACATAGACATATTGATTGAATTAGAAGAACACTTATCTCAATTACAATGCAAGGTATCAAGGGTTTGGAACCCTTGAAAAAACCTGTAAAAGTTCCACCAAATTCGTCTTTAGGGTTTCACCAAAACTTCTCTCCTTTAATGTAAAAACTAGAAAACTATATATACGAAAATCGAGGTGACGGCGTCAAAAGCAATGGTGTGACGCCGTCATCTCGCCACCAAATACTTCCTCGGACGGCCTTGATTTACATCTGACGGCCTATGTGACACCGTCATCAACCACGGTATTTTATTCTTGGGACTTTGACGCCGTCAGGAACAATCTTGACGCCTTCATGAACTACGGATTTTAATTATTGAGGTTTGACGCCGTCAAGGAATTACTCTTGACGCCGTCATGCACTGTTCCCAGCATGGAAAATAGAGACTTTGCCGTTTTCTTCACTTTTATGCTCCAAAAACGTCCAAAATGGCTTCTTTTCCAGAATTCACTCTCCAAGTACCTAAAATCACAAAAGAAACGATTTAGGGCAATATTTGATCAAATAAATTCGGATTCGGGCTTAAATGACCCCCTAAAAATGGATCATTTTTCGCCTCATCATATACCCTTACACTTGAGATTTGCTTGTCCTCAAGCAAATGCGCTTTTATTCTACTCAAAAGACAAGTTAGAGGTCATTTAACACTAATATAAAAGTAATTACAACAAATAATCGTTCCACTAAAGACCAATAGACAAGCACGGAGGTCATACACTAGCACCTCACAAATAGTGTTTAGATACTCACATCTCTCGGGTGTAATAAAGTAATATAACATTATGGAAATGGAAGATATCTCTCACTACCTGTCATAGCAAAATAGATTACCATAGGCTTGGGAAAGGATCAAACCTCCACCACATGGCGTAAGCACCTAAGATAAACTATCAAAGAGGTCTTTTAAAGGGTTGTAACGTTAGGTATAGGGATATGAATTACACGGTTTTGTTGGATAAAGGAAGTTTTACTGGTGGCGAGTTAACAATCTTGGTTAATTACATGTACAAGATGGCGTTGCTAAGCCAAGACTAGACTCGACTTAAGCTAACAAATGAAAAATAACAAAAACATAAAATAAACATAGAATGAAAAGGGATGGTAGTCCATATGTTTTTTTTTTTTTTTTTTTTTTTTTTTTTTTTTTTTTTTTTGCATACACTCTTACCCTACCATCCAAAATAATACATCATAGGGAATGAACATTCCCCTTACACTTGAATCTTTACATTTAAACTAATCTAATGACTCGAATTAAGAAAATCAAAATACTTGGAGCACTTTTAAGATTAACGTACATATGGGGGTAATAATATTATGTTCTTCCCCATTACTCCATAAAATAAGTACTTACCCATGAGTCCCAATCGTCCCAAAACAATATGTACAAGGATATGACTCGACTTAGCAACCATGTAATCAATTAGAAAGTTAACTTAGGGTTTAACAAATAACAATAATGCACTAAAAATGAGCGCATACACGGAAGGCTAAGGCGATTTGGGTGTACATTTAAGTGGGGTGTAACAAATTCTTCCTTTAAGTAAAATGCTTAAAGTTAGAAACGAAAATATAGGCTCGGAGGGGTGTACTAGGGGTATCGTGTACTAAAAATGAGTACAACGCTAAGGGTGTGGGAAAAATTAGTTGACTTAACTAGTCAAGTAGTATGACTTAAATGGTCAAGTAATTATGATACGGGTTTAACACAAGGGTGATCCTAATGCCTCTTATCATGTAGTAAATCCTACCACACGAATGTAGTCTCACTAGCGGTCTCGGGATGCATCACTAACGCAAGTTCTAGAATCTAAATGCTACCGGTACACTCATAAGCACTAATAATGAATGCTTTTCCTATCAAATCTAAAGGCGAACCTTACATATTTGGGTGGAAAATTTTTCTGAATATACGGTTATGTGCTAGTCATAATGTCTCCTATCCATGAGACGCTTGCTATGGCTAAAGTTTCACTCCTAAATGTTGTAAAAAAATTTAAATTTGGCGCTAAAATTACACTAACAAGTATTTCTCATAGTTTTATTACACATCTACTATTAAACAAAACAAACTCAAGCGAAAGTGTATATGTAAGGTATCATCTTTTTACCCTCCCCTTACACTTAAGATGAACATTGTCCCCAATGTTCAAGTAAAGAATGTAAAAGTGAAAAAGTAAAGAGAATGAAATCAAATACTCCCCTGATTCGCTCGGTATGGATTATAGGTTGGCCAGGTTAAATCTTCCTCCAAGAAAACGAACAATCAAAGCTTCCCTTCCAGAATATAAATCATCTTCTTGTCATACATAACCTGTAAATCCTAACAAAAATAGACAAGACAACCTCGCGTAAAATCGGCGGCATCCTATATAAGTTACTAAATCCTAGAAAACAAAGTAAGATATAATGCTTGTGGAATGAAGTTTGCAGATTTCCTGGAGATTATAAAACTTAATAATTCACAAGAACCATAAGACTCCGTTAGAAAAACAAAACCGGTAAAATTTCCAGATTTTAACTCCTGACGCCGTCAAGAGTAAAACTCTGACGCCGTCAGAATGGACCTGCAGAAATTCTTATGTTAAGTTTTCGGAAAATTTCTGGAAAAACTTGGTCCTACTTCCTGGAAAATCCTGCAAAACTTCATTATGACTCAATACAAGCATTTGACTCTAACAAATACGAATATACATGTTCATTTAATATTGTGGAGAATCATGATCGGTTTGTTTCTTGAAAACATATTTGGGGTTCCCCCTTACACTTATCTTTTGCAAAAATACTTTTAGGTTGGAGTAAAGACTAGGCCAATCAACATAGTAAAGTATTTCCACATTTTAATTTAGAAACATGATCAACCAACAATAAAAATAAAACATGCATACAGAAGCAAATAACAATCAAACAAATAAAATCACACTAAACATGGGTTGCCTCCCAAGAAGCGCTTTTCTTTATTTACGAGTCTTGTAGCTAGACTCAAGGTCATGGGTTACTACGTGATTTCGTCATCGGTTCCACTCTCTAAGTCGTCTTCTAAACTAGCATCGCTTTCATAGTGCAAGTACTTCGGATCTTCGAATTCGAAAACATCTCGTCTATACTTAGAACCAAGCTTACTAACATTCTTAAAGAATCCACATGATAAATCAGAAACATTTCTACACCCTCTCCTAACATCTTCATCACACAAGATAAGTTGGGAGCTCATCATATCAAGCCCGTCACAATCTATTCCCTTAAGGTCTTTTCTCTTGTATGGCGTTTGGTATGAAATCCTCCTAATCCCATCAGTGAAGGTCATGATTCCGTTCAAGTCATCCATTATCAAATTAGTGATTTCACAAAAGGGTGCTCCAAAGACGACTTGTGATAACCTAGGGTCGACATAGTCCTCTATGTTGTCCACAATCGTGAATTCCATAGGGAATGCCATATTTCCTACGAACACCTGGATTTCATGATCCTTACCAACCACTTTCTCTCCCTTGTAAATCATCCCCCATCTGCAGATATTGTTGTAATGGAATAGGGACATAACATTCTTAGGCATGAATAGGTTGATGTAGATGTTATCAAAATGCTTGTGACCGATCATGCATGGAATTTTGAGATTATTCGGATCACGCCTCCTTATCTTCCCCGATTCTCCGTTCCTGAATCCGAATAGATTCCTCTCAAGGGAAGGACGATACTCGTATACCTCTTCATTACCCCCACTAAAAATTACCTTCCTAACACCATTGGTGAGTACTACACTACCATCTTTCTCATCAAGGATTGCTCCCGATTCATTGATAAATGGTATCCCAAGGACAAGGTGGGTTAACGTTTGATTGGGGAGAGGGTCCATGTCATCAACCACGGTGAGGTCAGTATTGTAAACAAGCTCTCCAATCCTAATTGATAGATTTTCTATTACTCTCTCGCACGCAATGTGCTCTGGGAAGGTTTTGTGGTATAGGGAAAGGGGGATTATGTTGACTGGGAAGCTAGGATCTATGTGACAATCGGTTAAGAGCTTTTTCTTAATGGTACAGGGGATCTTGAAAACTTTAGGGTTACTTTCCTTAGTCTGATTGCTACCCACACTAATAACATCCTCCATTTTTCTCTCGGGTTCTTCTATAATAGATTTACCCAAAATGGTTGGATCTTTCTCATGTTCTTCCGATTTCTCTTTCCTTTCATCCGGTTTGTCGGATTCTTGCGCGGTGTATTGCTCGGGTGAGTCGGTAGGTTTCCTTGCCGAAGCATGGTCAACCCTTGAGGTCTCATCTTTTGCTGTCTGACTGAATTTGTTAGTTTGTTGTTGGGTTGGGTTGGATGTTGAAGCAGATATTGTGGTGATGGTGTTTACGAAGTGGATTGGTCCAGGGGGGTTGACAGGTTCTTTTCCGTTAGGAGATAGATGTTTGAATAACTTGCTAGGACTTTTTATTTTTACAGGGGAGGCTGGTGGGCTCATGACGGTAGCAGATTTAACCTCGTCAACATGAATGGGCTTATTATCAATATGCTCTTTGATAGCAGTCAACAGATTACAAATCTTGTTGTTTACATCAGCCTGCTGTTGTTTAAATTTGGCCTCGAGCGTAGCGAGCTGTAGTTCTTGAGATAGAATGAATTTTTTTAAAGTATCTTCACAGCTTTGCCTAGGAATGCCTTGTGATGGAAAATGCTCGGACCAGGTGAGTGGTGAGGAGTCATTGAAGGATACGCTTCGCGTTTGGTACCCTCTAAAATCAGGTTTATCCTTTCATGCCTCATAGGCTTCGGCAGAAGTTCGATGACCTTGACCTACGTGTGATGATGTGAATTCGTTATAAGCACGTTTTGGAAGTTCCATGCAGTTATGGGTCTCATGAGGGCCATTACATAGTTTGCATGTAGAAGCGATTCTGCTTACTTGGCTTGAAGGTTTATGAGCTTTGTAAGATTTCATGAGAGACCTGACTCGACCTTCAAGTTCCATGATCCTACGGTCGGGAGTGCTAGAATTGTTCGAAGGCAAAGATATTGCCTTGACCGTTTTGTTCAAATCACGGGGATCATTCCAACTTTCGTTGTCATAGAGAGCAAGATCTTCTATGAGTTCCCATGATTGTTCCGCACTAAGATCACGAAGCTTACCACCGGCCGATTGGTCAATGGTTCGCCTTGTGGAGATGTCGATATGGTCATAGAAGATTTGGACTTGGAGCCAAGGATCTATGCCATGATGAGGGACTTTTTGGAGTAAGTCCTTGAAACGAGTCCATGCTTCATAAAGAGATTCATTTTGACGTTGTTGGAACATCAAGATGTCATTTCTAAGCTTAGTAGTTCTCCCCGGTGGGAAAAATTGAGCAAGGAAACGAGTGGTGAGATCATCCCATGTGGTGATGGATCCCGTGGGTAAACGCTCAAGCCATTGACTAGCTTGATCCCGTAGAGAGAATTGGAATAGGCGTAAACGGGTAGTCTCTCTAGTTTCAACACCTAGGTCTATGGAATCTACGATTTTAAGAAAGTCCTTAAGATGTTGGTTTGGATCTTCGGAACGAAATCCATGGAATGCACATCCGCTTTGCACCAACCGGATGGTGTCGGATCGCAAGGGTGTCACATTGGCTCCGGTGAGCTCAATGGTCTTTCGGTAGCCTTGGTGGCTAGGTCGGGAATACTCTCCTAAGGTTCGGGGCCTAAGGGGTTCTAATGGTGGTTTTTTTTGTGGTGGGATGACGGGTTCAAAGATGTTACCACCTTCCATGATGTCGGATGGTAAAGAGTTACGAACAAAGGCACGAAGAATTAAGATAGACTAAAGAAGACCTAAAAATAAAAATAAAATCTTACTAGAAAGGAATCTAGCAAGTAGACCTAATAAAAAGAAATCCTAACCTAGACAATAACTATTCCCCGGGCTGCGGCGCCAAAAACTTGATGCGTGGGAATCGCAACAGGCTTTACCTCTCGAGGGATCTCGAGAAGCTTACAACCCCCACCAGGCAGTGTACCTGATCGTTGTAGTATTGATGAGGCGAAAAATGATCCGTTTTTAGGGGGTCATTTAAGCCCGAATCCGACTTTATTTGATCAAATATTGCCCTAAATCGTTCCTTTTGTGATTTTAGGTGTTTGGAGAGTGAATTCTGGAAAAGAAGCCATTTTGGACGTTTTTGGAGCATAAAAGTGAAGAAAACGGCAAAGTATCAATTTTCCATGCTGAAGACACTAGGTGATGGCGTCAAGAGTTATACCCTGACGGCGTCAGACATCAAGAATAAAACACCGTAGTTGATGACGGCGTCAAAAGTCATCCTGACGGCGTCAAAGTACAAAGAATAAAATACCGTGGTTGGTGACGGCGTCACATAGGCCGTCATAAGTAGATCAAGGCCGTCCGAGGAAGTATTTGGCGGCGAGGTGACGGCGTCACATGGTTGTCTTGACGCCGTCAGCCCAGTTTTCCTATATATAGTTTTCTAGTTTTTTCATTAAAGAGAGAGAAGTTTTGGTGAAACCCTAAGACGAATTTGGTGGAACTTTTACAGGTTTTTCAAGGGTTCCAAACCCTTGATACCTTGCATTGTAATTGAGATAAGTGTTCTTCTAATTCAATCAATATGTCTATGTGTTGGTTGTTTATATCTTGTTCTTGTCTCAATTCCATTACGCTAGGCTAGATCTCTTTTGTGTTTGCTTAGATCTAATGAAACCTAGATATTGATTATGTGTTGATTACTTGTTTATTCTTGTCTTGGATGAATGATTTTATATGTTAGGCTTAAGAAAACTGGCAGATCTCCCAATGGTAACATGCTTGAACGTCTTAAGAATCATGAACCGAGGCGTACTAGGTCTTTATTGGTTGTATTTAATGCATGAGCCACTGTTTACAATCTCTATAGTTGTGTTGGGTCATGGTGTAGGAGGAGATAAGAGCTCATAGAATTGGGGAGTTATGTATGCCACCCCATGAATGGTATTAAGGAATACAATCCGTCATCCATACAAGTATAACAAGTAATTAACGTGTAAAAGATATCTAGGGAGTAGTGAAGTTTAAGAAAACACAATTTCTCCAATTACTGCTCACAACCTTTGTAATAATTAGTTTATTTTCATTTTTATTATTTTATTTTGATTGCATCTTAGTTTTTGGTTAGTTGAATATCAACTAATTCCGCCCACTCTTTCAAAACCCGAGATTTTACTTGCTTTCCATAAAATATAAAAACACAAAAATAATCATCCCTCACCTTTAGAACTAGTAATTAGGCTTTCTAATCCTAGCGACACTATTCCTAAACTGAACGATCAATCCCCCGGTACTTGTCACTATACTATACTACAACGATCAGGTACACTGCCTGGTGGGGGTTGTAAGCTTCTCGAGATCCCTCGAGAGGTAAAGCAAGGTGCGATTCCCACGCATCAAGTTTTTGGCGCCGCTGCCGGGGAAATAGTTATTGTCTAGGTTAGGATTTCTTTTTATTAGGTCTACTTGCTAGATTCTTTTCTAGTAAGATTTTATTTTTATTTTTATTTTTAGGTTTTCTTTAGTCTATCTTTTTCTTTGTGTGTTTGTTCGTAATTTCCATTGACTCTTCCGTTCACCATTATGGAGTACGCGAATCCACCATACCACCAACCGCAAAGACCATTCTACCCTATTGACATCTCGAATTTCAAACAATATCGAGATGAACCCATATATGATGCATGGACTCGTTTTAAAATTTTACTTCGAAAATTCCCTCATCATAGTTTCTCTTTAGCATCCCTAACCGAAACCTTTTACTATCGTGTCAACCGATGTGACCAAATGTGCATCGATGATTTTGCCAATGGGGGTCCTAGGGAATTAACTGCTGAAGAAGCATGGGATACCATAGAAGACTGTGCCCAATATTATTATAGAGTAGACAACCCAACAAACAACATCACAAATCAATCAAAAACAAGTTTGATGGAGCAAACAGGAAGTTTATCTGGGGATGACTACTTAGGGATACCTGTGTGGATGTCACCTAAAGCCATAGTACAAAGCAAACACATAGGTAATCTAAATAAAATGGAGGATGAGGTAAATAACGTAAGCCCACCAAGTACCCCACAAATCCTACCATCACTTGAGGAATACACACCACCCGTGACTTACCCAGAAGAAGTAGAAGGGACTATAGGAGCCCCAGTAGAGGTAGAACCCTTGGATCAAGCACAACTAGAGAATATAGGTTTTAACACTTGTAGTGATGACCTTTCTTTTAGTTCTAAGGAAGTTCTTAGTTTTGATGGACCGGAGCCTCAACCAAAACCGTTACCTAATCTTCTATCCTTGGAAGAAAATTTAGGAATTGAAATAGGTACCGACCCACCCATCAAACCATATAGTCCGGGTAGTCTTAGGATAAAGGTAGTGGAGTCTAAGCCTTGTAGAAAGGAAGCCAATATAGGAGTGGAAAATGACCTTACATGCTTACATCACCCATTTATGATTGATCATAAGAAACATTATGGGTTTAAACCGGGTTTATTAGGTCAAGACGGATTCCCAACTAGGAGTCTCTTGAAGTTGATTGAAAATGAACCCTTCTTAGGAGAAAACTTCAACTCACCCATTGACCAAAGTGAACTAGGTAAGGTTATGATGATAGGAGCACACCCATTTGAGCATATAATTCATCCGCCACTCTTTCCTCACATGGCATATTTCCACCCTAAGTGTGTGTATCGCTACTTTCACCCGCACTTAATCCTAAGTGTAGGGAAAACCTCACCTTTATCCGTGAAATAAGGGTAGAGTCAGGCTCGTGACTCGAACAAAAACAAGTGTTTCTTGGGAGGCAACCCATGTTTTGTGTGATTTTATTTGTTTGATTGTTATTTGCTTCCGTATGCATGTTTAACTTTTATTGTTGGTTGATCATGTCTCTCAATTAAAATGTGGAAATACATTACTATGTTGTTTGGCCTAGTCTTAACTCCAACCTAAAAGTATTTTTGCAAAAGATAAGTGTAAGGGGAAACCCCAAATATGTTTTTAAGAAACAAACCGATCATGATTCTCCACAATATTAAATGAACATGTATATTCGTATTTGTTAGAGTCAAATGCTTGTATCGAGTCATAATGAAGTTTTGCAGGATTTTCCAGGAAGTAGGACCAAGTTTTTCCAGAAATTTTCCGGAAACTTAACATAAGAATTTCTGCAGGTCCATTCTGACGGCGTCAGAGTTTTACTCTTGACGGCGTCAGGAGTTAAAATCTGGAAATTTTACCGGTTTTATTTTTCTAACGGAGTCTTATGGTTTTTGTGAATTATTAAGTTTTATAATCTCCAGGAAATCTGCAAACTTCATTCCACAAGCATTATATCTTACTTTGTTTTCTAGGATTTAGTAACTTATATAGGATGCCGCCGATTTTACGCGAGGTTGTCTTGTCTATTGTTGTCAGGATTTACAGGTTATGTATGACAAAAAGATGATTTATATTCTGGAAGGGAAGCTTTGATTGTTCATTTTCTTGGAGGAAGATTTAACCTGGCCAACCTATAATCCATACCGAGCGAATCAGGGGAGTATTTGATTTCATTCTCTTTACTTTTTCACTTTTACATTCTTTACTTGAACATTGGGGACAATGTTCATCTTAAGTGTAAGGGGAGGGTAAAAAGATGATACCTTACATATGCACTTTCGCTTGAGTTTGTTTTGTTTGATAGTAGATGTGTAATAAAACTATGAGAAATACTTGTTAGTGTAATTTTAGCGCCAAATTTAAAATTTTTTACAACATTTAGGAGTGAAACTTTAGCCATAGCAAGCGTCTCATGGATAGGAGATTGTATGACTAGCACATAACCGTATATTCAGAAAAATTTTCCACCCAAATATGTGAGGTTCGCCTTTAGATTTGATAGGAAAAACATTTACTATTAGTGCTTATGAGTGTACCGGTAGCATTTAGATTCTAGAACTTGCGTTAGTGATGCATCCCGAGACCGCTAGTGAGACTACATTTGTGTGGTAGGATTTACTACATGATAAGAGGCATTAGGATCACCCTTGTGTTAAACCCGTATCATAATTACTTGACCATTTAAGTCATATTGCTTGACTAGTTAAGTCAACTAATTTTTCCCACACCCTTAGCGTTGTACTCATTTTTAGTACACGATACCCCTAGTACACCCCCTCCGAGCCTATCTTTTCATTTCTAACTTTAAGCATTTTACTTAAAGGAAGAATTTGTTACACCCCACTTAAATGTACACCCAAATCGCCTTAGCCTTCCGTGTATTCGCTCATTTTTAGTGCATTATTGTTATTTGTTAAACCCTAAGTTAACTTTCTAATTGATTACATGGTTGCTAAGTCGAGTCATATCCTTGTACATATTGTTTTGGGACGATTGGGACTCATGGGTAAGTACTTATTTTATGGAGTAATGGGGAAGAACATAATATTATTACCCCCATATGTGCGTTAATCTTAAAAGTGCTCCAAGTGTTTTGATTTTCTTAATTCGAGTCATTAGATTAGTTTAAATGTAAAGTATGTAAAGATTCAAGTGTAAGGGGAACGTTCATACCCCTATGATGTATTATTTTGGATGGTAGGGTAAGAGTGTATGCAAAAAAAAAAAAAAAAAAAAAAAAATCGAAAAAAAATTAAGAAAAAGAAAAAAAAAATATACAAAAGAAAAAGAAAAAAAAATAAAAAAAAAAACATACGGACTACCATCCCATACAACCCTTTAAAAGACCTCTTTGATAGTTTATCCTATGTGCTTACACCATGTGGTGGAGGTTTGATCCTTTCCCAAGCCTATGGTAATCTATTTTGCTATGACAGGTAGTGAGAGATATCTTCCATTTCCATAATGTTATATTACTTTATTACACCCGAGAGATGTGAGTATCTAAACACAATTTGTGAGGTGCTTGTGTATGACCTCCGTGCTTGTCTATTGGTTTTTAGTGGAACGATTATTTGTTGTAATTACTTTTATATTAGTGTTAAATGACCCCTAACTTGTCTTTTGAGTAGAATAAAAGCTCATTTGCTTGAGGACAAGCAAATCTCAAGTGTAAGGGTATATGATGAGGCGAAAAATGATCCGTTTTTAGGGGGTCATTTAAGCCCGAATCCGACTTTATTTGATCAAATATTGCCCTAAATCGTTCCTTTTGTGATTTTAGGTGTTTGGAGAGTGAATTCTGGAAAAGAAGCCATTTTGGACGTTTTTGGAGCATAAAAGTGAAGAAAACGGCAAAGTATCAACTTTCCATGCTGAAGACACTAGGTGACGGCGTCAAGAGTTATACCCTGACGGCGTCAGACATCAAGAATAAAACACCGTAGTTGATGACGGCGTCAAAAGTCATCCTGACGGCGTCAAAGTACAAAGAATAAAATACCGTGGTTGGTGACGGCGTCACATAGGCCGTCGTAAGTAGATCAAGGCCGTCCGAGGAAGTATTTGGCGGCGAGGTGACGGCGTCACATGGTTGTCTTGACGCCGTCAGCCCAGTTTTCCTATATATAGTTTTCTAGTTTTTTCATTAAAGAGAGAGAAGTTTTGGTGAAACCCTAAGACGAATTTGGTGGAACTTTTACAGGTTTTTCAAGAGTTCCAAACCCTTGATACCTTGCATTGTAATTGAGATAAGTGTTCTTCTAATTCAATCAATATGTCTATGTGTTGGTTGTTTATATCTTGTTCCTGTCTCAATTCCATTACGCTAGGCTAGATCTCTTTTGTGTTTGCTTAGATCTAATGAAACCTAGATATTGATTATGTGTTGATTACTTGTTTATTCTTGTTTTGGATGAATGATTTTATATGTTAGGCTTAAGAAAACTGGCAGATCTCCAAATGGTAACATGCTTGAACGTCTTAAGAATCATGAACCGAGGCGTACTAGGTCTTTATTGGTTGTATTTAATGCATGAGCCACTGTTTACAATCCCTATAGTTGTGCTGGGTCATGGTGTAGGAGGAGAGAAGAGCTCATAGAATTGGGGAGTTATGTATGCCACCCCATGAATGGTATTAAGGAATACAATCCGTCATCCATACAAGTATAACAAGTAATTAACGTGTAAAAGATATCTAGGGAGTAGTGAAGTCTAAGTAAACACAATTTCTCCAATTACTGCTCACAACCTTTGTAATAATTAGTTTATTTTCATTTTTATTATTTTATTTTGATTGCATCTTAGTTTTGGGTTAGTTGAATATCAACTAATTCCGCCCACTCTTTCAAAACCCGAGATTTTACTTGCTTTCCATAAAATATAAAAACACAAAAATAATCATCCCTCACCTTTAGAACTAGTAATTAGGCTTTCTAATCCTAGCGACACTATTCCTAAGCTGAACGATCAAGCCCCCGGTACTTGTCACTATACTATACTACAACGATCAGGTACACTGCCTGGTGGGGGTTGTAAGCTTCTCGAGATCCCTCGAGAGGTAAAGCAAGGTGCGATTCCCACGCATCAAGTATAGTATAGTGACAAGTACCGGGGGATTGATCGTTCAGCTTAGGAATAGTGTCGCCAGGATTAGAAAGCCTAATTACTCGTTCTAAAGGTGAGGGATGATTATTTTTGTATTTTTATATTTTTTTAGAAAGCAATTAAAATCTCGGGTTTTGAAAGAGTGGGCGGAATTAGTTGCTATTCAACTAACCCAAAACTAAGACGCAATCAAAATAAAATAATAAAAATGAAAATAAACTAATTATTACAAAGGTTGTGAGCAGTAATTGGAGAAAATGTGTTTACTTAGACTTCACTACTCCCTAGATATCTTTTACACGTTAATTACTTGTTATAATTGTATGGATGACGGATTGTATTCCTTAATACCATTCATGGGGTGGCATACATAATTCCCCAATTCTATGAGCTCTTATCTCCTCCTACACCATGACCCAGCACAACTATAGGGATTGTAAACAGTGGCTCATGCATTAAATACAACCAATAAAGACCTAGTATGCCTCGGTTCATGTTTCTTAAGACGTTCAAGCATGTTACCATTTGGAGATCTGCCAGTTTTCTTAAGCCTAACATATAAAATCATTCATCCAAGACAAGAATAAACAAGTAATCAACACATAATCAATATCTAGGTTTCATTAGATATAAGCAAACACAAGAGAGATCTAGCCTAGCATAATTGAATTGAGACAAGAACAAGATATAGACAACCAACACATAGACATATTGATTGAATTAGAAGAACACTTATCTCAATTACAATGCAAGGTATCAAGGGTTTGGAACCCTTGAAAAAACCTGTAAAAGTTCCACCAAATTCGTCTTTAGGGTTTCACCAAAACTTCTCTCCTTTAATGTAAAAACTAGAAAACTATATATTGGAAAATCGAGGTGACGGCGTCAAGAGCAATGGTGTGACGCCGTCATCTCGCCGCCAAATACTTCCTCGGACGGCCTTGATCTACATCTGACGGCCTATGTGACGCCGTCATCAACCACGGTATTTTATTCTTGGGACTTTGACGCCGTCAGGAACACTCTTGACGCCTTCATGAACTACGGATTTTAATTATTGAGGTTTGACGCCGTCAAGGAATTACTCTTGACGCCGTCATGCACTGTCCCCAGCATGGAAAATAGAGACTTTGTCGTTTTCTTCTCTTTTATGCTCCAAAAACGTCCAAAATGGCTTCTTTTCCAGAATTCACTCTCCAAGTACCTAAAATCACAAAAGGAACGATTTAGGGCAATATTTGATCAAATAAATTCGGATTCGGGCTTAAATGACCCCCTAAAAACGGATCATTTTTCGCCTCATCAGGGTGAAAACCCATATTTTGCTACTGTTTTTGTTCATCGAGTCGCTAGCTTGACTCGATCCCCGAATTCAATTGTCCTTGAGGAATTTTTGGAGATCCGGGACAACCATGGATGGTATGTCCTCTCCAAAGTAATGCTTCAAAGGATGCCCATTCATTTTGAAATTTGGACCGTCATTTTGAGATAACTCAACGATGCCATAAGGATAAACCTTTGCTATAGTGAATGGGCCAGTCCAACGGGTCTTTAGCTTTCCCGAGAAGATCTTAAGTCTAGAGTTGAAAAGAAGGACTCGATCACCAACGTTAAAAACGCGGTTCTTGATTCTTGAGTCATGGATCTTCTTTGTCTTTTCTTTATAGATCAAAGATTTCTCGTAAGCTTGAACATGAAGTTCATTTAATTCAAACCTTCCGATGATCACCCGCAGTTTTGAGGTCAAAATTTGCATGCTTGAGAGCCCAATAGGCTTTATGCTCAAGCTCGATAGGTAGATGGCACGCTTTCCCGTACACAAGCTTGTAAGGCGTACACCCGATGGGTGTTTTGTAAACTGTACGGAAAGCCCAAAGTGCATCATCTAATTTATCCAATCACGATGCACGATTTTCACCAACGGTTCTTTATAAAATTGTCTTAATTCCTCGATTGGAAACTTCTACTTGTCCACTTGTTTGGGGGTGGTACGCAGTAGAAAGACGGTGAGTTACACAAACTTTTGCATGACTTTATCAAATTTGTCATTGCAAAAATGCGTACCACGATCACTGATAATAGCACGTGGAGTTCCAAATCGAGCGAAAAGAGCTTTCAAGAATTTCACAACAACTCGGGCATCATTAGTTGGTAAAGCTTTCGCTTCAACCCATTTTGACAAATAGTCAATAGCCACGAGTATATCCTTGTTGCCATGAGATGACGGAAATGGCCCTATAAAATCGATGCCCCATACGTCAAAGATTTCACAAACTTGAATTGCATTTTGAGGCATTTCGTTCTTTTGTGAAATGTTCCCGTGACGTTGACAAGCATCACAGGACCTGACCAATTCTTGGGCATCCTTATAGATTGTGGGCCAATAAAAGCCGGAATCAAACACCTTTTTGGCGGTGTAGTTTGGATTATGGTGGCTCCCCGTGGGACTAGCATGGCAAGCCTTTAAAATTTTAGCGGCTTCCTGACCATACACACACCGCCGGATGACTTGATCCGCGCAAATTTTGAAAAGATAGGGGTCGTCCCAGAAATAGTGTTTTACATCTTTGAAAAATTTATTTTTTTGTTGGGACGACATCCCTTTCACAACAAAGTTACCCGCATGGTAATTTGCAAAATCGGCAAACCATGGGGTAATCGAGTCTCCACGGAAAGAAACCGCATTAAGGGTTTCGAGAGGAAATGTTTCGTTTATTTCCTTTTTCTCGAAAGCATCTTGATGAGGGTTTTCAAGACGGGAAAGATGATCAGCAGCTAGGTTCTCAGCTCCTTTCTTATCACGAATAATGATATCAAATTTTTGCAAGAGGAGAACCCAACGGAGTAGTCTCGGCTTTGCATCTTGTTTTGCAAAGAGATACTTCAAAGCAGAGTGATCCGTATACACTATGCTCTTGGTCAATATCAAGTATGGCCGGAATTTTTCAAAGGCATACACCACAGCTAATAATTCTTTTTCAGTGGTGGTGTAATGACTTTGAGCCTCGGTCATATTTTTGCTCGCATAGTGTATAGGCTGAAAGTGTTTTGTTTTTCGTTGTCCCAAGACTGCCCCTATCGCATAATCACTAGCATCACACATGAGTTCGAAGGGCAAGTCCCAATCGGGGGCAACAAGAATCGGTGCCTCAGTAAGCTTTTTCTTTAATGTTTCAAAAGCTTCGATGCACTCGGGGGAGAAGATAAAAGGAGCATCCTTTTCGAGGAGACGGGTCATAGGCCGGACAATTTTAGAAAAATCTTGAATAAACTTACGATAGAAACCGGCATGACCTTAAAAACTCCTAATACCTTTGATGGTAGTGGGATGAGGTAATTTTGCGATGACATCCACTTTAGCTTTGTCAACCTCAATCCCGTTCTTTGAAATTTTATGGCCGAGGACAATGCCCTCTTTGACCATAAAGTGACTCTTCTCCCAATTTAGACATAACCTTGTGTCTTCACAACGTTTGAGCATGTTGTCTAAATGGGAGAGACATGATCAAAACGAATCCTCAATGACCGAAAAGTCGTCCATAAAGACCTCCATAGTTTTCCCGGTCATGTCGGAAAATATGGCCATCATACATCTTTGAAACGTGCCCGGAGCATTACATAAACCAAATGGCATACGTTTATAAGCAAAAGTTCCATAGGGGCACGTGAAAGTGGTCTTTTCCTGATCTTGCGGATCAATGGGAATCTAAAAGTAACCCGAGAAACCATCGAGGAAGCAATAGTACTCATTCCCCGCTAATCTTTCGAGCATCTGATCCATAAAGGGCAGAGGAAAATGGTCTTTGCGGGTGGCGTCATTTAACTTGCGATAGTCAATACAGACACGTCAACCCGTAACCAATCGAGTTGGAATCAACTCATTTTCCTCGTTTATGACAACAGTAATGCCACCCTTTTTTGGAACACAATGTATTGGGCTAACCCAAGGACTGTCCGAGATAGGGTAAATCAATCCGGCATCAAGAAGTTTTAAAACTTCTTATTTGATGACCTCATGAATTTTGGGATTCACCCTTCTTTGTTGTTGGACTGCTGGTTTGAAGTCATCCTCCATTAAAATCTTGTGGGTACAAAATTCAGGGTCAACACCCTTGATGTCGGAGAGTCTCCAAGCAATTGCTTGCTTATGTGACTTCAAAACCTTTATTAGAGCAGCCTTTTCCTCAACACTTAAATCTTTAGCAATTATGACGGGTAATTTATCATCACCCTCCAGAAATGCATATTCAAGATGAGGCGGCAAGTCCTTAAGTTTAACCTCAGGTAAGTCATCAGTTTTCTGAACATTTTTGACTTCCTCCTTATGAAGTGTTTGTGGTAGAACAGGAAGAGGAGAGGGATCTTCATTTAATAATTTCTCAAGTAGGAGAATATCCCTCTCGGGGTCAATCTCTTGGTTATCGATTCCATCCGGAATCGAATCACTTTTGAGAAAGGCCTCAATTTCTTCTAAGACGAAGTCACTTCCCTCAAACGGAGTGAGGGAAGGAGAAGAATTGGCAATGATGAGATGAGAAGATTGAGTGAGGTTTTCACTCGAAGAATCATCAATGAAACCTAAAACCTCTTGAGCGTACTTCTCAGCAGCAACATCGATGACATCTATTTGGTTCACCGATTCAGAGTCATAATTGGAGGAGTACCTCGAAGTTTGATTGAGGTTGAAGGTGATGGCTTCAGTTCCAACACGCAATGTGATCTCTTGCTCAAATACATCGATGAGAGCACGCCCAGTTCTAGGGAACCCCCTTCCAAGAATGAGAGGGACCCTTGAATCGGCATCAAAGTCAACAATTACAAAATCTGCCAGAAAATGGAACTTTCCCACTTTAACGAACACGTCCTCGGCAATGCCAAGTGGACGAGAAATTGAACGATCGGCAAGCGCTAAAGTCATGCACGTGGGAGTAAGTTCGGGAAAAGAGAGTTTCTTCCACACAGAATATGGCATCAGGTTAATACTAGCACCTAGATCGGCCAAGGCGAAGCATTCAACTATACCCGGTAAAATACAAGGAATGAGAAATTTCCCGGGGTCTCCAAGCTTTTCGGGAAGCTTTTTCAAAAGAACTGCTGAGCAGTTCTCATTTAGAGGAGTTCTAGCCATCTCGAAGAGTTTTTCCTTATTACTTAACAGATTCTTGATTGTTGATGCAAACTTGGGCAACAAGAGAATAGCGTCCGCCAAGCTAATGTCAAAGTGCAAATCTTGGAAGATTTGGAAAAATTTATCCATTTGGTGACTAGCCTTTTCGCGGAGCTTTTGTTCATTGAGACGTGATGGGTAAGGAATAGAAGTTATGGATTTAGGGTTGTCCACTGGAGTTTCTGGTGGTTCAAAGACAACTCCAAGCTTACATCTGGTTTCTAGAATAACCTGAGGTTGGGCGTGTGCTGTACTTCGTGGGATAGGAGATTGCACCTTGTCCTTTGTCACCTCAGGTTCACGTTCCACTACCTTTGGAGGAGGGGAAGAAGAGGTAGTAGGAATCGCGGGTTCATCATATGAAGCACCACTTCTTGTTGTGATCGCCTTAGCATCACCCCTCGGGTTAGCGATCGTGTTGCTCGGTAAAGTAGTACCTGAGCCCGAGGGTCGATCATTTAAAGACTTCTTGATATCAGAAATCTGGCTGACCAACATCTTGTTCAACTCTTCTTGGGACTTCATGAATTGCTTTAACAACTCGTCAAATGAAGGCCTAGTTGGAACAATGGCTTGATTCGGATTGGGACCTTGATTTTGAAAATTACCCTGATTAGGGTTGTTGTTTCCATGAAAATATCCCGGATTGTTATTACCCTGATCTTGGTTTCGATTAAAGTTTCCTTGATGTTGGAAACCTTGATTTTGGAAACCTTGGTTTTGATTTTGAAAACCATGACCCTGATTGAAGTTACCTTGGTTTTGAAAACCTTGGTTTACTATATTTTGATTTTAGTGACGGTTTTGGACATTTTGGTTTTGATTAAAACCGGGAGGTCCAGGGTAGTGGTGAGAACGATAGTTCGGGTCCATAGGAGGGCGATATTGATTGCCTCCTTTATTTTGGGACCCGGCAACAGCATGAGCTTCATATGGAGTACCATCAGTAGCTGTGCAATTGTAGTAGGCATGCGGCCCACCACAAATCACACAGACCTCCACTTTTTTAACCTCGCAGGTGGAGGATGTTGTGGAAATGAAACTTTCTTTTGTTGGATGAGAACCAAAGCTTGAATAGCTTCAGTGAGCTTGTCAATCTTAGCATCCGTGCTAGATTGACCCACAGAAGATGAAGTGGAAGGACCCGCATTGATTTGAGAAACAATCGGCTTGCTTTGTGTAGAGCGGACCTTGGACTTGTTTTCTATGATTTGCAAAGCTTCTTTGGTGGTTCTACTCAAGAAATTACCTCCCGCGGAGGCATTGAGAAAATCATGATCAGCTTGGCTCACGCCATTGTAGAAAGTATCGAGTTGCATCAACTCTGAGAAACCATGATGTGGACACTTGCGAAGTAATTCTTTGAAACGATCCCACGCTTCACCAAATGATTCATTATATTTCTGAGTGAACTTGGTGATTTCGTTCTTAAGACTCGTGGTCTTGGAAGGTGGGAAGAATTCATTCACAAATTTTTTCACAAGATCTTCCCATGTCTCAATAGATCGAGGAGGTTGTTTTTCAAGCCAAATCCGGGCTTGTTCCTCGAGGGAGAATGGGAAGAGAAGAAGTTTGATTGCTTCACAAGGGACATTCTTGTACTTGGATGTTGATGTGATTTTATTGAACCATCGAATGTGAGCATGAGGATCGTCCCTCTCAAAACCGTAGAATTGACTTGAGGTTACAAGATTGAGTAACCCTGTTTTGAGCTCAAAATTATCAGCCACGATGGCTGGAACAACAATGGCATCTCCGTAACCCTCGATGGGTGCTTGGAGAAGCTCACACATGGGGCGGACTTCCGCCATGGTGACAGCAGATGTGGCAACAGTACGGATCTCAGATCCGACTGTTGGTGCTGAACTTCTACGAGGTCTTCGAGGTTTCCTAACAAGCTCACGTAATGGGCTCGTGGACCTTGAAGAACGAGTGCGCATGCACTAAAAAACAAACTCAATCAAAACGATATCGAGGCAAAATGACAGTGAACTTAAACCAATAATCACAAGCAAGTGGCTTCTTTAAGAAAGGTACACCACTCACAGGGATACAAAGGCAAGTTTTAATCTTTTGTTTGGGAACTTATTAAAGTCCACACCCCCAGTTGGTAGGTGTTCTGTCTTGGTTTGCGACGGTTTGTGTTTATGTATTATTATTATTCACAAGAAAAAGACGGATGTTTTTGGGTTTTTGTGTACATGTGAAAAAACTTTTGGAATTATTTTTTTGGTATCGTCTCGTTATCCAAAATCGTATTTCTTTAAGAATCACCTTAAAAGAAACCCGATTCAGAAAACGTTACGATCTGTTTTGTTTACTTTTTTTTTGGTGTTTTAACACTTTAGGAAAAGTGTTAATGACTTTTTTGTGTTTTGATTTAAAATTTACAAAAGTGATGGTATTTGTATAGTGATGATGGTGAAATAACACTAATCTCAAAAGACGCTACAGAAACGCGCACACCTCCCTGGCAGCGGCGCCAAAATTTGATTGGCTCTAAACGGTCAACCTAAATTGACCAAATGAATTGTCAACTAAGTCAAACAGCCTAGAGTCAATCTCCGTGGAATACAGTGTTTCCCCGGGTCGTTATGTCCCGACGAGGTGTGAATTGTGCTTTAGCATGCTTGTGATCGGGTGATTTTTCACAGGAAAGGGTTGTGATAAGAATTATTTGAGAATTATGAAATGAAGTAGCTTAGGAAAGCTATATGATTGATTACGGGAATTAAGATTAAGAAGAAATGAGCTAAAACCTAAAAACGTACGTTTTAATTATAAACGTATACTGACGTACGTGATAAAAAGTAAAACTGATTAACTAAAAAGGCTACAGGTATTAAATTAATGTTTTTACAATCCTAATAAATAAATAAAATTTTAAGAAAGAGAAAAATTATTTTTACACTATTTAATTATTTATTATTAATTAATTACTAATTACTTATTAATTAACTAATTAAACTAATTTAAATTATTAAAAATACTAAAAAGACTTAGATAATTAAGAAAAAATTTTAAATATCTAATTAACCATCACAGGAATCAAAAAAGAATTATGAAAAGTTGGTTTTATGTATTTTTAAACTATTTTACTAATTACTATTCTAATTATTAATTAATTACCAATTAAACTAATTAAATTTTAAAAACTAGAAAATGAACAGTAGAAACTCTAGAAAAATTCCTAAAAATGTTTTAACTCATATAAAAGCTAGAAAAATTATAAAAACTAGGTATTACTTTATGAAATCTAATTATGCTATTTAATACTTTAATATTAATTAATAATTAATAAATGTAATATTAAATCTAATAATTATTAAATGACAATATAAAATTCTGGAAAAATTCCTAAAAATACTTCAATATAAAATAAAATTAAGAAAAATATAAAACTGCAAAGGTGCTTATAAATAAGCTGAAAAGAAAATTAAAAATTTATATTGAATTAAATAGAAACTATCACTTATAATTAAATTGGTTTTTTCTGTTTTTTATTTTTCCAAACTGTTTTAACACTAAAATCTAGTAACTTTTATGAAGACACTATGAATGGAGCTTGGAGAATAAGCACTTCAAGTGCTTAATGTCTTGACAGTTGACTTTGGTCAAACTGTCAAGCCATAAGCTTCAAATAAGCTTGCTGAGGACCCACAGTGGTGGATTATGATCCACATAAGTTATTTGAACATGAAATAGCAAGAATCAATCAAATAAGCTCACAAAATAAGCCAAAAAGCCCACATAAGCACTTGATTTTCTTGTTAGGACACAGAAAATGGGACAGATTCTAATGGTGATTTCAGGTGGGGTCCACAAAGTTTGAGCTCAAAAGTTTGCTCAAAATTGGGAGATGGCCAGGAGGGCGGTTGAAAGAACCCAAAGGGGGCCTGTGGGACCCACTGAGGTGGTCAGTAAGAACCTCTAAAGTGGGGGTGTTGGGACTGAGGTGCTGCCGCATGGGAGCTTCTCCCCCTGCAGGTGTGTTTGGGCAGGGGTGGGGCCCACAAGAAAAATCACAAAAATTAAGTAAGAGTTGGATTTCAAAGATCAGGTTGGGGGTTGCAAGTTGTGAAAGTTTCAAGGACTAATACCTAACACAAAATTCACAAATATTCTTTGAATTTTTGGAAAAACTGCCTAAGGCAACTTTTGACTTTTGAAATAAACTACCTAGTTTGACTTTTGTGAACTTCTAATGACCCCTACTGATTTAATAAGTTATATTAAGCTATTATGTAACTGTTTTTTAACTATCTAAACTATTTATGCAAAGATTAGATGAGATCTAGGATACTAAAACCTAACAGTGAACTAATTAGATATGGTTAGGATGGATTTTGACTTTTGTCCAAAAGGAACCTAGTTTTTATGATTTGGCTAACCTAATGTGACCTGACTTGGCATGTTTAAACTAATAATTCACACCCAAACATAGAGGGAGTCTATGCACAGCCCTGATCCAAACACTCCCTTAAGCATACTGTTAGTGAGATTTTCAAAGGATGTGAGTGATTCATGCCACAAGACCAAAGTATAACATTGATTGACGATGAAATAAACTTGTAGGAACATAGAAAGAACAAATCAAACAACAAACTCCTATGAATCACTATGATGCTTAAAAATGACAGTTATGAGTAAAATTGCACCAAGAATAGAGATAAGTTGTATAACACTAAAGTTTGTCTAAACTAAGTATAGCAAACTTGAAAGAAGCACAAACTTAAGCAAATAAGCAGTAAACAAACTAGGCTACAGTAAAAGCTTAAAAAAAACTTGGGAAAATAAAAAGCTAACAAAGGCCAGTGTGATCCAAAACCAAGAACAAGGAACCAAATCCTTTCCTAAAGTCTCCCCCGAGACACTAAACCAAGCTATCCATCATATACCATGCTCCAATCTTCTTCTTCACTTTTTTTCTGATTTTTTTTATTTATTTATTTTTATTTTTACTGATTTTTCTTGTATTTTTGAGAATTTGAACTGGAAACAAGTTTGGTAATTAAAATAGCTTATAAAAATTTAACTATGAACTAATGTGAGCTTATGGAACAGTAAGGAACAAGTTTTAACAATGATTAAGACAAACACGAGAATTTCACTAAAATATGAAAAAGTTGAATTCAAATAGGAAACTTGGATTTTATTAACTAAAACTTGAGAACTACACTGATAAAGCTTAGGATACAACTGAAAAGCTAAAGTAACACTTGGAAATTAAATTAACATAAATTCGAAATTAAAATAAGCTAAAAAAAACTACTCTTCACTCCTGTCTTCCCTTTCTTCATATAAGGGACCATTAGGGTTTGCAGGGGTCCCTCAGTTACTTTTCCACTTCCAATTACAGCCCTTGGATGAGTCAAATAAATCCCGGCCTTTGAAAGGTGGTTTGGCGCCCAAAAAAAAAAAAGTCTTACCCACTCTCTGATAACTTGGAGGTTTTGAAGAGGCATTAATTGCTTTTGGAGTTTGGTGGAGGCTAGGGGAACAAGTTATGGGATGGCTGAGGTGGAGGAGAGGGGATTGGCAGGGAGCAGGTTGCAAGTGGAGGGGGAAAGGAGGTGAGTCAACATTGTTTTGACCGGGATGATTATTTAGAACGGGGGAGTAATAATAGTGTGTGGGAGTGGGCTGGTAAGGTTGTTGGGCCAAGGAGTAGTTGTGGGCTTTTTATTGAGTGGGCTTTGGCTTTGGTTTGGTTTAAGTAACATTCAAGGGTCCGTTTGGTATTAAAATGAGCACAAGGACCAATTTTGTAATTTAACCAAAGTTCAGGGACCTGAAATGGTAGATTCTCCAAAGTATATTCAAGGGACCTATGTTGCCAACTCCAATAATACAAGGACCATAGTTGCAATTTTGAATGTCCAGGGACCACTTTTGTAATTTTCTAAACTGCAGGGACTAAAGTTGCCATTTTTGAAACTTGACTTTTAAAGGACTAATTTTTGACAACTTGTGAATCCCCAAGGACCTAGGATGATATTTTTCCATATTTTGAGAATCCCAAGGACCATTTATGTAAATTTCAAAAGTTTTGGGACCTTTTCTGCCAATTGCCCAAAGATTCATTCAAGGACCAATTTTTTAAACTTAGAATATTTCAGGGACCTTGAATGATAATTTTCCATATTTTAAATATCTAGGGACTAGTTTTGACATTTTATGAAAGTTGGGGGACTGAAACTGCCGATTATGCAAACTTTGTTCGTTTTTCATTTGTTTTTACACAATTAGCATCTAAAACATATAAAACACAATCCTTGGGATATTTTTTAGTATTTTGATGCTCATTTGAGTGTTTTGGATGTTTTGCAGTTCAGATTCTACCAAACATGATGAGTCTTTAAGCACTCATCAGCTTCTCTGGAGATGCATTTGCAGACTGCAATTACACATTCAAAGAAGTTAGTTTGGAAATGTAATTGTATAAGACAACACTTAGAAAATGTAAGATTTTCATGAAGCATAACCACGGAATCTTGAAATCACATTATCTCAAACAGTTTGGGTTCATACTCTTGGGAACCATAGTTTGTATTGTTCGGTGTATTTGGTACTGGTAGGCTAAAACTTAGTACGGGTCGGTTACGCTTGGTACTGGTAGGCTAAAAGTTAGTACGGGTCGGTTACCCTTGGTACTGGTAGCCAAAAACTTAGGACGGGTCGGTTACGTTTCATACTGTTTGGGACTAAATTGGGTAATTCATTATCTTAGTTTACACAAACATATCTTCAAGAGAAACATAACATTTATGCACTCAATCAAATCAAAACCCTAAATTAAATCTATATCATCTCAATCGTGTTTACCAACCACACATAATCTTCTAAACAATCATAACCTAGAATCCTAATCAAATTTTTTTCAATCTTAATGGCGATTTTGGATTATTCTAAGGCACACAACATGGTTGCTTACTTACAGAAACCAGAGGGAAGTCAACAGTTTCACCGAATACTCGATTTTCTCAATTCCAGTTACATAAGGTATGCTATTACAAAGAATCCTACTATATATGTTTCTCAAATCAATCAGTTTTGGCGCACTGCTAGTGTCAAAACACTTGATACTGGAGAAAAAGAGTTAAATGCTACAGTTGATGGCATTTCCATGGCCATTACTGAGTCATCTATTAGGAGGCATCTCAAACTAGCAGATGATGGTGCTATCAGTTCATTGCCAAATACTGAAATTTTTCAAAATCTTTCCTATATGGGATATGGGTTAACTTGTGATAACTTAACTTTTAAAAAACCACAATTTCCGCCTCAATGGAGATTTCTCATTCACACCATCCAACATTGTTTAAGTCCAAAGAAAACTTGTTGGGAACAATTTAGTAGCAACATAGCAACTGCTATTGTTTACTTGGCAACAAAAAGGAAGTTTAACTTTTCAAAATTGATTTTTGATGGTATGGTGAGAAATGTGAAAAGCAAATACAAATTTTTAATGTATCACATATTCATTCAAATATTCTTGAACAAGTATCAGCTTCTACCTCACAAAAACATTTTAAAAACTCCTACCCTTAGCCGAAAGGTTTTTAGTAATATGAGTACGATTTGTAATGGGTATAAAGGTAGTGAAGCACCACTATTTTTATCAATGATTGTTCCACCAGCTGAGGGTGAAGGATCAAGAACCCAAGTTCAGTCACATGACACACCCAGAAGTGTTCCATCATCATCACAACCTCATGTTACAAAAACATATACAAGAAGAATCAGAAAGGAATCTGTTGTACCGCAGCCCAGATATCCTACTGAACCAAATGTAGCAGATGAGCCTGTCTCTGACACAATGGTACGGGCTACCAGTACTGTCACAGGCTTAGAAGGTGGGCAGGTCAGTGGTAACATTCACAAGAAAAAACACATGGCAACACCTACTGATTCAGTTTCTCATGAGCCTGAATCAGCTGATATAAACCCCATGCCTCAAGATACAATGGTTGATGTGCCTCATGATACAGTGGTTGATATGCCTCATGATATAATGGCTAATATGCCTCATGATACAATGGCTCATATGCCTCATGATGAAATGGCTCATATGCCTCATGATACAATGGGTGATATGCCTCATGATACAGTGGCTGATATGCCTCATGGTTCGGGTCTCCCAAAAGTGAACTTAGATGGAAGTGATGTAGGCAGTCTGAAATACAAAGAATTGATGGAAATTTGTACAAAATTGTCATACAGAGTTAATGGCTTGGAGAAAAAGTTGAAAGATACAAGGATACTTTATGCTCGTGCTTATACCAAGGTGATTGAGAAAGTTAAGAAGTTGTGCAACAAACACACGGGCAGTAAAGGTAAAACGAAATCAACCGTTGTTAAGTCTGATACTTCAGAAGATTTGGAGGAAGTTGATTTGGAGGATCTTTCACAATTGGGGAGGAGCGTTGATGACGTTGTTGAGGAACCAAACATATCATTAGTCCAAGAGGGTGCAGAGAGTCACGGGAGGTTTCAAGATCAAATGGGAATTCATATGGCTTTTAAAGATGCTGCTGGACATACTGTTAAAGATACTGTTGAACATATTCGTACTGGTTGCCGATCTTGTTCTAATGCTAGTCGCACGAATATGGATGAAACAACTGCACAGGCATTAGTACATATCAGAGATACTCCTACTAATGATCTGTTACAGAATTTGAAATGTAAACGGATTGCAAAGAAAACTGAAACTAGAAAGAACAAACCCGAAACTGAAGCACAAAAGATGAGGTATATGAAGTAATATCTGACCAATCAAACTCCCTGGACTTACAGTCGACTGAAAGGTAAATCTTATGAACAGATAGTAAATCTATACAGACTTGCTCTCAAGAGGAATGAAGACTTTATTCCAATGTATTCAGTAGAAGAAAGTAGAAGATTTAAGATTGGTGGTTTTCAGTTAGAATCAAAGTCTTCAAATAAGCAAAAAAAAAACATATGTTTCAGCCCAAGAGCAACAAGAATTGACTGAAGAACCGCTTAAACATATGATGAATATTCTTCCATACGAAGGTATGAATGCAGAAGCTCTACAACCAAAATACCCAATCATTGACTGGGAGAGCTACACTGATGAATTTGGAAACTACTGGAAGATCATAAGAGATGGAAATCGTTGTGAGGTATACAAACACTTTCAAGATATGATGAAAGCATTTGACAGAGAAGATTTGGTCAAGCTATGGAGTTTAGTCAATGAAAGGTTCAAGTTAACACAGATAGCTGCTGACAAGGAAAAAATGCTATGGGTCGAATTGAATAGACTTTTTGAACCAGATAAAGCTGATAAATTATGGAAGTTTAATGCAGATGAAGCATCATTGAAATGGATATTATATGATACTTGTGGAGTTCACCATTTGTCTACAAAAGGTAGAACTGACATATACATGCTGGTATAGAAAGAATACCCATTGTCAACACATGCTCTGAGTGTGATGTTATCGGTAAAGTTGACTGCGGAAGAAGAGACTGAGATGGCAAAAGAACTGGTAAGGAAAATCTTCCTACATTCTAAAAGTTATGTTTGGAAATGACCCAAATTTTAGTTGTAACAAGCAACATATTAATCTAGTAATTATAATTCCGCGATTTGTGTATGTTTATTTTTGTTTTCTTAGCTTCCATTTTTAAAGATTTGAATTATGTATGTTGCAATTACCAAGTATTTTATGTATAGTAATATCACATTTTGCTCCAATGAGTTTGACCATGAAGTTGACTTTTGAAAGTCAATTAAAGCCATGACCAACATATGATGAACATCATTTGATGCTTCATGACTTAATGGTTCATGGTTTTTATGTTACTAGTTTACAAATTCTGGAAATCATTACTTCCTTATGATAAAGGTTGAGATCATAGACTATTACATTCATTTGGGGTATAGTTGACCAGTCATTGATTTGTAGTTTACCTTGCATAGCATGTTACTTTAAATCAAACATATGACTAGTAAATAAACTTCTACTTTTCATTGATAGAGGTAAAAAGCAGCAACCATTCCATACATCAGATATTAAAACAAGATTAGAAACATAGTAAAACCTTACAAACACCATATTCATTAAAAACTTATTTTCAATGTCATCCCAACTGGTTCGAACCAGAGCTCTCTGCCCCGTTTTTATTCTTTTCCCTCATTTCCTTCCTTTCTTTCAATTGTTGAAAGACAATTTCAAGAGCCGTAATCCTGCTTTCCAAATTAAGCTCCTCCACCACGGTGTCCAAAAGCACAGTTCCCTGCTCCTCCACCACGTTTTGCTGCTGATCCACCGTGTTTTGCGGCTGCTCCACCATGTTTTGTTGTTGCACCACCTCATTTTAATCATCACCCACCTCCTGTTGGTCCTCCTCCTCCTCCTCTATATCTTCTTCCACATTCAACCCTAGAACCTCATCCCAGTAAAAGTCGTGTCTCCACACCCACCTCAGTTATAACCTGCCTGTAATTCCCAAATTCTAATACAGGATCATACCCGAATTCATTGAACACTTCATCCCACAACAAGGTATTGTTTAAGACAAACTCGTATTCGTCAGCCTCACTTAGAAAACATCCATTTGCATCTGGGCCTGCCATTTTTAACTGTGGTTATTTTCAAAGGGATTTCTGTGTTGGTATGTGTTCTAGGGTATACAAAGGATGTTATAAATAGGCTTCAGTGTTGTAGAACGGTTCCCAATAGGATTGGCGGGAACAAAAGCGGGACCAAATGCGCCAACATAAAAATTTTACGGAGTAAATGACCAAAAAAATACTTAACTGGTCAACTAACGTTCCTAGGATATATCCTTTTTTATTTTTTTAAATACTTATGTTTTAATTATTTTTGTACTTGAGAAGGGTAACTAAAGTATAGAATATTCCATTTTGGTTTCTCTACATAAATTAATCTATTTTGGCCATATAAGTTTGCTTCATTTATTACTACTCTTTTCCTATACGCTTCTTCAAAAACTTTCTTAAATTACATTCTTCAATTATATCCTTCATCATGGCGTGTAACATACCAATTTATGATCAAATCGCACATCAGACTGGTTCTAGGCATTTCGATAAGGTCCTCCTTGCTCTGTTTGCTAGGGAGAGAGAGGCCAACAGGGGTGACAAGAATCATTATGTGAAGATGATTAAGGAAATAGAGGTGCGTGTAGAGCATAGGCATGCTATCTTACTGGAGCTTGAAAATTTTGGATCCTATAAAATGATGAATGAACCCTTGGACCGTCTTAAGTTAGCACAGTAGGAGGATTTGGAAGAAATCGCCTTTTCGACTAAAAGGCGACAAGCAAGTTTGTGCCGTGCCACTGACAAGTCAAGGATTGTCAAGAACCTGAGGATGTTTAAATAAGCAACATTGTTAAGGTTTGGGTCTTTTGTTAATAAGCAGCTTTTGAAGTTAAATCGTATTTTGTGGTAGTATTTGTGTTATATACGCTATGTAAGTGAAGTGTACTTATGGGTTGTGGGTATGTCTCTCAGTAGTCTAGTTGATCGTGTATTTATGTTTTATCCAGAATATTATGTATTTTGGGTCTTATGAACTTCTATCAAGTCTAGAATGGATTACTCTGAATTTTAATAATGAAACTATGTCTAGTTATTATGTTCTTGCTTTAATTGATTTGTTGTTTTATTTTTACTAGATCTAAGAATTGTACCATATGTAGAGTAAATGCATTCACCATTGCTTTTATTCATTAGTTACATTTAGAGTAAATGCATTCACCATTGTTATAAAATAAAAACAAAATAAAAAAAAACAAAAAACAAAAAACAAACAAACAAACAAACAAAAAAGGTTGCCACAAACGAGAATTAGTTGCGCAAATACTCCAACCAGGTTGCCCAAAGCACAAAATAAAAGGGTTTCGTCAGTCGTTCAGAAGAATATATGGACCTCAAAGTACAAACAACAATGTACTTTACCATTGTGTTTGTGGTTACTAGTGTTACAGCATGTTGTTCACGTATGGCTATTTTATTGCCTATTAATAATAATTTGTTGGTTTTGTACTTTAATTTTAGTTTTTTATTCAGAACTAATAAATAACAGAAAATTTTCATTGAACACAACATAAATGGTACTTGAAACAATTACAAACTAAATTTGGGTGATTTTTCTGGATCAAATGACAAATCTAAGTTGTCATAATCAACACACTCATCGTCTGATGAGTGTTCTTGTTCATAAGAAGCAAGTTTGCGTTATCTGTAACCCCACATATTCTTCCAAGTCTGTTTCCTCTTCTTCTTATCGGGTTTTCTAGCAGCTTTTTCTTCAAACTTTTTCAATTTTTCTCTCTGTTTTTTTTTCTCTTTCTTCAAAATACCATCTAACAGATTCTTCAAAGCTGGTATCTTGTTCATTCTCTGGAACTTGAACATTTGGTTGTATCTCTTGCACATTCATTCTTGAACTTGATACCCTTTATGCTATTATAGATATTTATGCTTTTTGAGTGATTTGGTTGTTTAGAAATGTTGTAATTTATAACCATTCCATTGGCAATTGAAAGGTATTTTTTTGCATTGGAAAAGACACACGGTTTAATAATTTATTGAACAGTTAATGAACAATATATATGACATACTGCATAACTAAACATATGAAATAACAAATAACATACTTAATTATTATTATAACAAACACCTTAAACGTTTCAAATATATTTGACAAAACAGACATATAAGAACAATGCAAATCAAGAGTTTAAGATAAACCATCGAAACAAACGTACGCGGTATGTAATGATAGGTTCAAACTACAAGCACTAAAAGAACTCTACTATGGATGTGGTGGAAGCTCGGGGGAGTTTCAAAATCTTCCTAGCCAACTCCCAATTCATCTTGTTATTTTCAGCTGCATCATTAGTTAAATTGCTGACCCGGATATAGATTTTCTTCAGAAACGGGAAATAAACAAGTATAAACTTTATTATACGTAATTCATTATCGGATACAGGAAATGATTTAAACACCACACTCTGTAGTTGCCTTGGGCCCAGTATGTTGCTTGGTAACTCAAATGCAGAAAGTTGAAAAGGAACATCACTAAGCTCTTTAGCAGCCTGAAAAAAACATAATTCTCAAAATCGACATATTCATTCCACTTACGCTTGTTTCTAGAATTAGCAAATTTGGAGATGCACTAATCATTCCAATGACGAATGATGCCATAACATTATTCTCAAAATCGACTCTAGACAGATTAAGAGTCTTCAGGGATACAAAATCGACAGCGACATTGTTATTGGAATTAGCTTCTACCAACATCTACAAAAGTCCACATTTCATATTTATTATAGATTCATTTTAAAATGCATACCTACAATTTATAGAATTCAAATTGGTCTTACATTGCAATCTTCAAAATCCAATGTAAGCGTCTCAAGCTTTGGAAGACTTGCCAGGTAAAGGAGGTTGGACTATGTGATTGTCATCCGTTTGTTCCAAACACCGAATGACAAATGTAACTCCTTCATATTTCTGAGTTTTGCAATTTCCAACAGTCTCATTTCCTTTGTAGTAGCAATATTAACTTTTAGAAACTCAAGTAGGGGACAACGCACTATACACTCCCAAAATGTACCACCAAGAAAGTTTACATATAACAATTCTAGCCTCAATAGTTTTGGAAAAATATAAAATGTTTCCAAATTAAGCATCTTACAATCATGAAGTTCCAAATGTTTCAACTCCGTACGGGAGTAAATTTCGCTTGGCAACGTAACCGGTTCACCATACCAGTTTCTAACTGTCAGCTCCTCAATTCCGTCATTAAACAAGAATAAAAGCCAATCCCCAATCTCTTCATAACTCAAGTCTCAGATTCCACAAACAGGTTTTGGATCTATGGAGAAGACAAACCTTCTTATTGGACCTATAAGTTTAAGTAAAAGCCTCGTTATATCATTCCCATCAAACTTAGTTGTTAGAAAATAAAAGAAATCCTCATCAACTATTATATCGGTTAGCAAACACCACTTAAACCTCCAGTTTCTAGCTAAAGTTGAGGTCCTCACCGCTTCTTTTAGAGGAAAACGATTCAAAATATTAGTGATTACATTATTTGGCATCTTTCCAATATATTCTTCTGATGCATAGTTGGAGGTTCTATGAACCCGGCGACGACTGGTTTCAGCAAACGACATAATATTAGTTGGATTTGAGTAGGGTTTTCAGTTTTATAAATTTTGTCTTACTTTTTGGTATGATGGATACTGTATTTGGTGTGGCATTCAATGTGTTGCAGTTTTGGTATGATGGATATTGTATTTTGTGTGGCATTCAATGTTTTGCACAGTTTGTGTGTGGGTCATGTTCTAGTATAAGATGGAAAGCAAGGTATATGTTAGTAAAATCACAAGACACATAGGGACTTCATGTGTACATATTATTTGTCTACATAGTATGTGTTAGTGTGTGAGTGTGTAAGGTAGTTTACATAGGGCAACTTGTACTAAAGTGGGTGACATGTATTGGGCAACTTTTTTGCGTCCTTTTGCTTATTTTAGATTTTAATTAAATATTTCTGTATTTGAATTGTATCCAAAAAAATATTTTTTAAAAAAATAATAACACTTATATTTGCCTTTAATGGTTCATGGTAATATGTAATGTTTAATATTATATAAAACTTATTTTTAATAAATAATAACACTTATATTTGCCTTTAATGGTTCATAGTAATATGTAATGTTTAATATTATATAAAACTTATTTTTTGAATGGTAATTATAAAATGTATTAGTTTAATTTAGATTTAATGTATTGAGATTAAATGCACCAACAGTATTTGTTGGGCTAGCCAACCGACGATGATGAAGCAAAGTGTACCAATTTCCCAAAGTCATCTACAAATACCCGCTCCTCCTAAGACAATCACACATACACAACAAACACATTTAATTTTTCATTTAATTTACAAGCAAATATTTTGGAAACATCAATGGCTCATCTTGATCGGTTTGATGAAGTTGCTAAAGCTTGTGGTTCCACCTTATTAGAAAGTCAGTTAGATTTCTTTTTAGCGAAGTTTGTAGCTAAAAAGAAGGAGCTAGATAGTGACATTAATGAGGTCTGCTCGAAGTTAGCTGATTCCATCATAGAAACTAATGCTTTTATTAAGGAACTTTCTGTCATCAAGGATAGTGTAAAGGCGGTGGAGACTGCAACGTATCTTAGGCAACGTACGCTTAAGGATACCCTTAGGTTGACGGATTTGATGATTTCAAGGCGGGAGACTGAACTATGTCTACGTGACAAGGAAAAATTTGCTGAGAAGCTGAAGGGGTCGCTGCCATTCTAGTGTCTAGTTCTTGTGTTGTTCGTATTTGGTGTCTTTTGGGTATTTGGGGTTATAGGCTAACCTTTTATGTGTCTGTATGGGTTGGTTTAGTTAACGAATGAAATTTTTATTATATATTTTATGATGTTTATTTAATTTTATTTTCTACTGCTTATTGTTTATTATTTTTTTCGTTACATCGATTTGGTGTTGCTATTTTTTTGTTCATTGATACTCATGTTTTAGGGAATTCATAATTACATACGGTTATGGTACTGCTGTTATTTTGCTTATTACGAACTGCTTGTCTTATTGGTTATCCAAATAGGTTACTGTTCTTATAGAAAAGTTGCCCAAATTATAAATAAAAAGTTGCCCCAAAGTACAAGTTGACAAATGTACTATATTGTTATTTTATACAATTTTACTTTTTCTAAAAGACAAAAAATGTAAAGTTGCCCAAATATAAAAAAAATTTTGCCCCAAACTACAAGTTGCCAAATGTATTATATTTTTATTTTATACAATTTTACTTTTCTAAAAAACAAAAAAAATAATGTTGCCCAAATATAAATAAAAAGTTGCCCCAAAATAAAAGTTGCGAAATGTACTATATTATTATTTTATACAATTTTACTTTTCTAAAAGACAAAAGAATATAAAGTTGCCCAAATATGGTTGCCCCGTGATCACAAGTTGCCCTATACCTAATACCCTATAAAAAACAGATATATAACAACAATGCAAATCAAGAGTTTAAGATAAACCATCGAAACAAAAGTACGCGGTATGTAATGATAGGTTCAAACTACAAGCACTAAAACATGAAACATTAAGAAATAACATAATTAATTATTCAAATAACATACTTAATTATTATAATAGCAAACACCTTAAACATCAAATTATAGTATTGTAAACACCAACAATTCTTTGACGGATGTCTTCAATTTCTTGATTTCGAAGATCAACTTTAATTTGATGTTCTAGTATGATCGCTTGATCTTTTCTGTTTTGCTCCTCCAATTTGTTGATGCGGTTAATGTAAAGTGCAACCAACTCTCGTTCAGTTTCATGTCTGATAGAATGGTTTTTAACAAACTTCTCTTGAACATCAATTTTCTTTCATTAGGAAAAGTATCCTTTGAACGTTTATGTTTCTTCGAATTAAGATTTGAAGATGATGAAGCCATTAATGTTACGAAGAAATAAAATAGGAATCAAGTATATAATGCAAAATATATGAGAAGTTAGATGTTATCATTGTGTATTTATTGGCATAGTAGCGTGACAACGGTTAATTGACAACGGTTTCCAATGTATGGAGTTATATGGAGAGAACCAACTTTTGTTTGAATTACCTTATAGGGCAACAAATGAATTGGATTGTGTTCATTGGGCAACCAGAGTTGGCAGGCTGTACTGGGCAACGGATAATTCTATTTAATAAAAATAAACCTATATAAGATAAATAAAAAAGAAGTTAAAGTGAAAAAGACACAATGGCGAAGTTAAAGTTAAAAAGAAAAAATGACAGTTGTGTGTACTTACAAATTTAATAAAAATAAGAGTAGTTTTTGTACTTGAATGTATTACAACAGTCCATTCTTCCAAGTGAACATATCAGGGGTAGTTGGAAAATATGCAGACGAGGGAAGGTATGATGGAGCATTTTAATATGCAAAAAAAAAACAAAAAAAAAAGACTTTTAAAACTCAGCTAACAAAACAAAAACATTTAAAATTACTAGGCTTTATATTCCTTGATTAATATGTTAATTATAAACGTACCATACACAAACAACAATAGGGAAAATTTGGAACATTTCCAACCATTACATGAAGTAGCATCAACCAACAAAAGAAGTTGTTTATAAACATGAAGCTTAAACAACCATGAAGTAAGTCAACTTCAAAACCAAGCAATGGACTTTCTGACAGACATTGCAGAGGCAACCAATTGAGCTTTAGGAGCACTTAAACCCAGTATCACTCCAGCTTTAGGAGATGTTTTCCTTTGACCAACTGTTTTTTTAGATGAAAGAGGTCTACCTCTAGGTCTTTTAGGAGCAGCTGCAACAGTTGAACCTGAAAGTCTGCCTACTTTGGGAGGTCTGCCTCTTGGTCTTTTCAGAGCATGTAACGCATTTGAAGTTGAAGGAACTTGCAACATTTCAGAACATTGGATCGGTTGATCATCCATGTCTTCATGTTTCACTGCATCTGCAGCTTTTGAAGTGTAAGGTATGAAGCTTATTGGAGCAGGTTTTGAACTGGAAGGTTTGGATCTTTTTGGAGCAGCTTCATCGTCTGAAAGTGACACACTAAACACCTCCTCTAAGACATCATCTTCACTAGAAAAATCATCATCACTTGGAATATCCTTCATTGCCTTCGAGTAGCACTCATACTCAAGGTTTAGCATCCTCTTTTCAAGCCATTTTATCTTCCTTACAAGGTGTCCAACCACATCTTCACTGGATTTTTCATTGACAAGTCCACTAGAAATTTCAGGTCAATCTCCTCTGTAAAAGTACACCGCCTCAACTGGTTCCATCCTTTTCTTAAGTTTTTGTATCTTCTGCTCAAGCTTTTGAATCATGCTTTGATAATCCTTATGCTCTTCTTCAAGTTGTTAGGTTAACACATGATAGATGTAATACGTATATCCAACCAATATGGTAACTGTATGTCTATAAAGCTTTTAACACATTCAAACACCCCTAAAGTCCTACACTAGACAATTAGGACTTATTAGCTCAAATAGAAAGGGCCTTAATTAGTAAAGTCAAACACCATTTGCACTTTAAGTAATGCACTTTGACTTGCTAAAGTCAATATGAGTAAAGGCACTTAATTGGTAAAGTCAAATTGCAGTATGGCAACAACAAATTGGCATTCAGTATGGCAACAACAAATAGGCAAATCAACATCAAAATTGTCTAAAGACATGCTCAATGTTTGCTATTTTAAATAAAAACCAAAAATGCATACCTTTATTCGTCTCTGCTTGCTTCCCCTCCATGGGTTTTGAGGTCTGACCCAAATGCATACCTTTAGCCGCCTCTTCTTGCTTTCCCTCCATAGGTTTTGAGGTCTGACCCAGCATAGCCTGAATGGATGGAAATTCCTCACTGGGTCCTTTTTTCAGCTCTGTCAATTAAGATGGAGTAGATGATCAACAAAAGGTCAACTCAAGTCATTATGTTAAACTATTATTCTAAACAAGAACAATGGAACAATGTGTTAACCTTCAACCATAGCATAGTTCCATAAGTCGTCTAACATTTCATCCGTCGCATCATCTCCTGGCTTCCATGTATTCTTATACTTTTAATACATATAGTCTACCATGTCTTCAGTGTATTTCAACTCGCTCCAGTCTTTGTTCGCCATCACAATATTCACGGTATGTTTGAGATTGATTTGTTTAATCATTCTTGGGTTTCAATGTTTGTGTGTGAGCCGATGATCGATTTGCACAGTAACAGTAGGTATGATCCGTTTGTGTGATAGCCGTTTTATATTCTTGTGTAGCCTTTGCATTAAAAAATATGAAATGACCAAAAAACCACTTGACTGGTCAACTAACGTTGCAAAGCAACGTTCGTCAGCCAAAAATGGGTTCGAGGGCAACTTGGAAAAATTGGGCAACTTGGTAGATTCACATTAATTTACTTATATTTGAAACTCCAACTAAAATTGATGTTATATTGCCAAAATTATGTGTAATTTTTATGAATATTTGTACCATATGTGGACACAATTTATGAGTCATTGCAACCAGTGGCCAACCCAGAACTATATAGTTAACCAAATCCCTTCAACATATCTATTTGATGATAATATTTGTTGGACCCTTTTACTTGGTTATGATTAACTACAAAGTTAATCTAACCAAGTTCCATGATGTAGCGAAGTGTTGATTAATTATCAAAAGTAAATAAACGCAAAAGATAAGACACAAAGTTTTCAACGTTTAATTCTTTATTAGAAATTAATCAAAAGAATTATACCCAAGTGTTTTCGGAACAACACTTGGGATTGAAATGACAAGTATGGTATACTCCTCACTAAACTCAAACTAAGTTTGAGTGACAACTAAGATCCTACTGAGCTATCTCCGGGATTGTGTTGTTCTTTGGAGAGAGTAAAGATTTGGCTTGTGAATGTCTAAGCATTAAGTGCACAAACGTAATCTTTACCTCTCCCACTTATTCTCTATTTATACACATGTAGATTCTAACACATACCTAATGGACAAAGACTACAAGACAAATTGCATCATCCTACATTGGACAAAATTCATAGGTATTTTGTCCCTATTACATATGACTATAAGTAGTAAAGGGCAGAGATGCTTTCTGGTCTTTAGTGTTGACACATGTCTTGGTATTATACTCATTCAGGGAAAGTTGACCTTTGCATGATAAGGACCTTTCCTTATCGATTCAAACTTATCCCGCCTTTACTTCAGTCTTCTTATCTTCAGTCTTTGTTCACTCAGTGATCTTAGTTGGTGAGGAGTCATGGGACTCAGTGAGTTATTGTCATCCCTCACTGAGACCATCATCTTCTTCTTTTGCTCAGGTATCATTTACTGAGAACCGCCTCACTGAATGGTGAACCTTTCTTCATAGATTCGCCCTGAGCATCTTGAGGATGACTCACTGAACAACTATGCATTCAGTGACTTGTTTGGTGTTCTCGGTTATAAAAGACTTAGGATATTTTATGTTCAAATCCTAGATTAAGGAGTTTGGTTTTTAACAGACCCAACAGTCTCCCCCTATTTGGATATACAAATAGCCTGAGTGTTTCAAGGTTCAGTGAGAGATAACAAAGGTATTATCTCTACAAACTGAATTACTAAATATTGTTTAGGACACTGAATGTTTAAAGAAAACATCAATATTATTCATAGTTATTACAATCCTAATCAAGACAAAGTAAATAAAAGATAGTTGTTGTTGCAGACTTGCTCAGGCTTAAGAACTTTATACCCATGGCTTCAAGTTTGGCTCTCTTTGAACTCAGTTAGTGTTTGTCAGGATGCTCTTTGATTTTTATCTTCAGGTCATGATAGAACCTTGCATTAGCCTCATTCTTGATGGGATTAGTCATAAAGAAGTATCCTGTCATTGCCTTGATTCCTGACAGATCAATATCAGCCCATCTTTGGAAAGCTGGATCTCCATACTCATCTGTGAAGAAGAGACCTCCCTCAAGTTGCTCAATGACCAAGTTGTTCACAAATGTAACTCCTTTAGGGAGGGCTCTGTTGCAGTTTAGGCCCGGAGCACTGACTTCAGGTTCAGTCTCTATCTTCTTTCTTTTTCTCTTAGAAGACTGAGCAGGAGGAGCCTGAATAGCAGGTACTGATGTTGGGAGCAGTGATGGAATGCCAAGTTCCTCATGCTTTTTGGCCAGCAGATCATACCTGATTCTAAGGGATTTCAGTAGGTTCTTGACAACGACATTGTTTTCTTAGCAATAATCGGACCTAGCTCATCTAGCTCAGTGATTCCAAAGTCAGCAAATCTGAAGGGATCATGAACTTCAAAATATCGTTTGTCCTGGCCTCTGTAGACACTGAGAATAGCTGGTTTGGAGTTCTGGTGAATCTTGACATCAGTGATAGTTTCAGGGTTTAGTCTCTGTGTCATGATCCAGGTGTATTTCTCAATGTTTTGTTGCCTAATAGCAGCAGCTTTCTTTAGTCTGGCATCCCTTTTTTCTTTCAGAGCCATCAGGGCAGCATCCTGAGCGTGTTTAAACTTTTCACCACCTTCTCTATGTGTAAGGTCCTGAGGCTTCAACCTAATAGTTGTGGCTTCCTCATTAACCACCTCAATGAGAGTAGCCTTGCTTGCTTGTTCCTCCAAGGCTACTTTCTTCAATCTTTCCACTTTATCCATGTCAGCTTGGATTTCATCCTCGGTCATCAGATATGTAACTCCATTCATCTAAAAAGGAACCCTGACAGGTGTACCAGTGTTGTTGTAGGTTCAGACACAACAGTAAGAATGCCTTTGCCCTTATCCGCCTTGTGTGTTGGTTGAGTGGTTATATCAGGAGACTAAAAAGAGGAGATTAGAGTGGCTTCAACTATGCGCTCCCCTTCAGCCTGAGAGGAAGGTTGACTGGTGGAAGTTTCAGGGACTCAAGTAGGTGGAACTTCAGTGGATCTCTCCCCCTCAACTGTTGTCGCAGCATCAGTGAGAGCAAGAGTTGGTGGCACCACTGAAGGACCCTTGAAAGCCTTATAAAGTTCAGAGAGCATGTTCTTGATGTCAGTAGTATCCTTTTGAATTGTAGATACTTTGGCATCTAGGGAAGCCTGAGATGATTCAATGGCAGACATCCTTGGCCCAAGATTCCAGGACAAGGAGTTGGAAGACTTATCCCAAGCAGCCAAGTTTTTCTCCATGAGACTGAGAGATAAACAGATGGAAGTCACTGAAGATTGAAGACCCTGAAGATTGGCAGACTTCATCATATCTACCAGCTTAGTGAATTGAGCAGAGTTCTGCTGGTAGGTCTGAGCAGCCTGAAGTATTTTCTTGTTGAGCTCTGGGTCATCTTTGGCAGACTCTTGAATGGTGGAAACGCTCTTGGTGATTTGGTTGAGCGAGTCATTGAACTTGTTGAGGTGACCATTAAGAGTTGTCAGTGAGAATGCAACATCAGCCTGCTATTCCAAGGTGTTATCATGAAAAGCTTCAATAGAGTCTTTAAGGTTGAAGTAGTGAACAGCCTGCTCAGTGTGCATGTTGAACACATCTTCAGTGATGTCATTGTAGATGACTTTGCATGCCTTCTTCAGAAATTTTATCAGCTTTCTTTCAGTGAAGGGCTTGGAATCATCATTCTTAGCCAGTTTTGCAGGAGAGGAAGAATCTGGTTCATTTTCTTCTTAAGGATCAAAGGGAGACTGAAGAGAGTGTTCAGTTGCTATTGCATCAGTCTCCATATCATCACCAGCTTCATAGAACTCTTCCTCACTGACTTTACTATCGTCATCATCTGAATCAAGAACAGCCTGAAAGGTAGCCATTGAATCAATCTGCAAGAACAGGTTAGCTGGCTCCTCTTCAAAAGAAGACTCGCCTTGGTTGTGGTCACTCCATGACCCCTTTAATCCAACAGACTGGGTTTTGTCTGTTTGGTGACTAGAGTCAGTTTGTGAAATATGGGCAACTCCGTGAGGGGGTGTAGGTTCCATATCAGTAGGTGGTTTCAATCCCTCTGAATCTTTGTCCCCTATGACTCCTTTAGACACTGACGGGTGTTCTTTAGTGGCATCATTAGGAATTAGTAAAATGTTGAGGCCCCCCGTTCCAACAGGCTGGTACTGGCCTGTCGAAGATTTAGGGGCCGCCACTCCCTGAGACCCTGGTTGTGATGTACTAGAGACGTTAGAGGGAAAAGTGGAAGGCGCTCCCCTACCAGCGGGTTGTATGTTTCCCTCTGGATCTTTGGGAGTAGTCGTGTGGACCAAGGACCCTGATTGTGATTTGTCAATGACCTTCGTCATCCCTGAGGGTGGTGGAACCTGGTCAAGGGTGGCTGTATCAGACTTGGGTCTTCTTTTTGGCTTAGAAGCCTGTGTCCTTGAAGCCCCAGGGCCCTGTGCCTTTGGTTTGGTCTTTGGCACAGTCTGAGACTTCCCTGTCCTCTTAGGCGGGGAAGGTGGGTACACTGAGTCCCTCCGGTTGTTTATGGCAACCATATGGGCCGTCACTTCTATGTTGGAGACTGAGGATGGGTCCTTTGAAAAATTGGAAGGACTCAGGACGGCTGGTAAAGAACATAAATGAACGTCTTGAGTGTAGTTACAACCCAGTAACCTTTGAAGAGCACATGAAATAAACCTAGGATACGACACATAGTGTAGCCTAGTCTTATTCAGTAGCTTGGTTACAAGATCACCATAAACGATCTCTCCATAGTTGATTTTGCCCATTGGGGTGTAAGCTCAAATCCTTGGTTATCTGCCATTTTTAGGTCAGAAAGATTTTAAAATTTTAATGGCAAAATATCACTCACCAGATGATCCACAAGTTGAGTCCAACTCGTTTTCTGTTCGTGAAATGAATGATATTGTTATCAATGTAATATATCAAATAATTATATCTTATATGGTTCTTGTGTTTAGAAAGAATTAAAGGAAGAAAGAAAGAAAGAGGGAAGATGAAGATGAGAGTTTAGAGAGGGGTTGGAGAGAATTGGTTGATTTCTAGAGAGAGAGAGAGAGTTGAGAGAAAATAGAAAATGTTAGATTGAATGAAAAGCACCCACCCTCTCCACATGTGGAGAGGGGTATATATAGTTTCCTACAAACGCCCACACCCGGGCTGTGGATCAGGCATACAGTGGGTAAAGACCCATCCTTCTTCCACGGCGTTACTTAAACTAATACTAACTAATAATAAACTAACTAACTACGAGCTAACTTAAATGCTATTACAATAGTTAGGTGACCGAGTCTTTTATAGGAATATTTGTATTCCTAACAATCTCCCCCTAAGCGAGGTCACCTTTGGAAATTAAGCTCTTTGATCTTCAAGCATTCTTTAAAATTTGTAGCTCGTAGGTTCTGATTCTTCACTTTTCACCACACTTTGTACATCAAGCATTGAACTTGTGATTTCAGTTCCTTTGAGGTGAGTGATCTTTGAGCTTTCTTTGAGATCATCAGCCAAAGTAAATCTCCAAGCTCATCCTTAGTCATATTGCCTTCAGGTGATGTTGTGACTTTGGGACCATCATGCTCACACCCTTCTGGATCTGGAGACTTAACATCAGAGTTGTGGATCAAGAGACTTTTTCATCAGAGTTGCGGAAACGTTGTTGGTAGTCTCTCAACATTTGTTGTAGTAAGTCTCTCTTAGTCATTGATAGTGAGTAGGGTGTGTGAGCATGAGGTATGGATTGACCTGATTCAGTTGGAAATAGGAGCCATTAACGCCATCTTTATATGTGTCCCTGAAATAAACCAGTTAGCAATAAAGATAGAGAACGAATATGGCTTTGTCATTCGTTCTGCGAGGACAGACTACCCTCCGGTTTTGTGAAAACCGACCTGTGATCAGGTAGAGTATCTTTTAAAGAAGACTCTCCTTGACACGAATTTCCAGCTTGTAGTAATGAATTTTCCAAAGAATCCACTTTGGAATCTTCATACTTAGCATGTTCTCATACCGGAACGTCTCAAAGTAGACAGCACGATAGAGTGAATCGGTGAATTGATATTCACGGATTGATGAGAAATTGATTTATAGAAATCACTCGCGTGTCATATAATAATCATTTTTGAGACACGACGAGAGTTTTAAGCTTTGAATCAAATTTCGATCAAAAATACTTTTGGTTGAAAGGTTATATCCATGTGCTCGAAAATAAGTTGTGAGCACATTGAAAGGTTTTTGCAAAAGTATCCGTCCCATATCCTGGAACAAGTTTGATTCAAATTTGAATCGCACCATCGTTGCTTTCCAGTTGTCACTTGATCATTAATCCAAGATGGATCTCACATGTCACCTACCAAGAGCTTGAGTAATGTTCGCTCTAGAAGGATTTCCATCTTCATCGTGAATATTTTCATATCACTCGGATGTTCTAGCAATACCACAAGGATAATGCGTAGGACTCTAAATATTTTATCTTATTTTCCACATTGTGTGAAATAATAAGCATATTTGGAATTGTGTTCTATCGAGATTTATGGATGATCTCATGGCTCTAGACTCAATAGTGCGTTTTGATCCGCTCCTGGAGACTGGGGAGGCGTCTCCTGTTTTAGGTATCAACATAGCTCGCAATGAGCGGTCGATACATTGCACAGGGTTCCCCGTGAGAATGAAACATTGGTTGGGAAGTTTGGTGCAGTGCGTCACTGGGTCCATGACGTCTTGTCTTCAATACCGGTGTTATCTTAGTAACCGCCAGTAGATTATGCATTGAACCCGGTTTCTGCCCTATGGTTGAATATATGGAGGGCTATTTCTTTTCACCCTTTCTCATTTCATTTCTTTTTCATTCTTCAACCCCTTCAGTGCTTACCGAGACTTCACCACTAGAACCTTGTTGGGTTTGTTCTAGTCCTAGCTCTATCTCAGTCCGCACTCTTCCCTTTCTCACTTTACTCCTTTTATCATAATCATTCCTAAGGACTTCTAATCTATCTATGGATTGTCCCTGGGAAGATCCTTCCGGTTCTGGTGGATCATGGGAACTCATACCTAACCTTAACCAACCTTATAACTCCATGCATAAAGATAAATGGTCGGTCTTTGGTATAACTTCCACAAACGCCTTTTGCTCCCCCTCAATATGTGCATCGATATTCGAAAGAGTTTAGCACATATGTGGGAGCACATTTATTGAGTCCAAAAGATCACATAGATTATCAGATTCCATATTTAAATCACATTCTCTCCCCCGATCAAAAATTTCAAATCTCTTGAGATTTTGGATCCCAATTGATTTAAATAAGTTAGAAAAAGTTTTGGGAGAGAAATGCGGTTAATTTCTAATATTTTCTGATAAAAGGAACTTTTTCTTGCTCCCCCTCAATCTGTGAGGGAGGTTGTTATGTGTCAGATTTGAAGAGTTTGCAAAAGATTCGAAGTTTTAACAAAAACTCTTTGAAAATGTACTCATTCTGACACATAACCATCACAAATCATTTTGTTGCTTTTGTTTTGTACAAAGTGTGGGGAGTTTTGATGATACATAAAATTTTGAGAAATCACTCTTCCCCTCAATCAATGACGGATGTTAAAACATAAATAAATTATGTCATTGATTGAGTGAAAAATTTTATCAAAATTTTGAGTTCAAATTGATTTCCAAACAAAATCTCATGGTACCACCAAGTTTTGCACAAATACTTTCCGAAAAAATCATAGAAGGGAAAGTATTTGGCGATAAAAAGAAGACTTCTCTTCTTTATCAAGAAATAATGCACTGAAACGTACATTAGATCGAGGGTGCATGAATATAAAGTAATTCACGATCGGATGAACGGCACCCTTTGCTAGGAACAACCGTCTTTTTGGCGACGTGTTTTCCTCATTTTTGAAAACCGGGTTGCTATCTGAAGTAATAGCAAGCCATTATTTTGAAGTCCGGGTTGTAGCCTGAAATGACTACAAGCCATATTTTTAAGAATATTTTGAGATACGACATGTTTTAGAAAAAAAACTTTATTTGAAACCGAAAAACTCTTGCTCAAGCATATGTATGATTCCGTGTCATTATTGAATGACATTTCTAGAAACGTACATAATATTGATTACACAAGAGACATGTCGTGAGAAGAATATTTTTGGATTTTTTATGATTTTTCAAATTTTTATGGTTTTTATAGGTTTTATATTTTTCTATTTACAATTTAATATAATATATATATATACAAAGGATACTAATCAGTTTAAGAAGATGTTGACATGAGTACCAAAATGATAGTGTCGTTCAGCTCGTTGTAGAAATTAGTAGTCAACATCTCTTAAACTTTCACCACCAAAGCTTTCGAGGCTCCTTAATGATTGTTTGAAGCGGTAGATGCCATGACATAATCTTAAACGGGATTTTACAACTCTTGTGACTTAAACCGATAGGTCGAATCTTTCCCGGGATTTTACTAAAGTCAACAAAAGAAACCAAAAGATGTAATATGCGAGTTAAACTTAGAGAGAGATCTTGGATAAGTGACAATTAGCATTAAGTGTCAAGTCGCGACAAGTCAAGTTACAATAGATCCGATTGTAATAAGTCAAGTCGTAAAGATTAATTCACAAAGTCAAATTACAATCAGACTAATCGAAACGACTTAAGTCACAACAATTCACCAAACACAAGTAGTTAACAAATCACTAGAATCTCACACCTGAGTTAATCGCTAGACACCACCAAATCGTCGAATTTTAGCCTCCTCAATGTGAAGCTTTGGTAGCTTCCCCCCAAACCGACAATCACCTACATGAGACCACTTCCCCCAAGACGTTGAAGTGACGCAAAAAGTCTCATTGGATGAAGCTCAGAAACCCGAAGAAAACGATAACACCGAAGTAACAGGGTGAACCTCGGACCATCTCTGCGATTATCAATCCCGGAATGTATGATGAAGCCCGATCACATGACCCTGTTGTACGTCCCCAATGTACACATTACTTTGCAGTTTCGAGCAGTTGTCTATTCAGGGGAATAAGATATCAACATCTTCATTTCACTAAATACTTTCTAGTTATCTTACACATACTAACTCAATCCATATTGTACGCATTCATCCAACACAAGAAGAAACGATGACACTAAAGTAACAGGTTGAAGCACTGATCATCTCTGCGGATATCTCCTTCGGAATGTATGATTAAGCCTGATCACATGAACCTGTTGCGCGTCCTTGATGTACACAAATCTCTCCCCTGATGGTTGCGATCTTATCGGAATTAGCATAACATTGTGTACATGAGAGGATTAACAAGAAGCACTTTACCATAAATCATATCAGCTCATATGAAGATGTCGATAAGCAATATCATCTCATGCTCCAATTGTTCTTCTCATATTTCTTCCCACTGAAAGCTGAAGTAATATATACCACAAGTATCAAGAGACCACTTCCCCCACGTAGTTGGAATAATACACCAAACGCCACAAGTTAATACACTGATATTCTCTGCGGTTATGACATTTATCTTCCCGGGATAACTTCAATTAAGAAGAAGTATTAAGTTCATCACGTGTACTCATTATGCATTAAGATGTATGTCTCCTTCCCTTTTGCTGGTTTTGATACCTCAGAATCAGCAACACATTATAAGCACATCTACTTGAAATTTTGTGAGAAGAACGAAATTGGTTTAACTGGATCTGGTGAGAATCAACTGCTACAAAAACTCTCTCTGACTATCTTTACCAACCCTTATGTAGGCTATTTGAAGTGACCACTGATGAAGTAAACCCGATATACCAAAGTTGAAACTGAAGAAGAATTCCCCAAATCTATAATTTAAGCTTGCACTGTTGTTGATTAAAGAACGATGTAGAAGAAAAAGTACAACACCTCTTGAGACTATCCACATTCGCATGTGCGTGTGACACTGAGCACTACAATGTAACTCCTTGAAGTGATAGCTATAACCCGTGAGTACTACAATGTAACTCCTTCCATCGGGTATAACTAGATAATCTAAGTCCCAATCATAAACTTTAAAAGTTCACGCAAGTCATCAATCGATGCAGGAAAGTTTCGATGATGAAATAAGTAGACGCCTTCGTAAAATACTCTTCAATCTCAATTAAGGGATGCCAAATAAACTCCGTGATCACTTGACATTTCATGTCCAAATTGTTAGCCGTTTAGACATTTTAACCGACATTTTCCATAATGTTCTTCGGGTTGATTTACAAAGTGCACATTGGTAGGAACAACAATCCTTGATTTAAGAACGAAAAGACGGATCATTATTCATGTGTGCAACCTCGTAATCATGATAGTCATCATCAGCACCTTGAGGAATAACTAGAGATTGGATTACATGAGCAAGTGATCAATCATCATTCATAATACTTCTAGATGGTGCATCTAGATCAATCATCATTCGTTGAAGCTTGGAAGTAATCATCAAACATAAATCCCAGTCATCCTTAGTAAGTAGAACATTAGGTGTTGGAGGAGAGCCGTATGACCATTCTTCAAGCATCAATCAACATGTGGTATATTCACACTTCTCCCCCTCAAAAATTGCAAGCGAGGTTTGCCATTTTTGATTGAGCAAGTGAATATTAATACAATTAGTCATGTATTTTATTCACATTTCTCCCCCTCAAAAATTGCATACGAGGTTGCCATTTTTGATTGAGCATGTGAATAAGAATACACTCCATCATGTAGTTTATTCACTCTTCTCCCCCTCAAAAATTGCATACGAAGTTTGCCATTTTTGAATGAGCAAGTGAATATGAATTCGAGCAAAGATGAGTAGATCCACTTGATCACTGAATGAACATGGAGAAAGCATGAAGCATGTTGTTGAGAATGGTCAAAACAAGAAGATTTCTCTTCTTCCGAAGATAAGGCGCACTGACTCGTACACCTTTCTTTTCTTAGATGAATGGGGCCTGAAGTGTTGTCAGCAGATGCCATTGGCATGTATACATCAACATTGACTTTTCAGACCTCCTGAAGAAGGAGACGTGCTTGCTTTAGGCCTCCAGACTTTGAGTCTTCTCATGTAGCGAATGATTGATGTACCTGCAACTGAGTAAGGACTACCTGCACTAACATTACAGACTTGATTGCATATATATGGTTTAGTAACAGCAGTATCCAAACCCTTAGGGGTTTCACGTTCAACCATGGTATTGCCATCAGTGAGCAACTTTCCGGTAGGTATCCACTTAAGTCCGACATCCTTAAAAATTCTACCAGTTGGAATCCACTTATGGCAAGGTCTAGGTTTTCTAAGCTTATCATGCATACTGGAAGACTTATCGTTATTCCTAGTCTCCAATGATTTGGCAGTTTGTATCCACCTAGGAGAAGTTTTAGGTTTGTTCTACTTCTTATGCATGGTAGATGACTTACTACAAAACCTAGAGTTCACCGGTTGAGTCTTAGCAATGTTCCTCAATAAACAAGGAGGCATCATACGAGGGTGTGAACCTAATATGCCATCCTAATGAATTAATTCCCTTTTCCTAGCCTTTTCTAGATCATAGTTCTTGTACAAGTCATCAATATCATAAGAGTTTTGAATCTTAATGCTCGGTTTCGACACTGTTCTCGAACTAATCCTAGAGGAGCTGGGAGTAGGAGTAGTTTCATGTTCAGGATTAACAGAACTAGAAGCAATTATCGTAGGCAAATAATGTGGAGTGACTGGTTTTGACAAAACTTTTTCCGCATCAACTTGGGAGGCAAACCGTGTTTTTAAAAAATTTGGTCGTTCAGATCTAAACGCAGTCGGTTGCCTAACAACGGAATGGTTTCTATTTGATTGAGAAACTGGTTTCCCCAAGATTGATGGTTTTGCAAACTTAGTGTTCACACTATTCCCTGTTGCTTTTCTTAGCTCGTTCTTTAATGCTGTTATTGTGAAACCCTTTTCCTGAACTTGAGCTTTGAGTTCATCAATTTTTGCAATCAAAGACGTTGTTTGCTCAACAGTTTTAGTATTCGTTTCTTTGATTGAATCACATAGTTCTTTGCAATGAATTTTCAAAGACTCATAATCATCACGTAATTTAGCCACATTATGTTCCAATTCAATAACATTGCAGTCATGTTTAGCTTTAACTTCATTACACATATCACATAACTCAGTAATACGTTTTTTCAGGTTGTTGATTGTCAAGTCCTTGGTTTCTAGCTGAGCTTTCAAATCATTAATCAAAAAGAATTCGCGGAAATCAGGAAGTTCCGGATCTTTACATGGTTGGTTAGTTTGAAAACTTTCTTCCTTTTGTTGCATTGCGATTTCAAGTGAAATACAATGTTTTTCAAGTTGTAAGAATCTCTTTGAAAGTTCATTAAACGTTTCTTTATCAACCATATCATTTGATTTAAAAGACTCGGCTGTAAACAAAGAACTTGACTCATCATCACGTTCAGCATCCTGATCACTTTCTCCCCCTTTATGATTCATATTTGTTAAATCAGAAATGGTATTGCTATCAGTCTTTTTCAACAAATATGTTTCATAACTGGGAATAACTTGATCAGTATACAGTCGTTCATCAGAAAGCACATTATGATGTTCAGTTAGGGGTACCTCAGCACATGACACTTGCTCATTTACTGGTTTTACTTCAGTGCCCATGTCTGGAGTGTCTCTAGTCACTGAGTCGCAGGGTGTGTCAAGCTTATCAGTCTCTGATTCTTTGCATATCGTGACACCTGACCCAACATCCGATGCTATACCCGAGTCACCAACACCATCACATGATTGTACCCTACATACCTTCACCTTGTCATCATATGCAGGTATATGCTGTGCCTTTTCGTTAATGAATCTTTTCACTTTATCCATAAGCTGGACAAGTGTGTCTCTGAACGTGTCAACCTCAATTCCCGTGTAATCAGCAAAGCACTTTTTCGTCATATCACTATAATGGTCATACTCCAGAGTGAATTCTGAATCAAAGAACACTTGGAGTTGTTTGTTGATCACACAAAGGGCAGCCATGGATCCCATTTTGGAAAATTCTCCTTGGTCAAGTTGTTGTTGTAGTTGATCTAAGTTAAGAATCATTGTGCATGTGAAAGTCTGAACATCTTGACCAAAGAGTGTTACAAATGCACGTTCGAATCCCATCTTGAATCCATTTCCCTCTAAAAGTACCGAGAGATGTGAATGAAGTTGTCGAAAACATTCTATGTAGCTTTCATTTGCATTGTGAAGCACTTGTTGTGGCTGAAGCAACTCTCTCCCTTGCGAATTGGAGCACAAAGATTCCATATTAGCAATATTAGAATCGAACACCTTTATTTGTTGTACAAGGTTGGAAGATTTTGACATTTTGTGATCGTTCATGGGATTTTACAATTCTATGATTTAAACCGAGAAATAGATTCTTTCGCGGGATTTTACAAAATCAAGAATAAACCGTGAGACTTCGAAGAATTGATTTGGTTTTGTTGAAGTGAGTTTGAGTGGTGAATAAGACAAGTCCCAGTGAATTTCAAACAATGTTCGTTTTTTGAAATCCGAATAAATCCCGGTTTGATATCGAATAAGCCCGACAATATCTTAACCCAAAATAATACACAGTCTCGGATTCTTGAAGCACGATCAAAACCGTTGTCTAAAATTATACCCGAAAATATCTCAACCCAAAATCTCACTCAGTCTCGGAATATTTAAACTCAATTAAAACCGTGGTTCAAAATTATATCCCGAATACACAATTCGGACAAAAATTACACGGAAAATTTTGTCCCTTGTTTTAGTACCAGCCCTTACTGAATTAGTAAACACAAATCCAAGAAGTCAGTTTCAATTACACGGTGCAATTCCAAAATTAACACCACCACATGCCCCTTTGTACTACACACTTCTCAGCATCTGTGAAATTGATCCAAATATACAAACTGGCCCAAATACGTAGTTCCAATCACAGTCCAAGATCACGTTTGATGTTCAGTTGGCCCAAGCAAACCCCAACTAAAATAAAACATAAAATATAAACACTAACTAATCAGGCACAACCCTAATTACACTCACACTTAATCTTAACCCTATTCTAAAACTTATGCAGCCACCAAAAAAAAAATCCTCTCACCAAAAATTCTGAAAATTAATCCCCTGTGATTCTCAAATAAATCCGAGCAACACAAACAAATCGTCCCTTGTGTTAATAAAATCCGAATCACAAACAACAACACCATCAATTAGCTTGTAATCCTGAACCAACGAATCCAGTAACACAAGCAAGCATCCCTTTTGATTTGATACAAAGAAAATGATATTTAAACCAATCAACTAAAGAATATGATATACCCGGCAACCAGCTCCTAGTTTTGGTTCAGGTAGGTTTGTTGCTTTTCGATATTTAAACCGAATAAAAGGAAAGATGAAACAAGGTAGTTTTAGTCTTTTCTTTATTTGATTCGAATATGAACGACATTTCAGATCTGTGATGGTGTTTTCTTATACACGAATCAGTGAGTATATAAAGAAAGAGACCTGAGATCGTTTCCCTTTTTTGTATGATTATCTTTTACTATAAACCGAATGAGAGAACGAGTGTAACCGTTTGGTTTTGTTTCACACGGTTCTTTGATGATGGTACTTTCGTTATGTTAAGATCTTAAAGGTCACAAATCTCTTCTGAAATGAAACGAAAGTATGTACTGAGATCTTTTTCTAGTTAGTTGTTTGAGTCTTGGTTTAGATGTGGTTTAATATTGATGCACCGCTTTGAATCTGTGATGATGAGATTGTGTTGGTATTGATCTTGTATGGTGTACAAACTAATCGCAACCAAGACAAGTCAAAGGTAATCGCTACCAAGAAGTTGTAAAAGGTAACTGCTAACAAAGAGACTGATAAAATGAGCAACCAGATGTATAGAGATAACCGCTAGGCCATTTAAACGCTAAAGTCATTTAAACGCTAAAATGACTTAAACGCAAGAAAGAAGCCAATCTCTACTAGGATATAGAGACAAACTGCTAACTCATTTAATCACTAAAGAACGAACCAAAAAAAAACAAGCTAGTAGCAAAAGAGAACTAAACGTTAAAAGAAAGAGTACAAGACAGTCACAAAATTATTATTTGTCTTATTCCCTTATATAGTGACACGCCAAACCAATCTCCAATGGACCACACACAAAAAAACTAGTACGATATTATCAACATAAACGCTAATAAGAAACTTGAGTAGAAAAGTAAACGCAACAAAGAATATCCAAACTTAGCCAATAGTATATCTTGATCAATAAAGGATTTGTTGATAAAAAATTATACTTCGAACCAGTTTTAACCAAATTCACGAAATAAAGAGAGCAAGATTGTAATCTATTGAGAACCAAGTCGAACCAAAATAAAACACAAGAACCAAAATAAAAATACGAGAGCAAACAATCCCTAGGATAAAACCACCATAGCTCTTGATACCAATTGTAATATATCAAATAATTATATCTTATATGGCTCTTGTGTTTAGAAAGAATTAAAGGAAGAAAGAAAGAAAGAGGGAAGATGAAGATGATAGTTTAGAGAGGGGTTGGAGAGAATTGGGTGATTTCTAGAGAGAGAGAGAGTTGAGAGAAAATAGAAAATGTTATATTGAATGAAAAGCACCCACCCTCTCCACATGTGGAGAGGGGTATATATAGTTTCCTACAAACGCCCACACCCGGGCTGTGGATCAGACATACAGTGGGTAAAGACCCATCCTTCTTTCACGATGTTACTTAAACTAATACTAACTAATACTACCTCAGTCCCATAAAAACTGTCCAATTTGACTTTTCAGAGTCAAACTGGTTCAACTTTGACCTTATCTATTTTTGTGGGTATTATATAATACTTGATGAAAAATATATGAATGGATTGAGTTTTAAGTGTGTTTTTCATTGGTATAATTTTTCATCAAGTATTATATAACACATAAAAAATATTTAAGGTCAAAGTTGAACCAGTTTGACTCTGAAAAGTCAAACTGGACAGTTTTTATGGGACGGAGGGAGTAATAAACTAACTAACTACGAGCTAACTTAAATGCTATTACAATAGTTAGGTGACCGAGTCTTTTATAGGAATATTTGTATTCCTAACAATCTCCCCTAAGCGAGGTCACCTTTGGAAATTAAGCTCTTTGATCTTCAAGATGCATCCTTCAAGATGGGTCTTTAAGATCGTAAAGTCAGTGAGGAAGAAGATTTTCAAATCATTATTTCTTGGTTGAGTAGTTCCAATCACAGTGAGGAAATTAAGCTCTTTGATCTTCAAGAGGCATCTGTGAAATTGATCCAAATATACAAACTGGCCCAAATACGTAGTTCCAATCACAGTCCAAGATCACGTTTGATGTTCAGTTGGCCCAAGCAAACCCCAACTAAAATAAAACGTAAAATATAAACACTAACTAATCAGGCACAACCCTAATTACACTCACACTTAATCTTAACCCTATTCTAAAACTTACGCAGCCACCAAAAAAAAATCCTCTCACCAAAAATTCTGAAAATTAATCCCCTGTGATTCTCAAATAAATCCGAGCAACACAAACAAATCGTCCCTTGTGTTAATAAAATCCGAATCACAAACAACAACACCTTCAATTATCTTGTAATCCTGAACCAACGAATCCAGTAACACAAGCAAGCAGCCCTTTTGATTTGATACAAAAAAAATGATATTTAAACCAATCAACTAAAGAATATGATATACCCGGCAACCAGCTCCTAGTTTTGGTTCAGGTAGGTTTGTTGCTTTTCGATATTTAAACCGAATAAAAGGAAAGATGAAACAAGGTAGTTTTAGTCTTTTCTTTATTTGATTCGAATATGAACGACATTTCAGATCTGTGATGGTGTTTTCTTATACACGAATCAGTGAGTATATAAAGAAAGAGACCTGAGATCGTTTCCCTTTTTTGTATGATTATCTTTTACTATAAACCAAATGAGAGAACGAGTGTAACCGTTTGGTTTTGTTTCACACGGTTATTTGATGATGGTACTTTCGTTATGTTAAGATCTTAAAGGTCACAAATCTCTTCTGAAAAAAACGAAAGTATGTACTGAGATCTTTTTCTAGTTAGTTGTTTGAGTCTTGGTTTAGGTGTGGTTTAATATTGATGCACCGCTTTGAATCTGTGATGATGAGATTGTGTTGGTATTGATCTTGTATGGTGTACAAACTAATCGCAACCAAGACAAGTCAAAGGTAATCGCTACCAAGAAGTTGTAAAAGATAACTGCTAACAAAGAGACTGATAAAATGAGCAACCAGATGTATAGAGATAACCGCTAGGCCATTTAAACGCTAAAGTCATTTAAACGCTAAAATGACTTAAACGCAAGAAAGAAGCCAATCTCTACTAGGATATAGAGACAAACTGCTAACTCATTTAATCACTAAAGAACGAACCAAAAAAAACAAGCTAGTAGCAAAAGAGAACTAAACGTTAAAAGGAAGAGTACAAGACAGTCACAAAATTGTTATTTGTCTTATTCCCTTATATAGTGACACGCCAAACCAATCTCCAATGGACCACACACAAAAAAACTAGTACGATATTATCAACATAAACGCTAATAAGAAACTTGAGCAGAAAAGTAAACGCAACAAAGAATATCCAAACTTAGCCAATAGTATATCTTGATCAATAAAGGATTTGTTGATAAAAAATTATACTTCGAACCAGTTTTAACCAAATTCACGAAATAAAGAGAGCAAGATTGTAATCTATTGAGAACCAAGTCGAACCAAAATAAAACACAAGAACCAAAATAAAAATACGAGAGCAAACAATCCCTAGGATAAAACCACCATAGCTCTTGATACCAATTGTAATATATCAAATAATTATATCTTATATGGTTCTTGTGTTTAGAAAGAATTAAAGGAAAAAAGAAAGAAAGAGGGAAGATGAAGATGATAGTTTAGAGAGGGGTTGGAGAGAATTGGGTGATTTCTAGAGAGAGAGAGAGTTGAGAGAAAATAGAAAATGTTATATTGAATGAAAAGCACCCACCCTCTCCACATGTGGAGAGGGGTATATATAGTTTCCTACAAACGCCCACACCCGGGCTGTGGATCAGGCATACAGTGGGTAAAGACCCATCCTTCTTCCACGATGTTACTTAAACTAATACTAACTAATACTACCTCAGTCCCATAAAAATTGTCCAATTTGACTTTTCAGAGTCAAACTGGTTCAACTTTGACCTTATCTATTTTTGTGGGTATTATATAATACTTGATGAAAAATATATGAATGGATTGAGTTTTAAGTGTGTTTTTCATTGGTATAATTTTTCATCAAGTATTATATAACACATAAAAAATATTTAAGGTCAAAGTTGAACCAGTTTGACTCTAAAAAGTCAAACTGGACAGTTTTTATGGGACGGAGGGAGTAATAAACTAACTAACTACGAGCTAACTTAAATGCTATTACAATAGTTAGGTGACCGAGTCTTTTATAGGAATATTTGTATTCCTAACAATCTCCCCCTAAGCGAGGTCACCTTTGGAAATTAAGCTCTTTGATCTTCAAGATGCATCCTTCAAGATGGGTCTTTAAGATCGTAAAGTCAGTGAGGAAGAAGATTTTCAAGATGCATCCTTCAAGATGGGTCTTTAAGATCGTACACTCTCTTCAGTCTCCCATGATGCAAATCTACTCAACCAAGAAATAATGATTTGAAAAAACCCTTTTTTTTTTTTTGAAAAAAAAAATTCACACACAGTTTGGCAAGGAGAATTTTTTTTTACAGAGATTCTTTAAGAAAATTTTGTGTGTGTTTTTTGTGTGTTTAAAAAAAAGGTATTTATAGAGGGTGAGGAATACCATTGGTTAGGGATTTTGAAAATCAAAATGAATAACCACTTTGGGATCCGCATTAAATGCCACCACTCCACTTTCCCAAGTTTTTCGCAGCTGTTGAGGTTAACAGTGCAAAGGACCTGCTCAAGCTGCACTTTTGCAGGCATGATGTCACAGAAATATCATGAGATATTTTGTGTGAGGGAAGGCATTTAATGCCTAGTGGGAAGTTGATATGTAAGTGGGGGATGTGGATGCCAGTGAGGCAGAGACATATATTCCTATATTAAATAGAAAATTCAGTTACCAACCTAGGACATTTACTAACTAGATACTTAGAGCATTTAGTTATGTATTGAATTGCATCAGTAAATGTTATGAGCCCCCCTTTGAATAAGAATTCATTCAGTGTTTGAGTCTTTCACAACATGAGAGAATTCCATGTGACTTTTTTTTTTTTGAAGGGTTTCATTGATTTTTTTTTTTTTTTTTTTTTTTTTTGAAGGGTTTCATTGAGGAAGATTGATTATTAGAGATAGGATAAGGAATATACACCATATTAGGATATCTTAATCAGAGACTTGATTATCAATATCTAATATGCCTAGTTCTGCTTTCAGCCTGGTGAAAGTAGGTTCATCCAAGGGTTTTATGAAGATATCAGCTAACTGATACTCAGTAGGAATGAAGTGTAATTCAATATCACCTTTCATGATATGATCCCTGATAAAATGATATCTGATATCAATGTGTTTTGTTCTTTGGTGAAGCATAGGGTTGCTTGAAATGGCTATTGCACTTGTGTTGTCACAAAAGATGGATACCATTTTGTAATGAATACCATAGTCACTGAGCTGACTTTTCATCCACAACACATTTGCACAACAGCCTGCAGCAGCAACATATTCAGCTTCTGCTGAGGACATTGCAACAGATTGTTGCTTTTTAGCTCTCCAACAGACTAGCTTTCCTCCAAGAAATTGGCAGGAGCCTGAGGTACTTTTTCTGTCCATGTTGCATCCTGCATAATCAGATTCTGAGTATCCTTTAAGATCAAACCCTGAACATTTGGGATAATACAGTCCAAGACTGGAAGTGCCTTTTAGGTATCTCAGAATCCTATTGACAGCAGTGAGATGAGATTCTTTTGGGTCAGACTAATATCTTGCACACAAACAGACTAAGAATTGAATATCAGGCCTTGAGGCAAGAAGATACATCAGTGACCCAATCATTCCTCTAAAAAGAGTAGGATTAACTGGTTTTCCAGCAAGTTCAGGGCCTAGGTTGTTAGGGGGTACCATTGGTATTTTAACTGAGGCACAGTCACTAAGGTCATACTTTTTGAGTAGGTTCCTAGTGTACTTTTCTTGACTGATGGAAATTCCTTTTTCAGTTTGTTTAATTTGTAGTCCAAGAAAGTAAGTGAGTTCACCCATCATACTCATTTCAAACTTCTTAGTCATCAATTTACAAAGTTTGTAGCTTGTTGAGCCAAATATGATGTTATCCACATACACTTGGACTAAAATCACATCCTCTTTTGTCCTATAAGTGAACAATGTATTGTCAATTTTACCTCTGACAAACTTGTTTTGGATCAGGAAGGCTGAAAGAGTTTCATACCATGCCCTGGGTGCTTGTTTTAGTCCATAGAGGGCTTTGTTTAGCTTGTAGACATGGTTGGGAAACTCACTACTTTCAAAACCAGGTGGTTGTTGCACATATACATCTTCTTTAATGTTACCATTTAGGATTGCACTTTTAACATCCATTTGGTAGACTTTAAAGTTCATGTATGTTGCATATGCAAGAAAGATCCTGATGGCTTCCATTCTAGCAACTGGTGCAAAGGTTTCCCTCATAGTCAATACCTTCTTGTTGATTATATCCTTTTGCAACAAGTCCTGCCTTGTTTTTGATTGCTGTTCCAGACTCATCAGTCTTAAGTTTGGAAGACCTATTTCATTCCAATGATAAATACACCCTGAGGACATTCAACTAAGGTCATGACATCATTTCTATCGAACTGTTCTAGCTCATCTCTCATGGCCTGAACCCAACTCTCATATTTAAAGGCTTCTTTAACACTTTTAGGCTTTATTTCTGAGAGAAAATCAAAATAGAGACATACATTGGCTGAAGCCGCCTTGAGTTTAGCAGCCATGCTCCTTGTAAGCATACCTTCAGTGGGCTCACCAATGATGTTAACAAGTTCTATTAGTTTGGACTTAGTCCAGCTATCCTAAAGTCTTGGATAGGAATAGGAACTTGTAGAAGCCTGATGTATAGATGGAGTGGGTTCTAATACAGGAGCCTGAGATTCCTCAAGATTGAGATTTTCAGTTGCCTTAGTGTGATCGGCTTGAGTTGTGGTATTCTGAACTATGGTTCAGTGGTGGTAGTCTTATTGGAGACTTGTTGAGTTTCAATGAACTCACTGATGGTAGGTTGAGGTAAGTTGTGAGGATTGATGCAGTATGAGACATCTGCATCAGCTTGGTATTGTGTGGAGAGATTGCTCTCAGGGTGATACTCATCAGGAGGATATCTTGATGAGTAATCAATACCAATTTCTTCCACTGAGGAATTTGAAAATCTAATAGCTTCAGTACTCTCATCAAATGTGACATGGAAGGTTTCCTCAGTTTGTTGTCTCCTTGTGTTAAATACCCTGAAGGCTTTTGAGACAAGGGAGTACCCTAGAAAGTACCCATCATCAACTTTTGCATCAAACTTTCCAAGATGATCCTTATGATTATGTGTCACACCCCGCCAAGGCGGAAACGCGAGGGTGTAACTTCATGGATATCATCACAACACATGGTGTCTATATAGAGAATAACTACATGCAATAAAATGGCAAAGTATAGACACAAAGTGTCATAACAATACCCGAAAGGAAACAACATGATAAACTCCAAATGCACAGATAAACCACTTCCAATGCAACTAAGGTCTCGTCTAATCACATCCTTCTATCTTATCCTTAGAAAGCTCACCTGAAAATGATGCTTAAAACGTCAACATAATGTTGGTGAGATTCATAGGTTTAAGACTCATACACACTAGGCAACCAAATCACTGTGATTATAAAATATAACTGGACAAATAATTATAGTTATCATACAAGCTAACATGAAGTCACACAAGATAAAGGAAATCATTGGGACGGAACGTGTCCCCCGCTCCAATACTGACATCAATTAGGTCGCATGCGCGAGCAACAGGATAAGCATCCTCCCAATTGAGTCACTGATATGCATGCCTGATATTGACATCAATTAGGTCGCATGCGCGAGCAATAGGATAAGCATCCTCCCAATTGAGTCACTGATAATGCATGCCTGATAATTCCTAATAATCCACGATAATCACAACATATAATCATCACACCATAATAATCATCACATATAGCGTACATACGATAACATTATAAGTCCAAGCTCTTTTAAATTACACATAATCACAGTAACTCAAAACATTTAAGACAAGCATCATTCCCATCCCATGTTTAAAACAAAGTAAAAATATGGGATTATGAACTCACCTCAAACCTTGCAGCTTCCACAACACAAATCACAATCTATAACACATAAAATAAATCCACATTACACATGGTCAAGCTAAAAGCTACAACCCATGTAATACACATATGATGGATGTCTAAGACTCATATGACCCACCATGGATCTCTTAGACACAATACTAACCATTACCATAACCTAACGCTCACTAAATCCTTTGCACTTTTAAAATCAGAAAACGCATAATTTTAGGGTACATTCGTTCACATGATTTCATAACAATTAAAGCTCAACAACTCACACCAAAAATTTACCATGGACTATCATAAGCATAAAAGCTAATCCCAGAAGGCCAAGGACTAATAAAACACACAACTACTCAAAAGAAAATCAAACTTGTCAACTATCCAAATTCGGATCTAAACGCACACCAAAAAGTTTTAATTAAGATAAAATACTTCTACAACTTGTTATCTCGAATCCTTTTCGTGGTAGTCTAAGATAACCTAAGACTTAACTATTTCAGAAGGGCTAGTCTAAATACCACTTTTACAACCAAAATTCACTATCAAACTTTTACCCAAATTCTGTCCTGGTTTAACAACTTTGACACCTTAACAAAGAAAAATCAAAAGACTAACTTCCCGACCTTGAAATCAATCGTGGTTGGAATTTTTGGAAAGGTCTTTCATTATACTTCAATTTAGACCAAAAATTCGTGACCTAAATATTCACCATCTGTTAATTACACTCACATCTTTATAGCCATAGTTTTATGTCCAAACCCTAACTCAATGTTTAACATGTTTTATAACCAAATCTCCTTCACTAATCATCATACTATTTTTAACTAATGATCCTAACATGTTTAACATCATTAATTTACAGAAACTTACAAACCCTAGATCCATCATACTTAATATTACATGAATTAACACAATAACTAATTAATTGAATGAAAACTAGTATCGAAAATATACCTTGATCTTGATTTTAGCTTCAATAATAAAAACCCTAAGTTTTTCTTCTTCCCTTGCCTCCCATGAACGACCACAACCAGAGAAAAAGGGGTTTGGGGTGTTTTGGTTTTGTATATATACTATCCTAATATAATTCTAGATAACCCTTTTAGTTAGGAGTTGTAATTGGACTAAAATTGTGTTTCCTTTTCCTCCTTAACCCATATTGGTCGATTTTTTTATATATAATGGGATATATATTTATTTTTTTATTAAATTTATTTATTACACTCAAAACCTCATACTTTTCATATTTTATGTATTCCCATAACGAATCCCAACGTCTTTCGCGATAAACCTTAATTTTACGACAAACCGAAAAATAATCATTTTCAAAATAAAGTTTCTAAAAATAGATTTTCACACTCTTATATAAGCATAACACATCAAAACAAACTCCTCGTAACTTGCTAATCCTCAAATACATGAACGAAGACTCGTTACGCAAAAACACAAAAACACAAAAACTACACAAGTCATTTCTACACCACAAAGGCGATCAAAATGAACTTATCCAAATATCAACATTACTCACTTACAAAAACAGCACCACACAAAGGGATTTAGTGCTAAAACTCACCTATATCACACATATATCACTTCAATCACCTAGGACATACCAAACAACGTCAACCGAGTCAAGACTATCAGTTAAACTGACCTGCTAAAACCACGGTTGTTACATTATGGATAAACACAGAACATCCAAACACATGGAAATAGCTGATGTCAGGAATTCTTCCTTTAAATAACTCATAGGGAGTTTTGCTATGTCTCTTCATAATGATGGACCTGTTTTGTGTATAACAGGCTGTTATTACTGCCTCAGTCCAAAAATGTTTGGAGAGAGCAGATCCATTAAGCATTGTTCTAGCGGCCTCAATGAGGGTTCTGTTCTTTCTTTCAGCAACTCCATTTTGTTCTGGGGTGTAAGGAGAAGAAAAGTTTTGAGATATACCCTTCTCATCACAGAAACATTCAGGGTCATTGTTTTTGAATTCAGTCCCATTATCAGTCCTGATTTGTTTGACCCTGATGTCATTTTGGTTTTCAATCTTCCTGATGAAGGACATGATTGTTTCAGCAGCCTGACTCTTTTTGGTCAGAAAATATACCCAAGTGTTTCTTGAGTATTCATCCACGATGACCAGAGTGTACTTCTCATGGTGGATTGACATTGGACTGACGGGTCCAAAGAGATCCATGTGAAGTAGGTCCAGGAAGTTGGTGATAGAGGAATTTTGTTTGGTTTTGAAGGATGCCCTATGGTATTTACCTTTTTCACAGGCAGGGCAGGGTTTATCTTTTGAGAACACAAGTGATGGTAAGCCAAAGACTTTGTTTTGTTTGGCCAGGTTGTTTATGTTTTTAAAATTCAGATGGGAAAGTCTTTTATGCCAAAGCCAATTGAGGGTTTCAGTGGCTTTAGCAAAAAGGCATGTTCCATTCTGAGTGAGTGAGGACATATCCAACACATAGACATCCTGCCTTCTTGGTGCAATAAGAACAACTTCTTTGTTTGCATTGAAGATAGTACCTTGTGGTGAGTGCTTATTCACTCACCTTTTCTGAGCCAAAATAGGACTTAATAATCCAAAAACTAACCTAAAACGCCAAAGAAAACATGTTTTTGTGATTGTGAATGTGCAGGTACGGATATCTCGTTAAATGACAAAAAACAAACAGAAACCAACAAAAACGAGCACGAGAGTGGAATGTGTGCAGAATAATCAAGAAAAGTCAATGTTGAGCCTTAGAAGACCTCAGAGATGTGAGATTTGTCAATTTTGATCCCTGGTTGAAGTTTCATGAGATTGTCAGATTTAGTCCTCCAAGTTTCAGAATCAGGCAATTTTGGTCCTTGGAAGATACTTTTCATGTTATGACATATATGGTCCTTGGAAAATCAGAAAGTTACATCATAAGCCCTTGGAATATATTTTTGGAATCATGGTAGATTTAGTCCTTATTATTTCAGAAAATACACTTTTGGTCCTTGTTTCTTTAATATTATCAAATCTGAAATTCACAAGTTGGCCCAATCCATATAATAGATCCAATTCCAAATTCAATAACAAAAGAAATCCCAAAGCCCAACCATCCCAAGCCCAGTCCACCTTTGGTCAACACCCAACATCCCAGGGTCAATGGTCAAACAGTCAAATAATAATAAAAATACACTACCCGCCCCCTAATTACCTCTTACCCAGATTTACTATTCACGATAGAACCCTAAGTTACTATTCCGGCTTAATTACAGCAAGTAAGGGCATATCCATACAATTGCTTAGTTTCTAGAAGAACAGGGACGTGTCAGAAGCATGTCAGAAGCAAAGAAACACAAAATAGGACACATGGCATCATTCAATTGGTTTGGGCGCGTCACTGGGATCAATCTAAGGGCTATAAATCAAAGGGCAATGATTGATTGAGATCATAGGGCTCCGATTGCTTGTCAGGAAGCTGTCACACCCCCAAAATACCTGAATGGCAGCGAAATGGAATACCTGGGGGTGACTGTCATAGCACCACAGTTACAGTTATATTGAACGACCTAAAGTGTCGTTTTGAAAATACATCGTTTGATTCATTTAAAATATTCAGAGTTATAAAACATAGGTCCCAAAGTCTTGAAAAGTTTACAGAAATAAGTTTAGTACAATCAAACGATAGTTCATAAGTGCATGAAAATCCAAAACGAGACGCGTCATCCTTGTTACTCAATGATATGACTACATGCATGTCATGAAGAATATGTCTTAGTTACCTGAAAATACATTGCGAAAACGGTCAACAATAATGTTGGTGAATAATCATAGGTTTGTAAGTTAAATCGTATGTACATTGGCCACAAGTATAAAGTAAACCGACAAAATGTCAAAAGTAATACATTGGCTCTTAAGCTCATGACCCCGAAGCTAGACGTTACTTGGCCCCAAATGAGTGTTTACCAGACACTCTAAATATATTAGACATGAAATGCATTCGTACCTGTTGGAGCAACCCAAACACGAATGGAGGAGTCACCCTCAATAGATCTATTCACTCACTCTCACTTGTAGATTAATTAACAGTCCATGATAATAAAGGGGACTTGTCATGACGTGGTAATAAGGCAACTTAAGCAATGTAAGGAATTTAATACTTTGGCATGTACAGAAAAATAAGTAATGCAATGTATTCTCCCCCGTGGGATTTGAAATCATATATGTAATTGAAAACGGAGCTATGAAAACTCACCTGAAGTGATAGTACAATGTGATGAAATAATCGGGACAACAAGGCGCGAACACTAGCCGCAACCTAATATGAGTAATAACGATCTACTTTAGATCATGCTGTGATGTAATGAATACACATGCACATGATACCTATACCACTCGTAACTTGAAAATACTAGTTATTGTCAAAGTAGGTAATTTCCATACTTAAGAAAAATAAGTCCAACTAGAATAATAAAAACTTGTCGTAATATATCGTATATAAAAAAAATGTTAGTGTTATATTCCTCGTTTTGAAAACCTTGAAATAACGTCTAGTAGTCGTATAAATAAGCCTTTGGTCATACGTACTTCATTAGTTAAGAATAAAGTTCTTGAACAAGAAATCTAGAAAATATAGTATTTAGTACGTAGTTATATTATTTCTATTAGTGACTATAATTATATATATAGTTTTGACGATTTTAAAATGTGTATAACTTTGTCGTTTTAAGTTCATTTTCCTCGTTCTTTATATCCACTGATTCGTCTTAACATGTATTAATATATTTTTGATAGTTCGGCTCCATTAGATTACGTCTAACGCCTCTCTTTGTCCGTCGAAAATCGCCAATCAGCACGTTAAATTTTCAGAAAATAGTTTTCGTCGTTAAACTTGCAAAAATCATAACTCCTTCGTTATAAGATCGTTTTAATCCGTTCTTTCGCCCACGGCTTCTTTTTTGAAAGTATTTTCAAAATATTTGGTCAAAAATTACCCATCATCTACTGATTTTCCCACGTTTTAAAAATATGGACAGTAGGTATATATATTGTTTCAAAAACCATTTCTAGGGTTCTAATCTAGTTTCAACTTCAACCAAATCACTTTCAATCACCACAAATCTAGTATAATCTTCAATGTCGAAATACGACGAAAGGATAACAGGGTGGGTATCTGAAGACATGTCACTTGTGAACCAGCTCAACATAATCATATATATATATATATATATATATATATATATATATATATATATATATATATATATATATATATATATATATATATATATATATATATATATATATATATATATATATATATATATATATGTATGAGTATGGGTATAAATAACTCGCACAATGTGTGCATGAAACAACATGTATAATGAATATGCACCTATGATGAAATGATGGGATGCTATGATGATGTGGTTATAGTATAGGGTCCATGATACATCCTAGTTCGCTATAACCTTAGCTCTGATGCCAATCTGTCACACCCCCAAAATACCTGAATGGCAGCGAAATGGAATACCTGGGGGTGACTGTCATAGCACCACAGTTACAGTTATATTGAACGACCTAAAGTGTAGTTTTGAAAATACATCATTTGATTCATTTAAAATATTCAGAGTTATAAAACATAGGTCCCAAAGTCTTGAAAAGTTTACATAAATAAGTTTAGTACAATCAAATGATAGTTCATAAGTGCATGAAAATCCAAAATGAGACGCGTCATCCTTGTTACTCAATGATATGAATCCATGCATATCATGAAGAATATGTCTTAGTTACCTGAAAATACATTCCGAAAATGGTCAACAATAATGTTGGTGAATAATCATAGGTTTGTAAGTTAAATCGTATGTACATTGGCCACAAGTATAAAGTAAACCGACAAAATGTCAAAAGTAATACATTGGCTCTTAAGCTCATGACCCCGAACCTAGACGTTACTTGGCCCCAAATGAGTGTTTACCAGACACTCTAAATATATTAGACATGAAATGCATTCGTACCCGTTGGAGCAACCCAAACACGAATGGAGGAGTCACACTCAATAGATCTATTCACTCACTCTCGCTTGTAGATTAATTAACGGTCCATGATAATAAAGGGGACTTGTCATGACGTAGTAATAAGGCAACTTAAGCAATGTAAGGAATTTAATACTTTGGCATGTACAGAAAATTAAGTAATGCAATGCATTCTCCCCCGTGGGATTTGAAATCAAATATGTAATTGAAAACGGGGCTATGAAAACTCACCTGAAGTGATAGTACAATGTGATGAAATAATCGGGACAACAAGGCGCGAACACTAGCCGCGACCTAATATGAGTAATAACGATCTACTTTAGATCATGCCGTGATGTAATGAATGCACATGCACATGATACCTATACCACTCGTAACTTGAAAATACTAGTTATTGTCAAAGTAGGTAATTTTCATACTTAAGAAAAATAAGTCCAACTAGAATAATAAAAACTTGTCGTAATATATCGTATATAAAAAAAAAGTTAGTGTTATATTCCTCGTTTTGAAAACCTTGAAGTAACGTCTAGTAGTCGTATAAATAAGCCTTTGGTCATACGTACTTCATTAGTTAAGAATAAAGTTCTTGAACAATAAATCTAGAAAATATAGTATTTAGTACGTAGTTATATTATTTTTATTAGAGACTATAATTATATATATAGTTTTGACGATTTTAAAATGTGTATAACTTTGTCGTTTTAAGTTCATTTTCCTCGTTCTTTATATCCACGGATTTGTCTTAACATGTATTAATATATTTTTGATAGTTTGGCTCCATTAGATTACGTCTAACGCCTCTCTTTGTCCGTCGAAAATCGCCATTCAGCACGTTAAATTTTCAGAAAATAGTTTTCGTCGTCACTACAAAAAAAGAGTCATTTAGTGGCACACGTTTTTAATGACAGAAATACATGTGTCACTATATTGCATTTTTAGTGACATATTTTATGTGCCACTAATATTTTTTATAGCTTTAGTGACAATTTACAGTTTGTGTCACCACTGTACACGATATTTGTGGCACAAAAATAGACATGTTATTAAAAGTCTATATAATTTGTGATACACCAAAATATTATGCCATTAAAAGTTATTAGTTTCCTTTATTTGTTTTTGATTTCTGTCACAAATTACCAATAAAAAAAACACGCGGCCTTTTCACTGAAAAACAAATTAAATTTGGCCGTGATTTTTGTCACTAATTACCAATAAAAAAACACCCGGCCTTTTCATTGAAACACAAATTAAAATTGGGCGGACTTTTTTTTATTAATTCCCTCCAATAATAGTGTATATATCCCTAAATCAATTCTAAATCTCCCAACACCGTTCCTAATCTCCAGCCCTCGCCTCTCCTTTACATTTCATAACTATCCCAATAACATAGTTTTCATTCGATCACTATCTTCATCTTTTAGTCAGGTAATTGAAAAATAATTTGTAACTACCATGTGTTTGATTAAACCCATTCATGATTTAATTTGATTATCAATCATTCTATTCTTTGATTTTTACTGATGTGTTGTTGGGTAGTTTTGCATTAAAATTTTATAGCACACAAAATTGAATTTGAATAAGTCTTTGTTTTTAAAGGCTGGTATTGTTGAGTTCTTATTGATTATATCATTTAATTCTTATGTTCTTTGCATTCTTATGTCTTAGCCTATGAGTCACCATGAGGTAATTTAGGGGTTGTTTGTTTAATCGTATATGTGGGCTTATTAGCTTATTTGAATTTGGCTTATATTTATAAGCCCCAATTTCTTGGCTTATTCTTAAATTTTTGGGCTTATATAAGCTTATTATGATTTAACATGCTTGTATAAGCCAATAAGTCTCAAAATAAGCCACAAAATTGCGGTTTTTAAAATATAAGCCTCAAATAAGTTCATAAGCCCACATATAAGCTCAAAAACCGTCCCCTTAAACACCCAAAATATGTCAAACTGAACATTCTTAGTTGGGTTCTGATGTATATTTGAAAATGTTGTCAAATGGGTTACTAATTAGTACTTTTGGTGTTAATAAAATTTGTTTCCATTAAAACAAATAAGCATCAATTCACTAATTTGTTTGGTGTAGTTTACATTAGGTAATTTAGTAATGGACAAATCGTGGATGTATAATACACGGAGGTCAAGTAGATCATTTGTAAGTGGTGTAGAAAGTTTTCTAGAGTTTGCGTTTGAGAGGTCGTCAAACAGTGAAGGGAATATATTGTGTCCGTGTTCACGTTGTGTAAATATTTTCCATCGCACAAGAGATGATGTGTTTGATCACCTAGTATGTTGGGGATTCCGGAAAGGTTACTCTGAATGGAATCTTCATGGTGAAGCATCGACGACATCATCATCAAGTGGTATAAACAATGTAGAAGAGGAGATATTTGACCATGATATGCATGGTATGCATGATATGCACGGGCTGTTAAATGATATTTTCCATCCAACACCACCACCACAAAGTATCGATGGTGGTCTGATTGGTGTAGGTGAGGTACAAATGAGTGAATCTAGCTTGAACACTGGTCTAGGGGAAACTAATAGTAGAAAAAAGTTTGAAGATCTACATAAGGATGCTGAAGAAAAGGTGTATTCAAAGTCTAAGTATTCTAAGCTATCGTGTTTAGTGCATCTTTATCATATTAAGTGTCTTAATGGCTGGAGTAACAAATCATTCTCAATGTTGCTGGACTTTTTGAGAGATTTGTTACCTGAAGGAAATCTATTGCCTAAAACAACCTATCAAGTGAAAAAAATATTGGCAAATTTAGGATTAAGGTATGAAAAGATACATGCTTGCCCTAATGGCTGTATGTTGTTTTGGGGGGATGAGGATAAGGAAAAAGCAGACGAATGTTCTATTTGTAACACGTCTAGATGGAAAGTGGCTGAAGGTAACTCACAAGCTGAAATGAGTCAAACTAAAAAGAAGGCATCAAAGATTTTGAGATGGTTTCCATTGAAGCCACGTCTTCAGAGATTGTTCGAGTCTTCAAAGACAGCATCTCTTATGAGGTAGCATCGCGAAGAACGCGTACAAGATGGAAAAATATGGCATCCAGCAGATGCATTAGCATGGAAGGTTTTGACCAACAGTTCTCTGAATTTGCAAGTGATCCCCGGAACGTTCGTTTAGCTTTGGCTAGTGATGGTTTCAACCCCTTCAAGACAATGAATGTGGCACACAGTATTTGGCCTGTTGTCCTAATTCCTTATAACTTGCCACCGTGGTTGGTTATGAAACAACCAAACTTTATTCTGTCTTTAATAATTCCTGGTCCTGGAGGTCCCGGCAATAAGATAGATGTGTACATGCAACCATTGATAAAAGAATTGATCGAACTATGGGAAGATGGAGTTGAGACTTTTGATGCCTCGGTAAAACAAAACTTTATGTTGAAGGCCGCTATTCATTCAATGATATCTGACTTCCCTGGATATGGTAATCTTTCTGGATGGAGCACTAAAGGTAAACTTGCATGCCCTTCATGTGGTTTTGATACTGATTCTGAATGGCTTAAACATGGAAAAAAGTTTTGTTACATGTGTCACCGAAGATGGCTTCCTATTGACCATAGATGGCGTAGAGACGTTAGATCCTTTGTTGGACGTGAGGAAATGAGAGTGGCACCTATTCCCCCTAATGGTGAGGAATTTCTAAGACAATTAGAGGGTGTTGACTTCCTCACAGATGATGCTGATGGCGAACGCTGGAAAAAGAAAAGCATTTTCTTTAAGTTTCCTTATTGGGAACATTTGTTATTGCGTCACAACCTAGATGTGATGCATATCGAAAAGAACGTATGTGATAACATTATGGGGACTTTGTTGGGACAAAAAGGGAATTCGAAAGATAATTATAATGCAAGACTTGACCTAAAAGAAATGGGTATACGAAAAGAACTACATCCAAAACAGAGACCGCGAAGTAACACTACTTTCTTACCAAAGGCATGTTATCAGATGACCCGAGCAGAAAAAGATAACTTCTTAAACACCCTAAAGTCGATTAAACCTCCTGATGAGTTTTCATCCAATATTGCTAGTTGTGTGCAACTAAAAGACAGGAAACTAATTGGAATGAAAAGTTATGACTGTCATATGTTGATGCAAGAATATTTACCTATCGCGTTACGAGGAAATCTACCTGATCACGTAACCTCATCTGTACTTGATCTATGCAATTTCTTTAGAATAATTTGCTACAAAGATTTAAACGAGTTCGACTTGAAATTTCTTGAATCTCATATTGCTATCACTTTATGCAAATTGGAGAAAATATTCCCTCCTTCATTCTTCACTGTCATGGTACATTTAGCGATCCATTTAGTCGAGGAGGTTAGGCTTGGTGGTCCTGTAGCTTTCCGATGGATGTACCCTATTGAAAGGTAAATGTTATTTAATAGTTCTTTACATACAATATATTTGTTTTAGATAATAAATACTAAATTTTGATTATAATTATGCAGGGATTTGCTAACACTGAAGTCATACGTCCACAATAGAGCTCATCCAGAAGCTTCAATTGCGGAAGGTTATTTAGCTCAAGAGAGCTTAACATTTTGCTCTCGGTATCTCTCGGGAGTCGAAACAGTCTTTACTAGACCAATTAGAAATGATGATGAGGCTAGGCAAAACGAGACTGAAGAATCCAACTCATTTTGCCCTGGTCGGCCATTAGGTAAAAAATTGGATAATCGGTTCTCAACTGGAAAAAGGAACAGATCCTCGAACTCTTCACTCGATGACCAATCTTTAGCACAAGCACACCGTTATGTGTTGTTTAATGTTGATGCAGTCACAATTTTCAGAGAGTAAGATATATGTTTTTTTATAATGACTTATTAGTACATGTCTTCATTTGCAGTAAATTTCTTATATATTATGTTGTTGTTTTGTAGGGAACATAAAAGGTTAGTAAAGGGTCAAAACCGATCACGACGGTTACCTGCTTATGAAATTGAGAAGATTCACAGCAAACTGTTTAGTGAATGGTTTAAGAAACGGGTAATATTAAATATAAGGTCATATAGTTTGTTTATTTATTTATAAACTTGATATCCATGTAATTGTTGTTTATACTATATTGTAGGTTGAACGCATGGAAGAGCAACGCGATCAAACATTAACTGAAGAAATAAAATGGCTTGCTCGTGGTCCACTGAAAAGTGTCCAACGTTACTCGGGTTACATTGTCAAGGGTTATCGGTTCCACACTAAAGACCGTGAGAAAGGACAAAAATCTCAAAATAGTGGGATTGTTGTTAGCGTAAAAGGTGAAAGTTATGCTAGTAGCCGAGATAGAAGACCTGTTGAAGGCGTCATCAACTACTATGGGAAACTAAAAGACATTATTGAGTTAAACTACTCTGGTAAAATACGAGTAGTTTTATTTAGAGGTGAATGGGTAGATATTAATAGGGGTTGCAAGAAAGATAAATTTGGTGCAACGTTGGTTAACTTCTCATACCAGTCACTAAGGGTGAGCAAACGGACCGGATGGACCGGACCGACCGACAAAACCGACCGGACCGGACCGGACCGGACCGACCACATTCGGTCCGGTCCTCGGTCTAGGCATTTTGGCAAATTCGGTCCTCGGTCCGGTCGGTCCGGTCCGACCAAAAAACCGAAAAAACGTGCCAAAATATGCCTAATTGGACCGGACCGACCGAGGACCGGACCGGACCGAACCGGTCCGACCACATTCGGTCCGGTCTCGGTCTATGGTTTTTCCGGTTCTCGGTCCGGTCGGTCCGGTCCGGTCCGGTCCGGTTTTTGGACCATGCTCACCCTTACCAGTCACACAGTGGTGCTAACTTATTGGACGATCCATTTGTTTTTGGGTCACAAGTTGACAAAGTGTTCTATTGCGACGATCCAAAGAACAAAGGTTGGTCAGTCGTGAGACATATTAAACTCAAAGATGTTTTTGATATGGGAAGTGACACTACTCAAGGTGTTGATCAAGACCAAAGTGATGGCACATCTAATGAGACTCACCTCCATAGAATAGGCAATGATGGTGATGATGGGGAAGATGTTACATCAGATATGGAAAACGATGGAACAGACGATGAAGAGGACGAAGTAGAGTGATGGAAAGATTATGCTTTTAATTAAGTATTTGACTTACAATAAAAACAACTTCTGCAATCAGTATTAGCTTAATGGTTATGCGTCTTTTAAATGAAATCCTGGTATTGTTAGTTTTAGTGTTCTTCTGTTAAGAAGTGTATTGTCTAATGGTTATGCCAAACACCCCTGGTTCTAGTACTAATGCAAAGAAATGTTCTGCCTAATGTGTTGATCATAATTTGTATGGGTCAAGTTCTTGGCCTTTTTCTGTTCCCTTTTATGTCGTCCATGCCCTAATTGTTTATTTGGCTGCTTTGTCATCTACCTAGTGGGTCTTGGACTTACCCGAGTGGGTGGCAATATGTGACTGAGCTAATGAATTAAAGTAGTGAATATATGAATATTATGATATATTGTAACTCTTTTTGTTTATTTTTTGTAATTTCCTCCAGCATGGCTAGGCGCAAGAGACTCTGTATGATCTCTACTGAAGCTGAAAACGAGCAGCAACATAATGAAGCACAAAGTCAGGGGAACTCAACTAATGAAACAAATGAGGCAAATTCCTCTCAGATGGACATGGCTAGTAATGAAAACTCTGATAATCAGAATGAATTAGGGGGTATGTGTCTTTTGAACACTTGAATCTTGCTCATTTACTTTGTTTCTTCTATGTTTTTGCGGTCAAAATCTTTATATGCTTCTTTATCCAATCTTAGCTATAATTTTATGTTCGAATATCAACCAATTATTACAAATTGTAAGATTTCGTTTAGAGTTTATCTCGCCCATTGAACATTGATGAAATTTAAATGATGTTAACAGAACTTGATATTATAGGTTAGTAATGTAATAAGAGAATTTGACGCATTTGTCGACTTAATCTCCCCTATAACAGTAAGCAAAAGTGCATTTTGCTTAATTATATGTACATGTTAATAAATAACTGATGCTTATGTCAACTAACAGTGTGCAAAGTTAACGGTTGTAACTTATAGGTTGTTAATTAAGGGTTGTAACTTAGAGGTTGTTAAGATGTCTATACACCAGGTCACATCCTATTATTAGTTCAGCAAGAACCTCTCCCAAGCTATACATATAACTTATTTGTTAGTTAGCCTCTTAGCAATTTTCAAAATATTCTGGATTCATGTATCCAAACCGAATGTGGGTTTAGGCCATGGAGAGGCGAATGGTACAATGGATATTGATTCTCTGATGTGATCTTGGAAGTCATTGACTGTGCTAAGCTGAATGTTATCAACATGTAGAGCCTAACAAACACACAGCACAGAAACAACACATGTTTTTGCATCACATAAAAAAACACACAGCCCCGCATAAGCCCTTTGGTCCCTTTGAGATATTACTTCTTACTCATATGCTGAGATAGCCACAACCATCTACCACGTTATAGTAATAGAATTTATTTTTTTGCAACAAAATATTAAAATAATTAGCTACTTATTCAAACACTATAAAAATACAAAAATAGTTCACTTTATCAAATTGGTTAAACGGTTAAACCAATTAGTGAACTTCCCTAGTTGAGAGTTATCTCGTCCATGATTGATGAATAGATTTTATATTAAAGGTCCTCCAAACAAGGTTCGAGGTCCTACTCAGAAGAACGAATTATGGAACATGCAAAATAATAAGATTGTTGTCAAATTCAACAAGTATGGACAACCTGTGGGAGTTGAAGGGAATGAACTAACACAATTTCTAGGATCAGTAGTAAGGATAGCTGCAAATGTCGGGCTAGATTGTCAAGACTGGAGAAAGGTTAACAAGGAAAAGAAGGAAGACATGTATTCAATTGTGAAGGTATTTGTATTACAAAGTAAATATGAATGTTTTGTCAACATAGTCAGGTTTTGCATCTTTGATAATTATTACAACTTCCATTGTAGGAAAAATTGTTTTCCGTCCGGCTGAAACAAGTGCTATCAAGAAATGGATTCTTTCTATCATGGGGAAAAAGTTGAACACTTGGAGAAACTTACTAAAATCAAGAAACAATGATCCGACTCTTAGTGTTGAAGAAATCATGGAAAGACAATCCGACAGTAGGGTGAACACAGAACAGTTTCAACATCTTGTGAATCGTTGGATGAAACCAGAATATCAGGTACCAATGTTTAATACCTTCAATTATTTATTGGTTTTATATTCATTATTAACTAGTTTATTATTATTGGTTGCATAGGCTGTTTGTGAAAAAAGAAGAATTAGCCGCTCAAAAATGGAAGAGCCTCACGTCACTGGGACAAAATCATTTGCTAGGCTTGCCGAAGAAGAGGTAAGTTACTAGCAAATTATTAACAGTTATTGTTATATATCAAAGCACTTACTTGTATTACATAGTTCATGTGAGCGAAATAATTCTTGTTATAGGCTACTAAAAATCATGGGGCGCAACCAACACGAGGGAAACTATACCAAATAAGCCGCACCCGTAAGGATGGTAGTATTGTTAATGACAAAGCTGCTCAAGTTGTGGTAATGTGATTTCTCAATACTTAAAATACCACGCGTTATTATTCACTTTTTCTAACGGTGGAACATGTTATTTCTATGCAAGCATCAATACAAGTCAGTGCAAATGACTCAACTAGTACACAAGGTACTCAAGAAGATGATTGGACAAATGACGACTTATCCAAAGTTAAGGGGCCAGAGAAAAGAGGATATGTTCGATGTGTTGGAAAGATGCTTTCTCGTAGGAATAATGGTTCATCATCTACAAGCTCACAAACTGTTGAACAACGATTGGCTCAAACAGAAGGTGTTTTATACACCCTTGTAAACCTTTTGAAGGACTCGACAACAAATTCTAACTTGTCTGATGTCCTAAGGACTATAAATATAGAGGTATATATTTTTCATTCACAGTTTATATTCTTATTGTACTTTCTGTTCTAATTTTAATTTCCTAATCTTTATAGATTCCTGATAACATTTCTTCGGGTCAAAACAACTCTACTAACGGAAATCAAGGATCATCAAATCAAGGAACTTATGTTGCAGATCAAAACATTGGTAAAACGTCCTTTTTTTTGTTTTAAAATATGGGTAAGTAACATTAGTTCACTACTAAGATTTTATTTCTTTTTTACTCAGGTACTCCAACGAATCATTCTTGAGAGTATACTTTTAACAGGTACACCTCCTCTTTCATGGCCTAAAAGTTTTTCACTTTTCTTGCTTCGAATTAGAAAATTGTCACATATTCTGGTTACATCACAGAACAATGTAAATCTTGTACGTTCACGTAGATGTTTTGTTTCCTCATCTTGGATGTTCATTTCCGCAATTTTTTTTGTTGGCTTACAGATTCTTGGGGCGTAAAGAGGTCAAGAGAGTTATCACAATGCTTGCTACCTTCGATGAAGTTACAATAAAGTTGGTAGTTTATAGGTGTCTTTTATGATTTTTTTGGGTAAAATGTCTTATGATATCTAGTTGGATATTTACACTCAGTATGCTTTTTGTGTTGGATATTTAAGAATATTGTTTGCTTTGTATTTGTTGGATATTTCTATTTTGATAATAAAAAGATCGTGTTCAATGGAAATTTAATTTTTGTTTGAATATGTCATTTTTGTTAATTGAAAAATAATATTTACATTGTACCACAATTTTTGAAAGCAGCACAGTTAATATATTGTAACAAATCTGGCAAATGTTATGTCACTAAAGCCGGCTTACTTTGTGATCATAGTAAAAGTATAATGACAAAAAGTAAATGTCACAAAATCCTTAAAGCTTCATGTGATAGAAAATTGTGTGTCACTAAAGTTAGAATGGTCAATAGCAACAAACATAGAAATGCCACTAAAACCCATATGATATGCAGCAACACAATTATAAGTGCCACTAAAACCCTTTAGTGGCAGCGACGTTAGTGACACTTTTTTTTCTGCCACTGATTCCTTGTCAGGTCTTTGGTGACACTTATTTCATTTTTAGTGACACTTTTTGTGTGCCACTAAATGGCTCTTTTTTTGTAGTGCGTTAAACTTGCAAAAATCATAACTCCTTCGTTATAAGATCGTTTTAATCCGTTCTTTCGCCCACGGCTTCATTTTTGAAAGTATTTTCTAAATATTTGGTCAAAAATTACCCATCATCTACTGATTTTCCCATGTTTTAAAAATATGGACAGTAGGTATATATATTGTTTCAAAAACCATTTCTAGGGTTCTAATCTAGTTTCAACTTCAACCAAATCACTTTCAATCATCACAAATCTAGTCTAATCTTATCATACACCTTCTTAGGGTGTCATGGGTTCCTAAACATCATAAATCAAGTGGATCTAACAAGGATCTACCTATTATCCATTTCTAAGGCTTAAAAGATATAAAAGTTTAAATAGAGTGGTATAAACTAACATATGCATGTAGATCTTGAATATAAATCATATGAACATTATAAAAACTTGGTAAAATTATAAAAATGAGTTTTGTTTACTTACTTGAAAGATTACTGAGCTTTTGATGGTGAAAACCTAAGTAAACCTTGAGTTTGTATTACAAAACCCTTAAAGGAACCTTGGATGATCTTGTTTATATATTTTTCTTGGAAAGTTGATGATGTTTTCTTGCTCTTTGATCCTTGGCCGAACACAACAAGAGAGAAAAAGGAGAGAAAAGTTTTTCTAGCTAGTTGGTATTATGAGAAAAATGTACAAGTAAAGATTTATGAAATGATGTAAGGAACAAGATCCACAATTCAAGGAAAAAGGGGGGGGGGGGCGGCAATTTAGTGAAAAAAAGAAGAAAAAGAGAGCTTGGTGTAAGAAAGTGGTTAATTTCTTGTATTATTGTATGTATATTAGTGTTTTTAGGGAATACCGGGTACCGAGTTAACTAAAAATAAATTTTAACGGAGTTAACCGGGACATAATAAAGTCGTAAAAATTGTGAAAATATGTCGGGTATCAATATTGAGTGTTTGGATGATTATTGTTTAGTTTTTACGAAAACCGTCGTGATTAAATTAGGCGTACGATATTAATTAAATAAATTCCAAAACACCGGGTAAATTAATATTATAATTTTTATATCATTATTATGAGTATGAAATTATACTAGGATCGTAGTCGGCAGTGTCGGTCGTGTTAGACACATTATTGGTCACTTGTTAACGTTTATTTAAAAATAAACATACGTAAAAAGTCAAATATATCAAAAGTATTAATTTGAATATCCTACGAGTGGAATAGTATGCAAATGTCATTATGATGATATGTAAGCTATTTCTAGACCGTATGAAGTGTCCCTACCGATGATTTCATGAATTCGCAGTTAAACCTGACTGGTTTCACGAATGTAAATATTGACGATGCATGAATTCGCAGCTTAACCTGACCGGTTACGCGAATTTAAATATCCGTAAACTAAATTTACGATAAAATGAATAAAGTACATGAATAGTGTTTTCTCTTCGGAAATGAATAGTGTCATGCAAGGTTGCAAAAATCGTGAATCGGTACTGAGGCGGTCGACCACCTTGTAGCTTGTAATCGGTGTAGGCGGGATTAATCGGTGATTAATCGGATTAGCATTTCTGGCAAATTTTGGGTATTTCCGGCAAGTTTTGGGTATTTCTGACGAGTTTTAAGTAATTCCTGAAAGATTTTTTTCTAAAAAACAACATGTAATAGATCTAAACAGTTACTATAAGTGATCAAAATAAGTTTACGATGAATTTTGGGTACTTCCAGCAAGATTTGTAGGTTTTCAGCAAGTTTGACCACCATTGACCGTCGTTAATCGCTGTTGACCACATTTGATCTATTTATTAGACCCAGTTACATAAATCGGAAAGGTTGGTGGCCCTGTAGCGCCTAGGCGGTAATTAATCAGCCTTGTAGACCTTTTTTTGCAACACCTGTCATGTGAATATTAAATTTTCTGAACGCTTCTCGAAATCTCAAACTGACACCAAAAATGATGAATAGTAAAATGATGAATAGTGATCGGTGAATAGTAACTGATGAATAGTCACTTTCCGAGATGAATAATGAAATTTCGACATCTGAACAAGGACTTGAAATTGCGAATTGTGACAGAAGCACACCACGCGGATTGCCAAGCTGGCAATCCGTGGTTATCCTTCTACTAGAACCTTCAATCACTTAGTATAAATAGAGGTGTAAGGCTCTTGTATTTGTGTGGAGTTTTAGAGTAGCTAAACTCTGCCAAAATTTTATTTGAATGTATTAGCATTAGTTTACTTGTAATTTCTACATTTTCTAATGAAATCAGTTTTCTCATGTAATTGAATTCAGTTTTTAGTTCACTTGTTATTGTTTCCAGTTTATATCTCTTAAGTTTTCAACTATCTCAGTCTGTTTTCCTTTCATTAAAGTTAGTTGTCAAATTCAGTTTTTATATCATTTAAAAGTTCATGTAAATCAGAAAATTAGAAAAATATAAAAAGAGTTTGTGAATTGAAATCAGTGTTCAATAAGCTGTTTTAGAGTAGTGTGAATTACATTCTAGCTTTATAGCTTTAGTAAGATTAATATCTCAGTTACATTGTTCTAGATTTCAAAAAGTCAACAATAGTCAACAGTATCAGTTTTTGGTGAATTGAGGTGGATTTGACAGGCCAAAACAGAAAGGGAAGGGTTGAGCCTGTCTAGAGACAGGCTAGCTTAGGGAAACATCTCTGTTCATGCTGAGATGTGATTTTCTGTAAGTTCTAATTTCATCATTTGATTTACAAGTAGCATAGATCTGTGATATTGAGATTTAGTTGTCTTTAGTTGCATTTTATTGTTGATATTGCTTCTGTGATTGTTATTATAGCTTTGTGAATCTTTGGATTGGTGTTGAGTAGCTTAGATAGTAGTTTCATTGTGTTAACTGCTTGATTAAGGGGTGTTTGGATCTGTGGTTTACTGTGATTTGTAGTAGTAGAATAGTGGTTTGATTGGTACACTTAGGCTGCTTAGGTGTTGTAGTAGAGATTTAGTGCATAAAAACAGTAGGTTGCTTTAATAAAAGTCAAAGTAGTTATCAATTAGCTTAACTGTTAGTGTAATTAGAAAACAGTTAGTGTAAGTGAAGTTATAGTTGCATAATCCATCAATTTAGCTTAAATCATGTTAGGAATACAAATATTCCTGTAAAAGTCTCGGTCACCTAATGATTGTAATAGCATTAAGTTAGCTCGTAGTTAGTTTGTTTATTAGTAAATTAGTATTAGTCTAAGTAACACCGTGGAAGAAGGACGGGTCTTCACCCACTGTATGCCTGATCCACAGCCCGGGAGTGGGCGTTTTATTGTAAGTATAAATACCCCTCTCCACATGTGGAGAGGGTTGGACCTTCACTTAATCTCAATCTAATCTTTTCTTTTTTCTCTCAAGGTTCCTTTCTTTCTTTCTTTCCTCTCCTCCTCCTCACTTCTAACGCCTCACTAATCACAAGATAAACATGTTTCCTATATAGTTAGTATTCTACAATTGGTATCAAGAGCCAAGGTTTCATCTTAGGGCCTTGTAGAATCAAATTTGATGATGTTTTGAGTGGTTTTGTGAGTTTGGAGTCACTTTCTTGGAAAACATCTAGGTTTAATCTCTCTAGTGTTGTTATACATGTTTGTGATGTACTTTTATGTTCATTAGTGATTGTAGAACATTGTAGTTCAGTTTGTGTTACCATATCATTAAGCTATTTGAAGTTTGGATTTGATTATGGGCGGATTTCTTGGTTGCGTTTAAGTCCACTATTTCATTGCTTGGTTGCGGTTAAGTTCTGATATCTGCGGTTAGCTTGCTGCGTTTACTATTTCGGGAATACAAACAAAACGCAACGATAGTGACAGTTTTGGACCATTGTCACTGCGATTAGTTATCACTGCGATTAGTTATCTGCGGTTAGTCATTTGCGGTTAACTAGTCTGCGGTTAGTACTTTCTGCGGTTTGTGTCCTGCGGTTATTATCCTTGTTCTGCGGTTTACTTAGGTTGCGATTAGATCAGTCTGCGGTTGGGATTTTTCTGCGATTTGGTAGTTTCTGTGGTTAGTGTTCTGCGGTTAGTATCTTTCATTTGCGGTTCACTTAGATTGCGGTTAGATCATTCTGCGACTGGATTTCTTTTCTGCGGTTTGGTATTTTCTGAGGTTAGTGTTCTGCGGTTAGGTCAAGTTGTGGTTAAATTGTCCTGCGACTAGTACCTTACATTGCAAGTATCTCCCACTCTTGGTTTGGTAATTTCTAATTTGTGATGTCGACATCTTCCGATGACATTCAAGCTGCGGGGTCTGACACCCGACCTCCGATGCTGGATAGAACTGACTATGAATCATGGGCTCAAAGGATTCGTCTGTACTGTCTGGGTAAAGATAATGGGGTTAACATCTTGAAATCCATCGATGAGGGACCCTTTCAAGTGGGTACTACTAGAGACACGGTAACAGAAGCAACTGATCAACTACCGGCCGTATTTGGTCCTGATAGACCTCGCACTTACAATGAGTTGTCTGATGAAGAAAAGAAACGCTATGATACAGACATCAGAGCATCAAATATCATCATTCAAGGTCTTCCCAAAGATGTCTACAAACTTATCAACTACAACACTGAAGCAAAGGCGGTCTGGGATAATGTCAAAATGCTTCTTGCAGGGTCTGAGTTAACTAAAGAAGATCGTGAGTCACAGCTATACGATGAATTTGAGCATTTCAAAATGAATCCAAGTGAAAGCATCACTGACTATTACGTCAGATTTCACAAGTTGGTCAATGATATGAGAGCCATCAAGATGACAATGCCCAACATACAGCTTAATTCCAAATTCGTGAACAACATGGCACCTGAATGGGATAGGTTTGTCACAGCTGTTAAGCTCAACAAAGGTCTCAGGCATACCAATCATGAACAGCTTTATGCATACCTCCAACAACATGAGAAACATGCTGCTTATGATCGGCTAATGCGAGAAAAACTCAATCCGTCTGCAACAAATGAATCTCTTGCTTTTGTTTCCAATGTTCAACAACCTAATCAAACCTCAAATGATCAACCTCAACCATCACAAACTTCCTCCAGGTCTACCCCAACCAATAGTCAATCATCAACTCCCTCACCATCTGCTTTGAATACACAACTTGATTCTGGGTATTCTCACACTGACATGATGATTGATAATCTCTTCAACCAAGTTTCGCTACTAGTTCAACAGTTCAGGGCTGCACTTCCATCTACTAACAACCAACTCAGAATCTCATCTAATCCACGTCATCAGGCAGTCATTGAAGATGGTCGGGTGGTGGTGCAGAATGTGCAGGGAAGACAGAATTTCAACCAAAGAAATGCTGGTAGAGAGAATGGGCAATACAGACTTGGGAATGCTCTTCAAGCACAAGCTAAGCAGCCCAAATGCTATAACTGCGGAGGGTTGGGCCATATTGCTAGGAATTGCACTCTCCCAAAACGTCCCCAAAACTCTGAGTACTTGTAACAACTCGCATTTTCAGGACATGTCTCCTATTCACTATTCATCAGTTACTATTCACCGGTCACTATTCATCATTTTACTATTCATCATTTTCGGAGTCAGTTTGTGATTCCGAGAAGCGTTCAAAAATTTTACTATTCATATGACACTATTCATTTCCGGAAGGAAATCACTATTCACGATTGCTGTTCATTTCATCGTAAACTGAGTTTACGGGTCTTCAAATTCGCGTAACCAATGTTGTTTAGCTGTGAATCATGCATCATTCATTAATGACACGTCATATAGACTGGAGTAGTCTACATATCCTCGGTTACATCATCATCACATTTTAGGCCCTACACGGATATGCATTATTTCTATATACGTATGCTTAATTTGTAATTAACGTTACCACTCAGTTTTTACTACGAACGTATACCCAATACTCCCGACTACGATCCTAACATATTTTCATACTTATTATAATGATATAAAAATTATATTATTAATTTACCCAGTGTTTTGAAATCAATTACTATATTTCACGGTCAGAGCTTATAACTCTGTCGGTTTGCGAAATTTCAACACGATAATTATTTTAACACCCGATTATCATCAGGAATAATATTTTACAACTTTTACAACTTCGTCATATTTTATTTCATCGCGTCATGATTTATTTTTAGTTAACTCGGTACCCGGTATCCCCTAAAACTAAAAATATCTTCCTAAACTACATCAAAAGTCTTCATTCACTTACACACTCATCTTTTCCTTACAAAAACCCATGCCCCCCCTAGTCCTTAAAATATGGATCTTGTCTACACTAGATAATTACATTAATATATATATACTTCCCTACACCACACTTCATTCATTTCTCCACCAAAAACACCTAGCAAACACTTTCCTTTATTTCTCTCTTTGGGGTATAATCGACCCAACCAAGAACACAAGAAGAAAACATAAACTTTCAAGATCCAAGTGTTTAATCAAGTTCTAATCATGATCTAGTTGGGGTTTTGTGGTAAAAACCCTAGGTTATTATACATTTTCTCCTCAAATCACTCCAATATTTCAAGTAAGCTTCAAAAATACTTTTGATCTTTTCATACTTTCATTTACTTTATATTTTTATGTATTTTCAAGATATATTGGTAAAACATGCAAGTATGTATGATCCATACCACTTATTACTCATTTCTTTCTTTATGAACATAGATCTACAATTTTTACTAGCAATCTCATTAGATCCACTAAGATTGGTGATGTCTAGGAACCCATGACACCCTAAGAAGGTGTATGGTAGGATTGGGTATTTGTGGAGTTGATTGGAAGTAGATTGGTTAAGTCTTGAACAAGTTACAAACTAGAAAAGTTGCTTTTTACAACTATATAAAAGCTACTGTCCATTTTTGTAAAACGTGGGAAACTCAGGGTCTAGGGTGTAATTTTGGACCAAAGATTTAGAAAATACATTCCGAGACGAAACTATGGCCGAAAACGGGGATAAAAACGAGTAAATAACGAAGGAGATATGTTTTTCCGAATATTAACAATGAAAAATACTTTCAAATATAGGTTCTGTCCTAAATCGCCAATTTCAGAAAACTCAGAGGTTTCCGGGTAACATTGGGTTAGATATTCAGAAAATACTTTCAAAAACGAAACCGTGGCCGCTTGAATCACTAAAATCCGAGTTACGACGAAAAAGATATGTTATTTTCAATTTTAACGACGAAAACTATTTTCTGAAAAATAGCTTGCTGTTGAACAGTTTTCATGGACTGTTTCGAGACGTAAAACTTGATCTAGCCGTCCCGACTTATCAAAAATATATTAGTACGTTGTCCCACGATTCCGGGGATATAAAGAACGTAGAAAACGAGCTTATAACGAAATAGATACAAGCGTTTGAACTTAGACGATTTTTACAAATTTCCATCAGCTTTTCTATTATTATTTTGCCGCAAAACTGTCTTTGCGAGACACCACTTTCTTGGCTGTTTTTCTTCATGATCGGATCAATTTGAGTCCGAGCCGTAGTTTTATGAAATCAAGATCTTCCAACAAGCTTTTCAAATCAATTGGCCGTTCGTCGAATAGACTTATAACGAATAAACTACGACCTCATCTATATACCCGATAAACTATATATATTTTGACAGCTTTTACTATAATGAAATTTTCTAAGTATTGAACATAATACTTTCAAGTAACAACAATAAGAGTCGATTTTCTCATCGATCGAGACCCGTATCACCAAAAGTTAAATGACACGACTTCAAGATATTGTTACAAGGTTTTCAAAAACGCCGAGTTTCATCACTAACCCTTAACGTACAACATTTTGCGACTTGTTTTGCGAGGCCATTTTGGGCATATTTTCAAGTAATGAAAATGTTATTTTTGCGACAAAAACCTTATATTTGCCGATAGAACACCAAACAAGGATCGTGGAGTACCGTTTCAACCTATTTCCATGAAAAGTGGTTATTAACCTAACGAGACGTCAAAAACGTATTTGTCAACAATAAACGTTATTTTCAAAACTAACGAGTGGTATCGATAACATACGTATTTGCATGTGTAGCGTCATTTCATTTCTTACATTAGATCCTATCATTCATATTAGGTTGCGGTTAGAGATCGTGCCTCATTTTTGTGTATTCATTGTTGTCATCGTAGCTATTGCACCAGGTGAGTTCATAACCCCTACTTTTACTTGTTTCACAACTGTTTTGGGGGAAGATACATGCTCCTTACTATTTAAATTCAATGCTTGTTTTACTTGAACGCGATTCATTTTCTCAAACATTACTGGATGGTTGAAATACTTGATTGATTACTTGAATACATTATGAATTACTTATTCCATCCTTGATTTCTTTCTTATGAACACAAGTTCTTGCTTTTGCGGACATAAATACAAAACTGTTACTTTGCCTGAGTTACCTATTACTGCCACTGAAGTCCCCTTTATCATGAACCGTTAATTACATGCGTGTGAGATTTGGGTTGACACCCCGTCCGAGTTGGTCGCGCCAACCTGTTAAACGGACGCATATCATTCGGATTACTTCCGAGTGTCTGGCAAACACTTACTTGGGGCATTTTATGCTTGATTGCATACGATTACGTCGAGCTTCGGGGTCATGAGCTTTAGGCACTGTATACCTTATTTTTAGCTGTGACATTGTATTTGTTATATTGTCTTGCTACTGAAAATCTCGTGCTCCGCAAATGACTTGTTTACTTAAACTTATTACTATTGGCAGTGGGTTGTAAACACACAGGTTACAAGTCTCTTATGGCGAGACTTGTAACTGAGTGGATTTACGATGCCTTTGCTGGGAAATACTTGATTTCTGGAAACACTTGTTTACGGGAAATCCTTGTTTACTTAAAACTATGAACTCACCAGCTTTATGCTGACGTTTTAGCATGTATTTTCAGGTTTTAAGCAATGGCACACTACAGGAGGTTTTGGCAGGGCATTGCATGGTCATAGAAGACTCTGATATTCTTATGGGGACCGTTTTAAACTATTTTAAGGGCCTACTTCTGCACTAATTTTAAACAATGTAAATTCAAGACTTTTAGTTAAACGATTTTATTCTAAATGATAGAAGTGAAAACCAATTTTGTACTTGTGCTGTAATACCAATTGAGTTACACCCCAGCTACATGTATGCTTCCGCTGGACCTGATTCTGAGGGTGTGACAGATTGGTATCAGAGCTTTGGCTATAGCGAACTGAGTGTTTTTAAAACCTAGACTATAGCTACTTTTACGAAAACTTAACCCTGTGACCGTCACGTGTCTGCCTGCCAAGCTGAAGCCTCATTTGTGGTTAGTTGCTGACATAGGTGATGAGATTGTTATCTCATTATCTGGTATATTATATTCATTTATTATAGTTGATTACTATAATTGTCTTTCATATAAGCATGTTCACGTATCATATATGGCACCGTGTTATGTTTTTCCTTGCATAGTTTCATCATTTGACCTCGAGTTTGGTCACCTGCTTTTTTTTTTTCAAAACGTCTTGGTATTTGTGAAGGACATGGTATTAGTATAACTGAACTGAGTATTTCAAAATTCATGGAACCTCGGTGGAATATAGACTGGTCATTTATATTCAACCCGGGATAGTGAGATATAGGCTGACCACCTATGTCTGACTCAGAAATGAATTTTGCAACACTGAGAATGGTTATAATAAAATTTTGTCTGGATTAAATCCCCTACTCAATTTCCAAATGTTTCATTCATGTGTGTGTATACTCTCGTTGTTGGAACCTTCATACTTTTCATCACTTCTTAAACCACCGATTGGAAGCATGTCAGCTAGTCATTTTATTTCATGAACTTTCATATTTATGCACAATACACTCATATCACAGTATTTTCTTTTGTCACAATCTCATTTTGTTGCAGTTGTCACAGTCTCTTCCCTTCTCACCATCACTATCATTTCTTTTCCCCACCCCCATATATACAAAGAATTAGGTGACACTCTATAGATTCCGATGTCACTCATCCCTCACTACTCCCTATATTGATAAGTGGATATTATCAATGACCTCCCTAGAAAAGACTTTCCATACCTTCTATGAGGATGATCCCTCGGTACCTTAAGATCATTCATAACTCAACAGAAATCTCGGGTTATCACAAAACAATTCGAACCACTATCACTGGCCTGATCGCCAAAATTCTATCATCTAGAAAGTATTGGCTTGACTGAATTACAAGATTCATTTAGATACGAGTGCTCACTAAGCAACACTATAGAGATAAATCCAACCTCTTAACCAAGACTAGAAATATAACATGACCTCACCAATAGACTTTATTCGAACATGTTAGACACCTATGCATTTGTGCAGACGTACATACCTGGCTATTTTATCCTCTTAATACTTTCATTTTTAAATGGATTTTCTCCAAACTACCATTATACAAAACATATATCTTGTAAGAAATACTTTTCTGATGCACTTATTTTGACAAGCAAATTCCTTTTGGCTAATCTTTTACAAAACTATTGAATGTTACAAAATTTTAAACATCGATCTTTGGTAAACCATATTATCCACCTTATGTTGAAAATTTTCCTATATTGCATAACTACTAAATTTTGAAACATCAAGAAGGATGTTACCTAAAAAGTCGTTTGCTTAAACTTGTAGATTCATTTATTCGGGGAAGGTTTATGAACAAAACACAATCTCAAAACAAACTTTGAAAATCAATCACTATATTACCTCACTTATACCTTTAGGAGTTTGTGAGTTGATGACCTATAACTTGGGGAAAATCTTAGTAATGGAGACTAAGCACCGTAGGTGGAGAAAGACTCAATTCCTGACATCCTGCGGAGGATCACAACCTTATCCTAATCTATTATTTTCAACAACACCCTTTTACGGATTTAACCCTGTAAGTCTTTCAAAACAAGATTCATGATACCCATTTCAATTATTCCTAATAAAGGAATTTGATTCACCTCAACTCCTAACGATTTCATTAAGATCTCTTTGGAACCACACCACCTATCATCTGTAGACCAATGGTCAGAATTTGAGATTGATTCAAACCTAGGGAGATATGCCCAAATCGGGTGTGATTGACACTAGAAATGGTTGGATTAACCATTTGCCATAAATCAAATTCAGTTGCAACCATAGTTATCACACGAGCCTAGAGACTACACCATTCGAAGCACTCTATGGTCGAAGTGTCAACATCCATTGACGGATCAAAACTTGGAGAACCCCAACTCACTAGTCCCGTAAGCATTCATGAAATAACCAGGAATTTCCTACAAATCAAGAATCAATTACAAGTTCGATAAGCGGTAAACCACTAGAATTTCAAGTTCGTGGCATGATTATGTTGAAAGTTTTGCCTAGGAAAGGCATAATACCATTCAGAAAACTTCATAAAGTTAAACCCGATATACACTGAACCATTTACGATTTCTGACAGAGTAGGCCTAGTGGCCGTCAGACTTGAACCTTGTTAGAGCTCAGTAGCTTACACGATTATATCATCATCTTTTAACCAATACCACTCTAGAGACCAACACAAACTGAACTTCGGAACGAAGTTCCTTTTAAGGGGGTGAGACTGTAACAACCCGCATTTTCAGGACATGTCTCCTATTCACTATTCATCAGTTACTATTCACCGGTCACTATTCATCATTTTACTATTCATCATTTTTGGAGTCAGTTTGTGATTCTGAGAAGCGTTCAAAAATTTTACTATTCATATGACACTATTCATTTCCGGAAGGAAATCACTATTCACGATTGCTGTTCATTTCATCGTAAACTGAGTTTACGGGTCTTCAAATTCGCGTAACCAATGTTGTTTAGCTGTGAATTCATGCATCATTCATTAATGACACGTCATATAGACTGGAGTAGTCTACATATCCTCAGTTACATCATCATCACATTTTAGGCCCTACACGGATATGCATTATTTCTATATACGTATGCTTAATTTGTAATTAACGTTACCACTCAGTTTTTACTACGAACGTATACCCAATACTCCCGACTACGATCCTAACATATTTTCATACTTATTATAATGATATAAAAATTATATTATTAATTTACCCGGTGTTTTGAAATCAATTACTATATTTCACGGTCGGAGCTTATAACTCTGTCGGTTTGCGAAATTTCAACATGATAATTATTTTAACACCCGATTATCATCAGGAATAATATTTTACAACTTTTACAACTTCGTCATATTTTATTTCATCGCGTCATGATTTATTTTTAGTTAACTCGGTACCCGATATCCCCTAAAACTAAAAATATCTTCCTAAACTACATCAAAAGTCTTCATTCACTTACACACTCATCTTTTCCTTACAAAAACCCATGCCCCCCTAGTCCTTAAAATATGGATCTTGTCTACACTAGATAATTACATTAATATATATATACTTCCCTACACCACACTTCATTCATTTCTCCACCAAAAATACCTAGCAAACACTTTCCTTTATTTCTCTCTTTGGGGTATAATCGACCCAACCAAGAACACAAGAAGAAAACATAAACTTTCAAGATCCAAGTGTTTAATCAAGTTCTAATCATGATCTAGTTGGGGTTTTGTGGTAAAAACCCTAGGTTATTATACATTTTCTCCTCAAATCACTCCAATATTTCAAGTAAGCTTCAAAAATACTTTTGATCTTTTCATACTTTCATTTACTTTATATTTTTATGTATTTTCAAGATATATTGGTAAAACATGCAAGTATGTATGATCCATACCACTTATTACTCATTTCTTTCTTTATGAACATAGATCTACAATTTTTACTAGCAATCTCATTAGATCCACTAAGATTGGTGATGTCTAGGAACCCATGACACCCTAAGAAGGTGTATGGTAGGATTGGGTATTTGTGGAGTTGATTGGAAGTAGATTGGTTAAGTCTTGAACAAGTTACAAACTAGAAAAGTTGCATTTTACAACTATATAAAAGCTACTGTCCATTTTTGTAAAACGTGGGAAACTCAGGGTCTAGGGTGTAATTTTGGACCAAAGATTTAGAAAATACATTCCGAGACGAAACTATGGCCGAAAACGGGGATAAAAACGAGTAAATAACGAAGGAGATATGTTTTTCCGAATATTAACAACGAAAAATACTTTCAAATATAGGTTCTGTCCTAAATTGCCAATTTCAGAAAACTCAGGGGTTTCCGGGTAACATTGGGTTAGATATTCAGAAAATACTTTCAAAAACGAAACCGTGGCCGCTTGAATCACTAAAATCCGAGTTACGACGAAAAAGATATGCTATTTTCAATTTTAACGACGAAAACTATTTTCTGAAAAATAGCTTGCTGTTGAACAGTTTTCATGGACTGTTTCGAGACATAAAACTTGATCTAGCCGTCCCGACTTATCAAAAATATATTAGTACGTTGTCCCACGATTCCGGGGATATAAAGAACGTAGAAAACGAGCTTATAACGAAATAGATACAAGCGTTTGAACTTAGACGATTTTTACAAATTTCCATCAGCTTTTCTATTATTATTTTGCCGCAAAACTGTCTTTGCGAGACACCACTTTCTTGGCTGTTTTTCTTCATGATCGGATCAATTTGAGTCCGAGCCGTAGTTTTATGAAATCAAGATCTTCCAACAAGCTTTTCAAATCAATTGGCCGTTCGTCGAATAGACTTATAACGAATAAACTACGACCTCATCTATATATCCGATAAACTATATATATTTTGACAGCTTTTACTATAATGAAATTTTCTAAGTATTGAACATAATACTTTCAAGTAACAACAATAAGAGTCGATTTTGTCATCGATCGAGACCCGTATCACCAAAAGTTAAATGACACGACTTCAAGATATTGTTACAAGGTTTTCAAAAACGCCGAGTTTCATCACTAACCCTTAACGTACAACATTTTGCGACTTGTTTTGCGAGGCCATTTTGGGCATATTTTCAAGTAATGAAAATGTTATTTTTGCGACAAAAACCTTATATTTGCCGATAGAACACCAAACAAGGATCGTGGAGTACCGTTTCAACCTATTTCCATGAAAAGTGGTTATTAACCTAACGAGACGTCAAAAACGTATTTGTCAACGATAAACGTTATTTTCAAAACTAACGAGTGGTATCGATAACATACGTATTTGCATGTGTAGCGTCATTTCATTTCTTACATTAGATCCTATCATTCATATTAGGTTGCGGTTAGAGATCGTGCCTCATTTCTGTGTATTCATTGTTGTCATTGTAGCTATTGCACCAGGTGAGTTCATAACCCCTACTTTTACTTGTTTCACAACTGTTTTGGGGGAAGATACATGCTCCTTACTATTTAAATTCAATGCTTGTTTTACTTGAACGCGATTCATTTTCTCAAACATTACTGGATGGTTGAAATACTTGATTGATTACTTGAATACATTATGAATTACTTATTCCATCCTTGATTTCTTTCTTATGAACACAAGTTCTTGCTTTTGCGGACATAAATACAAAACTGTTACTTTGCCTGAGTTACCTATTACTGCCACTGAAGTCCCCTTTATCATGAACCGTTAATTACATGCGTGTGAGCGCGAATGCTGTGGATAGATCTATTTGGGTTGACACCCCGTCCGAGTTGGTCGCGCCAACCTGTTAAACGGACGCATATCATTCGGATTACTTCCGAGTGTCTGGCAAACACTTACTTGGGGCATTTTATGCTTGATTGCATACGATTACGTCGAGCTTCGGGGTCATGAGCTTTAGGCACTGTATACCTTATTTTTAGCTGTGACATTGTATTTGTTATATTGTCTTGCTACTGAAAATCTCGTGCTCCGCAAATGACTTGTTTACTTAAACTTATTACTTTTGGCAGTGGGTTGTAAACACACAGGTTACAAGTCTCTTATGGCGGGACTTGTAACTGAGTGGATTTACGATGCCTTTGCTGGGAAATACTTGATTTCTGGAAACACTTGTTTACGGGAAATCCTTGTTTACTTAAAACTATGAACTCACCAGCTTTATGCTGACGTTTTAGCATGTATTTTCAGGTTTTAAGCAATGGCACACTACAGGAGGTTTTGGCAGGGCATTGCATGGTCATAGAAGACTCTGATATTCTTATGGGGACCGTTTTAAACTATTTTAAGGGCCTACTTCTGCACTAATTTTAAACAATGTAAATTCAAGACTTTTAGTTAAACGATTTTATTCTAAATGATAAAAGTGAAAACCAATTTTGTACTTGTGCTGTAATACCAATTGAGTTACACCCCAGCTACATGTATGCTTCCGCTGGACCTGATTCTGGGGGTGTGACAGTACTTCAAAGACAAGATGTTGCTGATGCAGGTACAAGAAAATGGGACTGTGTTGGATGAAGAAGCTTTGCTCTTTCTGGCTGGTAATGATGGGAACACCTTTGATGCTGATGTGGATGATCAACCTGTTCAGGACATGGCTCTTAATGACCCAAATATCTTTCAAGTTGAAGAGTGTGATGCATTTGACTCAGACGTGGATGATGAACCAACTGCTCAAACAATTTTCATGTCTAATCTGTCTACAGCAGAATCCTCTTCACAGCATCCTGATTTATCCATCACGTCTGCTATCTCTGAGGTACCAACATCTCCTAATCATGATCTGAATAATCCTACACCAGTACAGGGGGCATGTGACTCTGTACAACTCAAGAATATTGTCAACACAAACGTCACTGATATGGGTAATACTAATAATATCCCATATGAAATGTATGTGAATGACAATGGACCCCCAGTTGTACCAAGTGACATGCCGTCTATTGATTCTAGTGAACATGAGGTATATGAGCACTCGATATACAACCCTGATGACTCCCTGATCACTAGAATTAACACCCTTAAGGACCAAGTGAACATTTATGAGCAGCGTGCTAAGTTTGAGCTGAATGAATGTGAGCAGAAAATGGAATGGCAACTGCGTACTTACATATCTGAAAACAATTCCAAACAAGAATCATTAAAAAGAGAACTAGTTTCTTTAAAGAACCAATTGGATCAAACCATCAAACAAAAACTAGAGGTTCAAAAAGGTTTGACTTCAATCAAACTAGAATTCAAAGATAAAGAAACTAAACTTCTAAATGATTTCTCAAAACTAAAAATGTTGAAAAATAAATTGGAAGATAAGTTGTACACACAGGGCCAAACCATTCAATCTGCTCAAATGATGGAAAACAACAGGAAGCTAAGTGATGAATTTAGTGAACAAGATACCTCCAAACCCAAAGCAAGATTCCTTAGAATAGGTCTAGGTGCACAACCTGCATTATATGATGCAAACACTATGCTTGAACCTAATCATGCCCCTCCTGATACACGATCCTATGACCACATCAATGAGGCAGAGGATAGAACTAGGGCAAAACTTGCTGAACGTTTAAAGGATCCTAAATGCATTGCTAAGAATATTGTGTTTCACTATGATTATGCAAATGACAATCAAACTGCAATTTTTGTTCCTCAAAAGAGAATTCTTCCTGAAAAAGTGTTTTGGAATATTGACATTGAAAAAATGCAAGCTGAAAGAGTTGTAGGTAACACACGCACTATGTTTAGAATTGCTCACCCAACTGCCTATCCCCTGAACACACCTAGGCACCTTGTACCCTTCACTCTTCCTGTTGGGATCACACTTTAGTATTTAGTCAAGTCTCGGTCATTACATTTTGTAATAGGTTGCTTAAGTATTGTTTATGATTATTGTTTAGTTAATGGGCAACATGTAAAAGCCCATGAGGCCTTGAAAGCCCACGTATGAAAGGATAAGGGAGGAAGGGAGTGTTGCCCTAGCTCCTCCCTTATAAATAGAAACCTTATGTTACATTTTATTTTGTTGGTTATTAGATTATCTTAGTGAAACTCTTGCACACTCACCTTTCATATTGTCTTATAATCAACCACCTCTCATTCTCATCTTATTTCTTTATCAATCATACTTGTGTTTACATAAATGGTGACCTAACAAGTGGTATCATTCGCCTACTAGAAGTTTGAAGTGAGTTTCTTTGGTTAACGTGGGGATTGGTGCTTATTTCTTCATCTTTTTGCATTTTTCTTTGTTTCTTTCACTCAAATCTTGAAGCTTGGATAAGTTTCAAGGTTGATATAGTGATTTGAAGCTTAGTTGTTGCATAAAGTTGTGATTTTTAAAGTTTTTTTTACGGTTTTATAGCTTCTTTGATATTGGAAAACTAGTTTTTGGTAGCTACATCTTCTAAAGTTAAGGTTTTCTTAGTATTGGTGAAGTTATTTGATCAAAAGTACCTTATTTCTAAGCATTTTTTCATCAAAAAGTCATTATTTTGGATGAACAGTACGGTTTACGCGTAAAGTGGTCGAAAAAAGTACTATTTCCAGCTGTCTACAGTGTTTTTTGGTCGGTTTACGCATAAGTCTAGGCCAAAACCCTTTTCTTATGCGTAAAATTGGTCTAAACCCTTTTCTTACGCGTTAAATAGGCCAAAACCCTTTTCTTACGCGTTAAATTGGTTAAAACCCTGATCCTACGCGTTAAGTGCTCTTCTACGTCTTAAACCTACGCTTAAGTTTGATTCTACGCGTAAGTCAAAGTTACGCGTAACTTGCCAGAGTTTACGCGTAAGCTTCATCAACGATCTTCTCTTTGTGCTACGGTGACTCAGTACTTCCCTAGCTTGGATAAGTTAGTGGAATACTTCGACTACGGATATCTTTCAAGCTTGGATAAGTTTGAAAGATTTGTTTGGTTGTTTAAACCTTACGCATAAGTCTAAACTTACGCATAAGCCTAAACTTACGCGTAAAGAGAAAACTTACGCATAAACTATTAGTTTACGCATAATCTACTCTTTACGCATAACTTAAAGTTTACGCGTAAGATTAAGTTACGCGTAAGAATTGAACTTACCCCAAGGATTTTGCAACTTACTCAAAGGAACGTGCATTTCATTCTTCTACAAAGATCCATTTCTACACAAGTGTTCTAAGATAACTCAACCACCTAATCACTACTTCCCTCACTCTTATCCTCAGCAACAACAACCTCAGCAGTATCAGCAACAATAACCTCAGCAGTATCAGCAACAACAATAACTTCCACACATAATGAATCAACAACCTCCTAAATACAATCCACAACAACATTACCTAATGATGCAACAACAGCTCATTCCTCAACAACAACCATTTCAAGTGCCACTACAAAACACTCAGTTTTCCTCCAAACAACCTCACTGGTTTGACAGAATGTGTGAAGTTATTACAACTCAACAATCCCGACATGAGGCAGGATCACTTGAAACACCTCCAATGCTTACACCTGGAAACTATGTGCAATGGTCAAGTCGATTCTTACGATTTCTTGAACTAAAGAAACCTCATGGGAAATTCTTGAAGCAAGTGATACTTGAAGGACCATTTGAGTGGCCAACAAGATTTGAAGCTGGTGATCCACATGCTGATCCTCCACGTCCTCCTGGTGATAGACCCCTTGCAGAATCTGCACTCACTGAAGAACAGAAACTACATCGTGAAGCTGATCAGTATGCAATGGCTTATATACTTCAAGGTATACCTAATCCGATCTATCGAAGTGTCGATGCTCAGAAAACAGCCAAAGCTATGTGGGAACACGTTCATCTCCTAATGGAAGGAACTCAATTGAACAAAGATGACATGGAATCCAAGCTTTACATGGAATACACTGACATCACAATTGAACCTGGAGAGTCACTTGAATCCTACTATCATCGTTTCACAAATGTGGTCAATGATCTGGAACGTCACAAAATCACAGTACCAAGGATCGCTGTGAACTCCAAATTTGTTGGTAGTCTTGGCCCTGATTGGCATAAATATGTGACATTTGTTCGTCAAACGAAGAATCTTCATGATGCTCCATATGGTTTGTTGTATGACTTTCTGAAACACCATGAACCTGAAGTGGAAAAAGATCGAGCTCTACGAGGAGGTTACACACCCACATCAACACCAAATTCTTTGGCTCTCGTAGCTCAATCTCCCTATGCTCCACCACCACTGTCAAATCATGCATATGTTCAAGAGCAGAACTACTTCAGTTATCCACAATCTTCCACCTCGAACCAAATGGTCCCTTATGATTCATCTCCACAAGATACTTCTACTCAACTTGTTCCGTCAAACAACAATGATGCTGTGTACTACTCCAACTGCAATGATGATGACGATGATGACTTTAATACGTTGAATCAGGGACTTGCTCTTATTGCTCGTGCTTTCAGCAAATTCTCCAACAAAACGAACAACCGTCAACGTTCATCTTCTAATACCAGGAATCAAGCTGTTGTAAATGATGGAAGAGTGGAAATTCAGAATCGTAACTATGGTAGATCTGGTTCAGGAAGTTCTTCAGGAAGTTATGGGAATGGTCAGAGGTTTGGTAACAATGGAGGGTTCAGGAACAACTCAGGATCTTCTCAACAAAGGTCTGACTCAGTTGCTACAAGGAACTCCACCTCAGGGAATGCAGTTTGGTGCTACAATTGTAATGAACAAGGTCATATTGCTACAGCATGTCCCAAACCGAGAACTCGGGGTAGTAAGTTTCACAAGCAGGCATTACTCATGGCTCTTCAGGATGAAAAAGATGGACATTTCCCTGAACAGGACAACAACTTCATGGCAAATGTGAACAACGATGATGACATGGAAGATCTGGAAGCCAATGCTGCTGTGATGCTTATGGCCAACATGCAGGAACTTAAGCTCAATGATTCAGGTCCAGTGTATGACACTGACGGCTTGTCTCAGGTACATGACCTCAATGAATGCTTTATTAATGAAATAGTCTCACCTTCTGCTTATGAATCAGATATGGCGCAAGTTGTTCCATCTAAATCATCTTCATCATCTCATACAGATGAACAAATAAACACAGTTGTCATATTCGATGATGACACAGTTGTTTCATTTGATGATCCTATTGAGAATGATAAACATGATCATTTCGAACAACATGAACCATCATTTGATCCAGACCCTGATCTCATATTGTTATCAAAACAACTGGATGCTCAACAATTGCAAATAATAAAGTGCAACGAGAAAAACAAAGTTTTGAAAGAACAAAATGCGTCACTTGCAAGAGATATTGAATGTTATAAAATTCAGCTTTCTAATCAGGAAGACAAGATTAAACATGCAAAAAGTTTTGAAAAAGCTTTTCACGATTCCTACAACAAAGAACAAGATCTTCAACGCAAAATGCAAGATTTAATCGAGTCAAACGGAAAGTTGATTTCAAAACTTGAAAGTGAAAAGAGTGAATTGAAAATGCAAGTCGAACGTCTTCAAACAGAACTTTCAAAAACAGAAACAGAATTGTCAAGTTGTCAAAAAGATTTTTGTGAACATAAAATATGAAAAAGGAAGTATATAGATAACTTACTCGGTGATATTGTTGATCTTGAAAAACAATTGAAAGAATTTCGTAACATTGTTTACAAACACGGGAACTCTGTCACAACAATTCAGAAATTTACTTTAAAACCGAGACCCGGTACTGGATTTGCACTTGGCGATTACAATTCAATGTTTCTTCACAATGCATTCAAAGATGTTCCAAAAATTTACAGTATGGACTATTTGCTTGATAATACGATTGTGTGTGCTGTTGTTTTTGATACTGAGGAAGAAGAAGAACTTGAAGACGAGAGTCGGTCAAAAATGAGTAATGTTCAATATTGCACACCATATGACTATTCAAAAAATCCAGTCAAGTTCATTACTCAAAAGGATTTACCTGAGAAATCATGGTTTATCGAAGAGTCGTATGTTTCATCTCACAATGAGGCCCCTGTCCAAACTGTAGCACAAGTAAATGGTCCTTGACCATCATCCGGTGAACTTTCACCCTTACCAAATAGTGTTCGTGTCTTAAATTATTTCAAAACTTTTATGGAAGACATCGAAATTTTGGAGGAGACAATTGAACGTAATTCTGAAATAAAAATTGAAACGTTTCAATCCGCTTACGAGTGCGAAAAGAGAGATATTTTTCAAAAACAAATGTTGCCAATTGTCAAACACCTCCGTCTCTGTGCTATACGTTGGGATCAGGAACTTCAAAAGGAGGTCAAATATATGATAAACGTTTTCAATGATAATAAAAATGAAATTTTGGTTCAAAAGCAACGAACTAGAGTTTTCAAAAATGATGCTGATCGACTCTTAGAACAAGTTCTCAATGCTGATATTTTGTCTGTTATCATGAATGATCTATATAATTCTGGTACTTCTATGCTTAAGCATGATCATTGTGTTGATAATAACTTGTTGAATGTGGAAATTGAGACACTGAAACATGAGAATGATAATCTGAGGAAAAAGAATGATGATGTGACAAAACAGTTTTCAAAAGAAATTTGTCAACTCAAACAGAGGCTTGAATGGTGTCAATCTCAGAGTCTTAAAATGGAATTGAAACTTCAAAGTCAGTCCATTTCAAACTCTTCTCAGCTTTGCAAAAACAATGAGTCTTTCAAAAGTTTGTGTCTCAAATACGAGCAAGAAATTGCGGATTTAAAAATTGAAAACGCCGAATTTCTACAAAACCACATCGACAGTAAATATTGCAATGGCATACTTGAGTCAAACATTCAGGATAAGAATCACATCATCATTGAGTTAAAAGAGAAAATAAAAATACTTGAAAAAGGAAAGATGGTTGACACCACGGTGATTGCACCAGGAATGTATAAATTAGACAAAACTAATAAAGGAAAGGTTATTCAAAATACTAATGTTGATACCTCCACTTCTACAGGACTAGTCTCCCCTAATAGCGTTAGCAGACCCAAGCGACAAAGTAAAAAGAAGAATAGGCTCTGGCAACGTAAGAGAGGATCACTAGAAGCTCAAGGAGTAGAAGATCACCTTAGGAATTTGAATAATACTCATGTTGCATCGGATTTAGATTCTAATCTGGCAAATTCTAATCAAAATCTAAATGTAACGAATGATGTACCTTTAAATGTTTTGAATATTAATGCATCTTGTGTGTTTTGTCGTAAAAGCATTTCATCTGGTGATCATACTAAATGTATAGCTAATTCTCTACTTCATCGTCATAAGAAACGTAGGACACGCATTCCTTCTAGGCCCACTACTGCCTCTAAGTCTATCTTAGGAAAGCCGCCTTCTACGGTTTCTAGTGAAGTTGATGTTACCCCCATAGGTGCAGAGAACAAGTCTAGGAATCAGCCAAACACTAGTGAATACACCATTAAGAAAGCTCGAACTAGTTGGAATTGGCAACGTTGGTTACAACACAAACCTGATTTTAAATGGATTCCTAAATTATTGAATACTTGTGCTTCTAACCAACTGGAACCCGCAGTTTCTTTGGGTTCCACCCTTACTTCTGTTCCATCCGTGTCCTCTTCTTGTGATGCAGGTGGTGCAGATTGTTCTCTGGATTGTTGATAGCGGATGCACCCGACATATGACAGGCAATCTCAAACTGTTACACAACTTTGTCTCAAAGTTCATTGGTACTGTCAGATTCGGGAATGATCATTACGCTTTAATCATGGGATATGGTGACTTTATCAGTGGGAACATCGAAATAAGCCGTGTTTATTATGTGGAAGGCCTTGGACACAACCTTTTCTCTGTTGGTCAATTCTGTGATGGGGATCTAGAAGTTGCATTTCGTGAGAAAACTTGCTTTGTTCGTGACTTACAAGGAAACGATCTTATGTCTGGCTCCCGTGGCTCCAATCTTTATACAATTTAAATGTCAAATATGATGGCAACATCTCCGATATGTCTTCTCTCCAAAGCAGAATCAACTAAATCTTGGTTATGGCACAAACGTCTTTCACACTTGAATTTCAAAACTATGACTGACCTTGCTCGTTATAAACTTGTTGAGGGATTTCCAAGATTCCGTTTCACCAAAGATCACTTATGTCCTGCCTGTGAACAAGGAAAAAGTACTCGGGCTCATTTTCCTTCAAAACCTGAGCACAGTACGAATCATGTTCTACAACTGCTTCATATGGATTTGTGTGGACCGATGCGTGTTCAAAGTATCAACGGTAAACGCTACATACTAGTAATCGTCGATGATTTTTCCAGATGGACTTGGGTTTATTTTCTACAAAGTAAAGATCAGGCTCCTTCTATGATCATCACCTTTCTCACTAAAATTCAAGTTCAGTTACGCAACACGGTCCGAATAGTCAGAACTGACAATGGAACTGAATTCAAGAATCAGACACTTAGGTCTTATTATGAGAAAGTGGAATTGAACATCAAACATCTATTCCTAGAAGCCCATAACAGAATGGAGTTGTTGAAAGACGCAACAGGACGTTAGTGGAAGCTGCTAGAACTATGTTGATTAATGCTCAATTACCTGATTACTTGTGGGCAGAAGCTGTTTCAACCGCATGCTATACTCAAAACCGTTGTATGATCACAAAACGTCATCGCAAAACACCATATCAAATTGTTCACAAAAGGAAACCGAACATCGATTACTTTCATGTTTTTGGAGCACTCTGCTATCCGAAAAATGATCGTGATGATTTAGGTAAACTTAAAGCAAAGGCTGACATCGGAGTGTTCATTGGATATTGTGAAAATTCTAAAGGTTTTCGGATTTGGAATCGTCGTACTCGTGAAATTCAAGAAACCATTCACGCTAATTTTGATGAGCTCACACAGATGGCTTCTGAGCAACACAGCTTAGGACCCGAATTTAACCGTCTTAACTCTCCGGCATCTTCGGCTGAACCATTGCCACTCAACCGCAAAGAATTGGAAACCTTGTTTGCTCCACTGTTTGATGACACAATTGAATATCGTCCTACTGAGGTTCCACCGATTTCCGCTGCTCAGCCTGATAATATTCATGTACCAGACTCACCTCAACAAACTTCAACAACTGTTGAGAGAGACGGTCCTCCAATTGCTTCACCATCTACAGTAGAACAAACTGTTTCTAACTCCCGCCACTCAGCTGAAGATCCAATACCACTATCAGTTCCACAATCCGCAGAGCAAGATCCTGATGCGTTCTTTAATCCGTTTGCACCAGCTCCTATTGTTCCTGATATAGCTGAGTCGTCAACACGCAACTTGGATCCTGCCAACATGCGAGATACATATCAACTACACCCTTCAACACACAAATGGACCCGAGACCATCCTCTAGTTCATATTATTGGCCATCCAGATGCACCAGTTATGACAAGACAACGACTTCACACAGATGGAGAAACTTGCATCTACGCACTCACAGTTTGTCATGAAGAACCCAAGAACATTAAAGATGCAATGACTTATGACAACTGGATTGAATCTATGCAAGAGGAATTTCAGCAATTCATAAGATTAGAAGTCTGGGAATTAGTTGAAAGACCTGACGGAGTCTTTGTCATTGGGTTAAAATGGATATGGAAGAATAAGCTTGATGCTGAAGGCACTGTCATACGAAACAAATCACGTCTGGTAGCGAAAGGATACTCTCAACTGGAAGGTCTAGATTTTGCTGAATCCTTTGCTCCAGTGGCTCGACATGAAGCTGTTCGGATCTTTTTGGCCTATGCCGCACACAGGAATATGGTAGTCTTCCAAATGGATGTCAAAACAGCATTTCTTAATGGAGATCTCCGTGAAGAAGTTTATGTTAGCCAACCTGAAGGCTTCGTTGATCCTGAGCGTCCTAATCACGTTTACCGACTCAAAAAGGCACTCTACGGACTCAAGCAAGCCCCACGGGCGTGGTATGACAAACTGTCTACTTTCTTATTGGCCAATAAATTTTCTAAAGGATCGGTGGATCCCACACTATTTACAAAAACCTACGGGGAGGACTTACTTGTTGTTCAAATATATGTCGATGACATCATTTTTGCCTCAACAAAAAGAAGTTACTCTAATGATTTTGCAAAATTAATGAAAGATAATTTTGAAATGTCCATGATGGGTGAACTTTCGTTCTTTCTAGGACTTCAAGTTCATCAATCACCCCGTGGAATTTTTATAAATCAGTCTAAATATGCTCTTGAAATTTTAAAGAAACATGGAATGATGTCTTGTGATACTTATAATACACCAATGGGCTATACCACAAAACTAGATGCTGATTTACATGGGACTCCAGTTGACCCTACCAAATACCGAAGTATGATTGGGTCCCTCATGTATCTCACAGCTAGTAGACCTGATATAGTATTTGCTGTCTACATGTGCTCCCGCTATCAGTCCAGACCAACTGAAAAACACCTCAGTGAGGTCAAGAGAATCCTTCGATACATAAAGGGAACCATTAACTTGGGGATCTGGTATCCGAAGGATTCTGGCTTTGAACTAATTGCTTTTTCAGATGCTGACCATGCAGGATGTTTAGACACACGCAAAAGTACATCTGGTGGATTACAATTTCTCGGAGACAAACTTGTGTCATGGCAATCTAAGAAGCAGGACTGCACTTCACTGTCGTCTACAGAATCTGAATACGTAGCCATGTCTGCTTGTTGTGCTCAAGTCATTTGGATGAGATCACAACTTAAGGATTATGGCTACCTATTCAACAGGATTCCTATCTACTGTGATTCAAAGAGTGCAATTGCTATCTCCTGCAACACTGTGCATCATTGCAAATCCAAACACATCGATCTCCGATATCATTTCATCAAAGAGCATGTGGAAAGGGGTACAGTTGAACTTTATTTTGTTGGAACTGAATACCAATTGGCGGACTTACTTACCAAATCCTTGGCACCATCCAGGTTTGCTAGTTTAGTTCACCAAATTGGTATGCGATGTTTGACTCCAGAGGATCTGGAAAAGTTTTTAAAACACAATTGATCGTCAAACATCAAAACTATCTTTGTGAATATTTTTTTCAAAAAGAAAATACAAAAATATAAAACCAATCAAAAACTCAAAAAGACTTTTTTTTGGTATTTTATCTTAAAAAAAAAAAAAAAAAAAAAAAAAAAAAATGCAAGTATAAACCACCTCTTTCAACACTATTTTATAAAATGTCTTCAAATGTTTAAAACAAGTGTTGAGGGGGAGGAAAAGTAATGTTTTACTAATTTCTTAAAAATATTTTACCTTTTTATACTTGCATTTTACCAAAAACATTTACGTTTTATCTACTAAGTTGATTCAAAAGGTTTTCGGGTTACTCTCCTTGATCAAAACCAATTTAATTTTACCATGATCTAAGGTCGGGGGGGGGGGGGGGGGGGGGAGTACGACAAGTTGTTCTTATCATTTCTTGGAGTTAATATACTAATACTACAATGTGTTAAAATGGTTAGGCATTAGGTTTAAAAGTTGTGTGAGGTTAAGGGACTAAAATTGTCACATTGGGTAACTTGATTTCACCACAGTCAAAACATGCCTGGACCACTCACATTAACTTTTTCCTGCAACACATTTAATTTTTCACCTACTATATCCTACGACTCACAATCATTCTAGTGATCTAATCAACCATCCTTGAATCTGTAAGTGATAACTTGTTTTGATCATGATTACTAACAAGGATTTTTAATTTTATTCAAATCTAACGGCTCAACTTTACACAATCGTTCAAATTGTTTTTGAGTTATGCGTAGAATTCAAACCCAGTATTAAGTGTTGTTATTGATCAAATTGATTGATGGGAAATGGTCATTAGATGATAATAAGCATGTTTCTTAACTCCAATCACTCCCAGAAACACTAATTGATCTTGTTTAAGATTAGGGTTCATGCGTATGAATTGGGGGTTCTTGAGTTTGTGCAATAGGATTGTAATTAGTGTTGGGGATAATGTTTGTGTATGCCTAGGATCATTCGAACGTGGGTTAATTAGATCTTAATCACGTTTTGCTCTTGAATCTAAGGTTTAAGGTTCGAATGACACTAGCAGCTATGATTGTGTGATTGTGTGGATTAAACTTGTTATAACTTGGTCCATATGATCCTTAGGTTGTTATAATCATTTGCCCCATGCTTAATCATACCCAGAAACATGTTTAATTGTGATTGTGATTAAGTGATCATGCGTGTTTACGCGTTAAGTTGCATTTAGCATGTTTACGCGTTAAAATGTGTGAATTAAGTGTATTAGATGTGTTATTGATCAGTGGTAATGTTTGTGCACTTTCAGGAAACATATAACTCGAATTTCTAAGGTGAATTTCTGGAAAAAGGTGTCTTTACGCGTTAAATGTTCATCCTACGCGTAAGATTCGACACGTGGACAAATTGTGTCTTGGATAAGACATAGTTTACGCATAAAATTGTTCTTACGCATAAGTTCTGACCTTACGCGTAAGTCTAGAACTTACGCGTAAGTCATTACCTACGCATAAGTTGCAATTTACGCCTAAGGGTAATCCTACGCGTATCTTCAATTTCTATGCTTAAGACTTATCTTACGCGTAAAATTGATCTTACGCGTAAGTTTCACTTTACGCGTAATATTCCATCTTACGCGTAGATTTTGCACTTACGCATTATTTCTATACTTACGCTTAAGTCAGGTTACGCGTAAAAACAACTACTTACGCGTAAACTTGTCAAAATTCCAAAATTTTCTAAGTGTTGGAAATTTTCCAATGTGTAACTTGTTGTAAATGATAAACTTATGTTGTAACTGAATTGTTTTATGTTTCTAACAAGTAATATAACTCAAGTTTGTCACATATCAAAAGTTTTCACACACACAAACCCCCACTGATCAATGTCAAACATGCTAATGTAAACATGTTCAATGAATGTCTATGCTAACATCATCAACAATTGCCATGTTTGTGTGTTTATGATCTATTCAGATGGCAGAACACAACGATATTCCACACGTACCAGTGCCTGAACCCTTACGTGCATGGGAAGACACCTTTCCTGAGAACTATTCCAGAAAGATAGGAAGGAACAACCTGAGAGTCAACTTCAACAAACTTACATGCAATGAGTCTTCTTGCCTTGTTGCAGTTGATGCTCTCATCTATCACCCGTGCAAAGTTCTACTCACCAAATCTGCTGCAGTGGCATGCTTCTACATACATCAGTTTTGGCACACAATCCACCTGGACCTCCTGGAAGAATCCTTTACTTGTATGCTTCACATGAGACAAGTCACGGTCGACAAGGATCTTCTCCGTAGTGCTCTTGGACTTCCCGAACTTGAACCGAATGAAGAGTATGATCAAGTTCCCACTGAAGAAGAATTGATAGAATGGCTAATAGATATTGGGTATGATGAGTCTGAAGGGGTCATTACTAGGCACTCTAGGGTCAATATCAGATTTCTTCCACAGCCTTGGAGAACTCTCTACATCATAATTGCCAAGTCACTATCTGGCAGAGACACAGGCCATGAACACCCTAAGCTCCAACATCTCAAGCTGTTCTGGGCTATTGCTAATGTCAAGAAGGTTGATTATGCCAGCATTATCTGGGAAGACATTGTGTGGCACATACACCGCAAGACGACCAATATTCCTTTCGTCCGTTTCACCAAACTTCTCATTGCAAGCTTCATCCATGAATATGATGACATACCTCAAAGACTGAATGATGAATTTCAGCACACATACAAGAATGAGGACACACTTAAGGTCATCAAGAGAATGGATACTAGTACAAGGAAACAAGGAAAAAACCTCCTGATTGTCTTCTGACTAAGAAGGTTCAAGAATGCAACAACTACAAGTACTACCTTCAAGCTCTCGAAGCAAATAAAGTTGGATTTCTGGACGAAGATGTTCTACCCTCCTTCATGCACAAGAAGGGTAAGAAAGATAGTAAGACTGGGAGCTCCGGCAGTTCCACTCAGTCTAAGAAGAAGAAGGGTACTCCAAAGAGAAGAATTCCTACCAAACAGCCCGCTACTATTCCCGAACCTGAGTGGTTTCCCCCTCCTCAATCTTCTCCTAAGCCATCGGACTCCGAACGAACTGAATCCGACGAAGGTCCTCAGTATAGTGAAGCCTATGCTAATATTGAGGAAGATGAGAATCTTGATGACATCGATTGGGATAAAAACATTGATGAGTTTGCTGACAATGTCGTATATCCAACATATCTCACTCAAAGACCATTCACTAAAGCTCAGACGATGCTAGAAGAAGAAAGGTTTAGAAGGGAAAAGATGAAAGAACCAGTTTCAGCTGTACAAGAGCCTGAAGACCCTTCAATCGAAGAAGAAAATGAAAGGGCTCTCAAACTTGGTCTCCTCCACAGCCGAATTGATGCATTCAATGCTGATATGCCTCCACCTCCAGTCTTCTCTCAGACCACCGAAGCCGGCGGCTCAAGCAGCATTCCTGAGCCTACCACAGGAATCTCCTCAGACTTAGTTGCTTATGATAATCCCTCAGTAACTCCCACCGATATTGAAATGACTATGGAAGAGGAAGAAGAGGAAGATCCTATGGATACCGATGCTCCAAGACTTATGTCTATGGAAGATATGGAGCGTAGAGAAAGAGCTCAGGAAGAGGAACTGAAAAGAAAACAAGAAGCTGAAGAGGCCAGACTTGAAGAGATTGCTCAAGCTAAACTGGAAGAAACGATCAGAATGGAAGAGAGCAGGAAAGCAGAGGAGGCAGCCAAACTGGCTGAAGAAAAGTCTAAGAAGGAAGAAGAAGCCAGGCTGGCTGAAGAACTAAGGCTTAAAGCCGAAGCTGATAAGCTGGCTGAAGATAAGTCTAAGAAGGAAGAAGAAGCCAGGCTTGCTGAAGAGCTTAAGCATAAAGCCGAAGCTGATAAACTAGCAGAAGAAGCAGCCAGAGTCAAAGAAGTTGTACAACCCGAACCACAGAAAGGAGATGTCAAAGACAAAACCACCATTATTGAATCATCACAGTCATCACCTCCTGCATCTGAATCAACACGTGACAAATCAATCAAGAAACCGAGCTCCAAAGCCTCTGCTGCATCTAAGTTACTCAAGTCAGCTTTCAAGAGGGTACATGAGAAGAAGAGAAGCAAACTTGAAGATCAGGTTGCTACACTTGCAACCCAGGTTGCTGAACCATCTAAGCTGAACTCAAACGTCAAAGAGCTACAAGATAAGGTTGACATTTTCTTAGCTAAAGATGTAACAGAGAACTTGGAAGCCGCACTAGCAGCTCAAGCACAGGAATACATGGCACAACACTTAGTGGCTGAGCTGAAAGATCTACTGGCACCTATGAGAGACGAACTCACCAAGTTCACTGAGCAAGCAGTAAAGAAAGTTATCTGATCAACAACCTTCACTCTTCGTGCCGATAAGTCTACTGCTCCTCTACCAGGACTTTCTCTGGATGATTTGGAAGCTCAACTCCTCGAAAAACTTGCAAACAAGTTCACCTTGACTCCTGAAGAAGCAAAAGTCCTGGAAGCACTGAAAGACAAAATGAACAAAGAGTCTTGCAGCACAGAGGCCGATAAGCTGAAACGTCAAAGAGATAATGAAGACAAGGATCCTAATTCTCAGGCAAAGAAACAGAAACAAGCCGAAGGACCCTCATCTCAGCACAAAACACCGGTAATCCCTCCTACCACAACAACTTCCTCACAACAACCGAAGGCAACAGGTTCTGCTCCCAAAGCACACGACCACTTTGAATACACCGGTGGTGACGACATTCCTATGCCCGATGAAGTTCCAGAACCATCCCCTAAGAAGAAGAAGAAAGTAAAGAAAGGAAAGCATCATCAACCCCAACCGGACACCTCACCTAAAGGCACCGAACCAAAGAAACCCAAAACCGTCCTTAACTGGCTAGACCAAGACAATAGTGCCGAATACTCCTGGTTTGAGAAGATGATCAAGTCGCAACCACCACTGGAAGACAATCATGAACCTCAAGATGGTCAAACGGTGGAATATGCTCAAATGATTCAGCAAAAGTTTAAGATGAATAAGAAAGAGCTGCGAAGAATCAAAAATGATGCTTTTAATCTTCTGAAAGATCGGTCTGCTAACTCAATCGAGCTCGAATACCATCTGGAAAATATTGCTCGAGCTATGTCAAGCAATATTGACTGGATCAATCCTGAATCATATGTCGATCCGGTCACAAAGAAAACCGCACCTTACATTACTGACTGGTCCAAACCACTACCAATGATTGGGAAGCCTAAGGAACCAAAGATCCCGTACAAGTTCTTCTACAACACAGACTTGGAATTTCTGAGACTTGGCAGCAAGATCGAAAAGAAGTACGTTACCTCACTCGCCTTTCTCCCTGCAGCTCGATATCTCAACAATGCCATCGAAGAAGAAGCTTCAGCACTATTCGTCGACAAAATTGTTGAATATGACCGGAATGCACTTTATGGTATTCATCACTGGCCAGACAACCGGGCACAATACTATCAAAGCAGCAGACTTAACCAAACGATGGGCGAAGTGACCAGTGATTTGAAGATCGTCTCGATTCAATTTATTTCGACTGTCACTCACTTTGGGTACCCCTTCCTCAGCAAAATCACACTTAAAAGATTTGATGAAAAGGAGTACGATATTTCCGAGTCTGACTTTCCACGACTACGTCTCAACGACATTGAAGACATGTACTTGCTCAAAGTTCAAGGAAAACTCTGTGGCTTGCCCAAAAAGATGCAACTTGCCCTTATCCAAGCTCTACTCATCTTCATCAGGCAGATAGTCATTAGAGAAAGAGTCGAAGATCTTCAGTTAGGAGTGGAAAGTTACCAGAAGAAGCTCAATCTCACCAAACCAAACCTGTTTGACATCCCCGACCTTCAACATCTACCTCAATACTCCTTGATCAGACGACCATTTGGGTTCACCTACCGAAGTGTTAACGGTCGCAACTGCTTTATGGGTTATGAAGAAATTCATAAGTTCTGTGATGAAACTCTTAAGTTCGTCAGAGATGGGATCAAAGGCAGAGTCAATGACATTGAACTGGGAAAATCCAAAAGGTGGAACACCAATGAAGCCCGGGATGCTCGCAGATTCATCTTAAGGATTGAGAACAGATTGAAGCGCAGGGATCAGTTCCGAAGGTTGGAGAGTTATGTGGGAGGCAGATCCAAATTTCCGGTGTTGACATTTCAGAGGCCTGATTGGTAGATCATTGTAAGAATTTGATTTGATTTGTCAATAATTTACTTCATAATGGTTTGTGCATGCATATCAGTGTACAACCCGTACTTGTAAAGAAAGGACCCTGAGGTACGCATCAGTGCCTCAATCCTAATATAAGGAGCGAAGGCTTCTTACTTTTGAGTAGAATTAATCAAACATTTATGATTTTTCATAATTCTGCTCAAAAGGACAAGTATTTCACCTCAATAAGACCTAATCACTTGTTGAGGGGAAGCACTTGTCAAAACAAAATACTTTGCTCAAAATCAAAAGTTCTTGGTGAATCTCCCCGTAAGACTCAAAAGGCATATTTTAATCTAAAAGATGGTCAAAAACATCATTTTATATGCTATTTTTGAGGGGGAGAAAATGAAAAAGTGATTAAAATATATGAAGTTAAAGCAGAAAAGTTGTATCTTGTGCGAGCTAGACTCAGATTCACCCAGGAATTGACGAGATAATTAAAGTCTGTAATATCGAAAGGACTTATCCTCGACGGGTAATAACATCAAGTTAGTTCCTAGAGCTAGTTGTCACCTAAAAGCTGACAATGTATCTCTTTAACTAACCACGTAAGCGTGTCTCGAAAAGGATTAGTCTTAGTAGAAATGTACCGTCTCGAGAAACTTTCTGTGGACTTGACCAGGCCGGGTAATAATTTCAAGCTAGTCTAACTAGTGATGTAAGCGTGTCTCGAATCGATCTGGTTCACGGAAAGTGGATCAATTCAAAAGTGCTTGCTCCTCCCGCATGTGCAAATTTATTAAACACTTATGAGCACATGTGCAGGGGGAGCCCTTCAAAAGTGAACACTAAACTCTCAATGTGTTAACCAAAATATTTGATTATCCCAAACACTTTGAGAGATTTTCTATCAAAGGTTTCTTGGCAACTGTCGGAGTTATAAGGTGATTAAGATAGGAATATTCGTCCTATGATCCACCAGAGTCGGAGGGATCTACCCAAGGACATCACCATAGTTAGAATTAGAAGTCCTTAGGTATGATACGGAAAAAAAAAAGGAGAAAAGAATGAAAGGGAAAGAAGGAGTTGAAGAATTAAAAAGAAAAGTAAAGAAAAGGGTGAAAAGAAATAGCCCTCCATATGAATCAACCTTAGGGCAGACACCGGGTTCAATACGTATGCTACTGGTTGTTGCTAAGGCGACGCCGGTATTGAAGATTAAGTCGTCATGGACCCAGTGACGCAATGCACTAAACCTTCTTAACCACTCAAGTTCTCTTAAAAGAGCTTGTTTCATTCTCACGGGGAACCTGCGTAACCTATCGACCTATCTCTTAGAGACGGTTGATATTGAAGCAGGAGACTCATCCCCAGTCTCCGCATAGGAAACCTAAGTGTGCACTTATAGAGTCTAGAGCCTTGAGATACATCAAAGATCTCTTAGGAACACTTAGTATTTCTACAACTGGTGTTCTACATCAATGGGCATCAGTTGTAAACTATCGAGTCCTTTGCAGATCTTAGCAATCTGCCGAGAACGTTTATGAGAGGATTGCTTATGTATTTCTCAATGATTGAACGGAAATCCTGCCAGGGTCAACATCAAACAGCCCTGACAGCAGGTCACTTCGGTAACCCCACAAGGGTTACGCTTAGTGTTTGCGGTGGTTCCATTACGGTCTACAGTCGTGGAGTGATCCCCAGCGACTCACCCAGTCATTGAGCTACTCAGTAGGTCTCGTAAGCTCCTTCGGGAGTATCTGATATGGGAACGGCCAGGATAAGGATTAGAAGGAGTCTTCACAATATGCTGTTGATGAGCTCTAATTCCTTATCCGTAAGTACCGGTTGTTTTATTGCTAACTGTTTACTCGCAGGTACCTCACTTCCATGATGGTAGATTCCAACATGCTCTTACATACATCTAGAAGTCAAAGAAAGCTCCCCCAAAGATCTTTAGCAACACAAAGTTCAAAGAAAGATTCTATGGCTATAAGAAGAATCTACAAAGTATAAAGACAAAGATCTCAATGCATGATAAGGAACTTCTTGTACGTGAAAGTCTTAAGTCTAAAGGTGTATGAGTATGTTGGAATGGCGGACAACCACCACAGACGCAGGAGTGATGAACGGCAGACAACTTCATAACCTAATCACTACATCATCACCAAAGAACAAAGACAAAGAGCAAAGTATATTCATTATTATTCACTCATTTTGAAGACGTCTAGAGTTTTACATGTCACAAGTCAACGACAAAGAAGAAGACGTCAAGCAACCGTGATGACCGACCCTTAGGGGGAGATTGTTGGGATCATACTTTAGTATTTAGTCAAGTCTCGGTCATTACATTTTGTAATAGGTTGCTTAAGTATTGTTTATGATTATTGTTTAGTTAATGGGCAACATGTAAAAGCCCATGAGGCCTTGAAAGCCCACGTATGAAAGGATAAGGGAGGAAGGGAGTGTTGCCCTAGCTCCTCCCTTATAAATAGAAACCTTATGTTACATTTTATTTTGTTGGTTATTAGATTATCTTAGTGAAACTCTTGCACACTCACCTTTCATATTGTCTTATAATCAACCACCTCTCATTCTCATCTTATTTCTTTATCAATCATACTTGTGTTTACATAAATGGTGACCTAACACTTCCCACATAATGTAATACTCTAATTGGGCTGTATGTGCTAGGTCAATTGTTCAATGACTTTGAGAAAACCTGTAAAATAAGAATTACACCTACAGGGATTACAGAAGGGGAAAGGGGTTTTGAGCAAACAAAACAGTGTTACCTAACTGAAGTTATGCCATTTTTTAAACTTCTCAAAGAACATTTTGAGGGCCTTAAAAACACCATTAATGATGATGTGACTCAAATGAAAAAGGTTTTTGATGAAGTGGAAAGTGAGGGTAACCAACTAGCTATTGATCTCAAATACAGTGAAATTGACAGGAAAAACATTCTCATCATGAATGAAAATTTTATTGCTAACTGCATTGCAAAAGATGTGTTTTATACTGTTACCGACACTGTACTATCTGCTCGACAATTCCATGAAATGTCGGTTACTTTGAATGTCTTCCAGAATCGTGTAATTGAGCTTGAGGGGGAGAATTACAAACTTACTGAAAAAATTCAAAACGACGACCATGATAACATGGTCAGGAATTTCTCAAAACTAAAAGTTGATAATCTGAACCTACAATTAAAATATCAACATCTAGAAGAAAGCATAAAAATGTCAAATGCCAAGACATCTTCGGATGCTCCTGAGTTTGATACATGTTTTGAATTAGCCAAAAAGGATGAAGTAATTCAAGCTCACTTAAACACGATTCGGAAGTTGAAGGTCCAAATTGCATAATTAAAATCGTACAAAAGCGATGTGACCAATACCAATTACCAGAAGTCGATAGATTCTCAAAACTTTCAAAAACAGGGCATTATCAATGAATTACAACTTGAAAATGAGTGGCTTCGTGCTGAAATGTCTAACGCGAAACAACGCTACAAAGAATTGTTTGAGTCTATTAAGACAACACGTGACCAAAACAATGAAAGAGTCACTTCTTTGTTAAATGAAATTGAGAATCTAAAGACCATGGTGAAGGGTAAAATGCCCGTCGTTTCATGTGATCATGCAATTTCCAATATACATGCTTGTAAGAAATATGCATGCGATGCTGTGAATGTCTCTTTTCCCCTTAGGAACAATAAGTTAGTTCATAACAACTATCTTAAAAATCTTAAGGATTGTCTGGCCATACTTAGAGAAACCATTGAAGATGAGAAGATTTCTAAACCACTTGATGATGTTATTATTGGTGCGTGCTTCCTCACTAATAGAGCCCAGGAATTACTAGAATATGCTATAGGATCATGCCCCAAGAATGATAACAAGTCGGATAGGTCATTTGCATTGCACCCTAACAGTAGCAACAAGCATGCCACAGTTGATTTTCCCCAAACCACCTCACAATCCTCCATCTTGATCACCGGTAAACAAGTAGCAACTAATCAGACTAATGTTCCCGTCATTGCTTCTACAGGAGTAAAAGGTGTATCTAATGCTAGCAAGTCACAGCCTAAATGCAATACAAAGAATGATAGGACTTTGCCGGCTAGGAGTGCACTTATGAAGGATGTAGAAGAATCATCTAGGAATAATAAAGTTATGTCTAGTGAAAGGAATCGAGTTGATTCAAACATTTGTGTTAACAATGATGTAATTAATTCGAATTCTGATGCTATTTGTAAGACTTGTAACAAATGCTTATTTTATGGTAACCATGATGCATGTGTTGTGTCCTTTCTTAAACCCACTATGAAATCTCCAGCTATGAATGTATCTAGTGATAAACGGGCAAAACAAGTATGGAATAAAACAGGAAAAGTTTTCACTAATGTTGGTTATCAATGGAGACCCACTGGAAGGAAATTCACTCTAAGGGAAAAATGCCCAAGGACTAGGATCACTAATTCCAAAGTTGTACCTATTAGGAAGTGGAGACCTACCGGTAGACTGTTCCCAATAGATGCAATGAATACCACTCCTAGTTCTAGTGCATCAAAATGTGAATACTCCAGTGAGACATCTGTAACATATGATAATCCAATATTTGTGTGTGCTAACAATACGGACCCCAAATGTGTGTGGGGATCCAGCTTTTTCAGTTATCCACGATTGTCTGGTTTCAAATGCAGGTCGTACAAATCGTCCTTTGGTATTTGGACTCAGGCTGCTCAAAACATATGACTGGAGATCGCTCGCGGCTCAAGAATTTCGTGGAAAAGTTTATTGGTACGGTTAGATTTGGGAATGACCATTTTGGATCTATAATGGGTTATGGTGATTACGTATTTGGAGAAAGTGTTATATCCAGAGTTTACTATGTGGAAGGACTTGGGCACAATCTATTTTCTGTTGGTCAATTCTGTGACTCAGATCTCGAAGTCGCTTTCAGAAAGCACACCTGTTTTGTCAGAGAATTAGATGGTGTTGATCTACTCAAGGGGAGTCGGGGCACTAATCTTTACACCATTTCCATCGAAGATATGCTACGGTCCTCTCCAATTAGTCTGCTCTCTAAAGCCTCCAAGAACAAATCATGGTTGTGGCATCGTCGTTTAAACCATTTGAACTTCGGTACTATCAATGAATTAACACGTAAGGATCTTGTTCGAGGCTTGCCCAGACTTAAGTATGAAAAAGACCATTTGTGCTCCGCCTGTCAAATGGGCAAGAGCAAAAAGCACACCCATAAACCCAAAACTATCAATTCTATCATGGAAGTTCTTCATACTCTTCACATGGATCTTTGTGGACCAATGAGGATTCAAAGTATCAATGGAAAGAAATATGTGTTGGTTATTGTTGATGATTACTCTCGATTCACATGGGTAAAATTTCTAAGATCAAAAGATGAAGCTCTGAAAACCATCATCAAACTCATCAAGATGTTGCAAGTCCGCCTCAACAAAACAGTTAGAGTCATTCGTACTGATAATGGAACAGAGTTTGTGAACAGACAACTTACTCTATTTCATGAAGGTGTCGGGATTAATCAACAAAAGAGCATTCCACGAACTCCTCAACAAAATGAAGTTGTTGAAAGACGCAATCGCACCTTAGTTGAAGCTGCAAGGACTATGCTCATCTTCTCCAAAGCTCCTATGTTTCTTTGGGCTGAGGCAATTGCCACCGCATGTTACACACAGAACCAATCCTTGATACATCCTCTCCACTGCAAGACCCCCTATGAACTGGTTCATGGCAGAAAACCCGATCTCTCGTTCTTTCGAGTTTTTGGTGCACTTTGATATCCAACTAATGACAGTGAAGACCTTGGAAAACTCAAGGCCAAGGCCGACATTGGTTTCTTCGTTGGCTATGCTCCAGAGCAAAAGGGGTACCGAATCTACAACAAACGTACCAGAGACATAATGGAAACAATCCACGTTACTTTCGATGAGCTGACTGAGCAACCAGTTCCTGGACAATCAAGTTATGGACCCGTACCTAACCTTTTGTCTCCTGGACCAATTAGCTCTAGGCTTGTACAGAATCCCATTCCTGCTGCTCCTTTTGTACCTCCTACGAGTGAAGATTGGAAGAAACTGTTCGACCCAATGTTTGATGAATACTTTGAACCTCAACCGATGAATGCTCCTGAAGCTACAATGGTTCAACCACCTGATGGGGTGGTGAATAATCAAGATGACAATAATGGTCCATCCACTTCATTGTCATGGGATTCTGAAGCTCCCACCATCAGTCAGTCAGTCAGTACTTCTAATGTCCTACCTTCACCTGTACAGCGAGCGGCAACTGTAGATAATACATCTGAAGTTAATCCTTTTGCTCCACCTGATAATGAGCCGTTTGTTAACATCTTTGCCCCTGAACCGTCAAATGATGTAACATCATCTGACAAATCTAACACGGCTACCTCAGTTCCATATTCTCAACCCCATGAATATCTTATAAAATGGACCAATGATCATCCTATAGACAACATCATTGGAAACCCTTCGCGTCCAGTATCTACCCGCAAGCAACTTGCAACTGACGCATTGTGGTGCTTCTTCAATTCTGTCCTTTCTAAAGCTGAACCAAAAAGCATCAAGGATGCAATGTCCAAACACTCATGGTTCACTGCAATGGTGGACGAAATTCATGAGTTTGACCAACTGGATGTCTGGGAACTAGTACCACCTCCCGAGTATGCTATGATCATTGCTCTCAAATGGATATTCAAGGTTAAACTTGATGAGCATGGAGATGTATTGAAAAACAAAGCTAGGCTTGTGGCTAAAGGATATCAACAAGAAGAAGGTATAGACTTTGAAGAATCCTTCGCACCTGTCGCTAGAATTGAAGCCATAAGGATCTTTCTCGCAAATGCTGCAAGTCAAAACATGGTGGTTTATCAAATGGATGTCAAGACTACATTCTTAAATGGCGATCTAAAAGAGGTGGTGTACGTATCTCAACCCGAAGGTTTTGTGGACCAGAACGCCCTAATCACGTGTATCGATTGAAGAAAGCTCTCTATGGGCTTAAACAAGCACCTAGGGCGTGGTACGACACCTTGTCTAAATTTCTTCTGGCTAACAAATTTTCAAAAGGCGTTGTTGATCCTATACTCTTTACCAGAAAAACAGGCAAAAACCTTCTACATGTACAAATCTATGTTGATGATATCATCTTTGCCTCATCCGATCCCACAGAATGTGATCGATTCTCCCAAGAAATGAGTTCCGAATTCCAAATGTCTATGACGGGTCAAATGTCATTCTTTCTTGGACTGCAAATTTCTCAACCCAATGGCATCTTCATCAATCAATCCAAATACGCCAATGAAATTTTGAAGAAATTTGGATTCGACTCCTGTGATTCAGTTGATACTCCTATGATTGAAAGGTCGAAACTTGACGAAGATGATGTGGGAATTCCGGTCGAACAAACCATGTATCGAAGCATGATTGGCTCCTTAATGTATCTCACTGCAAGCAAACCAGACCTTCTATTTGCAGTTTGCATTTGTGCTCGGTATCAATCCAAACCCACCAAGAAACATCTGGAAGCTGTCAAAAGAGTCTTTCGATACCTTAAAGGAACTATCCACATAGGCCTTTGGTACCCTAAGGAAACTTCTATGGCTCTCACAGCATATTCAGATGCTGATCATGCGGGATGTCAAGACACTCGTCGCAGTACATCTGGGGGTGCACAGTTTTTAGGGAATAAGCTAGTCAGTTGGTCTTCAAAGAAACAAATGAGTACATCTATCTCCTCCACTGAAGCTGAATACATTGCTATGTCATCTTGCTGTGCTCAGATCCTCTGGATGCGATCTCAACTTTCTGACTATGGCTTCATATGCAATAAGATTCCCATGTACTGTGACAACAAAAGTGCAATTGCGCTCTGCTGCAACAATGTCCAGCATTCAAGGACTAAGCATATTGACATTCGACATCACTTCATCAGGGAGCAAGTTGAGAAAGGAATTGTGGAACTTTACTTCGTGAGGACTGAGTTCCAGCTAGCCGATACCTTCACCAAAGCACTTTCTAGGGAACGTTTTCACTTCATTCTCCCACGCCTTGGCATGAAGAGTCTTACGCCTGAGGATCTCATTTGTCTTCAGGAAGATCAAGAGGAGTAAAAGGGGTTGCTTCACATATCCTTGTATAGTATCAAATCAAAAAGAAAATAGAAAAATACAAAACCTATAAAAACCATAAAAATCTGAAAAATCACAAAAATTCAAAAATATTCTTCTCACGACATGTCTCTTGTATAATCGATATTATGTACGTTTCTAGAAATTTCATTCAACAATGACACGGAATCATACATATGCTTGAGCAAGAGTTTTTCTGTTTCAAATAAAGTTGTTTTCAAAAACATGTCGTATCTCAAAATATTCTTAAAAATATGGCTTGTAGTCATTTCAGGCTACAACCCAGACTTAAAAAATATGGTTTGCTATTACTTCAGATAGCAACCCATTTTTCAAAATAGGGAAAACACGTCGCCAAAAAGACGGTTGTTCCTTTTACCGGGTGAAGTTCACCTGGGCATGGATTACTTTATATCCATGTTTCCTCGATCTAATGTACGTTTCAGTGCATTATTTCTTGATAAAGAAGAGAAGTCTTTTTTTATCGCCAAATACTTTCCCTTCTATGATTTTTCCGGGAAGTATTTGTGCAAAACTTGGTGGTACCATGAGATTTTGATTGAAAATCTATTTGAACTCAAACTTTGATAAAAAAAATTTCACTCAATCAATGACATAACATATTTATGTTTTAAACATCTGTCATTGATTGGGGGAGAATGATTTTCAAAAATTTTATGCATCATCAAAACTCCCCACTTCGTACAACACAAAAGCAAGACTTGTGATGGTTATGTGTCAGACTGAGTAAATTTTCAAAGAGTTTTCATTAAACTTCGAATCTTTTGCAAACTCTTCAAATCTGACACATAACCACCTCCCTCACAATTTGAGGGGGAGCAAGTAAAAGTTCCTTTTTATTAGAAAATATTAAAATTGACCGCATTTCTCTCCCAAAACGCTTTCTAAATTATTTAAATCAATTGAGATCAAAAATCTCGAAAGATTTGAAATTTTTGATCGGGGGAGAGAATGTGATTTAAATATGAAATCTGATATCAAACGTGATCTTTTGGACTCAATAATAGGCTCCCACATATGTGCTAAACTCTTTCGTATATCGATGCACATATTGAGGGGGAGCAAAGGCGTTTGTGGAAGTAATACCTAAGACCGACCATTTATCTTAATGCATGGAGTTATAAGGACGGTTAAGGTTAGGTATAAGTTCCCATGATCCACCAGAACCGGAAGGATCTTCCCAGGGACAATCCATAGATAGATTAGAAGTCCTTAGGAATGATTGAAAAAAGGAGTAAAGTGAGAAAGGGAAGAGCGCGGACTGAGATAGAGCTAGGACTGAACAAACCCAACAAGGTTCTAGTGGTGAAGTCTCGGTAAGCACTGAAGGGGTTGAAGAATGAAAAAGAATTGAAATGAGAAAGGGTGAAAAGAAATAGCCCTCCAAATATTCAACCTTAGGGCAGAAACCGGGTTCAATTCATAATCTACTGGCGGTTACTAAGGTAACACCGGTATTGAAGACAAGATGTCATGGACCCAGTGACGCACTGCACTAAACTTCCCAACCACTCAAGTTCTCTTAAAAGAGCTTGTTTCAATCTCATGGGGAACCCTGTGCAATGTATCGACCGCTCATTGCGAGCTATGTTGACACCTAAAACAGGAGACGCCTCCCCAGTCTCCAGGAGCGGATCAAAACGCACTATTGAGTCTAGAGCCAAGAGATCATCCATAAATCTCGTTAGGACACATTCCAAATATGCTTATTGTTTCACACAATGTGGAAAATAAGATAAAATATTTAGAGTCCTACGCATTATCTTTGTGGTATTGCCAGAACATCCGAGTGATATGAAAATATTCACAATGACGATGGAAATCCTTCTAGAGCAACATCTCTCAAGCTCTTGGTAGGTGACATGTGAGATCCATCTTGGATCAATGATCAAGTGACAACTGGAAAGCAACAATGGTGCGATTCATAATTGAATCAAACTTGTTCCAGGAAATGGATTGACGGATACTTTTGCTAAAACCTTCCAATGTGCTCATTTACTAATTCTTCGGGCACATTGATTGTGTAATATCTTTCAAACAAAATTATTTTTGATGTAAATGTGATTCAAAGTATAAAACTCTCGTCGTGTCTCAAAAATGTTTATCATTGGACACGCGAGTGATTTCTATAAATCTATTTCTCATCAATCCGTGAATATTCATTCACCGATTCACTCTATCGTGCTGTCTGCTTTGAGACGTTCCGGTATGAGAACATGCTAAGTATGAAGATTCCAAAGTGGATTCTTTGGAAAATTTATTACTACAAGCTGGAAATTCCTGTCAAGGAGAGTCTTCTTTAAAAGAGACTCTACCTGATCACAGGTCGGTTTTCACAAAACCGGAGGGTAGTCTATCCTCGCAGAACGAATGACAAAGCCATATTCGTTCTCTATCTTTATTGCTAACTGTTTTATTTCAGGGACACCTATAAAGATGGCGTTGATAGCTGCAGTTTCCAGCTGAATCGGGTCAATCCATACCTCATGCTCACACATCCTCCACACTATCAGTGAAGATGAGAGACTTGCTACAACAAAATGTTGAGAGACTTCTAACAACGTTTCCGCGACTCTGATGAAAAAGTCTCCTGATTCACAAACTCCAATGCAACGTCTCCAGATACAGAAGGGTGTGAGCATGATGGTCCTTTGTCACTACATCACATGAAGGCAATACAACTATGGATGAGCTTGGAGATTTACTTTGGCTGATGATCTCAAAGAAGCTCAAAGATCACATATCTCAAAGTAATTCAAAACACAAGTTCGCTTGCTTGAAGTACGAAGTGTGTTGAAAAGTGAAGAATCAGATCCTACGAGCTACAAAGACTAAAGAATGATTAAAGACCAAAGATCTTAATTTCAAAGGTGACCTCACTTAGGGGGAGATTGTTAGGAATACAAATATTCCTGTAAAAGTCTCAGTCACCTAATGATTGTAATAGCATTAAGTTAGCTCGTAGTTAGTTTGTTTATTAGTAAATTAGTATTAGTCTAAGTAACACCGTGGAAGAAGGACGGGTCTTCACCCACTATATGCCTGATCCACAGCCCGGGAGTGGGCGTTTTAATGTAAGTATAAATACCCCTCTCCACATGTGGAGAGGGTTGGACCTTCACTTAATCTCAATCTAATCTTTTCTTTTTTCTCTCAAGGTTCCTTTCTTTCTTTCTTTCCTCTCCTCCTCCTCACTTCTAACGCCTCACTAATCACAAGATAAACATGTTTCCTACATAGTTAGTATTCTACAAATCAGTTTATAGTTAGCTTATTAATACAAGTAGGAGTAGATTTGCTTAATTAAAATTGGAAATAGTCAATTAGAAGTAGCATAATAAAAGTCAGCTGAGTTCAGCTTTTTGTTTCTTATGGTTGCTGAATTAGGGTCATTTTTTAGTAGCATTGGGAAGTTAATGTTAGAGTATTTGCTGTTTTTAGATAATCAGCAGTATAGTGAAGCAATTGCCCCACTAATTTTCTGGTTTGTAGCTTTTTAGAATTGCTTATTGGTACCTGTTTAAAAGTAGTTTGGAACTGTTTACTGTCATTAAATTAGGCCTGCATATTTGTTGATCATAGGTTAACTGAGCATTCCTGATGATTATGACTTCCATTTAGGTTACTTTAGTGATTTTCATTGTTCCTAGTCTCTGGCTTATTAAGTTTCTTATTCTGCTTATGCTTTCGCTTATTGTATAACTGCTAATTGCTTCTCTCTTGTGATTCTGAGTTACAACTGTTAATAATCAAGTTTCATATTGCTTAATTGGTCATATAAAATCTGTGGTTTCAATTTCATTTAGTCTTGTCACAAGTGCTTATTAATAACCACTTGTGATAAGCTGTTTTCTAGCCATTAAGCACTTTTGCAACTTATTTTCATTTCAAAATTTTTCTCCAAGCTTCTCATATTATTTCAAATTTTCAGCGAATTTTTCACATTTTTTTGAGTTGATTTACTATTTTTCTTAATTTTTCTTCATTTATAATCATTTTTTTAATACTTTTAAATAAACAAAAATCAATAAAAAATCAAAATAAACCAATAAAAATCCAAAAATATTTTAGATAATTCTTTTATAAAATTTTAGATTTTTCAAAGTTGATTTTATATTTTTCCCATTTATTTTTACATTATCTTTTATTTTTAATTACTTTTTAATTCCAAAAATAGAAATAAATTCATAGAAAATAAATAAAAAGTAAAAAAAATATTTTTCTTTTCCTCAAAATTCTTTTTAGTTGTTTAAGATTTTTAGAAAATTGTTTCATATTTGTAGGATCATTTTTCAATAAAAAGTTACTTTTTATTTCGTACGTTACGTTTAAATTTAGCGTTTGCATTCCCGTTTTTAGGTTTTAAATCTTTGTGCATACTTAACTTGTACATACTTCTTATCTCACTATTACTTTTCATAATTTGAATTTCAAATCACAATTTTCACATTTTCACTTTTCACTATATGATTCACGAATCGATAATTCGAGATTCCATTCACACCTTCGTTGGGGAACGACTCGGGTTATCCGTATTTCTTGCGGATCTCCTCGAAACTATACCACTATTATATATAATTGATTTTGACACAATCAATTTTTTGGCGCCGCTGCCGGGGAAGGTTGAAGTGAGTTTTTGAATATTCGTTTTAAAAAATCGTGTTTTGATAAGCCTTCCTCTATCTTGTATATATTTTCTATAAAAATTGAAAAATTCAAAACACTTTTCCTTAAAGTTACAGCCTCGACTCTCCCGTAGAAGGGAGGGCGTTGTAAACCAAATAAGCCTTACAACATAAGAAAAACATGAAACTAGTTGTTTATCGGATTACTTCAATTCTACAACCGATTAATAGGGAAATACGGAAGCTAAGACATTAAATTGCTAGCTGAAGAGAGAAACACTCTTCTTTCCCGTCCCGTCGCGAGTAGTTTTGAAGGAAACGGTTACGATTAACGTAACGTTTTATAAAAAAAAAACAAAAGAATAAAAAGTTTTTGAGATTTGTTTAAATATAAAAAAAATAATAATAAAAAAACAAAAAGATTTTCCTTTTTCTTTTCTTCTTCTTTTTCTTTTTGATTTTTGTTTTTGGTGTATGCACACCCGTTCTACTTCTGAGAATCTTACTTCTCCGTTCTCAAACCCCGAGAGGGTTTTACGACATAATAATCGGGTTCATTTCCTTTACGACGAGGAAATGAACCAAAACGAACAACACAATGGACCCCTGCCGATGGGTGGTCCTCAACACAATGTGATCCCACCGATGGGACCACAACCGGCTTTTGATCCACGTCCGATGGAGGAACAACTCCAATCACCATTCAATGGTGTAAGGAGAGCCATCGTGATTCCTGAAATCAATGCCAATTTTGAGATCAATCACGGATTACTCAACTTGATCACGAGTATATCCTTTCACGGGTTTGAACACAAAGACCCATATACTCACATAAGAAATTTCACTGACATCACTGAGACCATTATAATGAATCAAGTTCCTCACGATGTGGTGAAATTGAAGTTGTTTCCTTTTCCCTTAAAGGGGCAGCCCGAATTTGGCTGGAAACGGAACCGCCAAATTTGATTCACACTTGGAATGATCTTGCTTCCAAGTTTGTGAATTATTTCTATCCTCCTTCTAAAACTTCTAATCTTCGATCCCAAATCTTTCGATTCCAACAAGCTTTTGATGAGTCGTTCAGCGAAGCTTGGGATCGATTCAAAGATTTGTTGGAAAAATATCCGAACCATGGGTTCACCGACCTTCAGTAGATTGATACTTCTATAATGGGTTATGCCATGTTGACCAAGATTCACTCAATTCTGCTGTGGGTGGGAACTTGTTGGCTTGAAACACGAATGATGCTTTCATGATAATTGAGAATAAGGCTCGTGTGAGAATGTTTAGAAATAAACCTTAAATGTCTAACACTAGTAAAAATAATGATGAAATGATGAGTATGCTAGTGGCTCTTAATAAAAAAGTTGATGCAATGTCTTTTGAAAAACCAAATCATCAAGTGAATGTTGTCAATCAAGGTTGTGTAACTTGTGGTGGTCCACATCCGTATTACGAGTGTCCGTCAATCGGTTCTTATGCTCAAGAGAACGCATATGCTGCAAATACGGGTAACAACGGTTATCCACCTCAAGGAGATCGAAATCTTCTCAGCTACCGTTCCACCAATTTTCTTGGACCACCCGTTCTCGAACAACCAAACCAAGTCAATCAAGTCAACCAGAATCATAATCTGTAGAATCGTAATAATCAAGGAAGTCAAAATCAGAGTCGAGTTAATAACGGTTTTCAAAATCATAATCAAGGATTTAATCAAAACCAGGGTTTTCAAGGTAATTACAATCAAGGCCGGACTCAAGGGAATTTTTAAAACCAAGGAAACTATGGAAACCCTGGTAGTTTTCAGAATGCTAATCATGGAAATCAGAATCATGGTAATTTTCAAAACCGTTGGCAAAATTTCAATAATAATCAAAATCAAGGTGTTATTCAAAATCCGTCGCCTACGGATGATTTGATTAAGCAACTGCTTCAAAACCAACAATCTTTTATGGCAAAATATGAAGAATCAACACGGTTATTTGCTAATCAAATTAGTGATATTAACAAACGTTTAAATGATCGACCCTCAGGTTCGGGTACTACTTCTCTTCCAAGCAACACGATCGCATACCCGAGGGGCGAGATTAAGGCGATCACGACTCGCAGTGGTGTTAAATATGATGGACCCATAGCTCCTACTACCTCTTCTTCTTCGTCTCCTCCTAAGGTAGTGGACTGTGAGACCGAGGCGACAAAGGACCCGGTTCCTCCTACTAATAACGGAGGTTCTGAAAACGTCCAACCTCCGGTTGTCCAAGCATTTAAAGAGAAAGAAAAAGTCATTTCTGAAAACAATGTTAAATACAAATCAAAATTGCCGTATCCGTCAAGGTTTAATGATGAAGAGCTCCGTGCAAAATCTAAAAAACAAATGGAAAAGTTTCTTGATATTTTTCAAAAATTGCACTTTGATATCAGTTTCATGGATGCTCTTGTTTACATGCCAAAGTTTGCTTCAACGTTCAAGAATCTTATAAGTAATAAAGAGAAATTGCTTGAATTGTCCAAGCATTTAAAGAGAAAGAAAAAGTCATTTCTGAAAACAATGTTAAATACAAATCAAAATTGCCGTATCCGTCAAGGTTTAATGATGAAGAGCTCCGTGCAAAATCTAAAAAACAAATGGAAAAGTTTCTTGATATTTTTCAAAAATTGCACTTTGATATCAGTTTCATGGATGCTCTTGTTTACATGCCAAAGTTTGCTTCAACATTCAAGAATCTTATAAGTAATAAAGAGAAATTGCTTGAATTAGCTGAAACGCCGATTAATGCTCAATGCTCCGCTATTCTTCTCAAAAAGCTTCCCGAGAAGCTGGGAGATTCGGGAAAGTTTCTCATTCCTTGTTCGTTGAAATATCAAGAGGTTTGCAATGCGCTGGTCGATTCAGGTGCAAGCATTAACCTTATGCCGTTATCAATCTATGAACAACTTGGAATGGGAGATCTTAAACCGAATAGAATGACTTTAGAGCTTGCTAATCGTTCGATTACTCATCCAGTCGGAATTGCTGAAGATGTACTTGTTCGAGTGAATTCGTGTACTTTCACAACCGACTTTGTTGTTGTTAATTTCAAAGCTTATCCGAGAGTTCCTCTTATACTAGGGAGACCGTTTTTGCGAACCGCAAAAGCTCTAGTTGATCATTTTGAGGATACTCTAACTTTGCGACATGACGATGATATAATGATTTTTCGTGCCGATGCTTCAAAATCTAAGAAGTATATCATTAAAAGCGTTGATGTTTGTGATTATTCCTATGATGATTTTGTGAAAACATTCGTCTCTGACTCTTTCCCATCTTTTCCTCCGATTGAGGAATATGATTCTCTTTGAGAAGAGGTTGATGAATTCCTTGCTATTGATACGATTCCTTTTTCTAAGATTGATGAATCTTACTTTGATTCGGAGGGAGATACTATTTTTCTTGACAATTTTTTGAACGATGAACCATCAATCCCTCCGGATAAAGTTAAGAAGAAGATTGAGCTTACGATTGACAATCCTCTGGAGCCCGAGCTTGAGGAATTTTTACCCGACTTTGAGAGTTTTTCATTTGATACGACTGAGGAGATTAGTGGCAATCCCACTTTTTGTCCTAATCATTCTTATCCGATCTATGAAATTTTTCAATTTGATATCGATCATATGGAAGAGACGAGTAGTGGCAGTACCACTTCTCTTGCTTTTATCTCTCTTCTGGAGTGTGATTCGTTTTGTATTAATAAGATTAATTGTGATTTTGAAAAGTTTTCTGGTGAACTTTCTGATCCAGAGTATGAAATTTTTTTTTTTTTTTTTTTGATAATGATCATGATCCGGCTGGCATTCTTAAAAATGAGAGTTTTTATGAAAATTTTATCCCATCTGATGAGGCGAAAAATGAACCACTTTTAGGGGGTCATTTAAGCCCGGAATTGAATTTATTTGATCAAATATTGCCCTAAATCGTTCCTTTTGTGATTTTAGGTACTTTGGGAGTGAAATCTGGAAAAGGAAGCAATTCGGACATTTTTGGAGCATAAAAGTGAAGAAAACGCCAAAGACTTAATTTTCCATGCTGGGAACAGTGTTTGACGGCGTCAAGAGTAAAGTCCATGACGACCCAGTACAAACCTGAAGGCGTCACAAGTAGAGAGTCAAGAGTTAAAGTCGTGACGGCCAGCAAAAGAGGACTACAGTCCGAGGAATTATTTGGCGGCGAGATGACGGCGTCACACCTTTGTTCTTGACGCCGTCAGCCTCTAAAATCTATATATAGTTTTTTAATTTTCATTCATTAAAGGAGGAACAAGTTTGGAGAAACCCTAAGGCCGAACCATATACGAATTTTACAGTTTATTCAAGGGTTTTCAGCCCTTGAACCCTTACATGTGCTATTGAGATAAGTATTCTTTTAATTCAATCAATATGTCTATGTGTTGGTTGTCTATATCTTGTGCTTGTCATGATTCCACTATGCTAGGCTAGATCTATCTTGTGTTTGCTTAGATCTAATGAAACCTAGATGTTAATTATGTGTTGATTACTTGTTTATGGTTGTATTGGATGAATGATTTCAATATTAGGCTTAAGAAAACTGGCAGATCTCCAATTGGTAACATGCTTGAACGTCTTAGGAAACATGAACCGATGTGTACTAGGTTTTATTGGTTGTATTTAATGCATGAGTAAATTCTAATGATCCCATGTTAGGAGCTTCTTAGCCGGCTCGACATAGCAGTGAAGTAGGCACTCATAGGATTGGGGAGTTAAGTACGCCACCCCGTGAATGGTATTAAGGAATACAATCCGTCATCCACGCAACTATAACAAGTAATTAACGTGTAAAAGATATCTAGGGAGTAGTGAAATCTAAGTAAACACATTTCTCCACATATTGCTCACAACCTTAGTATAATTAGTTTTATTTTCATTTTAGTATTTTATTTTGATTGCATCTTAGTATTGAGTTAGTTGACTAGCAACTAATTCCGCCCTTATCCTTCAAACCCGAGATTTTTACTTGCTTTCTTAAAAATATAAAAATACAAAAAGAATCATCCCTCATTTCTAGACTTAATCTTTAGGTTATCTAATCCTAGCGACACTATTCCTAGCTGAACGATCAATCCCCCGGTACTTGTCATTATACTATACTACATCGATCAGGTACACTACCTGGTGGGGGTTGTGATGCGTGGGAATCGCACCTTGCTTTACCTCTCGAGGGATCTCGAGAAGCTTACAACCCCCACCAGGCAGTGTACCTGATCGTTGTAGTATAGTATAGTGACAAGTACCGGGGGATTGATCGTTCAGCTTAGGAATAGTGTCGCTACGATTAGAAAGCCTAATTACTAGTTCTAAAGGTGAGGGATGATTATTTTTGTATTTTTATATTTTTATGAAAGCAAGTAAAATCTCGGGTTTTGGAAGAGTGGGCGGAACTAGTTGCTATTCAACTAACCCAAAAACTAATATGCAATCAAAATAAAATAATTAAAATAAAAATAAACTAATTAAACTAAGGTTGTGAGCAGTAATGGAGAAAATTGTGTTTACTTAGACTTCACTACTCCCTAGATATCTTTTACACGTTAATTACTTGTTATAATTGTATGGATGACGGATTGTATTCCTTAATACCATTCATGGGGTGGCATACATAACTCCCCAATTCTATGAGCTCTTATCTCCTCCTACACCATGACCCAGCACAACTATAGGGATTGTAAACAGTGGCTCATGCATTAAATACAACCAATAAAGACCTAGTACGCCTCGGTTCATGTTTATTAAGACGTTCAAGTATGTTATCATTTGGAGATCTGCCAGTTTTCTTAAGCCTAACATATAAAATCATTCATCCAAGACAAGAATAAACAAGTAATCAACACATAATCAATATCTAGGTTTCATTAGATCTAAGCAAACACAAAAGAGATCTAGCCTAGCATAATGGAATTGAGACAAGAACAAGATATAGACAACCAACACATAGACATATTCATTGAATTAGAAGAACACTTATCTCAATTACAATGCAAGGTATCAAGGGTTTGGAACCCTTGAAAAACCTGTAAAAGTTCCACCAAATTCGTCTTTAGGGTTTCACCAAAACTTCTCTTTTTTTATGAAAAAACTAGAAAACTATATATAGGAAAACCGAGGTAACGGCGTCAAGAGCAATGGTGTGACGCTGTCATCTCGCCGCCAAATACTTCCTCGGACGGCCTTGATCTACTTATGACGGCCTACGTGACGCCGTCATCAACCACGGTATTTTATTCTTGGTACTTTGACGCCGTCATACAAACTTTTGACGCCTTCATGAACTACGGATTTTTATTCTTCAGGTTTGACGCCGTCAAGGAATTACTCTTGACGCCGTCATGCACTGTTCTCAGCATTGAAAATAGAGACTTTGCCGTTTTCTTCACTTTTATGCTCCAAAAACGTCCAAAATGGCTTCTTTTCTAGAATTCACTCTCCAAGTACCTAAAATCACAAAAGGAACGATTTAGGGCAATATTTGATCAAATAAAGTCGGATTCGGGCTTAAAAGACCCCCTAAAAACGGATCATTTTTCGCCTCATCATATACCCTTACACTTGAGATTTGCTTGTCCTCAAGCAAATGTGCTTTTATTCTACTCAAAAGACAAGTTAGGGGTCATTTAACACTAATATAAAAGTAATTACAACAAATAATCGTTCCACAAAAGACCAATAGACAAGCACGGAGGTCACACACAAGCACCTCACAAATAGTGTTTAGATACTCACATCTCTCGGGTGTAATAAAGTAATATAACATTATGGAAATGGAAGATATCTCTCACAACCTGTCATAGCAAAATAGATTACCATAGGCTTGGGAAAGGATCAAACCTCCACCACATGGCGTAAGCACCTAGGATAAACTATCAAAGAGGTCTTTTAAAGGGTTGTAATGTTAGGTATAAGGATATGAATTACACGGTTTTGTTGGATAAAGGAAGTTTTACTGGTGGCGAGTTAACAATCTTGGTTAATTACATGTACAATATGGCGTTGCTAAGCCAAGACTAGACTCGACTTAAGCTAATAAATGAAAAATAACAAAAACATAAAATGAACATAGAATGAAAAGGGATGGTAGTCCGTATGTTTTTTCTCTCTTTTTTTATTTTTTTATTTTTTTTTTCTTTTTCTATTTTTTTCTTTTTCTTTTCTTGATTTTTCGATTTTTTTTTTTCATACACTCTTACCCTACCATCCAAAATAATACATCATAGGGAATGAATATTCCCCTTACACTTGAATCTTTACATACTTTACATTTAACTAAACTAATGACTCGAATTAAGAAAATCAAAACACTTTGAGCACTTTTAAGATTAACGCACATATGGGGGTAATAAATGATGTTCTTCCCCATTACTCCATAAAATAAGTACTTACCCATGAGTCCCAATCGTCCCAAAACAATATGTACAAGGATATGACTCGACTTAGCAACCATGTAATCAATTAGAAAGTTAACTTAGGGTTTAACAAATAACAATAATGCACTAAAAATGAGCGCATACACGGAAGGCTAAGGCGATTTGGGTGTACATTTAAGTGGGGTGTAACAAATTCTTCCTTTAAGTAAAATGCTTAAAGTTAGAAACGAAAAGATAGGCTCGGAGGGATGTACTAGGGGTATCGTGTACTAAAAATGAGTACAACGCTAAGGGTGTGGGAAAAATTAGTTGACTTAACTAGTCAAGCAATATGACTTAAATGGTCAAGTAATTATAATACGGGTTTAACACAAGGGTGATCCTAATGCCTCTTATCATGTAGTAAATCCTACCACACGAATGTAGTCTCACTAGCGGTCTCGGGATGCATCACTAACGCAAGTTCTAGAATCTAAATGCTACCGGTACACTCATAAGCACTAATAGTAAATGCTTTTCCTATCAAATCTAAAGGCGAACCTCACATATTTGGGTGGAAAATTTTTCTGAATATATGGTTATGTGCTAGTCATACAACCTCCTATCCATGAGACGCTTGCTATGGCTAAAGTTTCACTCCTAAATGTTGTAAAAAATTTTAAATTTTGCGCTAAAATTACACTAACAAGTATTTCTCATAGTTTTATTACACATCTACCATTAAACAAAACAAACTCAAGCGAAAGTGCATATGTAAGGTATCATATTTTTACCCTCCCCTTACACTTAAGATGAACATTGTCCCCAATGTTCAAGTAAAGAATGTAAAAGTGAAAAAGTAAAGAGAATGAAATCAAATACTCCCCTGATTCGCTCGGTATGGATTATAGGTTGGCCAGGTTAAATCTTCCTCCAAGAAAATGAACAATCAAAGCTTCCCTTCCAGAATATAAATCATCTTCTTGTCGAACATAGCCTGTAAATCCTGACCAAAATAGACAAGACAACCTCGCGTAAAATCGGCGGCATCCTATATAAGTTACTAAATCCTAGAAAACAAAGTAAGATATAATGCTTGTGGAATGAAGTTTGCAGATTTCCTGGAGATTATAAAACTTAACAATTCACAAAAACCATAAGACTCGGTTAGAAAAACAAAACCGGTAAAATTTTCAGATTATAACTCCTGACGCCGTCAAGAGTAAAACTCTGACGCCGTCAGAATGGACCTGCAGAAATTCTTATGTTAAGTTTCTGGAAAATTTCTGGAAAAAACTTGGTCCTACTTCCTGGAAAATCCTGCAAAACTTCATTATGACTCAATACAAGCATTTGACTCTAACAATTACGAATATACATGTTCATTTAATATTGTGGAGAATCATGATCGGGTTGTTTCTTGAAAACATATTTGGGGTTTCCCCTTGCACTTATCTTTTGCAAAAATACTTTTAGGTTGGAGTTAAGACTAGGCCAAATAACATAGTAAAGTATTTCCACATTTTAATCGAGAAACATGATTAACCAACAATAAAAATAAAACATGCATACGGAAGCAAATAACAATCAAACAAATAAAATCACACAAAACATGGGTTGCCTCCCAAGAAGCGCTTTTCTTTATTTACGAGTCTTGTAGCTAGACTCAAAGTCGTGGGTTACTACGTGATTTCATCATTTGAAATGATATACCCCATATAGTTGCGATCATTACTGTTATGGTGATAGTGCCTCAATCTGTCGGTACTCGCAATCACCTTCCCACCTAATTTGCTTCTCAAGTTAGCTACCCCATCTTGGCTCAATCCTTCGATTGTGAATGGCCCATACCACCAAGGACTTGGTTTATCGGGTAGTATTGTTGTTTCCAAGTGTCTCAATAGCACCAAGTTCCCTTCCTCAAATGGTGTATGATTTTTTTCATGTCGAGTATGTTCGAGTTCAATCGGAACCTTATTGCTTTTTCTTCTTTCATCCTTAGCTTTCTTATAGCTTTTGATTCTTGCCTCCCATGCAAGAATCTTATTTTGAACACGAATGGGTGTCGTGCCAATGTTGTTTTTGATCATTCTCCAACTCAAATTCTCATGCCCACTTCACGGGGTCATGGGGAATCTAATCTTTCTTTTTCCAGATTTAAGCTCAATCTTCCGACCTTCATACTTAATGACAGCCCTAGCGGTGGTAAGGAATGGTGATCCAAGGATTATTGGCATGCATCCATCCCCTTTATCATCAATGATCATAAAATCAACGGGGTACATGAATCCTGCGACATTAACTAATACATCTTCTGCGATCCCTAAGGGATATATGTACGAGTGCCCAACGAGAGATAGCCTAACACGAGTAGGGGTTGGCATTTTTGACGTTAGTTGGATGTAAATAGTTAGGGGCATAAGATTTACTTCCGATCCTTGGTCGGCGAAAGCACTAAGATGTTTCAAGTCCCCGATGCTCGTTGGTATTTCAAAGTTCCCACATGCTACCTGCTTAGTAGATACCTTTTGTACCACTAGTTTTTCGAATACTGACCCTCCAGGAAGCGTATCATACTCATCTTCCTCTTCTTCCTCTTTCTCAGGAACCTGTCCGGAGGATTGGTTACGCCCATCACCCTTAATCCAATTTGTTATGGTGTTTTTGTTTATATCATGTTTCAGGTAGTAACTCAAAGGTTGAGATTCTGGTGGTTTTTCTAAGGTCTGTTTAGCAGGAGTTTCTACCTTCTTGTTATCTTTTTGGACAATGGTGATGGAGTTAACAAATTGGGTGGTGGGGGTGGCGCTTTCTTTCCTTAGCAGTATTCGTTCAGGGGCTTTCTGATTGGCATACTCTTCCAATAGACTCAACATCTCATTCATTTTCTCCTGCATCTCCTCTTTTTGCTTATAAACTGCTTCTTCGAATCTAGCAAGCCAATCAGAGTGAGTTGCCATATATTCTCTCATCCTAGCCTCAAATTCCGAGCTAAGTTCCTTGGGGGGGGGGGGGGAACAAGGTAGGGTATAGTCCTGAAAAGTCTCGGCGTTTTCCCTAGAGGGTGATTCAGATAATGGTGCCGAAGTTGTTTTTGAGACAGAATTGACAGTAGCCTGTCTAGGACTCAAAGGTCGCCTTTACCTTTCCTCAAAATAGTCAACCTTTGCCTCAAGTTTGCATAGGAGTTCATCGGGTACTTCGGTGGTTCCTCCAGATGTCGAGACTGCATTGATGGTCGCTTCTATCGTATGTTTAAACTCCCACAATTCCTGATTGTCAGTGGCGAGCTCCTCGATAATTGCCCAAGACTCCTCGGCGTTCTTATCACGCAATTTACCTCCCGCGGCCCTGTCGATCGTGCGCTTAGTGTGATAGTCAACATGGTCGTAAAAAATCTGGACTAATAACCAAAGGTTTATGCCATGATGAGGGAGCTTGTGGAGGAGATCCTTAAAACGGGCCCAAGCTTCGTAGAAAGTTTCACCCCGCTGTTGCTCAAACCACAAAATATCCCTTCTAAGCATTGCAGTCTTTTCCGGCGGAAAGAATTGGGTAAGGAAGCGATTGGCGAGATTGTCCCATGTGGTGATGGATCCCGCGGGTAAACGCTCAAGCCATTGATTAGCTTGATCCCGTAGAGAGAATTGGAATAGGCGTAAACGGGTAGTCTCTCTAGTTTCAACATCTGGGTCTATGGAATCTACGATTTTGAGGAAGTCCTTAAGATGTTGGTTTGGATCTTCGAAACGAAGTCCATGGAATGCACATCCGCTTTGCACCAACCGGATGGTGTCGGATCGCAAGGGGGTCACATTGGCTCCGGTGAGCTCAATTGTGTTTCGGTAGCCTTGGTGGCTAGGTCGGGAGTACTCTCCTAAGGTTCGGGGCCTAAGGGGTTCTAGTGGTGGGTTTTGTTGTGGTGGGATGACGGGTTCAAAGATGTTACCACCTTCCATGATGTCGGATGGTAAAGATTACGAACAAAGACACGAAGAAATGAGATAGACTAAAGAAAACCTAAAAAATAAAAATAAAATCTTACTAGAAAGGAATCTAGCAAGTAGACCTAATAAAAAGAAATCCTAACCTAGACAATAACTATTCCCCGGCAGCGGCGCCAAAAACTTGATGCGTGGGAATCGCACCTTGCTTTACCTCTCGAGGGATCTCGAGAAGCTTACAACCCCCACCAGGCAGTGCACCTGATCGTTGTAGTATAGTATAGTGACAAGTACCGGGGGATTGATCGTTCAGCTTAGGAATAGTGTCGCTAGGATTAGAAAGCCTAATTACTAGTTCTAAAGGTGAGGGATGATTATTTTTGTATTTTTATATTTTTATGAAAGCAAGTAAAATCTCGGGTTTTGGAAGAGTGGGCGGAATTAGTTGCTATTCAACTAACCCAAAAACTAATATGCAATCAAAATAAAATAATTAAAATAAAAATAAACTAATTAAACTAAGGTTGTGAGCAGTAATGGAGAAAATTGTATTTACTTAGACTTCACTACTCCCTAGATATCTTTTACACGTTAATTACTTGTTATAATTGTATGGATGACGGATTGTATTCCTTAATACCATTAACGGGGTGGCATACATAACTCCCCAATTCTATGAGCTCTTATCTCCTCCTACACCATGACCCAGCACAACTATAGGGATTGTAAACAGTGGCTCATGCATTAAATACAACCAATAAAGACCTAGTACGCCTCGGTTCATGTTTCTTAAGACGTTCAAGCATGTTACCATTTGGAGATCTGCCAGTTTTCTTAAGCCTAACATATAAAATCATTCATCCAAGACAAGAATAAACAAGTAATCAACACATAATCAATATCTAGGTTTCATTAGATCTAAGCAAACACAAAAGAGATCTAGCCTAGCATAATGGAATTGAGACAAGAACAAGATATAGACAACCAACACATAGACATATTGATTCAATTAGAAGAACACTTATCTCAATTACAATGCAAGGTATCAAGGGTTTGGAACCCTTGAAAAACCTGTAAAAGTTCCACCAAATTCGTCTTTAGGGTTTCACCAAAACTTCTCTTTTTTTATGAAAAAACTAGAAAACTATATATAGGAAAACCGAGGTGACGGCGTCAAGAGCAATGGTGTGACGCCGTCATCTCGCCGCCAAATACTTCCTCGGACGGCCTTGATCTGCTTATGACGGCCTATGTGACGCCGTCATCAACCACGCTATTTTATTCTTGGTACTTTGACGCCGTCATGCAAACTTTTGACGCCTTCATGAACTACGGATTTTTATTCTTCAGGTTTGACGCCGTCAAGGAATTACTCTTGACGCCGTCATGCACTGTTCTCAGCATGGAAAATAGAGACTTTGCCGTTTTCTTCACTTTTATGCTCCAAAAACGTCCAAAATGGCTTCTTTTCTAGAATTCACTCTCCAAGTACCTAAAATCACAAAAGGAACGATTTAGGGCAATATTTGATCAAATAAAGTCGGATTCGGGCTTAAATGACCCCCTAAAAATGGATCATTTTTCGCCTCATCAGGTTGTAAGCTTCTCAAGATCCTTTGAGAGGTAAAGCCTGGTGCAATCCCTACGAATCAAGTTTTTGGCGCCGCAGCCCAGGGAATAGTTATTGTCTAGGTTAAAATCTCTTTTTATTAGGTCTACTTGCTAAATTCCGTTCTAGTAAGATTTTATTTTTTATTTTTAGGTTCTCTTTAGTCTATCTTATTTCTTTGTGTGTTTGTTCGTAACTCTTCACCACCCGACATCATGGACGATGGGAACATCTTTGAACCCGTCATCCCACCACAACAAAACCCACCACTAGAACCTCTTAGGCCCCGAACCTTAGGAGAGTATTCCCGACCTAGCCACCAAGGCTACCGAAACACCATTGAGCTCACCGGAGCCAATGTGACCCCCTTGCGATCCGACACCATCCGGTTTGTGCAAAGCAGATGTGCATTCCATGGACTTCGTTCCGAAGATCCAAATCAACATCTTAAGGACTTCCTTAAAATCGTAGATTCCATAGACCTAGATGTTGCAACTAGAGAGACAACCCGATTACGCCTATTCCAATTCTCTCTACGTGATCAAGCTAGTCAATGGCTTGAGCGTTTACCCGTGGGATCCATCACCACACGGGATAATCTCACCAATCGCTTCCTTACTCAATTCTTCCCATCGGGGAAGACTGCAATGCTTAGAAATGACATTTTGATGTTTGAAGAACATCAGGGTGAAACTTTCTACGAAGCATGGGCTCGTTTTAAAAATCTCCTTCATAAGGTCCCTCATCATGGTATAAACCTTTGGTTATTAGTTCAGATTTTCTACGACCATGTTGACTATCACACTAAACGTACAATCGATAGGGCCGCAGGAGGTAAATTGCGTGATAAGAACGCCGAGGAATCCTGGGCAATTATTGAAGAGCTTGCCGCCGATAATCAAGAGATGTGGGAGTTTAATCATACTATAAAAGCGGCCATCAATGCAATCTCAACACCTGAAGGGATTACCGAAATCCCCGATGAACTCCTATGCAAGCTCGAGGCAAAAGTTGACTATTTTGAGGAAAGGCAAAGGAGACCCCTGAGTCCTAGGCGGGCTACTGCCAATTCTGTCTCGAAAATGACTTCAACACCATTATCAGAGTCACCCTCTAGAGAGAATGTCGAGACTTTACAAAACTTTGCCCCACCTTATTCCCCTCCCGAGAAACTTAGCCCGGAATTTGAAGCTAGAATGAGGGAATACATGGCAACTCATTCTGATCGGCTCGCTAGATTCGAGGAAGCAGTTTATAAGCAAAAAGAGGAGATGCAAGAGAAAATGAATGAGATGATGAGTCTATTGGAGGAGTATACCAATCAGAGAACCCCCGAAAGAATGCTACTAAGGAAAGAAAGCGTCATCCCTACTACCCAATTTGTTAATTCCATCACAATTGCCCACAAGGATAATAAGAAGGTAGAAACCCCTACTACACAAACCTTAGAAGAGCCACCAAAATCCCAACCTTTGAGTTACTACCTGAAACATGATATAAATGAAAACACTATAACAAATTGGATAAAGGATGACGGGCGTAACCAACCTTCCAAACAGAGTTTTGAGAAGGAGGAAGGAGGAGAAGATAAGTATGATACGTTGCCTGGGGGGCCAATATTCGAGAGACTATTGGTACAAAAAGTGGCTACTAAGCAGATGGCGTGTGGGAACTTTGAGATACCAACTAGCATCGGGGATTTGAAATATCTTAGTGCTTTCGCCGACCAAGGATCGGAAGTAAATCTTATGCCCCTAACTATTTACATGCAACTAACGTCAAAAATGCCAGCCCCCACTCGTGTTAGGTTATCCCTCGCTGGACACTCTTACGTATATCCCCTAGGGATCACAGAATATGTGTTAGTTAATGTCGCAGGGTTCATGTACCCCGTTGATTTTATGATCATCGATGATAAGGGAGATGGATGCATGCCAATAATCCTTGGGGCACCATTCCTCGCCACCGCTAGGGCTGTCATTAAGTATGAAGGCAGGAAAATTAAGCTCAAATCTGGAAAAAGAAAGATTAGCTTCCCCATGACCCCGCGAAGTGGGCAAGAGAATTTGAGTTGGAGAAAGCTCAAAAACAACATTGACACGACACCCATTCGTGTTCAGAACAAAATTCTTGCATGGGAGGCAAGAATCAAAAGCTACAAGGAAGTTAAATATGAAAGAAGCAAAAGCAATAAAGTTCATGTCGAGTTCGAACATAATCGACCAGCAGAAAACCATGTACCATTTGTGGAGGGGAACTTGGTACTCTTAAGACACTTGGAAACAACGAGACCACCCGATAAACCGAGTCCTTGGTGGTATGGGCCCTTCACAATTGAGAGCATGAGCCAAGATGGGATGGCTAAACTGAGAAGTAAAGTAGGTGGAGAGGTGATTGCAAATATCGACAGATTGAGGCATTACCACCATAATAGTAATGATCACAACTACATGGGGTACATCGTCTCAAGGGATGAGGTCACGTAGTAACCCATGACCTTGAGTCTAGCTACAAGACTCGTAAATAAAGAAAAGCGCTTCTTGGGAGGCAACCCATGCTTTTGTGTGATTTTTATTTTTGTTTGTTTGTTATTTGCTTCCGTATGCATGCTTTATTTTTATTGTTGGTAGATCATGTTTCTAAACTAAAAAGTGGAAATACTTTACTTTGTTGTTTTGGCCTAGTCTTAACTTCACCAAAAGGTATTTTTGCAAAAGATAAGTGTAAGGGGAAAACCCAAATATGTTTTTAAGAAACAAACCGATCATGATTCTCCACAATATTAAGTGAACATGTATATTCGTAATTGTTTGAGTCAAATGCTTGTATCGAGTCATAATGAAGTTTTGCAGGATTTTCCAGGAAGTAGGACCAAGTTTTTCCAGAAATTTTTCGGAAACTTAACATAAGAATTTCTGCAGGTCACTTCTGACGGCGTCATGAGCTTGCTCTTGACGGCGTCACGTGTAAAAATCTGGAAATTTTACCGGTTTTGTTTTTCTAACGGAGTCTTAAAGTTTTTGTTGAATTATTAAGTTTTATAATCTCCAGGAAATCTGCAAACTTTATTCACAAGCATTATATCTTACTTTGCTTTCTAGGATTTAGTAACTTATGTACATTGCCGCCGATTTTATGCGAGGTTGCCTTGTCTGTTTTCTCAGGATTTACAGGTTATGTATGACAAGAAGATGATTATTATTCTGGAAGGGAAGCTTTGATTGTTCATTTTCTTGGAGGAAGATTTAACCTGGCCACCTTATTATCCATACCGAGCGAATCAGGGGAGTATTTGATTTCATTCTTTTTACTTATTTCACTTTTACATTCTTTACTTGAACATTGGGGACAATGTTCATCTTAAGTGTAAGGGGAGGGTAAAATGATGATACCTTACAGATACACTTTCGCTTGAGTTTGTTTGTTTAATAGTAGATGTGTAATAAAACTATGAGAAATACTTGTTAGTGCAATTTTAGCGCCAAATTTAAAATTTTTTACAACATTTAGGAGTGAAACATTAGCCATAGCAAGCGTCTCATGGATAGGATATTGTATGACTAGCACATAACCGTATCATTCAGAAAAATTTTTCACCCAAATATGTGAGGTTCGCCTTTAGATTTGATAGGAAAAGCATTCATTATTAGTGCTTATGAGTGTACCGGTAGCATTTAGATTCTAGAACTTGCGTTAGTGATGCATCCCGAGACCGCTAGTGAGACTACATTCGTGTAGTAGGATTTACTACATGATAAGAGGCATTAGGATCACCCTTTTGTTAAACCCGTATCATAATTACTTGACCATTTAAGTCATATTACTTGGCTAGTTAAGTCAACTAATTTTTCCCAAACATTAGCGTTGTACTCATTTTTAGTACACGAAACCCCTAGTACACCCCTCCGAGCCTATCTTTTCGTTTCTAACTTTTAGCATCTTACTTAAAGGAAGAATTTGTTACACCCCACTTAAATGTACACCCAAATCGCCTTAGCCTTCCGTGTATGCGCTCATTTTTAGTGCATTATTGTTATTTGTTAAACCCTAAGTTAATTATCTAATTGATTACATGGTTGCTAAGTCGAGTCATATCCTTGTACATATTGTTTTGGGACGATTGAGACTCATGGGTAAAGTACTTATTTTATGGAGTAATGGGGAAGAACATCATATATTACCCCCATATGTGCGTTAATCTTAAAAGTACTCCAAGTGTTTTGATTTTCTTAATTCGAGTCATTAGATTAGTTTATTGTAAAGTATGTAAAAATTCAAGTGTAAGGGGAATGTTCATTCCCTATGATGTATTATTTTGGATGGTAGGGTAAGAGTGTATGCAAAAAAAAATAATAATAATAATAATAAAAAAATCAAAAAAAAACAAGGAAAAGAAAAAAAAATAGAAAAAGAAAAAGAGAAAAAACATATGGACTACCATCCCGTTTCATTCTATGTTTGTTTTATGTTTTTGTTATTTTTCATTTATTAGCTTAAGTCGAGTCTAGTCTTGGCTTAGCAACGCCATAATGTACATGTAATTAACCAAGATTGTTAACTCGCCACCAGTAAAAACTGCCTATATCCAACAAAACCGTGTATTTCATATCCCTACACCTAACGTTACAACCCTTTGAAAGACCTCTTTGATAGTTTATCCTATGTGCTTACGCCATGTGGTGGAGGTTTGATCCTTTCCCAAGCCTATGGTAATCTATTTTGCTATGACAGGTAGTGAGAGATGTTTTCCATTTCCATATTGTGATATTATTTTACTACACCCGAGAGATGTGAGTATCTAAACACTATTTGTGAGGTGCTAGTATATGACCTCCGTGCTTGTCTTTGGTCTTTAGTGGAATGATTATTTGTTGTAATTACTTTTATATTAGTGTTAAATGACCCCTAACTTGTCTTTTGATTAGAATAAAAGCGCATTTGCTTGAGGACAAGCAAATCTCAAGTGTAAGGGTATATGATGAGGCGAAAAATGAACCACATTTAAGGGGTCATTTAAGCACGGAATTGAATTTATTTGATCAAATATTGCCCTAAATCGTTCCTTTTGTGATTTTAGGTACTTTGGGAGTGAAATCTGGAAAAGGAAGCAATTCGGACATTTTTGGAGCATAAAAGTGAAGAAAACGCCAAATACTTAATTTTCCATGCTGGGAACAGTGTTTGACGGCGTCAAGAAGGCAATCCTGACGGCGTCAAGAGTAAAGTCCATGACGACCCAGTACAAACCTGAAGGCGTCCCAAGTAGAGAGTCAAGAGTTAAAGTCGTGACGGCCTGCAAAAGAGGACTACATGACGGCGTCAGATGTAAATCAAGGCAGTCCGAGGAATTATTTGGCGGCGAGATGACGGCGTCACACCTTTGTTCTTGACGCCGTCAGCCTCTAAAATCTATATATAGTTTTCTAATTTTCATTCATTAAAGGAGGAACAAGTTTGGAGAAACCCTAAGGCCGAACCATATACGAATTTTACAGTTTATTCAAGGGTTTTCAGCCCTTGAACCCTTACATGTGCTATTGAGATAAGTATTCTTTTAATTCAATCAATATGTCTATGTGTTGGTTGTCTATATCTTGTACTTGTCTTGATTCCACTATGTTAGGCTAGATCTATCTTGTGTTTGCTTAGATCTAATGAAACCTAGATGTTAATTATGTGTTGATTACTTGTTTATGGTTGTATTGGATGAATGATTTCAATGTTAGGCTTAAGAAAACTGGCAGATCTCCAATTGGTAACATGCTTGAACGTCTTAGGAAACATGAACTGATGTGTACTAGGTTTTATTGGTTGTATTTAATGCATGAGTAAATTCTAATGATCCCATGTTAGGAGCTTCTTAGCCGGCTCGACATAGGAGTGAAGTAGGTACTCATAGGATTGGGGAGTTAAGTACGCCACCCCATGAATGGTATTAAGGAATACAATCCGTCATCCACGCAACTATAACATGTAATTAACGTGTAAAAGATATCTAGAGAGTAGTGAAATCTAAGTAAACACATTTCGCCACATATTGCTCACAACCTTAGTATAATTAGTTTTATTTTCATTTTAGTATTTTATTTGGATTGCATCTTAGTATTGGGTTAGTTGACTAGCAACTAATTCCGCCCTTATCCTTCAAACCCGAGATTTTTACTTGCTTTCTTAAAAATATAAAAATACAAAAAGAATCATCCCTCATCTCTAGACTTAATCTTTAGGTTTTCTAATCCTAGCGACACTATTCCTAGCTGAACGATCAATCCCCCGGTACTTGTCATTATACTATACTACATCGATCAGGTACACTGCCTGGTGGGGGTTGTAAGCTTCTCAAGATCCCTTGAGATGTAAAGCCTGATGCAATCCCTACGCATCACCATCCCTCCCACTCGGGAAAGTTTTTTAAATGAGCTTTAATGATAAGATTCATAATTCCACAATTATGCAGTCTTGTTTTTATGATGATAAGTTTTTCATGATTGTTATCATGACATTTTTCCATTTATCACGTTTTGTGTGATTTCTCTTCTCCATCACTCCGTCGGGAGTGAGGACATTATTTTTGACCCTGGTATAGTTTCTAATAGTTTTCACTATTAGAATACCATCGGTTATCTTTTCGGGGTGGAACTTTCAAATAATTCATATGTTTATCTAAATATTTTGAATGAAAGCCCGAGTGATATTATTTTTCCATGAATTTTTTCCCAAGTACGAATTAATTCGGGGATCGAGTCAAGCTCATGTGACTCGGTGAACAAAAACAAGCGTTTCGTGGGAGGCAACCCATGCTTATCAATTTCATCTTCTTATTTTTCTTATTTCTAACGAATAACGTGAGGAGGGGGTGCCTCTTCTACTCTTGTGTTCCGTGGTTGTTTGTGGTTGTTTGTTTAGGATTTACCCGAATAATGAAGACTCTCGTGCTCGTCATGATGTTCTTCCTCTACTCGAGTCTCATTCATCGATGCTTTTGAAAATCCTATATCCGTGAATCTTATCGACTAACGTTTTCTTTGGCATAATTAATAAACGACCCTAGAATTTTGTTAGGATTGCCTTTACCCGTAAAACATTGAGGACAATGTTTAATTCTATTCTGGAGGAGGGTGAATCTTTGATTCGATTTGACCTTGCATTTTTCACCATGTCGTGTACTCTTGCAACTCCGTTTTTCCTAAAAAATGAAAAATTTGAAAAATTTTAAAAAAAAATTGAAGAAAAATCAATGAAAATGTCATGAAAAAGCACAAAAAATGAGAAAAAGTTGAGAAAAGTTGTGCAAAAATATAATAAAGTTTGAATAAGTGTTTTGACACCTTGTTGACTTTCCTATTGGTGAGAGTAGGAATAAATATTTTGACTCGACCGGGCGTGTTGCGCCCTAGCTTGTTCCCTTAACCAATGATAATCATATAAGCTTGTGCTAGTCTTGTACACCAGGAGCTATAAAATGCGAATTCTTTCTTAAGAATCTGCAAGTTCCCGTACTTGACTTTATACATGCGCAGCTTAAAAGCTTTCGCTGGTCTTTTACATCAGGAGCTAGAAAACACGAATTCTTCTTCTAGAATTTGCAAGTTTCCGTAACTGACTTTATATATGCGTGGCTGATTATCGGCTAAGTATTCACTGGTTTCATTACTTGGAATCTTAAATTGCGAAGAGCAAGAAATGATAGAGTTTATTTAGAAGTTAGATGCTAAACGTGGAGTAGTGGTTCTCTTTGGAGCTCATGGAAGGTACTTGTGGCTTTTTACTCCCATAATATTGTCACCGATATATAATAGATGTTCTAGGTTAATTAGTGGTATTTAGGTTTGGATAATATTTAGTTCTTTATTTTCTTAAGAGAATCTTTGCTTTAGAAGTTGGGTACATATCAAGGAACATAAAAAATAAGAGCAAAATGAAGAAATCAAAAGTCAAAAGTTGATTATGTATGTGGTTTTGGAGCTACCCGATAAGCTTCCATTGATGTTGAGAAAAAAGTAAAGAAAGAAAAAAGTGAAAAATATGAGAGAAGTATGAGAAAAATGAAAAAAGTGAAAGTTGAAAGTTGTGATGAATAAGAGTTTGAATGTAAATAAGTTGTTGGCGCGTGAGGTGCATGTGGATGATTCTGAATTGGACACATGAGGTGCACGTGTAGTACTCCACAACTTATCTATGATATTGTATGTACCCAAATTCCTTGATGTGGACCGAATTTCTATTGCAGTGGTTCTTGAGAGAAATGAAAAACTACTTATCGTTTAAACTTGGTATCACTATCGGACTAAAAAGTATTGAAACGAGAAAATATGAAGCAATTCATTTCTCAACAAAAGTAAAAAAATTGAGATACAAAAACTTAAGACATGGGAGTAAGAAGTTTCCACAAGTAACTTTTATGAGTAGTGTTAGCATCTAACTTGTAGATAAGCTGTGATCTCGTTTGTACGCTTAGTTTGGGAGCTTGTGAAAAATCAAGGATGACAATTTTTATCCATATGGTCATTTCTCTTTGAGAAGTGTTTCTACTCGTTGAACCTAAAAATTATTGCATAATAATGAAAGTTCAACAAACCGTCGCAAGAATGAAGTATGAAAAGTCCAATAATAGAAAATGAAAGTAGAATAAAAGAAAAATTTTGGAAAACGGGGCGTTAACGGGAATAAATGATTTTATTACTTCTTTTGAACCTCCTTGCTACTTTACAAAGTTAGTAGGAAGAGTTATGAAATTATTTAGCCCGAAAGCGTGAATTGATCACATTGCGTGAGGACACGACAATACCTTAGTCCGGGGGATTTTTGTGAGTGCTTATTCACTCACCTTTTCTGAGCCAAAATAGGACTTAATAATCCAAAAACTAACCTAAAACGCCAAAGAAAACATGTTTTTGTGATTGTGAATGTGCAGGTACGGATATCTCGTTAAATGACGAAAAACAAACGGAAACCAACAAAACCGAGCACGAGAGTGGAATGTGTGCAGAATAATCAAGAAAAGTCAATGCTGAGCCTTAGAAGACCTTAGAGATGTGAGATTTGTCAATTTTGATCCCTGATTAAAGTTTCATGAGATTGTCAGATTTGGTACTCCAAGTTTCAGAATCAGGTAATTTTGGTCCTTGGAAGATACTTTTCATGTTATGACATCTATGGTCCTTGGAAAATCAGAAAGTTACATCATAAGCCCTTGGAATATATTTTTGGAATCATGGCAGATTTAGTCCTTATTATTTCAGAAAATACACTTTTGGTCCTTGTTTCTTTAATATTATCAAATCTGAAATTCACAAGTTGGTCCAATCCATTTAATAGATCCAATTCCAAATCCAATAACAAAAGAAATCCCAAAGCCCAACCATCCCAAGCCTAGTCCACCTTTGGTCAACACCCAACATCCCAGGGTCAATGGTCAAACAGTCAAATAATAATAAAAATACACTACCCGCCCCCCAATTACCTCTTACCCAGATTTAACCCTAAGTTACTATTCCGACTTAATTACAGCAAGTAAGGGCATATCCGTACAATTGCTTGGTTTCTAGAAGATCAGGGACGTGTCAGAAGCGAAGAAACACAAAATAGGACACATGGCATCATTCAATTGGTTTGGACGCGTCACTGGGATCAATCTAAGGGCTATAAATCAAAGGGCAATGATTGATTGAGATCATAGGGCTCAGATTTCTTGTCAGGAAGCACACCACACGGATTGCCAAGCTGGCAATCCGTGGTTATCCTTCTACTAGAACCTTCAATCACTTAGTATAAATAGAGGTGTAAGGCTCTTGTATTTGTGTGGAGTTTTAGAGTAGCTAAACTCTGCCAAAATTTTATTTGAATGTATTAGCATTAGTTTACTTGTAATTTCTACATTTTCTAATGAAATCAGTTTTCTCATTTAATTGAATTCAGTTTTTAGTTCACTTGTTATTGTTTCCAGTTTATATCTCTCAAGTTTTCAACTATCTCAGTCTGTTTTCCTTTCATTAAAGTTAGTTTTCAAATTCAGTTTTTATATCATTTAAAAATTCATGTAAATCAGAAAATTAGAAAAATATAAAAAGAGTTTGTGAATTGAAATCAGTGTTCAATAAGCTGTTTTAGAGTAGTGTGAATTACATTCTAGCTTTATAGCTTTAGTAAGATTAATATCTCAGTTACATTGTTCTAGATTTCAAAAAGTCAACAATAGTCAACAGTATTAGTTTTTGGTGAATTGAGGTGGATTTGATAGGCCAAAACAGAAAGGGAAGGGTTGAGCCTGTCTAGAGACAGGCTAGCTTAGTGAAACATCTATGTTCATGCTGAGATATGAGTTTTTGTAAGTTCTAATTTCATCATTTGATTTACAAGTAGCATAGATCTGTGTTATTGAGATTTGGTTGTTTTTAGTTGCATTTTATTGTTGATATTGCTTCTGTGATTGTTATTATAGCTTTGTGAATCTTTGGATTGGTGTTGAGTAGCTTAGATAGTAGTTTCATTGTGTTAACTGCTTGATTAAGGGGTGTTTGGATATGTGGTTTACTGTGATTTGTAGTAGTAGAATAGTTGTTTGATTGGTACAGTTAGGCTGCTTAGGTGTTGTAATAGAGATTTAGTGCATAAAAATAGTAGGTTGCTTTAATTAAAGTCAAAGTAGCTATCAATTAGCTTAACTGTTAGTGTAATTAGAAAACAGTTAGTGTAAGTGAAGTTATAGTTGCATAATCCATCAATTTAGCTTAAATCAGTTTATAGTTAGCTTATTAATACAAATAGGAGTAGATTTGCTTGATTAAAATTGGAAATAGTCAATTAGTAGTAGCATAATAAAAGTCAACTGAGTTCAGCTTTTTGTTTCTTATGGTTGCTGAATTAGGGTCATTTTTTAGTAGCATTGGGAAGTTAATGTTAGAGTATTTGCTGTTTTTAGATAATCAGGAGTATAGTGAAGCAATTGTCCCACAAATTTTCTGGTTTGTAGCTTTTTAGGATTGCTTATTGGTACCTGTTTATAAGTAGTTTGGAACTGTTTGCTGTCATTAAATTAGGCCTGCATATTTGTTGATCATAGGTTAACTGAGCATTCCTGATGATTATGAGTTCCATTTAGGTTACTTTAGTGATTTTCATTGTTCCTAGTCTCTGGCTTATTAAGTTTCTTATTCTGCTTATGCTTTAGCTTATTGTATAACTGCTAATTGCTTCTCTCTTGTGATTCTAAGTTACAACTGTTGATAATTAAGTTTCATATTGCTTAATTGGTCATATAAAATCTGTGGTTTCAATTTCATTTAGTCTTGTCACAAGTGCTTATTAATAAGCACTTGTCATAAGCTGTTTTCTAGCCATTAAGCACTTCTACTACTTATTTTCATTTCAAAATTTTTCTCCAAGCTTCTCATATTATTTTAGATTTTCTGTGAATTTTTCACATTTTTCTGAGTTGATTTACTATTTTTCTTAATTTATAATCATTTTTTAATACTTTTTAATAAACAAAAATCAATAAAAAATCAGAATAAACCAATAAAAATCCAAAAATATTTTAGATAATTCTTTTATAATATTTTAGATTTTTTAAAGTTGATTTTATATTTTTCCCATTTATTTTTACATTATCTTTTATTTTTAATTACTTTTTAATTCCAAAAATAAAAATAAATTCATAGAAAATAAATAAAAAGTCAAAAAAATATTTTTCTTTTTCTCAAAATTCTTTTTAGTTGTTTAAGATTTTTAGAAAATTGTTTCATATTTGTAGGATCATTTTTCAATAAAAAGTTACGTTTTATTTCGTACGTTACGTTTAAATTTCGCGTTTGCATTCCTGTTTTTAGGTTTTAAATCTTTGTGCATACTTAACTTATACATACTGCTTATCTCATGATTACTTTTCATAATTTGAATTTCAATTTATAATTTTCACATTTTCACTTTTCACTACACTGTTCACGAATCGATAATTCGAGATTCCATTCACACCTTCGTTGGGGAACGACTCGGGTTATCCGTATTTCTTGCGGATCTCCTCGAAACTATACTACTATTATATATAATTGATTTTGACACAATCACCTTGCTTATCATCAAATTGAACTATGTATTTGGCATCACATAGTTATCAAGTTGTATTTAAGACCATTAACATAAGCAATTCTATTAAAAACTATTCCACTACAGTTTACTGAACCATAACCTTCAGTGAGGCAAGATGAATTATCAGCAAATACCACCTTTGGTCCTGGTTCTTTTACATATTTGTGCAGATATTCCTTCACACCAGTCATGCTTCTTGAACATCCACTATCAAGATGCCAAACAGGATCTCTGGCATGTCTCTGCACAAATGTAAACTGAGTTAGTTTTTCTTGTGAACCCACTTTCTGGTGGGTTTGGCTTTAATGGCCTTTTTGAACTGAGAGATTGATCCATGATCAATGGTGGTGTGAATGTTGCTTCCACAGATTTTGCATCTGGGAGAAGAGGTAGATTGTTGGGTTGGCTTGGTGATTCCTCTTCTGCACTGAATGACCTGTTCATGTCCTAAACTGTCATGAGTAGGATCTCCACAGATATCACAACATGGATACATCAAACAATCATCAGGGAGATGATCATTAAATCCACAGTGAGTGCAAGGTGTGAAAGGTTTAGCTTTCTGCCTTATCTGTTTAGAGCCTGGGGCATAGTTATGAGACTGAGCATTGTGATAGGATACAGCACTTGATGAGACTGTGTAAGATAGATGATCTGAGGTTCTGTGATCATCCTTTTTACATATCATGCAAAAAAGGATTCTAAAACATTCATCAGTGGTATGTGTGGTGTAATTACACAATTCACACCTCATTTTTGGTTTAGATGTAGCCTTAGATTTGGTGAAACTTGAGGAAGCTGGTTTAATCTCCTTTTCCAAAGGTTGAGGTTTCTTCTTAGATGATTCAATCTTTTCACTCAATTTCCTAACTAGTTCAGCCAACTGATCAAATTTAGAGTCAGGGCTGTCAGTGATAGCCTCATTTGAGACTGAGGTTGTGGAGTCATCATTTGGAGCTGAGACTTCAGTGAGTGGTCTTTTCAAGATAGTTCTTCCTAAACCAGCCTTCTCTCTTGGAGGGTGTTGAGTATACACCAAGGGTGTTAGCTCAGAGCTAGGTTCAGCTCCCTGAAGAACTTTCAGTGGTGGGAGTGGATTTTGTGATATAGGTTCAGACTCATTAATGGACTCAGGTGAACTAGACTCATCAGTTGCACCAAGCATATTTTTTATGGCCTGACTTTCAGGTTCCAATATTTCACCAGTGTTAAAGTTTGGTAATTTGCTATCTAGGTTGATTCTTTCAATCCAGTCACTGGGTTTTCGTGCCATTTCCTTGTTAAAGGATATGCCTGAAGGCTGAAATGCCTTCTCACTATGATTCTCACTTGAGGACTCAGTGTTTTGATCTTCCCTAATAATAGCTTTCTTATTACTTGGTGTGAGACTCACTGAGTCAAAAACCCTAGGGTTTTCTGAGTCCACTTATATATCACAACATTTTCTTTTTTAAGTTCATCCTGAAGAGCTTGATTTTGTTTTACTAGTTCAGTGTTTTGAATTTGAAGTGTAACAGCCTCAAGCTTTGCTTGTTTTAAAACTAGTAATTCATCTCTACACTTGTTTAACTCAAAAATTAACTTATTGAATTTTGAAAACAGATTTTGTCTTTGCTCTTCAATGAACTTAACATCCACATTTAAGTATTTTAAGTAGGATTGCCAATCAACATCATCATCCATAGATAACAAGATGTTTACCTTTTTCATGGTGATGTTGACCCATTCTCCATTTCTAGCATGGCTTTTTCCAACAGCCAGCTTGTTGTCATCTGGAAGTGCCATCAGTGTACTAACCCTTACTTCTTCATCAGAGGAGACATCTTCCTCATCCCAATCACAGGCTTCTGATACGCGAGATTGCGCCCTCGCAACAGGTTTTACCTCTCAAGGGATCTTGAGAAGCTTGCAATCCCCACCAGGCAGTGTACCTAATCGTTGTAGTATAGTATAGTGACAAGTACCGGGGGATTGATCATTCAACTCAGGAATAGTGTCGTTAGGATTAGAAAGCCTACTAAACTAGGTCTAGAGGTGAGGGATGATTCTTTTTGTATTTTTTATATTTTATGAAAGCAAGTAAAATCTCAGGTTTTGAAGGAGTGGGCGGAATTATTTGCTAGTCAACTAACCCAATTAACTACAAATGCAATCAAAATAAAATAAAAAGAAACGAAATTAAACTAATGTGGTGGAAACAATAATGAGAAAAGATGTGTTTACTTAGATTTCATTACTCCCTAGATATCTTTTACCGGATTATTAGCTTGTTACAATTGCATGGATGAAGGGTTATATTCCTTAATACTAGTCGTAGGGCCGTGTACAATATTCCCTAACTCTATAAGCTCCTACTTCACTCCTATGTTGAGCCGACTAAAAGCTCCTAACATGGGATCATTAGAATTCACTTATGCATTAAATACAACCAAAAATCATAGTACACCTCCGATCATGTTTCTTAAGACGTTCAAGCAAGTTACCAATGGAAGTCTGCCAGTTTTCTTAAGCCTAACATCGAATACAATCATCCACAACAATTATAAGCAAACAATCAACCAATAGTCAACATCTAGGTTTCACTACATCTAAGCAAACACAATAAAAACCTAGCCTAGCATGTTAAAAGAAAGACAAGCATAAGATAGAATCAAACAACACATAGACATATCGAATGATTATTGGAAGACTTATCTTTATTCAAACACGGATGAAAGAAGGGTTTGAAACCCCTACAATATGATGAAAATTCGACCTATGGTTTGTGGTAAAGTTCCTCCTAATATTCCACTCCTTTATAATGAAAAATTGGAAATATATATAGAGAGAATACATCCTGATGGCGTCACGTTGTAGGGTCTGACGCCGTCAACTCGCCGCCAATATAAAATTCGTATTGCCTAGATCTAGTCTTGACGCCTTCATGTGTAAATATACTATGGGCCGTCACTTGCATTTTGACCCTGACGGCCTTGGTGACACCGTCAGGTCAATAACACTAAAAAATGTTCTGGGCCGTCACGTGTATTTTCCACTTCCACCTTTTTGCCACTCTTGATGCCGTCATGTGTTAGATCTTGACATCGTCAGGTACTGTTCCCAGCAAGGATTTTGAGACTTTGCCGTTTTCTTCACTTTTATGCTCCAAAAACGTCCAAATTGCTTCCTTTTCCAGATTTCTCCTCAAAAGTACCTAAAATGACAAAAGGAACGATTTAGGGCAGTAATTGATCAAATAATCACGAATTCGTGCTTAAATGACCCCTTAAAAGCGGTACACTTTTCGCCTTATCAAATACCCTTACACTTGAGATTTACTTGTCCTCAAGCAAATGCGCTTTTATTCTAATCAAAATACAAGTTAGGGGTCATTTAACACTAATATAAAAGTAATTACAACAAATAATCATTCCACTAAAAACCAAAAACAAGCACGGAGGTCATATACTAGCACCTCACAAATAGTGTTTAGATACTCACATCTCTCGGGTGTAATAAAGTATATATCACAATATGGAAATGGAAAACATCTCTCACTACCTGTCATAGCAAATAGATTACCATAGGCTTGGGAAAGGATCAAACCTCCACCACTTGGCGTAAGCACCTAGGATAAACTATCAAAGAGGTCTTTTAAAGGGTTATAACGTTAGGTGTAGGGATATGGAAAACACGGTTTTGTTGGATAAAGGCAATATTTACTGGTGGCGAGTTAATCATCTTGGTTAATTACATGTATAATATGGCATTTCTAAGCCAAGACTCGACTCGACTTAAGCTAATAAGTAACAAAACTTAAAACAAACATAGAATGAAACGGGATGGTAGTCCATATGTTTTTCTCTTTTTCCTTTTCTATTTTTTTTTCTATTTTTTTTTTTTTTTTTTTTTTGCATACACTTTTACCCTACCATCCAAAATAATACATCATAGGGGATTTACATTCCCCTTACACTTGAATTTTTACATACTTTACAATAAACTACTCTAATGACTCAAATCAAGATAATCAAAACACTTGGAGTACTTTTTAAGATTAACGCACATATGGGGGTAATAATTTGATGTTCTTCCCCATTACTCCATATTACTAGTACTTTACCCATGAGTCCCTGATGAGGCGAAAAATGATCCGTTTTTAGGGGGTCATTTAAGCCCGAATCCGAATTTATTTGATCAAATATTGCCCTAAATCGTTCCTTTTGTGATTTTAGGTGTTTGGAGAGTGAATTCTGGAAAAGAGGCTATTTTGGACGTTTTTGGAGCATAAAGTGAAGAAAACAACAAAGTACCAAATCCAAGCTGGAATTACAAGGTGACGGCGTCAAGGATTTACTCTTGACGGCGTCAGAAAGGATGAATATTTTACCGAAGGTTGTGAAGGCGTCAGATGAAGAGATGACGGCGTCAAAATGACCAAGATTAATTTACCGAGGGTGGTGACGGCGTCACATAGGCCGTCACGATTGGATCTAGGGCGTCCGAGGAAGTATATGGCGGCGAGTTGACGGCGTCAGATTTTACTCTTGATGCCGTCAGGACGATTTTCCTATATATAGTTTTCTAGTTTTTTCATTAAAGGGAGAGAAGTTTTGGTGAAACCCTAAAGACGATTTTGGTGCCTCTTTTACAGGTTTTTCAAGGGTTCCAAACCCTTGAGACCTTGCATTGTAATTGAGATAAGTATACTCTTAATTCAATCAATATGTCTATGTGTTGGTTGTCTATCTTTTGTTCTTATCTTAATTCTACTATGCTAGGCTAAATTTCCTTTGTGTTTGCTTAGATCTAATGAAACCTAGATGTTGATTATGTGTTGATTACTTGTCTATTCTTGTTTTGAATGAATGATATTATATGTTAGGCTTAAGAAAACTGGCAGATCTCCAAATGGTAACATGCTTGAACGTCTTAAGAAACATGAACCGAGGCGTACTAGGTCTTTATTGGTTGTATTTAATGCATGAGCCACTGTTTACAATCCCTATAGTTGTGCTGGGTCATGGTGTAGGAGGAGATAAGAGCTCATAGAGTTGGGGAGTTATGTATGCCACTCCACGAATGGTATTAAGGAATACAACCCGTCATTCATACAAGTGTAACAAGTAATTAACATGTAAAAGATATCTAGGGAGTAATGAAGTCTAAGTAAACACAATTTCTCCAACCACTGCTCACAACCTTAGTTTAATATTAGTTTAATTTCATTTTCATTAGTTAATTAGTTATAAAGTAGTTTTTTGGGTTAGTTGATTAGCAACTAATTCCGCCCACTCCTTCAAAACCCGAGATTTTACTTGCTTTCATAAAATATAAAAACACAAAAATAATCATCTTCCATCTCTAGAACTATTAATTAGGCTTTCTAATCCTAGCGACACTATTCCTAAGCTGAACGATCAATCCCCCGGTACTTGTCACTATACTATACTACAACGATCAGGTACACTGCCTGGTGGGGGTTGTAAGCCTCGCGAGATCCCTCAAGAGGTAAAGCAAGGTGCGATTCCCACGCATCAAGTTTTTGGCGCCGCAGCCCGGGGAATAGTTATTGTCTAGGTTAGGATTTCTTTTTATTAGGTCTACTTGCTAGATTCCTTTCTAGTAAGATTTTATTTTTATTTTTAGGTCTTCTTTAGTCTATCTTATTTCTTTGTGCATTTGTTAGTAAATTAAACTCATTGACTATTCCGTTGACCATTATGGAAAACGCGAATCCACCCCTTTCCCCTAGTGAAGTAGCTGTGTTACGTGAACAAATTGAGAGTGAGATTAGGGAGCTTAGAGAGCTTAATAGGTTGATCAAGATTGAACTCGAACATACGTTTAGCGACCTAGCAACCGTCTTGTATTCAAATAAGGACCTAGGGCCTGATGACTTTGTGAGTGTTATTAAGAAACCAGAAGAGGAAATGGATCCGAGGCTTAACGACCACTTTAACCTATACCCCACTAAGGAGGAGATTGCATACTATAATAACCTTATTGATAACCCGCGATCTCCCTTCACCATAATTGAACCTAAGATCAAGAGAGGCGATCCTAAGAGCGCTAAGATACCATGTATGATTGGATATAAGCACATTAGCAATGCTTACATTGACTTTAAATCTCCAATCAACATTATGTCCTCAACGATTTATAATGATATAGTGAACATAAGACTTGAACCTAGAAGGGATCCCAAGTACCCTGGTGGAGTTTGTAACTTTGTCGGGAGAGTCAAAGGTTTATGTGTCTTTGTTGGTAATTTCACTTTTGTCACCGACTTTATGGTTGTGGAGGATCTTGCTAATGTTATTGATTGTCGATTATCCAATGTTGTGTTTGGCAAACCATTTGTTGAGGAGTCTAAGTTAGAATATGATGAGGTAGAGGGCACGATTCGATTTGCAAGCAACACCGATAGTATCACTTATAGGATGCCCAATAAGATGAAAGAATTCCGCTTTATATCTCGTTTTGATCAGGATAATGTTGGTGCTTTTGAGGATATTGATAAGGAGGATAAGAAAAAGGGCATGGACTATGTATGGGAAAAAAGGAGTCTTTACTACAAAAATTGCTTGGCCCTTGGACCAAGGTATAAAGTTGATGAAGAGTTTGCCCGAGCAATGATGGGGGCGATAGAGAAAAAGGTGATTGGTTTCTACAAGGAATATTTACAATCGGAGAATGGAACCAATGATGAAATCACGTAGTAACCCACAACTTTGAGTCTAGCTACAAGACTCGTAAATAAAGAAAAGCGCTTCTTGGGAGGCAACCCATGTTTTGTGTGATTTTAATTGTTTGATTGTTATTTGCTTCCGTATGCATGTTTTATTTTTATTGTTGGTTGATCATGTTTCTCAATTAAAATGTGGAAATACTTTATTATGTTGTTTAGCCTAGTCTTAACTTCAACCTAAAGGTATTTTTGCAAAAGATAAGTGTAAGGGGAAACCCCAAATATGTTTTTTAAGAAACAAACCGATCATGATTCTCCACAATATTTAATGAACATGTGTATTCGTATTGTTAGAGTCAAATGCTTGTATTGAGTCATGATGTAGTTTTGCAGGATTTTCCAGGAAGTAGGACAAAGTTTTTCCAGAAATTTTCCGGAAACTTAACATAAAGATTTCTGCAGGTTCATTCTGACGGCGTCAGGCAATTGCTCTTGACGGCGTTAGGAGTCAAAAATCTGGAAATTTTACCAGTTTTGTTTTTCTAACGGAGTCTTATAAGTTTTTGTGAATTATTAAGTTTTATAATCTCCAGGAAATCTGCAAACTTCATTCCACAAGCATTATATCTTATTTTGTTTTCTAGGATTTAGTAACTTATATAGGATGCCGCCGATTTTACGCGAGGTTGCCTTGTCTACTTTTGTCAGGATTTACAGGTTATTTGAGACAAGAAGATGATTTATATTCTGGAAGGGAAGCTTTGATTGTTCGTTTTCTTGGAGGAAGATTTAACCTGGCCAACCTAAAATCCATACCGAGCGAATCAGGGGAGTATTTGAATTCATTCTCTTTACTTTTAACTTTTACATTCTTTACTTGAACATTGGGGACAATGTTCATCTTAAGTGTAAGGGGAGGGTAAAAAGATGATACCTTACATATGCACTTTCGCTTGAGTTTGTTTTGTTTGATAGTAGATGAGTAATAAAACTATGAGAAATACTTGTTAGTGCAATTTTAGCGCCAAATTTAAAATTTTTTACAACATTTAGGAGTGAAACTTTAGCCATAGCAAGCGTCTCATGGATAGGAGGTTGTATGACTAGCACATAACCGTATATTCAGAAAAATTTTCCACCCAAAAATGTGAGGTTCGCCTTTAGATTTGATAGGAAAAGCATTCATTATTGGTGCTTATGAGTGTACCGGTAGCATTTAGATTCTAGAACTTGCGTTAGTGATGCATCCCGAGACCGCTAGTGAGACTACATTCGTGTAGTAGGATTTACTACATGATAAGAGGCATTAGGATCACCCTTGTGTTAAACCCGTATTACGATTACTTGACCATTTAAGTCATATTACTTGGCTAGTTAAGTCAACTAATTTTTCCCACACCCTTAGCGTTGTACTCATTTTTAGTACACGATACCCCTAGTACACCCCTCCGAGCCTATCTTTTCGTTTCTAACTTTAAGCATTTTACTTAAAGGAAGAATTTGTTACACCCCACTTAAATGTACACCCAAATCGCCTTAGCCTTCCGTGTATGCGCTCATTTTTAGTGCATTATTGTTATTTGTTAAACCCTAAGTTAACTTTCTAATTGATTACATGGTTGCTAAGTCGAGTCATATCCTTGTACATATTGTTTTGGGACGATTGGGACTCATGGGTAAGTACTTATTTTATGGAGTAATGGGGAAGAACAACACTTATTACCCCCATATGTACGTTAATCTTAAAAGTGCTCCAAGTGTTTTGATTTTCTTAATTCGAGTCATTAGAATAGTTTAATGTAAAGTATGTAAAGATTCAAGTGTAAGGGGAATGCTCAAACCCCTATGATGTATTATTTTGGATGGTAGGGTAAGAGTGTATAAAAAAAAAAAAAAAAAAAAAAAAAAAAAATCGAAAAAATCAAGAAAAAGAAAAAAAAAATAGAAAAGAAAGAGAGAAAAAACATACGGACTACCATCCCGTTTTCATTCTATGTTCATTTTATGTTTTTAGTTATTTTTCATTTATTAGCTTAAGTCGAGTCTAGTCTTGGCTTAGCAACGCCATCTTGTACATGTAATTAACTAAGATTGTTAACTCGCCACCAGTAAAATCCCCTTTATCCAACAAAACCGTGTAATTCATATCCCTACACCTAACGTTATAACCTTTTAAAAAGACCTCTTTGATAGTTTATCCTAGGTGCTTACGCCATGTGGTGGAGGTTTGATCCTTTCCCAAGCCTATGGTAATCTATTTTGCTATGACAGGTAGTGAGAGATATCTTCCATTTCCATAATGTTATATTACTTTATTACACCCGAGAGATGTGAGTATCTAAACACTATTTGTGAGGTGCTTGTGTATGACCTCCGTGCTTGTCTATTGGTCTTTAGTGGAACGATTATTTGTTGTAATTACTTTTATATTAGTGTTAAATGACCCCTAACTTGTCTTTTGAGTAGAATAAAAGCTCATTTACTTGAGGACAAGCAAATCTCAAGTGTAAGGGTATATGATGAGGCGAAAAATGATCCATTTTTAGGGGGTCATTTAAGCCCGAATCCGAATTTATTTGATCAAATATTGCCCTAAATCGTTCCTTTTGTGATTTTAGGTGTTTGGAGAGTGAATTCTGGAAAAGAGGCTATTTTGGACGTTTTTGGAGCATAAAGTGAAGAAAACAACAAAGTACCAAATCCAAGCTGGAATTACAAGGTGACGGCGTCAAGGATTTACTCTTGACGGCGTCAGAAAGGATGAATATTTTACCGAAGGTTGTGAAGGCGTCAGATGAAGAGATGACGGCGTCAAAATGACCAAGATTAATTTACCGAGGGTGGTGACGGCGTCACATAGGCCGTCACGATTGGATCTAGGGCGTCCGAGGAAGTATATGGCGGCGAGTTGACGGCGTCAGATTTTACTCTTGATGCCGTCAGGACGATTTTCCTATATATAGTTTTCTAGTTTTTTCATTAAAGGGAGAGAAGTTTTGGTGAAACCCTAAAGACGATTTTGGTGCCTCTTTTACAGGTTTTTCAAGGGTTCCAAACCCTTGAGACCTTGCATTGTAATTGAGATAAGTATACTCTTAATTCAATCAATATGTCTATGTGTTGGTTGTCTATCTTTTGTTCTTATCTTAATTCTACTATGCTAGGCTAAATTTCCTTTGTGTTTGCTTAGATCTAATGAAACCTAGATGTTGATTATGTGTTGATTACTTGTCTATTCTTGTTTTGAATGAATGATATTATATGTTAGGCTTAAGAAAACTGGCAGATCTCCAAATGGTAACATGCTTGAACGTCTTAAGAAACATGAACCGAGGCGTACTAGGTCTTTATTGGTTGTATTTAATGCATGAGCCACTGTTTACAATCCCTATAGTTGTGCTGGGTCATGGTGTAGGAGGAGATAAGAGCTCATAGAGTTGGGGAGTTATGTATGCCACTCCACGAATGGTATTAAGGAATACAACCCGTCATTCATACAAGTGTAACAAGTAATTAACATGTAAAAGATATCTAGGGAGTAATGAAGTCTAAGTAAACACAATTTCTCCAACCACTGCTCACAACCTTAGTTTAATATTAGTTTAATTTCATTTTCATTAGTTAATTAGTTATAAAGTAGTTTTTTGGGTTAGTTGATTAGCAACTAATTCCGCCCACTCCTTCAAAACCCGAGATTTTACTTGCTTTCATAAAATATAAAAACACAAAAATAATCATCTTCCATCTCTAGAACTATTAATTAGGCTTTCTAATCCTAGCGACACTATTCCTAAGCTGAACGATCAATCCCCCGGTACTTGTCACTATACTATACTACAACGATCAGGTACACTGCCTGGTGGGGGTTGTAAGCCTCGCGAGATCCCTCGAGAGGTAAAGCAAGGTGCGATTCCCACGCATCAGTCCCTATCGTCCCAAAACAATATGTACAAGATATGACTCGACTTAGCAACCATGTAATCAATTAGACAATTAACTAAGGGTTTAAACATATAACAATAATGCACTAAAGATGAGTGCATACAAGGAAGGCTAAGGCGATTTGGTTGCACATTTGGGTGGATTGTAAACAAATTCTTCCTTTAAGAAAAAATGCTTAAAGTTAGAAACGAAAAGATAGGCTCGGAGGGGTGTACTAGGGGTATCATGTACTAAAAATGAGTACAACGCAAAGGTGTGGGAAAAATTAGTTGACTTCGCTAGTCAAGTAATATGACTTAAATAGTCAAGTAATTATGATACGGCTTTAACACAAGGGTGATCCTAATGCCTCTTATCATGTAGTAAATCCTACTACACGAATGTAGTCTCACTAGCGGTCTCGGGATGCATCACTAACGCAAGTTTTAGAATCTAAATACTACCGGTACACTCATAAGCACTAATAATGAATGCTTTTCCTATCAAATCTAAAGGCGAACCTCACATATTTGGGCGGAAATTTTTTTTGAGTGGTACGGTTTTGTGCTAGTCATACAACTCCTATCAATGAGACGCTTGTTAAGGCTAAAGTTTCACTCCTAAATGTTGTAAAAAAATTTAAATTTTCCGCTAAAATTGCACTAACAAGTATTTCTCTTAGTTTTATTACACACCTACTATCAAACAAACAAACTCAAGTGCAATTGTATCCTATAAGGTATCATCATTTACCATCCGCTTACACTTAGGATGAACATTGTCCCCAATGTTCAATTAAAGGATGTAAAAGTAAAATAGGTAAAAGAATGAAAACAAATACTTCCCTGATTCGTTCGGTGTGGATAGTGTGTCAACAAGGTTAGATCTTCCTCCAAGAAAATGAGCATTGAAAGCTTCCCTCCAGAAATATAAATCATCTTCTTGTCATATATAACCTGTTAAACCTGAGAAAACAATCAAGGCAAACCTCGCGTAAAATCGGCGGCAGTCTATATATATACAAAAAATAAATCCTAGAAAACAATTTAAGATATAATGCTTTTGGAATGAATGTTTGCAGATTTTCTGGAGTTTATAAAACTAAAGAATCAACAAAAACTTTAAGACTCCGGTTTAAACAAAATTCGCAAAATTTTTCAGAATTTTAGTACCTGACGCCATCAAGTTGTAACTCCTGACGTCGTCAGAATGTTCCTGGAAAAATCTTATGTTAAATTTCCGGAAAATTTCTGGAATAACTTATGCCTCATTTCCTGGAAAATCCTGTAAAACATCATTATGACTCGATACAAGCATTTGACTCTAACAAATACTAATACACATGTTCATTTTATATTGTAGTGAATCATGTCCAATTTCATTCTTATAAACAAATTTGGATTTTCCTTACACTTAGCTTTTGCAAAATACCATTATATGTTATTAAGACGAAGTTAAAAACAAAATAAAGCATTTTCACAATTTACTTTGAAACATGATTTACCAACAATAAAAATAAGACATGCATACGAAAACAAATAAAATCAAACAAATAAAAACACACAAAAACATGGGTTGCCTCCCAAGAAGCGCTTTTCTTTATTAACGAGTCTTGTAGCTAGACTCAAGGTCATGGGCTACCGTGTGTCGCTTATGCTCACATATCCAAGTGTGAGCCATCTAATAGTTGCCTCATCTTTCTTATAGTTATCACTTAGCTCTAAACATCCTTGATAATCCCTTTTATTCTTTTCATGAGGATATTTAAGCCCTTTACTTTTATCATTCTCACTTAGCATATCAAGGGGTGGATACCTATTACATTTCTCCATAGAAAAATCCTTGAACCTAGGGTGTGCACGGGGCATTTGGTAAACAAAATCTTCATCCCCATCCGAGAAGGTAATTAACCCTTCCATAAGTTTTTCATCTAGGGTGGTTAACCTTTTGAAGGGTTTTCCAAACACAACTTGGGTTAAGTTACTATCGATAAATTCTCCTAGATTCTCCATAACCATAAACTCAACCAGATAAACAAAGCTTCCTACAAACACATGCAATGCCATTGCCCTAGCAACAATATTATCTTATTTGTATTCTAACTCATCTACCATAATTTTATTGTATTCACTACGCGAGATTATGTTCATTGGTAGAGATGAGTTAAGATAGGCATCAAAGCTCCTAAATCCAATCTTACAAGGAAACTGCATATTAAATGAGTTGTCATTCTCAATCCTTGTTCTAGGGTCGACATACCTAAGAGGGTTCATCTCATCTTCCATCCTATCCTCATTAATTACATCACCATCATCTAGATCCTCATCGGAGTCTGAATAGTAAAAATGACTAACCCTATGGTCATTATCTTGGTCAGACTCCTCCATCTCAGAATTATTGTCAAAGTGATGGTCAGGCGAGAGGTTAGGTGGATTCTCATTTTCCACCAAAGGGATTGGGGCGGGTAGTTGGAAAATCCTACGACGAAAAACACAAATAACAGGAATCAAACGATCAATGCTATTGTTGTCCATCAAGATAGTTTACGAACAAAGGAACAAAGAAGTGAGATAGACTAAAGAAAACCTAAAAATAAAAATAAAAATCTTACTAGAAAGGAGTCTAGCAAGTAGACCTAATAAAAAGAAATTCTAACCTAGACAATAACTATTCCCCGGGCTGTGGCGCCAAAAACTTGATACGCGGGATTGCGCCCTCGCAACAGGTTTTACCTCTCAAGGAATCTTGAGAAGCTTGCAATCCCCGCCAGGCAGTGTACCTGATCGTTGTAGTATAGTATAGTGACAAGTACCGGGGGATTGATCGTTCAACTTAGGAATAGTGTCGCTAGGATTAGAAAGCCTACTAAACTAGGTCTAAAGGTGAGGGATGATGCTTTTTGTATTTTTTATATTTTATGAAAGCAAGTAAAATCTCGGGTTTTGAAGGAGTGGGCGGAATTAGTTACTAGTCAACTAACCCAATTAACTACAAATGCAATCAAAATAAAATAAAAAGAAACAAAATTAAACTAATGTGGTGGAAACAATAATGAGAAAAGATGTGTTTACTTAGATTTCATTACTCCCTAGATATCTTTTACCGGTTGATTAGCTTGTTACAATTGCATGGATGAAGGGTTATATTCCTTAATACTAGTCGTAGGGTCGTGTACAATATTCCCTAACTCTATAAGCTCCTACTTCACTCCTATGTCGAGCCGACTAAAAGCTCCTAACATGGGATCATTAGAATTCACTTATGCATTAAATACAACCAAAAATCATAGTACACCTCCGATCATGTTTCTTAAGATGTTCAAGCAAGTTACCAATGGAAGTCTGCCAGTTTTTTTAAGCCTAACATCGAATACAATCATCCACAACAATTATAAGCAAACAATCAACCAATAATCAACATCTAGGTTTTACTACATCTAAGCAAACACAATAAAAACCTAGCCTAGCATATTAAAAGAAAGACAAGCATAAGATAGAATCAAACAACACATAGACATATTGAATGATTATTGGAAATGTTGAGTGGACTGAAGCATTTTTTTTATTGAAACTTGCTAGTTCCTGAAGAAGAACTACTACCAGATGGTTTGTAAGAAGGGTCTGAGGTTGTTTTTGAAAAACAGTCTTTAGCAAAGTGACCCTTTTTGCCACAGTTGAAATATTCAGTGGATTCATTTGCCTTAGCTTTTTGAAAATTTGACTTGTTTCTTTTAATAAAACGTTTTGAGTTTGCTAAAAGAGCTCTTTCCTGAAATTCAACTTGAAGATCATTGAGGTACTCTTCACTGGTTCTCATATCAACCTCATCATCAGAATCATCTTAAAAATCCTGCACAACACCATTAGAGTAGAAGGCAGTGGATATGGGTGAAACAGTCAGGGCCTTTTTGGTTTCTTGAGCCTTTTCAGGGTATTGCCTTGCGATTAGGTTGTCTTCATAGACAAACTTCCCATAAATTTGAGGAAGCTCAAGATTCTGAATGTGATTAGCATTCCTAAGACCCTGAGAGAAGTTTAACCACTTCTCAGGGAGACTGTTGACAAAGCCAACGTTAATTTCATGCTTAGACAGTACTACACCATCATTTGAGAGCTCATTGAGCAAGGTTTTGTATCGGGTATAGGTCTGAGAGAGGCTTTCAGATTCTTTGACCCTGAAAGTGTTATACTCAAGTTTCAGGTCCATGATCCTGTTTTCCTTGGTATCTGAGGGACCTTCAAAGCTATGAACCAAGTCAAGCCAGGTTTGTTTGGCTGTAGGACAGTTAATGACTGATTCCATTGTATCATCAGGGAGACATGATATAATGATGCTTTTCAGGCGTTGGTCCTGATTGACCACCCTCCTCTCATCAGGAGTCCAATGTGCTTCAGGTTTGGGCAAACCTTGAGCAGTCATTGGGACAAAGGGACCTTCATTGATGCATGTGATGTAGTATGGTTCCATACCAGTCAAGTAGCAAAGCATACGCTTTTTCCACTTGCTAAATTTTTCAGCTTCTAGTCTAGGAGCTATAGCTGAATAGCTACCTCCTTTTTTATCAACTAGCTGGGGTAACATCGCTATCAGCCATGGTGGGATCTTGATTTTAAAAACTTTTAGCACTCTTTTGTTTGAAATTTTTTTGAAAAGTTTTACAAATCAGAGGCTCTACTTGTTGGACCCTTTTACTTGGTTATGGTTAACTACAAAGTTAATCTAACCAAGTTCCATGATGTAGCGAAGTGTTGATTAATTATCAAAAGTAAATAAACGTAAAAGATAAGACACAAAGTTTTCAACGTTTAATTCTTTATTAGAAATTAATCAAAATAATTATACCCAAGTGTTTGCGGAACAACACTTGGGATTGAAATGACAAGTATGGTATACTCCTCACTAAACTCAAACTAAGTTTGAGTGACAACTAAGATCCTACTGAGCTATCACAGGGATTGTGTTGTTCTTTGGAGAGAGTAGAGATTTGGTTTGTGAATGTCTAAGAATTAAGTGCACAAACGTAATCTTTACCTCTCCCACTTATTCTCTATTTATACACAGGTAGATTCTAACACATACCTAATGGACAAAGACTACAAGACAAATTGCATCATCCTACATTGGACAAAATACATACGTATTTCGTCCCTGTTACATATGACTATAAGTAGTAAAGGGCATAGATGCTTTCTGGTCTTCAGTGTTGACACATGTCTTGGTATTATACTCATTCAGGGAAAGTTGACCTTTGCATGATAAGGACCTTCCCTTATCCATTCAAACTTATCCCGCCTAATCCTGCCTTTACTTCAATCTTCTTATCTTCTGTCTTTGTTCACTCAGTGATCTTAGTTGTTGAGAAGTCATAGGACTCAGTGAGTTATTGTCATCCCTCTCTGAGTCCATCATCTTCTTCTTTGGCTCAGGTATCATTCACTGAGAACCGCCTCAATGAATGGTGAACCTTTCTTCATAGATTCGCCCTAAGCATCTTGAGGATGACTCACTGAACAACTATGCATTCAGTGACTTGTTTGGTGTTCTCGGTTATCAAACACTTAGGATATTTTATGTTCAAATCCTAGATTAAGGAGTTTGGGTTTTAACAGACCGAACAATATGTTCATGTAATATTTTAAAAAACTTGTGTCATTGTGTAGTGGAATAATGAAACTTTGAAAAATAACAGTTTTACTTAAATAAATATAAAAGTACTCAATTTGTTTGATATACTTGGAAAATACCATGTTATCTTAAGTAAATATAAAAGTACTCAACTTCCTACTTTTAGCTTAGGTTTAGTGGAAGTCTTTTGGTTTATTTTGAGTGTATGTGTGTTTGCGCTTATGTAATATTATCTAATATGTTGTGTGTTGGTTAGGATCATGATACAATTGATGTAACGACCAATTATTTTGCATATCCAGTAATGGAAATTGGTCTGTTGTATGTACATTATTTGTTTATTTGGGTTGTTGGTTCATGTGCACAATTAGAATTCAGCAAAAGGTAGCAACACATTGTACCACATAGTCTTGAATTTTTCTAACTCATTAACACAATGGATGTTTTGAAAGGAAATGCCCTCTTCAAATCATATTCCAAACACCCAAGTTTTCAAATTTTGGAGTGTATGACTGGAAAATACAAATGCTCATGGATACACTCCTGCCAATAAGCATTTGCATTTTGACTTTAGAAAGTCAATCTGCAATTGGCAAATGGCATAAGTGTATCTGCAAATGCAAAAACAGTCAAAGTTTTATTAATTTGGAGTTGGTAGTTTTCAATTGTAATGCAATCTGCAAATGTATAGTCTAAGCAAAATACACTACTGAATCATATAAATAAATATAACTAGAAACTTAATATTAATGCTTCTTCAAAGTCATTACAATTACACGGTTACAGCCATTAGATAAAAAAAAATCAACATAAAGATACAAAATAACTGAGAAAACATAACCCCAAAATACAATCATCATGATCATAATCTAATCTTCATCAGAGGGGACTTCATGAACCTTCATAAGCTTAGTTTGGTGTTCCTTCTCCCTAATCCCATCAGTTATATCATTGATTAGATCAGTCAACAAAATAATCCTGTTACGCTCCCTTTCTTGTGTATCAACTAGACAACGACGGATAGCAACTGCTTTTACGTTCAATAGACCCAGATGTTGCGTCTCGTTGAGTGTTACTTGACGGTCCTCAACTTTCTTTTCTAGTTGACTACGCTCTTCCACGAATCGCTGCAAACAACTCTTGTCTTCAGTCATTTCATTGTTGAAATGACCCTTGAATTCCGTTGCCAAATTATAAGACCCAGATACTTCTTTGATTTCATTTATGTTGTTGGAAAAAGAAAAAGAAGCCATGATAAGTTATGTTAGAAAAAGTATGTTAGATTAACTATTTATGTCATATGTGTTGTGTGTTACCATTGATATAAATATAGTTACTTTCGGTCAAACTGCTATTAGATGTGAAAGGATGGGTAGTTATTGTGTGTTCATGCATGTGGAAGGGAAGTTAATGATGATTTACTATTAATTCGTGTGGCTCAAGGGTGACAATCAAATCATGTGGCCTTGTAAGTCATATAAAAACAAAAATTGGTAATAATAACCAAAGATATATTACACATTAAACACACACACACAATTAATATTTGTTCATGTATGTGAAAGTGAAATGAAGCATGAGTAATTACTGTGTGGCTCAGGGGTGGTAATTAAAGCCACTGTGCTTATAAGTGACATACAAACATGATAAATTAATCACTAACAAATCAACATCTCAACCTAAACACAAACATATACTCACAAAAAAACCAGCTTTTTTATAACAAAGAAAAAGATGACAACACCTATGCCATTTTTCAAGGAGTTGGCTGCTGCTGCTGGGTCAAGCTTGGTTAGGGACATGATGGTTGAAAGGTTCGAGAGGGAGGTCAGTGTCACATTAGTGGATGAAGGGTAGCTAAGAAAAAAAGCCAAGGAGATAATGAGTCGTGTGGCTGAGAGGGACTTTGTGCTTGGAGAGCTGGGGATGGTGTTTGCTTTTGAATCCTCTGTTCAGAGCATTTCAGATCTCATGAATCTGCAAACCCAAGATTTGACGGAGGTGTCAATGATCTTGGTGAATGTTATGAAGAAACAAAAGCAAGCAGCGGAGCTTTTGTTGTTCATTGACAAGCTCAAGGCCATGCCATACTGATGCATTATGTTTTGTCTTTTGAAGATGTCTTATGAGTTACTACTTAAGTAATGTAAGCTTTATGAATGTGAAATTTATGTTGGAACATACCTTTCATGTTTTTTGTTTTTTTTATTGCTGTGGTGCTGTTGTCGTCATGTGTTGGTTGTTTGGTCTGCTCATATGTTGGATTGTTTCAATACCGTTCGGATTAACTTTTTGGCGAATAGTGCACCTGTTACAATAAGGTGACTGTTAATGGTAAGTTATGGCATTGCTTAAAAAACGATAACATATTGCTGCTTGTAAAATTTACCTTAACTGTAGTAAGAGCAATCCCTGAGACCCTTGGGTTTAGAAATATCTGGTGCCCACCATCCTAGTTCCTATGATAAAAATGTTTTGGTTAATTCAAGTGTCTATTATCACAAAGTTTTCAACATACATAAAAAGAGAATGTCAACTTGACCTTCCTAGTTGATTCACACGCGTTTATCATCCTTGTGAATAACCTCGTCTAACGATGGGACCAGCAGAGACCACATGTTTAGCTGCAATCAGGCGTTGTTGATTGAATGGATGTCAGACACCCGATGACCGATTGGATGAGTCCAGCTCTGACATGCCATTCAATCAACAGAGTCGGATTACTGCAAAACCTCAAAGTCGTGGCAAATAAATGACAATATTGATAGTTCGCAAAACCTCAACATCCACATAAGAGAAACATCTTTGCAGCCTTGAGGTTAACAAAGTTGCCAATGATTGACTTGCCACAATCAGAATCAATTACAACCTGCAAGCATTAAGAACTGTACTTAGTCTGTAACTGGATTTCATAATAATATATTTTCACCCTATACTTAGTCTACTAAAACCATGGAGTAAGGTGCAAACACAGCCAACTTGAATCATTCAGAAATTCTTGTACTTAATCAAGCTCTTACCTTGGCCATAATGGAGGTTCGGGTCGATTTATATTCACTCTAATTGACACCTGAACTTGACCTTTGCTAGACGAAGTGCAGCATAAAGAGTGTCGATAAGATCCTTTATTTTTTTACACAAATTATGTTCAAAGCATACCAACCTATTTTGAAAAAAAACAACAATTCACAAAAAAAATAATTAAAAATAAGCAAAATTAACAAATTACATATAGTGAAAATGCATATCAAACCAACATAAAAAATAAACAAAAAAGTACCTTAATTTTACTTAAACAAAGAGTATAACACCTAATCTGAAAAGGGTACAATCAGATTCAATCGGATCCCTCAAAAGCTGCAAAAAGATTATAACACCTATTCTGAAAAGGCTATAATCATATTCAACCGGATCCCTCACAAGCTGAAAAAAACTTCACAAAACCAATGGCGGTAGAGTGGGCCGGAGCCGCCGTGAATTAGAATCAATAAGCCAGTTTCCGATGAAGACGACGGACTAAAGGGGATACAACGGGATGGTCCACGATGGAGACGACAACTTTGCGCGACGGCGATGGCGAGAAAGAGACGTTGACTGGTTTACCATTTTTGTATGTATGATTGTAGCCTTCTTCTCGTACATAGATCAATATATGGTTCGTTGTTTTAATCCATGTTAAATGACCAAAATACCTAGTTGCTCATGTATTGGTTGCCCAAAAAATAAATGTTGCCCAAAATACAATACGTTGCATGTACCGCGTACCAACAGTGGTTGGTCGGACACGTGTCATCCTGTAGTTGGTTACACGTTAGTTGCCCTGGGCAACCCGGGCTAAAACGAGAATTTTCAAAAAAATGGCTAAATAGGCCTAACCCGTAGGGCAACGGGCCATTTTGATAATTTTCCATAATTAAAATCATGTGAATATATGCATAAACTCGAGATTTACTTACGAAAATCATTCTCTATTTTAAGATTACTTTCGTTAAATTATGGAAATTAATCATGATCTATATCGCAACATATAAGAGTTGTGCTATCCATATAGATGGTCACATTATATATTGATATATGATCCATAACCATGTAATCACGTAATGACCTAAATAACAAATTTGGATGCCCCAACAAAATAGGCCTCGTGGACCTAATCATAATGTTATATCCTAATGATCAACCATGCATGTAATTGTTTCAATTTTCGTTAACATATAGAAAAATTAGCAACTTTGACAAAATAATTATACACTTTAATTCACATGCATCGGGTCACTCTTGCTTATGATATACAAAGTTTTAAGAATATTGGTCATACCAACTGTTTCCAATTAAAATTAAAGCAAGTATTATGTATTAATAGCATCATTATGTATCATAACATTTATTTAGCTAAGTATACGTGGCAAATTAAGTTATACACATTTAAAAAAATCAACCCATTAAACATATATCAACCATGTATAACAAAAACATATAGTCTAGTTAAATAATAATAAGAGGCCGATTTTCGTAATCGATAGCCATCATCTCATATTAAAGTAAAACAATAAATTTAACAAAACATTACCTTAAATCATAAATCTACTCTATCATATCCATTTAAATTAATCCACATAAAAAGAATACAATAATTAACATATCAACAAAACTAATCACAGAAACACATAATCAATCATCTTCATAGGGTAAACATATATATAATAATAAAACATACATATAATAGTTACGGTTAAGCCACACAACAAACAATAGTGATCATATTAATTAGACAATTCATATTATATATCAATCGAAACACTTACTAAAAAAAATAAACATAAACAATAGCACATACATAATAGAATAATAAACATAGATACGAGAATTTCTAATAGAATGATTACATTAACAATCTACACAAAAACAAAATATAATCCACAAGAAAGAATATTCATATGATAACTTCCCAAAATATGCAATTTTCGAATATACTAATGATTACACAAGCATTTAAACATCACAGCAAGAGGGAATACAATTATCGAATGTAAATTTAACTTATGTTACGATTTAAGTATCATATTAAATTATTTGAATGAGTACCTGTGCGTATTAAGAAACAATTGCATGCCAAATCATATATGTAAAGTCAACAAATAATTATTAATTGCTCTATTTTTCAGTCGGTAACCGTAAAACTAAAACTGATCAAATCATGCATATATTTATTAAAATTATAATACACGAAACAAATCAAGGCCTTTTTTTTTTTTTTTTTTTTTTTTTTTTTTTTTTTTACCTTTCAAAAAAAAAATCAGAACATACAATGAACTATGTTATGAAAACAGTAACATCAAATAGTCAGTATCTTATATTATATTGATTTACTAGTTCTACTATTGAGCTAATCTATAAGACAACACATGCTATGCCAATTAATTAAATAGTAGGCTTGAGTCCCATAAGGAGGGTTTGCAATGATTGGATGCATCATCCGATTGTACGGTATGCATCACGGGTTGCACGGTTTAACCAAATCTCCTTGATGTGACACAATAGGGAGGGTTGGGTTAACACAACCCAAATAGTATTCGTTTGTACAGCGCACCATTGGTTATAGGCTTATAGCATTACTATCTTAGAAGAATAACTACGAACGACAATAAACGAGTTAAAAGACGTACCGTAGGGAATCAAAAGAAAAACTAAATCAAAACCTTAGGGAATCAAAAGAAAAACTAAATCAAAACCTTTGAGCGTGCTGATAACGTGTTGTGAACAAGAGTTGAGAGAATGAAAATATTCTTCAATTCATCTTCTAATGTCATAGATACATAGGGTATATACTAGCAGGGTACCCGCGCGATGCGACGGCGGGTACCCTGTGTTTATATTTTGCGACGAGCAAATGTTATTCGGTTACAAATTTTTTTAACTTGTCTCCCCACTGCGTTTTTTTAAGGCAAAGACACACACACCCCTTCAAATCTAACCTATACACCTATTGAATCCACCTATCGTCCATAAGACGACTTGAATTCGCCACCATTAAGTTAGATGGCTACCAGGCCACAACTGTGACACAAGCACATTGATTTTCTTTCCACTACCTTAGATTATAATGCTTGCTTTGACGCAGTAACCAAAAAAAAAAAAAAAAAAAAAAAAAAAAAAAAACACCATGACAACTTTCAGACCCCAGTCTACAAGCTACAAGCATAACCAATTAGGCATATACATTCTATAACACTACCATCATGTTTATCAGTGTGTATATATATCTATACTCCCTTATAAAGTGTTTAGGACATTCTAAATATATCTATACTCCTTTAGAGCATCCACAATGGTGAACCTTTTAAATATGTGTATAACATGTGAAATCATTAATTTATAAACTATAAACCTACTACCACTATGTATAAACCTTTTATAATTATGTCAAATGTTCAATCATAACACATGCATTAAATTATGAAAAAGTCTAGGATCTTGGACCTCTACATAGTTGAAACAAAAGATAAATTTTTTCATAGCTTTTAGACTTTTTTATAAACCTCTTATAGTTGATGCCCTTATAAAGAGTTTAAGACATTCTATATATAGTAGTTTTAAAATTTTTAAGACCAAAAAAAATTTCTATAAAAGGAAGTTACTTTTGCTAAGCATAAAAATTTAGCATACACATAATTAATGTCTTAAATTCTCATATTTGTAACATCTTCCAATATTGATGCATCCCATTTAAATCATATTAAGAGTTGTAACATCCTATTAAAAACTTGCAACAGCCCATTAAAATCTAGCCTTGCCCCAACATTAAGTATACAAAACACATAAAAAACACATACAACCCACTAAGAGGTTCAATCAGTCTCTCGGCTCACTTACTTTCGCCACCACCGTCATTGCCGCCACCACAAGACCCCTCCACCACCGGACCCCTAAAAAACATTTGCCCGCCACAAAAATAGTCACCAGGTACCCGTCGCCTCATTGCGCGGGTACCCTTCTAGTAACAATAAATGTGTTGATATTGCAAGTGTCCTTAGGATGAGTGTCCTAAGCACTTAAATAAATTCACATCTATATTACTTCGATTGCACGAGCATAAGATCAGGTTACTTTTGTAAGGCTTGTCCTTTTTCTTGACTCATTTATTCATTTCTAGTGACAGTAATATCATTGTCAATGAAATCAAAATTACACTTCACCAATTCTTGAATCTATTCACTTAGATCTAAATAAAATCTCATTTTGCGTCACTTATACTCAGGTTGATGTCATAAACATATTACAGTCTCAAACCATCTACATACATAAGAATCATGATAGTGGTTTATCCCGGTCTCGTCAATAACACATTACTCAAAAAATTAATCACTTTGTCATTTTAAACCCCACATATGATCATTAACACTTAATATAACTAAAATTTAGCCACACATTGCCTAAATTTGAATAAGGCAAATTCCAAGCCCAAAATTGTTAATGAAATTCGGATACAGCTCAATCCAATTTGGATATTTCAGATAAAGCCCATATAACATAACCCGTTTAGACTAATCCTATTAGGATATAAAGCTCTAATATACCCAATAATTATCCAACTCTAATCTCATTCTATCCGCCTCCTTCCATTCTCTTTCTTACCATACGCAGCCACCAACTCGAGAATGAATTATTGGTTATTGATTTTTTTCTTTAACTTTCTGTTTTTTGGAATGAATTATTGGTCTAGGACTCTAGGGGACGAAGGGGTTGCTTGTTTTGGAGCCGACCGACCTTCAAAGACCGACTACCAGTGGCGACTCGGCCGATCGACCGAGCCCTGAGACCTGAGTGTGTTATTGAGGAGAGAAAAGAAAACTGAATATGTCTCTTGTGTTCTTAGTTTATATACACATCTGAAAAATGTTTGTGATTAATAAAGTAAATGCTCATCAGTTTTATTTTTTAATTTCTACGGTGGTTACAAGTTGGGGTGTTACGTATGTTTAAAATGAGATTAAATTTCTTGAATTTCTATTAATTTTCTATTAAAATGAGTTGTTATTGTTACAAGTATTGGTTTAATTGTTGAAGGCTTTCTTTTTAAAGAAATGTTTTTTGTCTTAATTTTTTTAAGACTTCCTTTTACAGGTGTACTAAATACATTATAAGATAGTATAGATAAGATAAATAGTAAGGTAAAAACGTCATGAGCCTCTTATGGGTTATATGAACATCCACTAGTAATTATCAACAACAAGATGGAGGTATTAGTGGACTAATAATGTTATAAGTTTACAACTAACGCAATTATTATCATGATAATTTTTTATTTTTTATTATTACTTTTTTTTACAAAGTTATATAATTGATCAAATATAACAATACAAAGTTATATAATACTAATAATAAAGTGATTTTAATAAAAAATAAATAAAATAATAATAATAATAATAATAATAATAATAATAATAATAATAATAAAAGTTGGTTCCAATACTTGGTATTCATTGGCAAATGTCAAACCGGTTTTGGCGGTTGGAACATTCCCGCCATCCCCGTGTTTTCCTGCAAAGTCCAAAATATAATGAATCGTCATAAGTGATCATAAATTCACATAGAAATGTATTAAAAACTCATAGAAAGATGTATAAGTTCCATGACTTCCATCCAAATCTCTTACACACGTTTGGTGTATTGGATCTATCAATCCGGCCATTTGTGTTACAACTTCCATATTGACTAAGTTATTGATAATCCATATTAACTTTGAACCAAATGCTATACAACATCGAAAAATGATTTGTATACCTAAAACATGGGCCTAAATTTATACCTAAAAATTTGATTGGTGCATTTCAAAAAGTAATTGGTGAAAAATGATGAGAGAGAATAAGTTTAGTACATTTGTTATGAAATGAATGAGTTAGGTCTAACTTTAGGTCTCCTTGTTAGGCCTAAATATCAATGCTCGAAATTTATCACAAATTCCTATAATGTGTAAAAAGTTTTTCCACTACTACTTCTTTTCTACTTTTCCTCAACTGAATTTCCTTGGGTTGGTATAGTTTTTCCTGTTTTCACTTTTCACCACCTTCTTCCGAAGTGGACAATCCTCAAAGGCTTACACACCTTCTTTTGATCAAAATTATAGTGACCTTTTACAAGTGCAAGCAATCTAGTTTTCTTTCTTAAAAGCAATGATTATATAACAAACCTAGCAGGAGGCCAGTAAAAAGAGTTACAAAATTGGGAAATAGTTTTACGAGGGAAACCGGCCAGTCAATCCATTTTAATTAGGAAGCTAATATAGCCCTAGCTGAAATCAAAGTAAACGAAAGAAGTTTGATGTTCTTGAGGGTTAGCTCCTTCGTTGGTCATTAGGTTACCAAGGTCACATCGTCATTATGGAATCGCCAGAGGATGTTGTTTTTATCACAATTCTCAAAAATTAATGAGTGGGTGAGTTAGTGAAAGGTTCAGGTGTCTTTCAATGTTAATCACTAACAAGACTATAAGAGTATCGAGACTTGAGATATGGATTCGAATTTTCCTTAGCAATCATATCACACAATTTGCTAGAGTTCAGTGCTTATAGTTATGATAACTAAACAATTATTATAGGGTAACTCACATGAAAAGTTATCACCATATTAGATGATCAATTTAAATTTTAATTACTTAATTATTTTTCTCAATTTAACGTATCGAAGTTACTGTTTTTGCAATATAAAATATTTCCAACTGTTTGAAAAATATTATCAGTCATAATTTTATTCGAAGTGATTTTTAAATGTACGCTAAATTAGCCCAGAATGTGAGCAAATATATCACATCAATTGCTCAACCGTGCTTTGGCGTTTGGCCCCATTTCGCCTTACCAACCCCAACGAAACTCCGAATATAGGCCTAGATCGTTTGTACAGACTTCTTAGGTGCTAAGATCAAGTCGAGAGGGGAACAACCCATATCGTATATGTACACTAAATCACTTTAGTTAACCATTTCATCCGAAGAAAAAGTTCGACAACATCTCCCAAAAAGTTGAAAAAATCTCACATAGCACAAAACTAACTTTATTACCTTAAGTTTAGTAAACAGAAAGTTGGATTACCAAAAAATCGAATTGACCTAAATTGTGATACAACTTGTGCGAGTTGCCCTCATACAAACTCACTCTATTAATGGAGTATGGCTGATCAGGGTTTTTAAACCGGACCGGATCGAAAGCTAAGTTGCCCCAAAACACTGGACCTTGGACCGGATCCGGTTCTTCGGCCCATTCCGGTCCAACGAAGTGTTATGCGTAAAACCAAACCGAAGTCCAAATATGAAGATAACTTCGGTTCGTTTTGTCGGTTCGGTTTGAGCCGTGATGCACTGTGCTCAGCCCTATAATGGACCACTCTTTTATCTACTCATTGTATGTCATAAAAGGTTGTTTAAGAAATTATACTTAGCTTGATCATTAGTGGAAAACTTGCAATAATATATGGAGGTCATCATTAGTGGAAAACTTGCAATCATACATGGAGGTCTTGCAGTATTAATTACGGAGTAGTTTTCAAGCACTCCTAATAATCATTCATTCATTTGGGAACACAAAGTTTGTGGAATCAGTGGTGATTTTAGAAAGTTCAAAAGCGGGTAACACACTAACACGGGATATAATTGCCATAATGAAAGAATAAAAAAATCATATAAAATAAACTCAAAGTATATTTTCAAAGAGATAGTGAATCTTAATTATTGTGTTACAAGAGCGTCCATAATGGGTTGCGTTTAGCTCGTGATGGCTTGGATGGTGGTCAGGCCTTGTTACTTTGGCACATGCGACGCTAAGTAGCATAATATGGGTACAAGGTTTAACTGTTAAAAGTATCATACAAGGGATGATTAGATGTTTGAAAGAGAATTGAAAATAGTTGAGATCGAACTAATAATCGAATTGTACCAGTGATATACGGAGTATAAAATAGGTAAAAGTATATAAACACACGAGTTGAATCATACAAGGACACCATTTTCCATTTCTTTTGTCAATTTTTCTATTGTGAGGTTTGGTAGTCAAACACTAAAATGTATTAGTCAATTTTCTAATTAATAAAGTTGTAATAAATATCACCCTCGTATGGTCAATACCGGGGTCAGTGGCGGAGAATACTTGGGGCAGGAAGGGGTGCTGGGCCCCCTAAACTTTTCGTCATTTATTTGATAATTTTAGAGATTTAAATATACATTTACATTGTGGCCCCTTTAAAAGTTTGGTAACAAAACTAAGGGTGTGTTTGGTTCGCAAGTGGGAATGGAATTGGATTTGGATTTGGGAAAGGTTTGAAAGAAGTGGGAAAGATTTGAGAAAAAAATAGGAGAGAGAAAATATATTATTATATATAATTTGTGGTTGAAAAAATTATAAAATAAGAAAAAGAATAAATAATGTGTGGTTGAAAAAAATTTATCAAATAAAAAATTTTTTTGATTGGGTGGATTGGGAGAAACCCCCCAAATTTGAGTGGAATGAAATTTCATTCCTTGATTCCCAAAATGGTGGGCCCAAAACCAACCAAACAAAGTTTTTGTTTCTTCTTTGATTCCATACCCGGTGACACCCTCAAACCAAACGCATCCTAAAAACTTACATATGAGAAAAAGTCAAAGTAAAACTAAAATTAATACACTATAAATGCATTTATTTGCACTTCTCTTGTAACTGGTATGTAGTAATTATTACTTTATTAGTGTAAGTAGTACTCAATCTTACTTCCTAGTATTATTCTTTTAGTTATTTTTCACAGCACTGGCGGAGCTATTAAGGGACCGGGAAGGGTCCCGGCCCCCTTAGGCCTAAGCCCATTAGTGTATTTTTTCGCGATTTCATGTGTTCTTTCGGAAAAAATTTTGTTTTGGCCCTCCCATTTAATGTTCTTCTGGAACAAAATTTGTTTCGGCCCTCACAAAAAAAATTTTCTAGCTCCGCCACTGTTTCACAGCGTATTAAATTAATGTTAAGTAGTAATACTGTAATCAAATTGAAGATATAAGAAAAGCATACAACAAATACTTTTATACATAATCTTTTATATAACCACAATTATTAAACGTATTCACTGATGATGTTTAATTTAATGTACCTTTTGTTATGTTTTATTAATACTTCATCTATCTCATACTCTCCCCGTCTCAAAATTATTGTCAGGAGACAAAAAAACACAATGTTTAATAAAAGTGGAGTTACTTTTATTTTCATCCACTCAAATAAAATATTCTCTCAATAGATATTTTAGTTTTTACTTAAAAAAGAAACTGGACAATTATTTGAGACACCCCAAAAAGGAAATATGAACTATTATTATAAGACGGAAGGAGTATTAAAGTGTTCACATTATTGAGTATATATCAAATATTCTCTATAACCTCAATAAATCAATTATAGTCATTCATTTTTATATTAAAAAAATCCACTTTTTTAATTGAAAATAAAATATCTTACAAACGGTACATCGTTAAGCAACCAAAAATGCACCATCACGACGAGAATATTTTTATATTTCGGTAGAAGAGCACTTCAGTATACTTTCGACGATATATATACATATAACATATAAAAACATATAATAAAGTATAGAAATAAAGTATTATATCAATAATTAAATTTAAACCTCGACACCTTGCATGTTAAACATATTTTTAATATAATATTACTACGCAATAATAAATTATGTAAAAAACTCGCACGCACACAGATATTATAACTACATAAATATGAAAGATTCCATATAATGTTATAAAAAAAATCTTAGTTAACAACTCCGTATATACACTTTATAACTTATTAAAAGTGAAAAAGTAAAACATAAGAAAAAACTTGTGAATATATTTAATGTACAAAATAATAATAATAAAATAAATATCTTAATCCTTTTATTATTTTTATTTTTTCACTGTTACTTGGTTACATTGATTTTTAACGTTAAAACTAGTGTTTCATTGCTATCTCTTGTAGCTGAAGATAATGTAATATTCTTTCGTGTTACTAAATAATAAATTATCAGTTTCTAATCTTACTCTTGCATAAAAGGTTTATCCGAAGTTTTTAAAAAAAATTAGTAGTACATTCTTTATATGAGTTCTTTTAAGGGTAAAAAAAAATAGTATCATACTTAAAATTTATTTAAATTTTAGGTACTCAACTTTTGTATCCTCAATTTTAGGTACTCAATGTATATTACAAAAGTAAAAAATAACTATAAAAAAATAAGCATGATAAAAGATAAAGAAAATTGTAAAAATAAACAATGATTACTAATAATAACATAAAGATCAAAGATAAAGAAAATTTTAATTATTTATTTTCAATATAACGTTTTTATATTATATTTTTAATTATTTATTTTCAATAAATATTGTATTACTTGTTCACTTATAAATGTTGTATTATTTGTTTAATAAATATTGTATTACTTGTTCACTTGTAAAAAATAATTATATGACAAAAAAAGTAAAATAAATATAATGAGTATTACTTTATTCATATTTAATGAGTATTACTCTATGCACATTTAATGAGTAATAATTATGCATAGTTAATGAGTACACATGGACTACTTTATTATTTATTTTAAAAACCCATGTAAAATAGTCAATGATTAAATAATCATATTGGTGTATTTAGAAGAACCCAAACGGATAATGACGGTAGCTCTCAATCTATTTTCAAGGCATTAAAAAAAATGGTATTTGGCGGAACCATCTCAAGTCCGTGTACTTTTTTAGTACCGAGCCTCCCACCCAACAAGGAAGGCATATCCCGGTAAATTACCTAGGCAACACTGGCTGACCAAGTTGAAGTCCGGATTGAACCCCCGCCTTTAAGCTTTGACTTGGTCAACTGCGCGCTTTTGCGGTAGTTGGTGGCCAACTGCCCTAAGGCAGCTGGTTTTTTTAAGGCATTAATCATTATTCATTAATTGTTTATGACACTTTTTATTTTTATTTTTTGCTATTTGTTGATAGAATTTTGAATATGCAGGTTTTAATTTGATCTTCAAGCCCAATTGCCCAATTCTCAAAAGTTCAATAATCACTGATTTGGGGTAAGATTTTTTTGTGGTTTTTGTCAATTGGTGTCTGACTTGTAAGTGATACTTCATCACTAACTCTTAAAAAAAAATTGTGGAAACAGCTTCTCAATTACGAGTTTGATACTAGTAAAATCCGTGGCCAAGGTTACGATGGTGCTAGTAACATGAGAGGGGAATGGAATGGTTTACAAGCTCTTGTTGTTAAAGATTGTCCTTATGCATACTATGTTCATTGCTTTGTGTTAATACAAATATCGCCTAAAAACGTTATTTATATTTTACGATCTTCACTAAGTTTTGTTAATGACAAATGTAAACTTTAGTTTCTAAGTAAAACATAATCTTAGTTTTAAAGACTTGCATAAACTAGACTTTTGCTACATTTTACATTTCATAAAACACAACACTTCTTATTTTCTAAAAATAGAATTGTCACATCACATTTATGGCAAGTTTTGTCATTATACATTTATGGAAAGAAATGTGTTTGACTTACTTAGATGTTGCTTGCAAGTTTAGTGTTTGACTTAATATTATGTGATGTGACATTGTTTGGTTTGCAAGAGTAATGAGATGTGACTTTGTTTGGTTTGCAAGATTTATTGCAAAACCAACTGCAAGCCCGGCGGTACCCTGGAGGTATGATACGTGGGAATCGCACCAGGCTTTACCTCTCAAGGAATCTTGAGAAGCTTACAACCCCCACCAGGCAGTGTACCTGATCGTTGTAGTATACTATAGTGACAAGTACCGGGGGATTGATCGTTCTGCTAGGAATAGTGTCGCTAGGATTAGAAAACCTAAATACTAGTTCTAAAGGTGAGAGATGATTATTTTTGTATTTTTATATTTTTTAGAAAGCAAGTAAAATTCTCTGGTTTGAAGGATTTGGGCGGAATTAGTTGCTAGTCAACTAACCCAATACTAAGATGCAATCAAAATAAAATACTAAAAATGAAATTAAACTAAATTATCTAAGGTTGTGAGCAATAAGTGGAGAAAATGTGTTTACTTAGATTTCACTACTCCCTAGACATCTTTTACACGTTAATTACTTGTTATAGTTGTATGGATGACGGATTGTATTCCTTAATACCATTCATGAGGTATCGCACATAACTCCCCAATTCTATGAGCTCTTATCTCCTCCTATACCATGCCCAGCACAACCATAGGAATTGTAAACTGTGGCTCATGCATTAAATACAACCAATAAAGACCTTAGTGCAATCGGTTCATGTTTCCTAAGATGTTCAAGCATGTTACCATTTGGAGATCTGCCAGTTTTCTTAAGCCTAACATATAAATTCACTCATCCAAAACAAACTATAAACAAGTAATCAACATATAATTAACATCTAGGTTTCATTAGATCCAAGCAAACACAAGATAGATCTAGCCTAGCATGATGGAATTAAGACAAGAACAAGATATAGACAACCAACACATAGACATATTGATTGAATTAAAATAACACTTATCTTAATTACACATGAAAGGTATCAAGGGGTTGGAACCCTTGAAAAACCTGTAAAATTCGCACCTAAATCGTACTAGGGTTTCTCCAAAACTTCTCTCTCTAATGTGTAAAAATTAGAAAACTATATATAGGAAATAGGGTCTGACGGCGTCAAGACCAAATAGGTGACGCCGTCACCTCGCCGCCAAAATAATTCTCGGACTGCCTTGATCTACTTCTGACGCCGTCATGTGTTATGCATTTCCAGGCCGTCATGCATTTTCCTCTTGACGCCCTTCCTTGTGACGCCGTCAAATCTGTTATGGATCGTCATGGAAATTTCTCTTGACGCCGTCAGGATGTTACTCTTGACGCTGTCACCTACTGTTCCCAGCAAGGAAAATTAAGACTTTGGCATTTTCTTCACTTTTATGCTCCAAAAACGTCCGAATTGCTTCCTTTTCCAGATTTCTCTCCCAAAGTTCCTAAAATCACAAAAGGAACGATTTAGGGCAATATTTGATCAAATAAATTCGAATTCCGGCTTAAATGACCCTCTAAAAGTGGTTCATTTTTCGCCTCATCATATACCCTTACACTTGAGATTTGCTTGTCCTCAAGCAAATGCGCTTTTATTTTACTCAAAATACAAGTTAGGGGTCATTTAACACTAATATAAAAGTAATTACAACAAATAATCGTTCCACTAAAGACCAATAGACAAACACGGAGGTCATACACAAGCACCTCACAAATAGTGTTTAAATACTCACATCTCTCGGGTGTAATAAAGTATAAATTACAATATGGAAACGGAAGATATCTCTCACTACCTGTCATAGCAAAATAGATTATCATAGGCTTGGGAAAGGATCAAACCTCCACCACATGGCGTAAGCACCTAGGATAAACTATCAAAGAGGTCTTTTAAAGGGTTGTAATGTTAGGTGTAGGGATATGAAATACACGGTTTTGTTGGATAAAGGAAGTTTTACTGGTGGCGAGTTAACAATCTTGGTTAATTACATGTACAATATGGCGTTGCTAAGCCAAGACTAGACTCGACTTAAGCTAATAAATGAAAAATAACAAAAACATAAAATGAACATAGAATGAAAAGGGATGGTAGTCCATATGTTTTTTTTTTTTTTTTGCATACACTCTTACCCTACCATCCAAAATAATATATCATAGGGAATGGGAATTCCCCTTACACTTGAATCTTTACATACTTTACAATCAACTAAACTAATGACTCGAATTAAGAAAATCAAAACACTTGGAGCACTTTTAAGATTAACGTACATATGGGGGTAATAAATGATGTTCTTCCCCATTACTTCATAAAATAAGTACTTACCCATGAGTCCCAATCGTTCCAAAACAATATGTACAAGGATATGACTCGACTTAGCAACCATGTAATCAATTAGATAGTTAACTTAGGGTTTAACAAATAACAATAATGCACTAAAGATGAGCGCATACACGGAAGGCTAAGGCGATTTGGTTGTACATTTAAGTGGGGTGTAACAAATTCTTCCTTTAAGTAAAATGCTTAAAGTTAGAAACGAAAAGATAGGCTCGGAGGGGTGTACTAGGGGTTTCGTGTACTAAAAATGAGTACAACGCTAAGGGTGTGGGAAAAATTAGTTGACTTAACTAGCCAAGTAATATGACTTAAATGGTCAAGTAATTATAATACGGGTCTAACACAAGGGTGATCCTAATGCCTCTTATCATGTAGTAAATCCTACTACACGAATGTAGTCTCACTAGCGGTCTCGGGATGCATCACTAACGCAAGTTCTAGAATCTAAATGCTACCGGTACACTCATAAGCACTAATAGTAAATGCTTTTCCTATCAAATCTAAAGGCGAACCTCACATTTTTTGGTGGAAAATTTTTCTGAATATACGGTTATGTGCTAGTCATACAATCTCCTATCCATGAGACGCTTGCTATGGCTAAAGTTTCACTCCTAAATGTTGTAGAAAATTTTAAATTTGGCGCTAAAATTACACTAACAAGTATTTTTCATAGTTTTATTACACATCTACCATCAAACAAAACAAACTCAAGCGAAAGTGCATATGTAAGGTATCATCTTTTTACCCTCCCCTTACACTTAAGATGAACATTGTCCCCAATGTTCAAGTAAAGAATGTAAAAGTGAAAAAGTAAAAGGAATGAAATCAAATACTCCCCTGATTCGCTCGGTATGGATAATAAAGTGGCCAGGTTAAATCTTCCTCCAAGAAAATGAACAATCAAAGCTTCCCATCCAGAATATTAATCATCTTCTTGTCATACATAACCTGTAAATCCTGAGAAAATAGACAAAACAACCTCGCGTAAAATCGGCGGCATCCTATATAAGTTACTAAATCCTAGAAAACAAAATAAGATATAATGCTTGTGGAATGAAGTTTGCAGATTTCCTGGAGATTATAAAACTTAATAATTCACAAAAACCATAAGACTCCGTTAGAAAAACAAAACCGGTAAAATTTCCAGATTTTTACACTTGACGCCGTCAAGAGTTAACTCGTGACGCCGTCAGGATTGACCTGCAGAAATTCTTATGTTAAGTTTCCGAAAAATTTCTGGAAAAACTTGGTCCTACTTCCTGGAAAATCCTGCAAAACTTCATTATGACTCAATACAAGCATTTGACTCTAACAAATACGAATATACATGTTCATTTAATATTGTGGAGAATCATGATCGGTTTGTTTCTTAAAAACATATTTGGGGTTTCCCCTTACACTTATCTTTTGCAAAAATACTTTTAGGTGGAGTTAAGATTAGGCCAAAACAACAAAGTAAAGTATTTCCACTATTTAGTTTAGAAACATGATCTACCAACAATAAAAACTAAGCATGCATACGGAAGCAAATAAAATAAAACAAACAATCAAAAAAATAAAACAAATAAAACGGGCTTGGGTTGCCTCCCAAGAAGCGCTTGTTTTTGTTCGAGTCACGAGCCTGACTCTACCCTTATTTAAAGGAAATAGGGGATGTTTTCCCTACACTTAGGATTAAGTGCGGGTGAAAGTAGCGATACACACCCTTAGGGTAAAAATATGCCACATGAGGTAAGAGTGGTGGATGAATTATATGCTCAAAGTGGTGTGCTCCTATCATCATAACCTTACCAAATTCAATCGGGTTAATGGGTGGATTAAGATTTTCTCCTAGAAATGGATCATTTTCTATCAACTTCGAAAGACTCCTAGTTGGGGATCCATCTTGACCTAATAAACCCGGTTTAAACCCATAATGTTTCTTGTGATCAATAATAAATGGGTGATGTAAGCATATAAGGTCATTTTCCACTCCTATATTGGCTTCCTCTCTACAAGGCTTAGAGTCCACTACCTTTGTCCTAAGAATACCCGGACTATATGGTTTGATGGGTGGATCGGAACCAATTTCAATTCCTAAATTTTCATCCGAGGATGGAAGATTAGGTAACGGTTTTGGTTGAGGCTCTGGTTCATCAAAACTAGGAACTTCCCTAGAACTAAGAGTAAGGTTATCATTATAAGTATTCAAACCTATATCCTCTAGTTGTGTTTGGTTCAAAGGTTCTACCTCTATTGGGGTTCCTATAGTCTCCTCTACTTCTTCCGGGTAAGTCACGGGCGGTGTGTGTGCCTCAAATGATGGTAGGACTTGTGGGGTACTTGGTGAGCTTATGTTATTTACTTCATCATTCCTTGTGTCAAGATCACCTATATCCTCAACATGTGTTTTATCATAATCCAGCCCTAACATTTTCCCAAGTATCTCACGTGCTTCTCTAGGCATCTCAACTTCTATATCCGAATCATAAGGATCATCCTCAGTATTCTGACTGCTATATACAAATTGCCCAAGAGATTCATCATATGTTTCTTGAGATTCATCATCATCGATCATAGGACCTAGGTCTTTTTTATCAATGTGATCATGTTCGGCTAAATCCTCCATCACATCAAGGTCACCTATGTGTTCAGCTTGTACTATGGTAGTGCCTAACCATGACATGCAGCTAGGTGGCTCAACTCTACCCCCATCCCCAAACAAACTTGTTTCATTATCCTTGAAATTTGTGGTCAATTGACTTGCACTAACATTTGTTGGGTTATCTACCCTATAATAATATTGGGCACAATCTTCTATGGTATCCCATGCTTCTTCAGCACTTAATTCCCTAAAGTCCCCATTGGCAAAATCCTCAATGCGCATTTGGTCATATTGGCCAACACGATAAAAGGTTCGGGTTAGGAATGCTAAAGTGAAACTATGATGAGGGAATTTTTGGAGTAGATTTCTAAAACGAGTCCATGCATCATATATGGGTTCATCTCGATATTGTTTGAAATTCGAGATGTCAATAGGGTAGAATGGCCTTTGTGGTTGGTGGTATGGTGGATTCGCGTACTCCAAAATGGTGAACGGAAGAGTCAATGGAAATTACGAACAAACACACAAAGAAAAAGATAGACTAAAGAAACCTAAAAATAAAAATACAATCTTACTAGAAAGGAATCTAGCAAGTAGACCTAATAAAAAGAAATTCTAACCTAGACAATAACTATTCCCCAGGCTGCGGCGCCAAAAACTTGATACGTGGGAATCGCACCAGGCATTACCTCTCAAGGGATCTTGAGAAGCTTACAACCCCCACCAGGCAGTGTACCTGATCGTTGTAGTATAGTATAGTGACAAGTACCGGGGGATTGATCGTTCAGCTAGGAATAGTGTCGCTAGGATTAGAAAACCTAAATACTAGTTCTAAAGGTGAGAGATGATTATTTTTGTATTTTTATATTTTTTAGAAAGCAAGTAAAATTCTCTGGTTTGAAGGATTTGGGCGGAATTAGTTGCTAGTCAACTAACCCAATACTAATATGCAATCAAAATAAAATACTAAAAATGAAATTAAACTAAATTATCTAAGGTTGTGAGCAATAAGTGGAGAAAATGTGTTTACTTAGATTTCACTACTCCCTAGACATCTTTTACACGTTAATTACTTGTTATAGTTGTATGGATGACGGATTGTATTCCTTAATACCATTCATGGGGTATCGTACATAACTCCCTAATTCTATGAGCTCTTATCTCCTCATATACCATGCCCAGCACAACCATAGGGATTGTAAACAGTGGCTCATGCATTAAATACAACCAATAAAGACCTTAGTGCAATCGGTTCATGTTTCCTAAGACGTTCAAGCATGTTACCATTTGGAGATCTGCCAGTTTTCTTAAGCCTAACATATAAGTTCACTCATCCAAAACAAACTATAAACAAGTAATCAACATATAATTAACATCTAGGTTTCATTAGATCCAAGCAAATACACTTATCTTAATTACACATGAAAGGTATCAAGGGGTTGGAACCCTTGAAAAACCTGTAAAATTCGCACCAAAATCGTACTAGGGTTTCTCCAAAACTTCTCTCTCTAATGTGTAAAAATTAGAAAACTATATATAGGAAATAGGGTCTGACGGCGTCAAGACCAAATAGGTGACGCCGTCACCTCGCCGCCAAAATAATTCTCGGACTGCCTTGATCTACTTCTGACGCCGTCATGTGTTATGCATTTCCAGGCCGTCATGCATTTTCCTCTTGACGCCCTTCCTTGTGACGTCGTCAAATCTGTTCTGGATCGTCATGGAAATTTCTCTTGACGCCGTCAGGATGTTACTCTTGACGCCGTCACCTACTGTTCCCAGCAAGGAAAATTAAGACTTTGGCGTTTTCTTCACTTTTATGCTCCAAAAATGTCCGAATTGCTTCCTTTTCCAAATTTCTCTCCCAAAGTACCTAAAATCACAAAAGGAAACGATTTTGGGCAATATTTGATCAAATAAATTCGAATTCCGGCTTAAATGACCCCCTAAAAGTGGTTCATTTTTCGCCTCATCAAGGTACACGGGCGGAACCCTTCTCAGGGGTCCGCCTGATCCGCCAGACCTGCAGAAGGTTTTGGCTATAAATATTGAGCCACAAGTTGAATTTTGGCTCATCACTTGACATTATATTTTTACACACACATTCATTCTTTCATCTAACCTCTTAACATTTCATATGTGAAGTTTCTTTTTGTAGCAAAGAGATTCACAAGCTTACTAAAAGTAACAAGTATTCAACACAACGTTGCAAGACTTGGTAGCTTAGCATTGTGTAGACTTGTGTAGTTTACACTTCATTTGATTGTGTATTTTCAGTAGTGATCGGTTAGTATTTTAGTCCTCAAAATACAAAGTGTAAAGGGAGTAGTTGTACCCTTGTAAAGAACTAACGGGAGTGGTTGTACCCTTGGTAAAGAACTCGACATCTAGCTTTGTGTCGGTAAAAGTATAAGCGACGTGTAAGGTTTTCTCCGCCGGTGAAAGGAGCTTGTTGACTAGTGAAAGAAACTCTCGAGTTGGATACTCGGGGCGTGGACGTAGGGCAAGGAAAAAGAGTCCTTGTAACCGAACCACGATAAATACTCGTGTTGTGGTTTGATCGTTTCTTTCATTTACTTGCATGTTATATATTGTGTTTGTGTACATATCTTTGATCAAACGAAAAGTTTCAAAGCTAACTTAACAAGTTAAAAAGATTTTAATCGGTAAACTATTCAACCCCCCCTTCTAGTTTTCCACAATTGGCATCAAGAGCTACGTTACTCAAGCTTTTAAAATATATTGTATTTTAAAACTTGAAACGATCCATGGATTTTGAAAATTACAAAGAAGGGCAATCTATGCAAAGACCACCACTCTTTGAAGCAAATGGTTTTATATATTGGAAAAACCGTTTTGAAACTTACGTGAAATCTAAAGATATAGATTTGTGGTATATAATTATTGATGGTGATAACGTAGTTACTAACATCAAAGATGATGATCAAAAGAAATTAATAGGTAAAAATAATGAAGCTAAAATGATGCTTTACAATGCTTTGCCTAAGAAAGAATATGAAAGAGTCTTTTTGTGTAAAACCGCCAAAGATATTTGGCAATCTTTAATTGTCACTCATCAAGGAAACTCACAAGTTAAAGATAACAAAATTGATTTTCTTGTTCAACAATATGAACAATTTGTTATTTCCGAAGATGAGATTATTGATAATGCTTTTGCTAGATTTAATACTATTATTACTTCACTTAAAGCACTTGACGAATCTTTTTGTAGTAAGAACTTTGTCAGGAAATTTCTTAGAGCACTCCATCCGAAGTGGAGAGCAAAAGTGACGGCAATTGAAGAATCCAAAGATCTTTCAAGCATGTCACTTGATGAGCTAATTGGAAACCTCAAAGTTCACGAAATGGTAATGGAAAAAGATTCGGAACTAGTTAGAGGCAAGAAAGAAAAAGTTAAGTCCCTTGCCTTGAAAGCTAGAGTCCAATCTAGTGATGATGAAGAATCTACTTCGGATAGTGACGATGAGGAATATGCTATGGCCGTTAGAGACTTCAAGAAGTTCTTTCGTAGAAGAGGAAAGTTTGTAAGGCAACCTAAAGATGACAAGAAAACTTTCCGAAAAGATCGTGATGATAGGAAAGGAAAGGTTGAAAGAAAGTGCTATAGGTGTGGAGACACAAGTCATCTTGTAGGAGAATGTCCAAAACCACCCAAGAGCAAACCTCAACAAGCTTTTGTGGGTGGTGCTTGGAGTGACTATGAAGGAGATGACGATGAGCCAAAGAATGACGATGTTGCTCTCATGGCTCACAACTCAAATGAGGTATTATCCGACTCATCTTACTCCTCTATTGATGATGACACTTTACAAAAAGAATATAACAAACTTTGTGAATTGAGCTTAAAAATCATAAACAAAAATAAATTTTTGAAAACTAAAAAGGAGTTTTTAGAAAATGAAGTTTATGAGTTAAAAGAAAAAGCTAAGAGATTAGAAAAGAGTAAAGGTATTGACACACCTTGAAAATCATGTGAAGAGCTTAAACTAGAAGTTGAGAAACTCAAAATTACTCAAAATGATCTAATAAAACAAACCACAAAGTTTAAGAAGTTCGATAAGAGCATTTCTTGTGCGGATGAAATTATGAAACTTCAAAAGTCACCCTTTGATAAAACAGGACTAGGATTTACGAAAATAGAAACTTCAATGGGTCAAATGAAACAAGAAAAGATTGCACAAGAAACAAATAAAATTGCTACAGCAGCCTGCGGATCAGGTGGAACCCAATTTAGGGTTCCGCCCGTTGGTCTCGAAGGTTCCGCCAGGCCTGCTGCAGCAGTAACCTCATCCACTTCGGATCGTTCAAAATTTGTTAAAGTTACATACAAAAGTGGAACAAAACCTGTGTTTAAAACTGAGGTAGGATTTAGTAAAAATGAATTTAAAGCTAAAACTACTCAACCAAGACCTAAGACTCCAATTCCCAAACGCCCCTTTCCAAAGAGCAACTTCAACGCTCGACGAAACTACCAACATGTTTGGAACCAAAACACTCATAGACATTACCAAACTCCAAACCACATGCCATGGAACCCTTATGCTCTATTTTCATACTTGGAACAAATTAATGGCATGCTTAACCAAAATGGACCCATGAGAAATTGGGGACCAAATGTTTGAGTGTTTTTCATAAAATAGGTGTGCCTCAAAGTTTGTTTGGAACCGGATGAATGGATTAAAGATAGCGGTTGTTCAAGGCACATGACGGGTAACAAGAGCCTCTTCACTTCTTATCACAAATGTGACGGAGGTAATGTTAGGTTTGGTAGTAATGCTAAAAGCAAAATCATCGGAAAAGGTACAATCTCTCATGACTCCCTCTTTATAGATGATGTAGCTCATGTTGATAACTTAGGTTTTAATCTCCTTAGTATTAGTCAACTTTGTCGTAATAAGTATAATGTTCTTTTTAGTGAAAACGGAAGTAAAATACTTAAAGATGGTATAACCATAGCCAAAGGTGTCCTTAAGAACAACGTATATGTCATGAAGATGGATCCAACATCTAGAGACAAACTTTGTCTTACCTCATTAGATGAATCTTCAACTTTATGGCATAGACGTTTAGGACACGCTAACATGAGACTAATACAAAACCTCTCCTCCAAAGACTTAGTTCGAAACCTACCCAGGTTGAAATATGACCAACACTTTTGTGATGCTTGCAAAGTCGGCAAACAAGTCCATAATAGCCATAAGGCTAAAAACTTGGTTTCTACATCTAGATGTCTAGAACTTTTGCATATGGATTTATTTGGTCCATCCGCTATACAAAGTTATGGAGGTAACTTCTACACTTTGGTCATAGTTGATGATTACTCAAGATATACTTGGACAAAATTTTTGAAAAGTAAAAATGAAGCTTTTGATAAATTTGAAATTCTAAGTAAGAAAATTCAAAATCAAGTAGGGTCTAATATTGTGTCTATTAGAACGGATCACGGTCGTGAATTTGATAATGAATTTCAATTTGGTAACTTTTGTGATAATAATGGAATAACTCATAACTTTTCGGCTCCACGTACTCCTCAATCTAATGGTGTAGTAGAACGTAAAAACCGGAAATTGCAAGAGATGAGTAGAACAATGCTTAATGAACAAAACATTCCACAAAAGTTTTTGTGTAATGCCGTTGACACATCAACATACATTTTAAATCGAGTCTTAATTAGACCATTTTTGAATAAAACTCCTTATGAACTATATAAAGGTAAAAAGCCTACATTAGGATACTTTAGAGTGTTTGGGAGTAAATGTTTCATTCTTAACACCAAGGATTATCTCACCAAATTTGACCCAAAGTCTTATGAAGGTGTATTTCTTGGATATTCACAAAATAGTAAAGCATACATTGTTTTGAACAAAGAAACCTTAAGAGTCGAGGAATCGTTGAACGTAACATTTGACGAGAGTCCACCTCCCTCTAAGACATCACCTTTGGTAGATGATGACGTAGTTGAAAGCCAATCAATAGAACATCAAGAAATTTTAAGTGATGACAAAGAAGATGAAGTATTTAACAAAGAACTTGTCAATGTCAAAGAATCTAAAAGTCATCCATTAGATGGTGTCATTGGCAACATTAACGAAAGAACACTAAGGTCAAAAGTTCAAAATGAAAGCAACTATTTTTGTTTCGTGTCAACCATTGAACCTAAAAATATTAATGAAGCCATTAAAGATGAGTCTTGGGTAATTGCAATGCAAGAAGAGTTAAACCAATTTGTTAGGAATGATGTATGGACATTAGTTCCTCAACCAAAGAGTCAAACTATAATTGGAACAAAATGGGTATTTCGAAATAAAATGGATGAAAATGGAATTGTGTCTAGAAACAAAGCTAGGTTAGTTGCACAAGGATATAACCAACAAGAAGGCATTGACTACGATGAAACTTTTGCTCCGGTTGCTAGGCTCGAGTCAATTAGAATCTTACTTGCATATGCATGTGCACACAATTTTAAACTTTTTCAAATGGACGTCAAAAGTGCATTTCTAAACGGAGTCATTAATGAAGAAGTGTATGTTGCTCAACCACCGGGCTTCATCGATTTTGAAAAACCAAATCATGTTTACAAACTTAAAAAGGCTCTTTACGGACTTAAGCAAGCTCCAAAAGCATGGTATGATCGACTTAAAACATTCCTAGTTGACCATAAATATACCATGGGCTTAGTTGATAATACTCTCTTCACTAAGAAGAAAGATTCACATATTATCATAGTCCAAATCTATGTTGATGACATTATATTTGGATCAACTTGTCAAGAATTATGTGTGGATTTCTCAAAAATCATGCATGATGAGTTTGAAATGAGTATGATGGGAGAACTCAACTTTTTCCTAGGACTCCAAATCAAACAACTAGAAGATGGTATCTTCTTTAACCAATCTAAATATATTAAGGATATGCTTAAGAAATTTGGACTAGAAGATTCGAAACCTAACAAAACTCCCATGTCCACGGAAACTAAACTTACCAAGGATGAGGAAAGTGAATCCGTAGATAACACTAAATATAGAGGTATGATTGGTAGTCTACTTTACCTAACGGCTAGTAGACCCGACATTATGTTTAGTGTTTGTCAATGTGCTCGTTTTCAAGAAAATCCTAAAACTACCCATCTCGAAGCTGTTAAAAGGATTTTTAGGTATATTAAGGGCACTACACATTTAGGTTTATGGTATCCCAAAGGAACGGGAATAGACACCATAGTGTATGCCGACTCGGATCATGCCGGTGACTATGTCGATAGAAAAAGTACAAGTGGTATTTGTACTTTTGTTGGACATTGTCTCACCTCATGGTTCTCTAAGAAGCAAACGGCTCTTGCTATCTCAACAACGGAAGCCGAGTACGTTTCGGCCGGAAAGGCATGTCAACAAGCTCTTTGGATGAAGCAAGCTCTTGTCGACTACGGAATTCAACTCAACGACATCAAAATTTTTTGTGACAACAAAGGTGCCATTGATCTTAGCAAAAACCCGGTTCAACATGCTCGTACCAAACATATTGAAATCCGTCATCATTTCCTTCGTGACAACGTTCAAAAAGGAAATATCTCAATTGAGAAAGTTTCTTCCGAAGACAACATAGCCGACATTCTCACAAAACCCCTTAAACGTGAACCTTTTAACCTTCTTAGGCTAGGCTTAGGACTCATGGAACCTACATTATAGTTCTGGACATTAGACAAAAATCGCAAAAATCAAAACAAATCCATAACTATTTTTCTCAGCAGGGTCGGCGGAACCCTCACACATAACGGGCGGAACCCACTTCAAGGGTCCGCCGTATCCGCCGACCTGCAGAACCAAAATCTTTGTTTATATTAAACCAAACATCCATTATCTCATACCACCACTTCCAAACTGCTACTATTCACTTTACCATCCATCCATACCTACGAATTCTTGGTCTTCCATTCATTTACATTGCAACTAAATCATCATTGTAAGTATTCTAAACATGATTACAATCCTGATCTGAGTCTAGGAATTCTATTTCTTGCACAAAAACAAAAACTTGGGGTTATGCATTAACTTGAAAAACTCATGCATTAGATTAGGTGTTTAATTAAACTAATCATGTTTCCCATAGTTAGGAATTGCATCTTTAATTAGTATAAACATGTTTGTTAAAACACCCCATGTCAAATCCTTCCAAAAATTTCTCACAAGTAGGACAAATATTTTTTCGTCTCACATTGAGAATACAAAATCAAAACGTTATGTTTAAAACATCACTTGCATAATGTCTCTTGAATGCTAAAGGGAATACATAACCAATATGTATTTTCGGGTACATTCAAACGAAGCTACATTGAACTAGGAGCGTTTGGGTTATCTTTTGTTTTATAACAAAACTTGCATAAAACGATTTTGAAGCATCAAAATGAGTCAAGATAACCGCACCTCCACATTGTTTTCATATAGGCACACACTAGAACTTCCACATTATAATAGTAGTTTACGTAAACTAAAATGTGAAATTTTGTTGTTATAGGGAACATCATGCCTCCTCTAACCCACTACGACCACAAGGACACCATTAAGTACCTACCAAAACACCACAAAACCAAAGGCCTTACCGCAAATCAAGTAAACGTTTTCAAAGCCCTAGAAAAACACTATGTCCATGAGGGTAGAACCATTGACCCGTCTTTCCTAGAAGGCACAAACCTTTACGCCAATTTTGCCACACTCAACTTTGAGTGTCTTTTGAATATCGACGAGCCTATTTGTCCTAGGTTCATTCTAGAGTTCTATGCATCCTCCGTCCTCTCCACGGATGATTATGGTCATATGTCTATCAACTTTAGGGTTAGCGGTCATCAATACTCCTTCACTCTTGAGGAGTTTGCTCAAATCCTAGGTGTTCCAAACCGTGGTACTTGCCTCTATTCCGACTTGCACTCCCTCTCAACTCTTGACAACCTCCAAGACCGTATCCACCCTTATGACACACCCCTTGTCTCAAAAGACGTTCTCCGTGACCACCTCTTTGTTAGGACCACCACCACTAGGAGAACCCGTTCGGGGAATGAGGTCGATAAGGACCCATATGGAATGGAAATGAAAGAACTCAAACCCCAATTCAAGAAACGAGAGGAAGTCCTTAGAGCCAATGTCATTAGCACAATAGGGAACCGTGACCATATCAACCTTTGCCTTTGCTACATGCTCTACTCCTTGTCCGTTAGGCAACCCTTCAACCTTGCCTACTACATGGCCAAGAGAATGGCCGACATTCCCGTGCATGGCACAACGGCTATGCCGTATGGAATGCTCTTGACCCGTCTCTTTAGGTTCATCTCACCCATTCCACCAACTCCAAATGGTCTTCGCCTTAACTACTCTCTCATCCCACACACCTTTGTCCCACTAAGTGATAAGAGAGTGTACAAAGCCCAAGGAAAACGTCCACATCCTCCTACCTCATCTTCGTCTTCCTAAATGAGTGAAGATGACAATTTGCCAAACTCTAGGCTCCCTCCTCTCGAATACCTTTCTCAACTTCCGGATATTCCTAATGAGTCTGAGGAGTTCAAACAAACAAAGGGGATGTTTAAGAATCTTGGAAGGTTCCTTGGAAAGCTCAAGAACAAGATCGACCGTCAATGAGTGCGGGTGTGTAGGAGTGTTTGGCACTAGGTGCTATTTGAACAAATTTGGTCGTTTAAACAATATTTGTGATGAATTTGTGTGTTAGTACAATGTTTGATACAATTTGGAACATGTAGTATCTAACTTTGATGCAGGTAGACAACTCTTGGCAAGTTGTCAAATTTTCAAGTTTATGATATTTTCACTAAGTATAGTGAAATTCTCGACCTCAAGGTCAAAGTCCTATGAAATGCATGTTTACATGTCTATTTTTTGCATGGCCCAACCAGAAATGCCTTATCTTTTTGATTTTAGGAGTTTTCAAAAATTTTGAAAATCGTCTCGCGGGTCAAAAACGCGGACTGCCAATTTTTTAGGGTCTGGCGGATCTGGCGGTACCCAATATTGGGTTCCGCCAGTGTAAATTCTGGGAATTCCAGAATTGGCCCAACGGACCAGGCGGCACCCTCAAATGGGTTCCGCCTGTGTATTCTGAGGGTGCCGCCAGCAACCTGCAGAATTTTTGTTTTCATTTTCACCAATTCAACATCCAAACACCAAAATCCAATCCTTTTAGGTAGAAAACCATTACTTGCAATGTGTTTAGCATACTAGGATACTCCTTCTTCAATAAACTTAACCAAAACCAATTCCCGCCAAAATTCAAATTTTGCCATAACAACCTCAAGTACCCCTCAAACATAAAGGAAGGAACCCTTTTAAGGGATCCTTGAAATCCCTGAGATTTATACTACCACAAATCCACCAAAACCACTAAGCATTTAGTGCAAAACTTGTCTTCTCACTTCACCATTTTCATTGGATTGACTTCCATGATTTGACAACCCACAATTAGTTTTCCAAATCATTAAAACCTCCATTTTTGTATGGACTAACATCAAATCCAAACACTCCTTTCCATAATCCATCAACACTATAAATTAAGCCTTCCTAAACACCATCAAATCACACCTTCCTCAACACAATTTCTGAAACTTATAAACCATTTTTCACCATGACTAAGTCAACAATCACCTCTCAACCATCAAGACCCATCCGGAAAACCGCCCGGATTAGTGTTAAACCACTATGGTCTAATCAACCCATCAACCTAAGCTCCTCATCCTCGGATGAATTCACATCACCCATAAAAAATGAACACTTTTTGAACCTTGCATCTCCATCACCATCACCCAATGAACCAAATGAGCTCACTCCACCACCAACTAAATCACCTATTGAACCAACTCCACCAAGTGCTCCAACTCAACAATCCAAAACTTCATCACCATCACCATTACCCAAAATTGAACCTATGGAGTTATTTGGGTCTCCTCCCACATCACCACACCCTTTTGTCCAAGATCTTAATGATCTCCCACCAAGACCTTCACAACCACCACCTTTTTCACCAAAGTCAATTCTTGACCAAAATGAGCATTCTAACCACACCCAACCACCACAACAAGTATACCATCAACCCAAACCATTGTTGTTTCACCCCATCTACAATGACATCCATGGTCCTCTTTATGGAGAACCAAACTTTGAAAACCATGATCACCTAACTCCACCACACTCTCAAGCTCAAAACTTTGAGTCTTTCTTTCCCTCATATGAGGATACACAAAACATGGTTGAAAACCACCTCCATCAACCAATGGAATTTCAAACCACCTTGGTTGATTCAATACCAAACCCATCATCCACCCAAGAACCACAAACCAACCAACCCTCAAATCAAGAAACCAAAACCCACCCATTTCCACCCACTCATCCTCATGTTTGCTCAAATTGTGAGCAAATGGGTGCAAGCATCAAAACGTTGCTTCACCAACTCCAAGATGAAACCCGGTTTGCATTCCAACACGTCATCGAACGTTTGGATGCCCTTTCCCACCCAAACAAACCCTAGAGAACCATTTGGAGGCCGTTTGCCCCAATTTAGGAAACTAGGCTTTTATTTTTCTTTCTTGGTTATTTTTTAAGTTTTTAGAAGTAGAAGAATTTTACCCATTTCTTGTCTTTTGACTTTTATAAGTCCAAATTTTACTTGGAATGCTATTTCTTTCTACTTACTTTCGTGCATTGTTGGTTGATCATGTTTATGTTGTCATTGTGGTTGCAATGTGTGTGGTAACTACAAGCTTATATATATCACCAACTAACCATTTTTTGTAGGATCCAAAATCCATGTTTCCCATCTTGGCACTCCTTTTAGGGGGAGTAACAAGCAAGGGGGAGCAAGTGCATTTTTCCGCTTCGCTACTCTACTTTTTGTTTCGACAAAAAGGGGGAGAAATATATTGAACTTTCAATACTTAATATTATTTTCATAAATTAAGTAAAACAAGTTTAATATAATTTTTTTTAAGTCTTAAAAACCAAGATTTTGTGAGTTACTTAAAAACAAAGTGTATGTTTTGTCATCAACAAAAAGGGGGAGATTGTTAATACAAATATCGCCTAAAAACGTTATTTATATTTTACGATCTTCGCTAAGTTTTGTTAATGACAAATGTAAACTTTAGTTTCTAAGTAAAACATAATCTTAGTTTTAAAGACTTGCATAAACTAGACTTTTGCTACATTTTACATTTCATAAAATACAACACTTCTTATTTTCTAAAAATAGAATTGTCACATCACATTTATGGCAAGTTTTGTCATTATACATTTATGGAAAGAAATGTGTTTGACTTACTTAGATGTTGCTTGAAAGTTTAGTGTTTGACTTGATATTATGTGATGTGACATTGTTTGGTTTGCAAGAGTAATGAGATGTGACTTTGTTTGGTTTGCAAGATTTATTGCAAAACCAACTGCAAGCCCGGCGGTACCGTGGAGGTACACGGGTGGAACCCTTCTCAGGGGTCCGCCTGATCCGCCAGACCTGCAGAAGGTTTTGGCTATAAATATTGAGCCACAAGTTGAATTTTGGCTCATCACTTGACATTATATTTTTACACACACATTCATTCTTTCATCTAACCTCTTAACATTTCATATGTGAAGTTTCTTTTTGTAGCAAAGAGATTCACAATCTTACTAAAAGTAACAAGTATTCAACACAACGTTGCAAGACTTGTTAGCTTAGCATTGTGTAGACTTGTGTAGTTTACACTTCATTTGATTGTGTATTTTCAGTAGTGATCGGTTAGTATTTTAGTCCTCAAAATACAAAGTGTAAAGGGAGTAGTTGTACCCTTGTAAAGAACTAACGGGAGTGGTTGTACCCTTGGTAAAGAACTCGACATCTAGTTTTATGTCGGTAAAAGTATAAGCGACGTGTAAGGTTTTCTCCGCCGGTGAAAGGAGCTTGTTGACTAGTGAAAGAAACTCTCGAGTTGGATACTCGGGGCGTGGACGTAGGGCAAGGAAAAAGAGTCCTTGTAGCCGAACCACGATAAATACTCGTGTTGTGGTTTGATCATTTCTTTCATTTACTTGCATGTTATATATTGTGTTTGTGTACATATCTTTGATCAAACGGAAAGTTTCAAAGCTAACTTAACAAGTTAAAAAGATTTTAATCGGTAAACTATTCAACCCCCCTTCGAGTTTTCCACACTTTGCTCATCGGTTACAACTTGCTCTAGTTGCTGCTGCTAGTGAAGTTATTCCTGTTCATCAATTCTTCACAAAGTTATCTTCCATTATAAATATAATTTGTGCTTCAAGTAAGCGACATGACGAGTTACTGAAAGCCAAATCAATTGAGATTGAAACTTTATTGGAACTTGGTGAAATAAAACGCGGTAGAGGGAAAAATCAGGTTGGGACTTTAAAACGAGCTAGTGATACAAGGTGGGGTTCTCATTTGTATTCAGTTGAAAACTTGCTTAGGTTGTTTAATCCTACACGTGTTGTTCTTGAGAGTATAATTAGAGACGGGTATTATTCTCAACGTGCTGATGCTGATGCAGCTTACACCTCTATAAAATCATTTGAGTTTGTGTTCATTTTGCACTTGATGAAGGAAAAAATGGGGAGGACTGATATTCTTTCTCAAGCTTTACAAAAGAAAAATCAAGATATTGGTAACGCGATCGATCTAGTTTCAGCAACAAAAGAAAGTCTTAATGATTTCAGAAATAACGGATGGGATTGTTTTTGTCAAAAGGTAATGATTTTCTCAGAAAAGCATCAAATAGATTTGCCTGACATGAATGCTTTATATAAGTCAAGTCGTTATCGCCCTCGACAAAATGATCATCACTTTACCTTTGAGCATTATTATCGAGCAGAAGTATTTATCTCCATACTGGACAAGCAATTGCACGAGCTAAACAATAGATTCAATGATCATGCAATGGACTTGTTAACTCTTTGTTCTGCTTTAGTTCCTAAAAGTGATTCTAATGGTTATAATATTGATGAGATTTGTCTTCTAGTTGAAAAATATTATCCTGCTGATTTTACCGAACAAGAGAGACTTCGATTGAGTTCCGAGTTAGAGATTTTCAACATTGAAAGATCAAAGAATCCGAAGCTAAGTAAGGTTTCCACTATTGCTGAACTATGCAAAGTTCTTGTGGAAACTAAGAAACGTGAGTCGTATTATTTGCTTGATAGATTGATTCGACTCATCTTAACACTTCCGGTTTCAACTGCTACTAGGGGTGCAATCAATCCAAGCTTTTATCAAGCAACTCGAGCTCGAGCTTGAGTTTGACTCGATCGAGTCGAGCTTTTATCGAGCTCAAGCCCGAGCTCGAGCCTAATAAACAAGCTCGAAATACATAACGAGCCGAGCTCAAGCTTTTAATAGCTCGAGCTCGAGCTTTTATCAAGCTTTTCAAGCTTTCAAGAACATATATATTTTTAGTATACATATTTAAATAAACAACTTAAAACTAACGTGAACATTAGTATAATAATTAAATACTTGTAGGAGGACCATTTAAACTCTGATTCTTCTAAATGTTTTGCAAAAATTCTTTCCTCTCAAGTTCATCGCATAGTTTTTTTGAATTTATTGAAGAGTTTGGCTATAAAATTTAATGTTTATATGTAAATTCAAGCTTTTCGAGCCGAGCTCAAGCCTACTCGAGCCTTACACGAGCCGAGCTCAAGCCTGGTTGATTAAAGCTTGTCAAGCTATCAAGCCAAGCTCAAGCCCACCTTATACATTTCAAGCCAAGCTCAAGCCCTGTCAAGCTCGAGCTCGGCTTGACTCGATTACACCCCTAACTGCTACAGCCGAGAGGGGATTTTCAGCAATGAAGATATGCAAGAGCCGACTTCGCAATAGGATGTCAGATGATTTTCTTGCAGATAGTTTGGTGGTTTACATCGAAAAATAAGTTGCTGAAAACTTTGATTCAGAATCCATAATTGATGAATTCAAAAAGCTTAAAGGCCGTCGAGCTGATTTGTAATTTGTTTGCTTTAGCCATTGTGGTTTTTGTTTCTATGTGACTCTATGTACGAACTTTTTTTTATTGAAGTAGTTTGTTTTTTTTCTAAAATTTTTGTGGCCCCCCCACTCGAAAAGGTCAAGCTCCGCCACTGACCGGGGTAGCTGAATAATAACTCCGTGGGCATAAACCTAATTATTATTATAATATATACTAAAAACCGTGTGGGACACTGTAGCAATAGTACCAAGCAAATTTCATGTTAGCCCAATTCTAGCCCATGAGGTTAGTGATCAGTTGCGAAGTTAGTCCTTAACGGCCGTTATCTAACAACCATGACTTAAATTTGTAACGGAACAGTAATTTCAGGGGCTTTTTATGTGCAAATAATAAACAGAAACAACCCCTAAAGTGAACTTTTATTTTCATCGTTAGTCCCTAAGGACTAACGTTGCAACAGTGCGCCACTTTCAGGGTCAAAAATGGAAATTTTGTTGCTACAGTACAACACAGTGCAACACAGTAGCTGCTACAGTGCAGTACAGTGTGGAATAGTAGCATGTACTGTAGGTCTGTAGCTAAGGAATTTACGATTTCAGTCCCTCAGGTTAGCTTTAAATTGCACCGTTAGTCCCCCGTTAGCGACCTTTTGCAAATTTAGTCCTTAAAAAAAATGAAAAAAAAAGATTATTTTGTTAAAGTGTTATAAGCATTACTAACGAGTACGACATACCTTAAATTATAAAACAGATACAAATTCGATTCGTAATTAATTTATTTGGCAATTTCGATTCGTAAAAACTTTAAAACATGTATATTGTAAAACCGAAAACACATAATGTACCACCAACACTTCCGTCAAAACCTCTTTCCATTTTTTATGGAAAATAAATTATGAAACAACAGAGCGTAAGTCACAACATCTACTAAAAAAAACAACTAAAATTTAACAAATCTATGTTCCAACGCACTCCCGCGGCAATGCGCGGGCTACCCAGCTCGTATATACTAAAAATGATTGGGTTAGGAACAGTGATTACTGTTCCTAAGAAATTTACAAAAATGGTCCCTTAGGTTAGCTGTAAATGGCAGAGTTAGTCCCCCGTTACCGATCTTTTGCAAATTTAGTCTTTAATAACAAAAATAAATTTCTTTTTTACGATCGTTTTATTCCGAGTTTAAATTAAAAACAAAATTCCCGCAACAACGTGCGGGTGCCTCCGCTAGTTTTTAACTTATTAATCATTTTAACTTTAATACATTGTCACAATGTCACGTCACAAAACAATATACATAGCCACTTCAGAATCTCATATTTTATTCAAAACAATCTAATGCATTGAACATTATACAGTTTAATAGTTTTTCACATCATCATATTATTATATTTATTTATAAATTATACAAAACTTTTACATCAAATTAAGATACTTATAAACTTGCTTATATAAAAGAAAATAATATACAGACTATCAAAACATATTGCCTTTCGAAAAATTAATAAAGACATACTCCGTACTTGCCTAGTTTTACGACAATATAAAATTTGCCAAATTTCAAGAGTTTTAACCTAGTTCATTGAGAAAAACTCATTCATACCGATTGCTTCTTTTTTATCCGTCAAAGTAAGTTATTAATTTTTCAAAAGAAAAGGTAAGGTAGTAATCCGTACATATAAGTTTAATGCGCAAAACATCCATCGTATAGAGTTACTCGTATTTTTTAGGATTATTACTCAAAGATGTTACTAAAGTTTCTCAAAAATTTGATTTAAGTTACTATAGTCTTTTTTTTTTATCCCAATTGATTTGTTGTAAAGGGTATTGGTTAACACCATATGAAATTCCAATGCAAGTATGTACACGTTGGTAAATCAACGAGACTAGTATTCCCGGATTATCAGTAAATTAATAAGAATAATGCAAGTATGAAATTCCAATGCAAGTATGTACACGTTGTGTTTACTTTTTTAAAAACGTTTTGGGTAGTTGCATTGTCATTGTTTTAAAACAAACAAAATATAAAAGTTACACATTTCAATGTAAATAATTTCTTTTTCTTTTTTGAACAAAAAATTTTGTATTAAAAACATACCAGAACAAAGCTAGGAGGAGGTAATGTAACTAAATAGGAATAGAAAGTGCGATTTGAGGAATGTTAAACCACTCGATCCATTTACAAAAACCCGTTACGGGCAAAAACGTGTAAAAACAGATGAAAATGGATTAAAACGTAAGAAAAATGGATGAAAACGTAAGAAAAACAAGCAAAAACGTATAAAAACGGATAAAAACGAACAAAAACATAGAAAAACATAAGGAAACCCCGTTACGGGTCGCCCATAGGAGAGAATTCGAGAAAAAAAATCAAAGGACAAAATCTGTTAAACCCGACAATCCACAAGGACCATTTAGTAACTTTTTACCTGCTATTATAAGTTGTAATATATGGAGTAACATAAACAACCGGTCACGCAAACATGAGTAACCTGGTTGAACAAAAAAAAAACTATATTAACTTGAATTAAATTCTTGAAAAACTTTAGTAACATCTTTGAGTAATAACCCTATTTTTTATAGGGGAAATGATTGGAAAAAGTATCATACTTGACACTATTTGTTTTATGGGTAGCGAACAAATTTTTTTGCTTTTACATATATTTTTCTTTCAAAATTAGTATTTTTAAGGTATTTTGCAACATTTTTACCCCTTTCAACTAATAGAAATTTTATTTTTTCAAAGGCAAAAATGTTAAAAAAATATCACAAAATACTTCAAAAATGATGAATTTTAAAGAAAACTACCATTTTAAGCAAAAAAAAAATTTGTTCGCTACTCAGAAAAACAAATGGTGTCAAGTATGATATTTTTTTTAATTATTTGCTCTTTTTTATACTATTAAAGGAACTGGACGAACACAACCAGAGTCTTGTTCATGTTCGTTCGTTTAATTTTAATCAGACAAATAAACAAACACGAACGCTTAATTAAATAGGTGGACCTTTTTGTTCATGTTCGTTTGTTAAGAAAATGAGTTATTCATGTTCGTTTATTAAGACACTAAACGAACGCTAAGTGAATATAAACGATCGAACATAAATGAATTGGTCAAATAAATATAAACTTTATTAAAATATACACAATATATTGTTTTATAAGTGTTATTTTATTTAAACAAACCAATTATAAAATTATACAATAAAAAATGATATACGAATATAAATAAATAAATGAATATAAATGATCGTATAATCGAACGTTGACGAATATAAATGAAAAGATGCAACTTTTGTTCATGTTCGTTCAATTAACTAAACGTATACAAAATATTGTTCATATTCTTTCATTTAATATATAAACAAACTTTTTATCGAACAATTTATGAAATGTTCCCTTAAAGGTTAGTTCATTTACAACCATAACTATCAGTATTTGCACATCAGCTAACATAAATGAATGAATTAGTGGAAGACATAAAATCAATGTTGCAAAAAAGGTTTTACAGGACCAATTAATTGGCGCATATGCGCTAATCGACCACCAACTTTTTTAGTTTATATAAATTGGTAAAGAAATTAGTCAACCTTAATCAACGACGGTCACCGAAGGTCAACGATTGTTAAACTTGCCAAATCTTGCTAGTAATACCCAAAACTTGTTATGAAGTTCTTTAAATCACTTATAATCGCTGTTTATATATATTATAAGTTGTTTTTTTTAGAAAAATCTTGCAAGAAATACTTAAAACTCTTCGCAAATACCTAAACCTACCAAGAATGCCAATCTAATTAATAATCGATTAATCTGGCCTAGACTGATTACAAACTACAATAGATTGACCAAGCAACTACCGATATACGATTTTTTCAACCTTGCATGAAATATTGTAAAGAACTATGGACCAATAACAATAGTCGAAAAAGGGTTGAAGGAGTAAGGAGCGCCATTTTGACGTTAGTATAGTTGGCTCTTTTACAACATAAGTCTAGTCACAAACTTTTTTCTATTGGACTTTTCCATGTGGTGCATTGAGGATGGCTTGTCCCATATGTGATTCCACTCTCTTTATTTGTCACAAAAGAACAACTTTATGTATCAGTTGACTCATCAATACGGCATTCTATGTTGACTCAATACTTTAATTTAACGCGTCGGTATTCCAAACGACCAACTCTACCTTCGGTGATTGTTCCAAAAGACGAACTTCTTTTTCCATCTTTTATCTTTAATTATGGTTTTTGGACTTTTGACCTATTAATCCATCAGAATTCACCGTTCACATAAATTCAAATATGGTAAAAAATTTATTTTTTCAAAAAGTTGGCATGATCAATTCAACGTGAATTACACTTAGTAGGAATTGAACCGATGACCTCACACATTTAGTAATGTTAGTAACAAATTTTTTGCCACTAGACCACCTTTTGAATGACTAACGACAAACTTCTTTCGCAACTTTATTTTCTTCTTTTTCATTAAGACAAATATTTTTGTCGAGATAATCTAATATCTTAATATCGTATGAACTATGACATGAATTCATGGTATTTTAGTTGATGAGCTTACAGGCATGTTTAGATGGAGATTTTTAAAGCTTTTTAGGAGTGTGAGTTTTTTGTTTTAAACGCAAGCTACTCTAAAAAATAATAATAATAATAATAATAATAATAATAAATTAAAAAAAAAATGTTGATAACACAAACTTCAAAGCTTTTATATTAAACATGTAGCTTCTAAAAAAAAGCTAACAAATGAAAGTTTCTAAAATTTTTAAAGCTATTTAAGCTTAAAATTACCAAATTATTATTTGTTTAACTAACATATGACTACATATTTTTCTTTTCTATCACTAAACTGAACTTCACTTTTCATCTTCACATTTTTATAGCTAACATACAACATAGCGTATATTATATTCTATATCTAGTTTGTTTTAATTTGTTACGAACAAATACGCCTACAAGTTATACTTGCGACATATATTTTTCCATCATCATTCAAATTACGTATCACTGTGCACTCATGATGTTGTTTTCATGAAGTAATCACTTACTGACACCTTCAATAATATGGAGCACATGTTATCAATGATTAATGGATTTTTCTTTTTGTTTCAAATTATGCAAATATCCTTTTAGGCCATTTTACACCTTACAAATACAACTACATCCACTTTATCAAACAATAACATAAAACAAAAAAATAACAACTTATAGCTATCATCCTCATTTATTAGTTATCGGCTTATAGTTACTAATTATCAACTTATAACAACCAGTTTACAACTAGATTTAGCCTAAGAAATGATCACCCGTACTCATGGATGGCTTGAACAAAAACCCTTTATGAATATATAATTAACTCCTTTATTTGCTTCAATGTTTAGCTTGGTACATTATTTTGAAAGAAAAAATAAAAACTTGTAAATTCTTTAAAAAGAAAATAAAAAATAAAAAATAAAAAAATCATACAAAGAGTATGGGAAATGATTTGTGCACAATTTATTTTTGGCTATACACCACTAAATTACACCAGTGATGCATACAGTACAACAACGATATGCATAATTTAATGGTGGATGGCAAAAAAAAAAAAAAGGTGTACAAATCACCTCTCCAAACATCTAGTATGACTCACTCCGAGTTGACAAACTTTTTGGCTGATGAGTCAAACGCGCCTTGCAATTTTTTCTACGCGAAAATTGTTGGAAAATTTAGTGCACTTGAGGGATCAATTCACACCTGGTAATGGGTTTAGAGGTATGGAGTATACACCCATTTGGTCACTGAATCCCCTGACTCAATAGTGGTTATGTTGTGAATCTGCTGCTAGTTGATTCAGCTGCTAGTGTGTTTCCACTGATGTGTTAACGTTACCACTGCAAGGGTTATTGTTTCAACTGCAAGGGTTGTTGTTACCACTGCAAGGGTTATTGTTTCCACTGCAAGGGTTGTTGTTACCACTGCTAGTGTTAACATTACCACTGCTAGTGATAATGTTTCCACTGATCCTATAATTATGGAAATTATTATGATATAATTAATGGGCCGTTAATTATACATAATACCATGGGCTAGGGTTTGAGTATTCTCTATTATAAATAGAGATCACATCATTATGCATGAGGGTAAGTTATCATACGATATACTAAACACAAAACCCTAAACACTTCAATACGCATTTGGTTCTTGGTTTGTGCCTAAAGCAAGAACATCACTTGGTCTTATCCCATAGAGATATTCGTGTAACCCAGGCATAAGGTCGAATAGTTTCTATTGGAAAGTGATACCACGATTTCAAGTGAATATCCGGTACCTTTATTGATTATCTTAACCCTAATCTGGAAACTGATTTGCAGCTAAACAACCAACAATCAATAGAAACTATTAGTGATAATCAATGGCTGCTGCTATGAGACAAATAGCTGCTAACTTTTCCAAGTTGGAAAAGTTTGAAGGTGTGGATTTCAGAAGATGGCAGAAGAAGATGCAATTCTTGCTGACCAGTATGAACGTGGTTTATGTTCTTACTACTGAGATTCCAGAAGATTTTGGAGAAGCTGCTACTATGGAGCAGATGAGAGCAAGAAGCAAATGGGAGAATGATGATTATGTTTGCAGAGGTTTAATTCTCAATGGTATGTCTGATACTTTATTTGATATTTATCAGAATGTTGAAACTTCACAAGAACTATGGGATTCCTTGGAAGCCAAGTATATGGCTGAGGATGCATCAAGTAAGAAGTTCCTTGTAAGTAATTTTAACAATTACAAAATGGTTGATTCTAGACCTGTCATGGAACAATACAATGAACTTCTTGGTATACTTGGTCGATTCACACAACACAAGATGAACATGGATGAGGCTATTTCAGTCTCTTGTATCATCGATAAACTACCTCCTTCTTGGAAAGAATTCAAACATATGCTTAAGCATAAGAAGGAGGAGTTAACTCTTGTTGAGTTGGGCAGTCACTTGCGCATTGAGGATTCACTCAAGGCTCAAGACATTGACAAGACAAAGAGTAGCACTGCTACTGGTCCATCAGTTGTCAATATGGTGGAGCATAACAACTCTACCAAGTACAATGACAACAAGGGCAAACGTAAGCATCAAGATAACACCAAATCTGATCTTAACAAGAAACCTAAGGTGATTTGTTGGAAGTGTGGGAAACCTAGACACTTCAGAAAAGATTGCAAGGGTGGAAAAGTTGGAAACAAATCCAATGGATCAGGCACAAGTGGAGGGAATGGTAACACCAATTCTCTGAAAGGTCAGAATGTGTTTAATAAGTCTTTCAAGATTTATTATGTTACATATATATCTGATATTTACTTTGTGCAGGATGATGATGTTGCGTGGTGGGTTGACTCTGGAGCAACAATTCATGTGTGTAAAGATAGAAGCTGGTTCAAGACCTACAAGTCAATGAATGATGGTTCTATTCTTCACATGGGAAACGAGTCAACTGCCCTGGTGCATGGAAAAGGATGTGTTGAGTTGAAGTTTAGTTCTGGAAAGAGTGTTTCTTTATTTAATGTTTTACATGTTCCTGATATTAGAAAGAATTTGGTTTCTAGTAGTGTTTTAAATAATTGTGGTTATAAACAGGTTATTGAATCTGATAAGTTTGTTTTGTCTAAAAATGGTGTGTTTATTGGTTTTGGTTATTTATGTAATCAAATGTTCAGACTTAATATTGTTCATGATAATATTGATTCTGCTTTTATATCTACATCTAAACTTTATGATTCAAACCTTTGGCATGCAAGACTTGGCCATGTACATTTTAAAAGAATGCAAGATATGTCTAAGGATGGGTTAATTCCAGCCTTTGATGTGAACACTGAAAAGTGTAAAACTTGTATGTTGAACAAGATAACTAAGAAACCTTTTCAAGGAGTAAAACGTGAAACTAAAGTTTTGGAGTTAATTCACAGTGATCTTTGTGATTTACATGCTACTCCCTCTTTGGGGAATAAGAAATACTTTGTGACTTTTATTGATGATGCTTCTAGGTTTTGTCATGTTTATAAAGATGAAGCATTAGATAAATTTAAAGTATTTAAAACTGAAGTTGAATTGCAACAAAGTTCCCTGATCAAAAGATTAAGGACTGATAGGGGAGGTGAGTACATGGATACTCTGTATTTTCAGTCTGTTGGTATAATCCATGAAACGACTGCCCCTTATACTCCTCAGCAAAATGGTATTTCTGAAAGGAAAAACAGGGTGCTGAAGGAGATGGTTAATTCCATGTTGTCCTATTCAGGGCTGAGTCAAGGGTTCTGGGGTGAAGCTATGTTAACAGCTTGCTATTTATTAAATAGGGTTCCCAACAAAAGGAACAAAATTACCCCTTATGAACTGTGGACTAAAAAGAAACCTAACCTTAATTATCTTAAGATATGGGGTTGTAGGGCTGTTGTAAGACTCCCTGATCCAAAGCAGAAAACTTTGGGTGAAAGAGGCATTGAATGCATCTTTGTTGGATATGCTGAGCATTCCAAGGCATATAGGTTTTATGTTATAGAACATAATGAGTCTGTTTCAATTAATTCAATAATTGAATCAAGGGATGCACTATTTGATGAGAACAGATTCTCATCTATCCCTAGACCAAGTCAAAGGATTCCAAATGAAACCAATGACAATGGTGTTTCAGAGGTTCCTGCTGATGAGGTTCCTGCTGATGAGGTTCCTGCTGAGGTTGTGAAACAACAACCTGAACCTGAGCTCAGAAGGAGCAATAGGGTGAGGACTCCAAAGTCATTTGGACCTGAGTTTCAATTATACTTAATTGAAGGTACAAGGAGTGAGGTCTCTGACCAATACTCCTATTGCTTCATTGTGGAGGATGATCCCAAAACATTTGAAGAAGCAATGAAGTCCCAGGATGTTGCTTTCTGGAAAGAAGCAATTAATGATGAGATGGACTCTATCATGGGCAATAACACTTATGTGTTGACTGATCTACCACCTGGTTGCAAACCTCTAGGTAGCAAATGGATTTTCAAAAAGAAAATGAAGGTAGATGGAACTGTTGGAAAGTTCAAGGCAAGATTAGTTATTCAAGGCTTTAAACAAAAGTCAGGAATAGACTACTTTGATACTTATGCTCCAGTGGCACGTATCAGTACCATAAGATTGCTAATTGCTTTGGCATCAATTCACAATCTGATTATTCATCAGATGGATGTGAAGACAGCTTTCTTGAATGGTGATTTAGATGAGGAGGTTTACATGAACCAACCTCAGGGCTTCATCATGCCTGGCAATGAAAACAAGGTGTGTAAACTGATTAAGTCTCTTTATGGACTAAAACAGGCACCTAAGCAATGGCATCAAAAGTTTGATGAAGTGGTTTTGTCTAGTGGTTATTTACTTAATCAAGCTGACAAATGTGTATATAGCAAATTTGATGAATCTGGTAAAGGAGTCATCATTTGTCTATATGTTGATGACATGTTGATCTTTGGCACTGACCAAAATCAAGTTGATCTTACAAAAGAATTTTTGTCATCAAAGTTCTCCATGAAGGATATGGGGGAGGCAGATGTTATCCTTGGTATTAGGATTAAACATGAAAGTAACAAAATTTCTATCTCTCAATCTCATTACATTGAGAAGGTGTTGAGGAAATTTAATTACTTTGATTGTACTCCAGTGAGTACTCCTATGGATACAAGTGAGAAGCTAATGCCTAATACTGGCAAAGCTGTATCTCAACTTGAGTATTCTAGGGTGATTGGCTGCTTGATGTATGCCATGACTTGTACAAGACCTGATATTGCTTTTGATGTGGGTAAACTGAGCAGGTATACTAGTAATCCTAGTGCTCATCATTGGCAAGCAATTCAGAGGGTCTTTAAGTATTTGAAGAGAACTATGGATTATAGTCTCTCATATACTGGTTATCCTTCAGTATTAGAAGGATATACTGATGCAAGTTGGATCAGTAACACTGAAGACAATTCGTCTACAAGTGGCTGGGTATTCCTACTTGGTGGAGGTGCAATTTCTTGGGCATCCAAGAAACAAACTTGCATTACCAGTTCAACCATGGAATCTGAATTTGTGGCTTTAGCTGCTGCTGGCAAAGAAGCTGAATGGTTGAAAAACTTGCTTCTTGAGATTCCATTGTGGTCTAAACCTATAGCACCTATTTCTATCCGTTGTGATAGTGCTGCTACATTGGCAAAGGCTTATAGCCAGATGTACAATGGGAAGTCTAGACACTTAGGTGTTAGGTATAGCATGATTCGTGAGCTTATCATGAATGGGGTGGTATCTATAGTGTTTGTTAAATCTCAACAAAACTTAGCTGATCACTTGACGAAGGGTTTGGCTAGAGACTTGGTTTTGAAGTCTGCTACAGGGATGGGTTTAAGTCCAACTTAGTCACTGAATGCAATGATACCCAACTCCCTTCTAAGGAAACTTGGAAGCTGAGTTCAATGTGGAAAGCTGATCATTTAGTGGACTGAAGCACATGTATTACAAACATCCCAAGGTTGTGCTTGTTACCTGCTGAAAGGAGGATGAAGTCTTCACTTCTTAATGGTTATTTTTCTTTGAAAAAGTGCTAAGCAGGAGCATGAATTAAAGATGAACCACCTATGTAAATGTTGAAGTTTTTCCGCTTCAGGAAGCTTTGGACTTTTAGCTTTTACAACATTTATGAATTGGATATGGACACATGGCTTGTATAGTGTCAGGAGTATTTTAGTGTTTAAAAACTTGTGTGTATTTATCATCAGGTATTCAAATGGGTTGAAGGGTTCAATTCTTAGAACACCCTGATTCTCGAATATTTGAAAGTATATGTACTAATGTGGAAATTCAATCCTCAGGATATTTTCATTTATGCACTTGTTTTGGTTTGTGTTTGAATTTTCATGCAAAGGTAGTGAACTAAATTTGGGGAGGATTGTTGGAAAATTTAGTGCACTTGAGGGATCAATTCACACCTGGTAATGGGTTTGGAGGTATGGAGTATACACCCATTTGGTCACTGAATCCCCTGACTCAATAGTGGTTATGTTGTGAATCTGCTGCTAGTTGATTCAGCTGCTAGTGTGTTTCCACTGATGTGTTAACGTTACCACTGCAAGGGTTATTGTTTCCACTGCAAGGGTTGTTGTTACCACTGCTAGTGATAATATTTCCACTGATAACCACTGATCCTATAATTATGAAAATTATTATGATATAATTAATGGGCCGTTAATTATACATAATACCATGGGCTAGGGTTTGAGTATTCTCTATTATAAATAGAGATCACATCATTATGCATGAGGGTAAGTTATCATACGATATACTAAACACAAAACCCTAAACACTTCAATACGCATCTGGTTCTTGGTTTGTGCCTAAAGCAAGAACATCACTTGGTCTTATCCCATAGAGATATTCGTGTAACCCAGGCATAGGGTCGAATAGTTTCTATTGAAAAGTGATACCACGATTTCAAGTGAATATCCGGTACCTTTATTGATTATCTTAACCCTAATCTGGGAACTGATTTGCAGCTAAACAACCAACAAAAATAAAAGCTAATTTAATACAATACGAATTGAATGTGCATAGGCCATACTCGTACCAATACACTGCCGGTACGTATTGCCCTTTTTTAATTTTAATTTTTTTTTCGATCAACATGCTTTATAAATTGCGCAATTGTTGCTACCAAATACATATATGGAAATGCGACAAGAATTCCATAAAGTACTTTTTTATAAATTACAAATTCAAAAAGTTTATTTACAATGATTTGTTTGTGCATGATACCGTACCCTTGTCAGAGGCGGACCTATAATAGGCATGAGTTAACCGGACCCTCTGTAGGGAGGGTTTGTGGAAGACAGTGATGCCGCCGCCTGTACTATCTGCATTAAAACTTGTACATTTTGACTAAAGTAGGTTGACCTCTCATGGTAGGGAGGGTCCGATTAACACATCCCCCTATAATAATAAGGTGGTTCCCGGAGCCACCTTAGGAATTGAGAGCCTTTAGAAGTTGTGTATACGAAAATAGCAGGACCTACTTTAGAATATGAGTATTGGATCAATTGTAAAGTGTGACTAATTTAAAAAGTGTAGAAAGCTACTCATCATCTGACATGTGTCTCCCCATCTATTTTATTTATAAAATCCGCCAAGGGGGAAAATCGTAAAATAACCATTTTTTCATTTTTCACCTCAAATTTCAAACGAACATATCTTTTAAACGACAAACTTTTATAAAAAACCGATTTCACCATAATTTTTAAAATTTGATTATCTTTAATTTGGTATAAATATTTTTAATTTTTTTAAAACTTTTTTTTGACATGTTCATTTGTTCATGATTTTCTTGATGTTTTTGCTATTTTTGACCTTATTTTTTATCTTAAAATTTGCCGAATCATAAAATACTTAAAACATAAAAGTTTTAGATTTTGATTCACTCTTTACCCAGAAATTTGAATCACTCAAATCCGATATGATATGAGTGAGATATCTCTCGTTAAAGATGACGTTTTAGTCATATTTGTTGCGCACAAGGTGTTTGATGAAATGTCTAGGTTAGATTTTTAGTATTAAAATTGCGTTAAATGATCTAATTTTTGTACCACAACACATTATTAATAATTTTATTAATGTAACATTCAAAAAGTGATCTTTTTTAATCATTATTATTTTAAATATACATTTAGATATCAATTAGTATTTAGATATCAATTAATTATGTTCATCAGTTAGGTTATAAGTTCATTAGTTAGGTTATTGGTTTATCAGTTATATTATGTTTTGTTCATCAGTTAAATTATGTATTGTTCATCAGTTAGGTTATAGGTTCATCAGTTAGATTATGTTTTGTTCATCAGTTAAATTATGTATTGTTCATCAGTTAGGTTATAGGTTCATCAGTTAGATTATGTTTTGTTCACCAGTTAAATTATGTATTGTTCATCAGTTAGGTTATAGGTTCATCAATTAGGTTATAGGTTCATCAGTTAGATTATATTTTGTTCATCAGTTAAATTATGTATTGTTCATCATTTAGGTTATAGGTTCATCAGTTAATACATTTAGCTCAATTTTAACACTAAAAATTTAAGCTAGACATTTTCATCAAACACCTTGTGTGCAATAAATATGAGTAAAACATCATATTTAATGTGTGATATCTTACTCATATGACATCGGATTTGAGTGATTAAAAAACATGTGTAAAGATTGAACAAAAATCTATAACTTTCATGTTTTAAGTTTTTCACAATTCGACATTTATGAGGGTAAAGAATACGGCCGAAAATGCCAAAAAAAGAAAAAGAAAATTAAGAACCTTATGATATGTTAAAAAAAAAGTTCGAAATAATTAATAAGATTTATATCAAATTAAAGAGGATTAAATTTTTAAAATTATGGTGAAATCGGTTTTTTTTGTAAAAGTTTGTCGTTTGAAAGTTATTTGCATTTGAAATTTAAGGTGGAATTAAAAAAAGGGGTCAAATAACGAAAATGCTCTCTAACCGAAAATATTAAAGAAAAAAGGGAGGGAGTGAGTGGGGGACACATGACACTAGCTTAGTGGTTTTCTAGACTTTTTAAAGTTTTTTTCTTTTCACTTGATGGCAACTCTTAGAATATGGTCAGGAACTACCTTAGATCCAAAAAAAAAAAAAAAAAAAAAAAAAAAAACCAACTGAAAAAGGAAAACATACAGCAAATCTCAAGTTATTTTAATGGAGTTATACGTTTCTTGTGAAGAAGAAGAGCATCCGATGTTTAAAATGTTATTTTAATGCCTTATGATATTTAATGTTCTAGTTAATCCCTCCACTTTATTCTAAGTATTATTTCAAATCCTTTTACTAAAAGCTAAATTGCACAAATATCCTATTTCTTATATATTAAATAAATTAAATCATTTCGGAGTAATTTTGCAAAATTAATCTTAGTGGAAAAAAAATTTGGACCAATAGAAAAGCTCGATTTTGACACATATGCGAAATTGAGCAATATGATTGACCAATAAAAAGTCAAAATTGAATTAATTTTGGTCAAACTTTAATAAATTTGGTGAAGAATTTGATTGAGGGAAAAAACACATAAAAATATATATGACAAATTTATGAAAATAAAAAATTAAAAAAAGATGAGGTAATTAGTAAACCATTAGTTGTTGAATTTTAAATATATTATATGGAGTTAATTGTAAAATTATAAATCTTCATGTTTTTTGATAAAATTAAATAATAACAAATAACCCCTTACACTTTATACATTATATAATTTATAATATGAACATTGTTTACAATTACATGAGTATTAGTATTAGCTTTAGACTTACATCCAATAAACTTACAAAATTTTATAAATATATGAATTAGTTTTAATATACGTTAAATATTTTTAAAATAAATATTAGTTTAAAACTTTCATCTATTAAAATACTCTTTTTACTATGTACGTTAAATAAGGACTCATGTTATCATATTTAAAAGTTTAATCTATACGTATACGGATTTGAATATCAAATACGGCTAAATTATTATTAACGGAAATATAAATTTCAAAATTTAATCACGAGTTACTATGATTGAAAATAAGTATACGCGATTGTACTTATAACAACAACTCATGTAATTATTATTTAAAGTTTATATACGGATATCCTTAAAACAAATTTGAAAATCTTTACGGAGTATATTTTAACTTCATCAGCTCATTATGCGCTACTAAACTCGCACATTTCGTATAACATTATATCAATTGTTAAAAGTTAAACAAAAACATCAACCTTAACATCTATGTCAGCTAAATAAAAGTTTATATATGGATATATTTTAACTTATAACAATGACAACGATCGTGCTACTAAACTCACACATTTTGTACAATATGATATCGAATATACGCGATTGTACTTATAACAACGACTCATGTAATTATTATTTAAAGTTTATATATGGATATCCGGAAAAACATTTTTAAAAAACTTTACGGAGTATATTTTAACTTCATCAACGCTCATTAGGTGCTACTAAATCCGCACATTTTGTACAACATGATGTCAATAGTTAAAGTTAAACAACAACGACAACACCAACGTCAACCTTAATATTTATATTAGCTAAACAAAGTTAAATCTTCCATCCAATAAAATTTTGTACAAAATATTAATATATATTAATACACAATGACAAACTCATGCATATTTATTAGTTGTACTTATATCAAAATTTTCACGGGTAAATTCTTATATGTTCATATAGTAAACCAAATTTTAAAATACATTTAATTTACGTATGCACGGGACTTATAACTAGTTATATTAACTAAGAGTTTTGCTAGAACCACAAATATTTATAAAGAAACATCCACATAATGACATGCTTGTTTCTTATTGGTGTTCATCATTCTCATTTTCTTTCTCTTCTCTTTTATTAACCAATCATATGTAACCAACTCAATCGTGTATAAGTTTTTTTGTGAACTTTGAGTGGATGTAGCATTTGTCATTAACTAATGAATAATAGGTAATGTGCTTATTTTGACTTTTGTAGCTAATAATTGTAACCATGGTTCTAAAAGGCATGCAAAGGTCAGGCAAAGGCGTGATGCTTGGTCATGCCGTCACGCCATCTTTTATGCCGCCTTATGCCACCTCTTTTTGTAAACTCGATATATATAAAATATGATATAATATATAAATATTTTCATATTTTGTGCCGCCTTATGTCACCCCTTATAATCGTAAAAGCTTCGCTTTTACTGCTAAGACGTGAGGCTTGGTCATGCTGTCATGCCACGTCTCGCGCTATTTATAACCTTGACTGTAACCAATACTTTTGAAATTTTTGGAGTATCACTCTTTTTGGATTAGTATATAAATGTTCTAGTTAAATAATTATGTCTTAACAACTCAATAGTTTTGTCTAATACAGTAACGTTTATTGAAAGATATGCTAGTTAGTATTAATGAAAGCTACAGAAATCAATTATAATCACTTAAATTATTCAGTTAAACCCGACCCGACCGATGGGTACATTAACTCGTCGTATGTTGTGAAATTGATTTTTACGTCTTGACTAAACTAGGGAACCACCTTAGTTTTTTGGTTGGGTCCGCCACTGACCGTTGTGCATAAAATACGCCATAGAATGAGCTAAAATATCATAGATAGACAAAGTCTAGTTTTGTCGAAGCCGATATCAACACCTTCTGCGTTACATCACTTGTCGCGACCTTTGGAAAATTAGCATGCATAATTATGGGACATGAAGACCTAGACACTTTTATATATATAAAAATCCAATTAATGCATCAGGTCATGCACATGGTGCAACGTGTTCCTGTCTACAATAGTATCATTGGTGATACTTGCTTCGATTTGGAGGTACGTAAAGCTACAGTTTTGTTCTTTATTGTTGTGGCCTAAGCATTGCGCCCTCCTAAAAAGCCCAAAGGTAGTTGATTTTCTTGAAATTTTGGCATTTTCGGCTCTAATTTTGTGTATTCTAAAGGCCAATTTATGCAAAACTAAAAACACGAAAGTTGTAGCTTTTTGGCCATTCTTTACCTGGAAATTTGAATCACTCAAATCCGATATGATATGAGTGAGATATCGCATGTTAAAATTGACGTCTTAATCATATTTAGTGCACACAAAGTATTTGATAAGATGCCTAAAAGATATATATATATATATATATTTTTTATAAAAGTATATTTAAATCCACTAATTGGTGTACCACAATAGATCTTTTGTCATATATATATATATATATATATATATATATATATATATATATATATATATATATATATATATATATATATATATATATATATATATATATTGTCAAAAACGTTATTCGCATTATTCGGTCTTCTCGTGTTTTAATAATCACAAAATAAAAAGACGTGTTACGTAAAGTTACGGTTTATAAGTTTTTAATCGAGAAAACTCGTTACTTCTACGTAGCTGCTTCAACATCACTTAAGATATGAACAAACTTTATACCGTCATTAGTTAAGTGATCAAAGAATTTTATTTTCACCTAAACTTACATTTTTAAGTTTGACAAAACATTTTCACAAAAGTATTTTTGTGTTTTTAAAAAAAATATTTTATTAAAAAAATAAATTCAAATTCAAACTTTATAACAACTAGTTTTCCCCCCAAATCAGTTCAGCCTGAACCAGATAAGTTTTCACCACGTTAGGACAAAAAGGGAGCATTTTGTCGCGGCAGTCCCTTAAATAGACCGGCGGTCCCTTAGTGATAAAGGACCGTCTGGCATTTACGGGACCGTCCCTCTCCCTCATGTCGCCTATTAATACTGAACTGTTACACTTCAAAAACAAGACTTTTCATACACACAAAACTTTCAGGTCTTTGTTCCTTTTATTCTTTGATCACTATAACATGTCTGTATATGTTTATAAGTGATTTCCTCTTCCGTCAAGTGTAAGAGAAGAACTCTCGACAACTATGAAGATTCGAGATGTTATAGGTGTCCACACACAAATGTAACATGTGTTACGTGATAGGATTTATATCATGTCATTGTTTTCCGACTTGTGTGTGAGTCGAGGATAGGGTATAAAGTTGGATGGTGATGTAGTTCCAAGTATTGTATTATGTGAGCTTGGATGGTGATGTAGTTTCAAGAAGTCTTGTAACTAGATTAGTTCGTGTATTTGTTGTGAGGAGAGTGATGTCCTAAAGTGTAGGTTAGGATTTGTTGAGTCATTATGTAAAGACTTGGATCGGGGATGATCAAGTATGTCAAGTGTGTAATGACTTGATTTGGGTGAAGAATCAAGTGAGTCGTTTGTGTAAAGGCTTGGTTCGGGTGAAGAACCAAGTATGCCAAACTAGTGAAGACTTGGATCGGGTGAATATTCAAGATGGACAAGAGTGCTTGTTCGTGTGGCCACGTGGGCCTTTAGAATAGATTGGTTCTAGCTATGATTAGAACTCGACATTATGCTTAGTGTCGTTAAGCCTTGTGTAAGCATGTATACGGATTGCTCCGCCTGAAGGAGTGTGTTGATATAGTGATTGATAACTCTCGAGTGTGGTACTCGGGGAGTGGAGTAGGACGGAGAGTGAGTTTTGTGTCGAACCACTATAAATCGCCACGTCTCTTGGTTGTGCTCTTTCTTTACTCTTCACTTTACTTGTTTACTTATGTTTCCTACTAACAAAATTGATATCACATAACTAGTAAGATTCAACAAGTTTGTAAATGAAAAATAACCGGACCTAAAATGGCGAAATGGTTTAGAAAATTAAAAAGAAGCGGTGAAACTATTCAACTCCCATTCTAGTTTCTACAATTAGCATCAGAGCTTTGTTTATCAAGATCTTTGAAGTATACTGTACTTTAAAACTTGAATCGATCTATGGAATCAAAATGATATCTAGAAGGGCGTCATTTGAATGAGCTACCATTTTAAAGAAATGAAAATTTTGTCATTTGGAAAAATGAATTTGAAGATTATGTGAAATCAATAGATAATTATCTTTGGCATGTCATTCCTATTGATGATTTATAACCAATAATAGAAAGTCTTACTTATAAGTTTTTCATAAATAACTTGCATGAAATATTTGAAGCAAAAATGTTGATTTATGAATCTTTGCCGAAAATCTAGTTTGATAAAAAAATTTTTTGTCAAATGGCAAATGGCATTTGGTAAAATAGTTTTAACATTCGTCAAGGAAATGTTCAAACCAAAGATAATGAAAATGTGATATTAGAAAGACACTTAGTTTAAGTGAAATCATATACTACTAGTTTGAATGTTTTCATTGTAGGTAATATTGCCGACAAGAATTTCTTGAGCAACCTTGTTGATGTACCAATCTACTTGTTTTGATGTAATGACTACTAAGAAGACAATGTGAGGTATTATGTGCAATGTGAATTGCTAGCTAAGAAGAAAATACACGCCTTAAGCATGTAGACAACCTAATGGTCATCTCACCAAGGCGATTGCATTACCTATCTTATGGACTTATTGCCAAGTGAGTATCATCTAGTTTTGCATCACCAACTACATAAGTTTTGGTTATGTGCTAATAAGGATAGCTAAAGGCCAAGGTAAGTCTTCTTACCAATCTTCACTAATATGCTTGTTATTTGATTGCTTGCTATATGTTCATGTAAATACATGATTAGAGATTACTTGCTTATATGCTTGATGATGTTTGTATACCGATATGTGCTAGATGCTTTATGTTGATTAGACGCTTTGTCTAAATGCTTATCCTTCTTTGGATTCAAGCAAATTATTTGGAAAAACAATGGTCTTACTACAACCATTGTTTATAGCAAACTTGACGTCAATCAATCACTATAGACGATGCACACTTGCTTCACTCTTTGGTTGCTCTCTAGTTCTCGTCTGTGACAATTCTTGAAACTTACGTGATTGACTTCTAGCTTCCTCGATGCTAATCTCATCCCTAAATTTCATTCTCTCTTTTCTTCTGTTTCGACTCAAAATACACTCTTTAATCAAGCATATCGAGTCCTTCATTCTTCTTATGTCTCAATTCCACTCCATACCCATTCCTTAGCCTACTCGTGCGTATTGAGTCATTTTCGTGTCTTAAAATTTGAAGTGTTATGTTTTGAAACCATCTAAAACCAAAGACCCTTCATTAAGACCAAAACACCAAAAATCGGCCTAATGCTATAACCTCCTGCCAACGGTCCCTTACCTCTTTGCGGTCCCTTTGGCGGTCCCTATTCGATAAGGGACCGTCTAGGCTTTTTCATCATATACACAGTTCTCTTTTGTTCACAGCCAAACAAAAACTCATTTCCAACTCTTATCTCTAAAAGGCAACGAAGAACACTTTCCAAATTACCATAAAAGTTCAAGGTTTTGAAATTCACGCTTAGTAATCACTCCCTAACTCTAATTGTAAGTCATTCTTATCTAATCTTTTCCTATTTCATAATCAGGGATCATTCCATTAGATTTAAGGGGATCATCAATCTTGTTTACTTGTCACTTTCGAATCTTAAACACCACACTATTAACAATTAACTCATTAGTGTTTACATTTGAAAATAAGATTCGGTTTCAAATAAAACTTTAAAAAAATATGGTAATCCCCGTATAGGAAAATGGATTTGAAACAACTTATAGATTTCATATTATTCAATGATGACAAATATGAACTCCTAATGATCAATGCTTGTTTTCAAAATAATATCAAAACTTAATCAATGCTAGATTTTAGCTAATTATGTATTTATTGTTAATAGGTGAAACATGCCTAAACCCATTGGTCTTGACCACCAAAACACGAAATGCTACATTCCTCAACTTTCTGACTACTATCCTGAACTCATCAATGAGGCTTTCAAAAACGTTGAATCTAGGTATTTCCATGATGCTCGACGTGTCTTTAGAGACTATACCGATATAAACTATTTAAACTCAATGTTCCAATTCATTAACCTTGATTGCATCTATAGAGTTGATGAGAAAATCATTCCAAAATTTGTTTTAGAATTTTATAGTCTTCTCAACTTAACCACTGATCCTAATGGTGAAATTTGTGTCAACTTCACCATTCAAAATCAAATGATTTCATACACTCTTCCAGCGTTCAGTGAAGCTCTTGACGTTCCTTACGAAGGGCAAAGCACATTCACTCATGAATGGAGCCTTGATGCTCTTGCTAGGAGCTCTCCTTCATATGGAAAATACGCCACAATTCCTCCATCTCCTGAAGAGATAAGATCCATTGTTCAAAATGACAGATATCAACTGAATATCGAGTACACCAAGGGGCTCTTGTTCCCGCCAGTGTTAATCAAATCCTGACCAAGGAAATTGTTGATCACATGAAACCCATGACTGAAATTATTCGTGAGAATGTTTTCTGTCTTGGAGGAAACCATGATGACGTCCCTGCTTGTATTAGTCACATTCTCTACCGTGTCGCCCTTACTGTCCCCAACAATCTTGTATAATATATGGCCAAGAAAATGGAGTTTGCCCGTAGCAAACCTACTGTGGTCTTACCATACAGTATGCTTTTAACCTGGCTTTTCCGTCGTGTCATGCATCATTACCTTGTTCTCAACAATGTTGAATATCCTTTGGTTGACCCTGTCATGTTTCCTCTAACTCAAAATCTAGATCATAGGACTAGGTCTGACTATGGGTCAAGAAGGTCTGTAGGACCAGAATTAAGGTCTAGGATAAGTTATGGGTCGAGAAGGTCGGTAGGTTCAAGTTCCTTCGCTCATAGACCATCATCTAATCCCAACAATGATGATGTTGTGTTCCATGATAAAGGAATCTCTCGTGATAGTACTCCTTCTCCAGTCACCTATGTCAACTTTCTACCATCCGGGTATCCACCAGTCTTTCATGATCTTCCTCCTGAGGATCAAAACCTTAATAACTTCTCTCAAAGCCAAACCCAAATAATGAACATGCAACATCAGTTAAGGGATGAAAATCGAGGTGCTTGGAAGTCAATCGGAAAAGGCTTACGTAAGTTGATGGGGAAGAAAAAGTATTGACCTTTCATAATCATTTGTTTATGGAAAACATTGTTATCATGCATATGTATAACCGGTATATTGCTATTTAACTGTTTGCTAGTGTCACTAGGTGACCTTTTCTTTGCTTTGACACCTGATAAGTAATTTGTATCAATTGTTGGCTTGATATAACTATATACTATATGGTTACTTGTTAAACTATCACTTTGAATTGGTTTAAAATGATAGATGTGGATATTTATTTCACTAGATTGGTCTAAAGGTGTTATTTTGCTGAAAAGGAAAAACTGAGCTGCAACTTGAGGTCTCACTGCCGGCGGCCCCTTTTCGTAATGACGGTCCCTCAACTATAAAGGACCGTCCAACACTTAAAGGACCGTCAGCTTCTGATCACGGGTTCTTGCACTGTTTCTCATTTCTTGCAAACCTGATCACCTACTGCATGATTTTCATCACCATTCCTTATATTAGCAAAACATTTGTATGTGCTTATAATCTCCTAATGCATGATTTACCCATTCCATAATCCCTCTTGGTTATTTTAACATCCATGCATCACACTAATCTTCATCATCCACATCCTCATCTTCCTCAATGAAGTCTCCTTCAACTTCATCATCCCTACCAAACAAAAGACCTAAACTCAACCTTACACCACCACAAAGAAGTCTTATTAACCTCACTCATGATATCCCATTTTCTCAAGCACCAAATGCACCTATTGATACTCCCTCCATCAAAGGCACCTCTTCATCATCATCAAGACCCAATTCATCACCCTTCACATAATTTGTTAAAAGTTCATCACTCTTATTTACTCAATCCAATTCGGGTAGATGCACTCCTTTTGTGAGTGACTCATCTTGCTCCATTAACACATCAAACTCTCCTAGTCCACCAATTACCTCATCATCTCAACTTCCAAATCTCCTTGGAAACTTGTCTCCTCCTCCAAGGATATCACATCCAACACCACCCAATACTTCTCTAACTCTTTCACTAAATGGGCATTTGGAAAACAATCCTACAACTCCACCATCATCTTCAATCCTTAAGCACTCCATTCCTTACAACTTTGTAAACAATCACACCATAAGATGTGCGTGTTGCAATCACAACTTTCATCTCATCTCTTCCCTTAGAGATGATCTTCACTACATGTTTGGATATCTTGAGTATCTTCTATCCCAACAAAACTCTCAACCAACCCCCATCTCCACCATGCCACCATCAGCTCCACCTCCACCTTCATCATCACCATCATTGACTCCACCATCTAACTAGATATTCACAAATATTTAGTTAAAGAATAAACAAGTGGATGTTATGTTTTGGACCAAGCATGCTTTGGGGGATGACTTATTATATTAGTAGATGATCTTTGTTGTAGTCTAATGTTGCTTTGGCAATGTACTTATGATGTATGTGCTTCATGAATGAATGATTATGTTTTATGTCATATGTTGTGTTATTAGTCACTGCTAAACATGAAAATGGACTAAAAATATCCAACCTAGAAAATAGGAAATTACTTAAATCACAACATACCTGCCAACTTGGAAGCCTACAGCCGGCGGTCCTTTAAATGGACTGACGGTCCCCAAATCAATAAGGGACCGTCCCCCTATTTAAGGGACCGTTCCCAGTACCCCTCAGAATTAAAATTCTATTCTGTGTTTTTCTATCTGATTCCTTAATGAGGCGAAAAATGAACCATTTTTAGGGGGTCATTTAAGCCCGGATTTGAATTTATTTGATCAAATATTGCCCTAAATCGTTCCTTTTGTCATTTTAGGTACTTTTGGAGTGAATTCTGGAAAAGGAAGCATTTTGGATGTTTTTGGAGCATAAAAGTGAAGAAAACGGCAAAGTCTTAATTTTCCTTGCTGAGAACAGTACCTGACGGCGTCACAAGTCTCTTAATGACGGCGTCAAGAGTAAACAAGAGGTGGAAGTGGTGACGATCCAGAGAAATCATGACGGCGTCAAGCTTGGCCATCATGGTTCAAGATATGGTGACGGCCCAGAGTAATATTACACATGACGGCGTCAAATTTGGATCTAGGCAATCCGATCTCATTATGGGCGGCGAGTTGACGGCGTCAGAAATTCCTTCTTGACGCCGTCACCCTGTAAAATCTATATATAGTTTTGCAATTTTCATTCATTAGTGTGTAACTTTAGAGGGTTTAACTTTGGAGAAACCCTAGCACGAATTTTACTGCTCTTTCAAGGGTTTTTACCCTTTGAACCCTTTCATGTCAATTTGAGATAAATACTCTTTCAATTCATTCAATATGTCTATGTGTTGTTTGAATATATCTTACACTTGTCTTGAATTTAACATGCTAGGCTAGATCTCTTGTGTGTTTGCTTAGATGTAGTGAAACCTAGATGTTGATTATGGGTTGATTGTTTGTTTATAGTTGTTACGGATGAATGATTTCGATGTTAGGCTTAAGAAAACTGGCAGACTTCCATAGGGTAACATGCTTGAACGTCTTAAGAAACATGAACCAATATGCGTACTAGGTTATTATGGTTGTATTTAATGCATGAGCGAATTCTAATGATCCCATGTTAGGAGCTTCTTTGCAGGCTCGACATAGGAGTGAAGTAGGAGCTTATAGAGTTGGGGAAGTACGTACGCCACCCCACGAATGGTATTAAGGAATATAACCCGTCATTCATGCAATTGTAACAAACTATCAACCTGTAAAAGATATCTAGGGAGTAATGAAACCTAAGTAAACACAATTCTCCCCATTATTGTTCACACCACACTAGTTTAATTAGATTTATTTTCATTTCTGTTATTTTATTTTGATTGCATCTTAGTTATTGGGTTAGTTGATTAACAACTAATTCCGCCCACTCTTTCAAAAAACCGAGATTTTAATTGCTTTTATAAAAATATAAAAATACAAAAAGAATCATTCCTCACCTCTAGACCTAGTTTTTAGGCTTTCTAATCCTAGCGACACTATTCCTGAGTTGAACGATCAATCCTCCGGTACTTGTCACTATACTATACTACAACGATCAGGTACACTGCCTGGTGGGGATTGCAAGCTTCTGAAGATTCCTTGAGAGGTAAAACCTTTTGCGAGGGCACAATTCCACGCATCAAGTTTTTGGCGCCGCAGCCCGGGGAATAGTTATTGTCTAGGTTAGGATTTCTTTTTATTAGGTCTACTTGCTAGAATCCTTTCTAGTAAGATTTTATTTTTATTTTTAGGTTTTCTTTAGTCTATCTTATTTCTTCGTGTCTTTGTTCTTAACCTATACCATCCGACATCATGGAAGGTGGTAACATCTTTGAACCCATCAACCCACCACAACAAAACCACCCACAAAACCCACCAATAGCAAACCAACCTCTTAGGCCCCGAACCCTATGAGAGTATTCCCGTCCTAGCCACCAAGGCTATCGAAACACCATTGAGCTCACCCAAGGAGCCAATGTGTCTCCCTTGCGATCCGACACCATCCGATTGGTGCAAAGCGGATGTGCATTCCATGGACTTCGTTCCGAAGATCCTAATCAACATCTCAAGGATTTCCTTAAAATCGTAGATTCTATAGACCTTGATGTTACGACTTGAGAGTCGACCCGATTACGCCTATTATAATTCTCTCTACGTGATCAAGCTAGTCAATGGCTTGAACGTTTACCAGCGGGATCCATCACCTCATGGGATGATCTCACCACTCGTTTCCTTGCTCAATTTTTCCCACCGGGGAGAACTACCAAGCTTAGAAATGATATCTTGATGTTCCAACAACATCAAGGTGAAACTCTATATGAAGCTAGGACTTTGGCTCCAAGTCCAAATCTTCTATGACCATATCTATCTCTCCACAAGGCGAACCATTGACCAATCGGCCGGTGGTAAGCTACGTGATCTAAGTGCGGAAGAATCATGGGAACTCATAGAAGATCTTGCTCTCTATGACAACGAAAGTTGGAATGATCCCCGTGATTTGAACAAAACGGTCAAGGCAATATCTTTGCCTTCGAACAATTCTAGCACTCCCGACCGTAGGATCATGGAACTTGAGGACCAAGTCAAGTTTCTCATGAAATCTTACGAAGCTCCTAAGCCTTCAATCCAAGTGAACAAAATCACTTCTTCATGCGAATTATGTAGTGGTCCCCATGACACTCGTGATTGCGTGAAACTCCCCGGAACAGCTTTTGCGGACTGCGCATCCTCGTGTACCGACGAAGCGAGAGACAAGTGGTACACTTTCAAACCCGAGCCAAACCCTTACGGTGAATCCTACAATCCTTCTTGGAAAAATCACCCGAACCTTAGGTGGAAACAAAACCAAAATAATTCTTCCAATCCGCCTAATCGTTACCAACCTAACAGTCCACCCTCCAACCGTACTTTCAACAACAATCCTTCTAATAACTATGGTAGTACAATTAATCTTGAAGGGTTGATGTCCAAGTTTATGGCATCTCAAGAAGCTTGCATATCAAAGTTTGAAGCCGATTTCAAACAAAAGCAAAGCGAGATGACCACCAAAATTGACGCATTGTTGAAAGTTCTCAATGACCGAGAAATGGGAGCACTCCCAAGCGACACAGTCAAGAACCCGAAACTAAACATTAATTCCATATCATTGGTTTCGTCACCCACTTCTTGTCTGCAATACTACTCGGTTAAATCAATGAGCACGTATTTCAAGCAAAACCAAATTCTTCAAAAGGGCCAATCAAATGAAACACCCAATATCAAACCGGTCAAAAGTATAGTTGAAACACCTCCTATACAAGACCTTGACGATGAATTCAAGGAACTCCACCTTGAATGCCCCGTCATTGATGTCTTAGCTCGTGCTCCCTACTATAGTGCCCCCTAGAAAAATATGAGAAATTTAAATTGGGTAAAAATGGGACCGCCTTCATTCAAAACAAGTTGCCTAAGAAGCTTGATGATCCGGGTATATTTGTTTTGCCTTGTAAGATAGGGAAATCCGAAGCTTTTGATACACTAGCCGATTTAGGATCAAGCCTCAACTTGATTCCCTTATCCTTTTTCACCACTCTTAAGCTAGGAAAGTTAGAGGAGACGGAGGTATTAATTGGTCTAGCGGATGGGAGTATTGCCCACCCGGTTGGGATGATCAAGGATGTAGTTGTTCACATAGAGAAGTTAACTATTTTAGCGGATTTTCACGTCCTAGATATGGTTAGTGATACTACATGCCCACTGTTAGTAGGAAGAGGATTTTTAGCAACCGATAGTGCCATGATAGATTGTAAGGAGTCTAAGATAGCGGTAGGAGAGGGTGAGACTTGGTCGGTTTATGATGTTAAGAAGCATAGCTACGATTGTGAGGACGAACCGACACCACATTGGGTAGAGATGAATAGGAGACCATCTAGATATGGGCCTTGGATAGAAAGAAACTTTATAGGACCTCAACGCCCATTCTATCTAAAAAAAAGATTTCATCGATAAAACACATTCGGTGGAACAACTCATAGCTAGAGATGAGGAGCTGGACCCTTTTGAGGACCCCCTAGTCTTTAGGAAAATGATTGAGTTCTTAGGCGTAATGCCTATTAACATAGAGATGAACAAGTAGAAAAGAGAGGGGGATAAGTGTAAACTTAGGTGGGACAAGCCACCTAAGGAAGGTGACGGATCATGGCATATGAAGATGATCTTATATGATCCGGATGGAGAAAAATTTGAAAGGTCATACCATACCAAGAAAACCGATAGGAAGTTGAAACCCACGTTTGATCCCAAAGATGTCCTCAATGAGGAACTCACCCATGTCACGTAATTGCCCATGACCTTGAGTCTAGCTACAAGACTCGTAAATAAAGAAAAGCGCTTCTTGGGAGGCAACCCATGTTTTGTGTGATTTTTATTTGTTTGATTGTTATTTGCTTCCGTATGCATGCTTTATTTTTATTGTTGGTAGATCATGTTTCACAATTAAATTGTGAAAATGCTTTATTTTGTCGTTTAACTTCGTCTTAACTTCATATAAAGGTATTTTGCAAAAGATAAGTGTAATGGGAAATCCCAAATATGTTTTTAAGAAACGAAATTGATCGTGATTCTCCACAATATTAAATTGACATGTGTATTAGTATTTGTTAGAGTCAAATGCTTGTATCGAGTCATAATGATGTTTTGCAGGATTTTCCAGGAAGTAGGACATAAGTTTTTCCAGAAATTTCTGGAAACTTAACGTAAAGATTTCTGCAGATCACTTCTGATGGCGTCATGAGTTTACTCCTGACGGCGTCATGTGTAAAATTCTGGAAATTTTGCTAGTTTTGTTTTTCTAACGGAGTCTTAAAGTTTTTGTTAATTCTTTAGTTTTATAAACTCCACGAAATCTGCAAACATTCATTCCACAAGCATTATATCTTAATTTGTTTTCTAGGACTTGTTAGTATATATAGATTTCCGCTGATTTTACGCGAGGTTGCCTTGTTTGTTTTCTTAGGTTTAACAGGTTATATATGACAAGAAGATGATTTATTTTTTCTGGAAGGGAAGCTTTGATTGTTCATTTTCTTGGAGGAAGATCTAACCTTGTTGACACACTATCCACACCGAACGAATCAGGGGAGTATTTGATTTCATTCTTTTACCTATTTTACTTTTACATTCTTTAATTGAACATTGGGGACAATGTTCATCCTAAGTGTAAGGGGAGGGTAAATGATGATACCTTATAGGATACACTTGCACTTGAGTTTGTTTGTTTGATGGTAAGTGTGTAATAAAACTATGAAAAATACTTGTTAGTGTAATTTTAGCGCCAAATTTAAAATTTTTTACAACATTTAGGAGTGAAACTTTAGCCATAGCAAGCGTCTCATGGATAGGAGTTGTACGACTAGCACAAAACTGTACTATTCAGAAAAATTTTCCACCCAAATATGTGAGGTTGGCCTTTAGATATGATAGGAAAAGCATTTACTATTGGTGCTTATGAGTGTACCGGTAGCATTTAGATTTTAGAACTTGCGTTAGTGATGCATCCCGAGACCGCTAGTGAGACTACATTCGTGTAGTAGGATTTACTACATGATAAGAGGCATTAGGATCACCCTTGTGTTAAACCCGTATCATAATTACTTGACCATTTAAGTCATATTACTTGGCTAGTTAAGTCAATTAATTTTTCCCACACCCTTAGCGTTGTACTCATTTTTAGTACACGATACCCCTAGTACACCCCTCCGAGCCTATCTTTTCGTTTCTAACTTTAAGCATTTTACTTAAAGGAAGAATTTGTTACAACCCACTTAAATGTACAACCAAATCGCCTTAGCCTTCCATGTATGCACTCATCTTTAGTGCATTATTGTTACATGTTAAACCCTTAGTTAATTATCTAATTGATTACATGGTTGCTAAGTCGAGTCATATCTTGTACATATTGTTTTGGGGCGATTGGGACTCATAGGTAAAGTACTAATGTTAGTGAGTAATGGGGAAGAACATCATATTATTACCCCCATATGTGCGTTAATCTTAAAAGTACTCCAAGTGTTTTGATTATCTTGATTCGAGTCATTAGATTAGTTTATTGTAAAGTATATAAAAATTCAAGTGTTAGGGGAATATTCATTCCATATGATGTATTATTTTGGATGGTAGGGTAAGAGTGTATGCAAAAAAAAAAAAAAAAAAAAAAAAATCGAAAAAAATAAAGAAGAAAAAAGAAAGAAAAAAAAAACATACGGACTACCATCCCGTTTCATTCTATGTTTATTTTATGTTTTTGTTATTTTTCATTCATTAGCTTAAGTCGAGTCTAGTCTTGGCTTAGTAACACCATATTGTACATGTAATTAACCAAGATGATTAACTCGCCACCAGTAAAGATTGCCTATATCCAACAAAACCGTGTATTCCATATCCCTACACCTAACAGTATAACCCTTTGAAAGACCTTTTTGATAGTTTATCCTAGGTGCTTACGCCATGTGGTGGAGGTTTGATCCTTTCCCAAGCCTATGGTAATCTATTTTGCTATAACAGGTAGTGAGAGATGTTTTCCATTTCCATATTGTGATATATACTTTATTACACCCGAGAGATGTGAGTATCTAAACACTATTTGTGAGGTGCTAGTATATGACCTCCGTGCTTGTCTTTGGTCTTTAGTGGAATGATTATTTGTTGTAATTACTTTTATATTAGTGTTAAATGACCCTTAACTTGTATTTTGATTAGAATAAAAGCGCATTTGCTTGAGGATAAGCAAATCTCAAGCGTAAGGGTATATGATGAGGCGAAAAATGAACCGTTTTTAGGGGGTCAATTAAGCCCGGATTTGAATTTATTTGATCAAATATTACCCTAAATCGTTCATTTTGTCATTTTAGGTACTTTTGGAGTGAATTCTGGAAAAGGAAGCATTTTGGATGTTTTTGGAGCATAAAAGTGAAGAAAATGGCAAAGTCTTAATTTTCCTTGCTGGGAACAGTACCTGACGGCGTCACAAGTCTCTTAATGACGACGTCAAGAGTAAACAAGAGGTGGAAGTGGTGACGATCCAGAGAAATCGTGACGGCGTCAAGCTTGGCCGTCATGGTTCAAGATATGGTGACGGCCCAGAGTAATATTACACATGACGGCGTCAAACTTGGATCTAGGCAATCCGATCTCATTATGGGCGGCGAGTTGACGGCGTTAGAAATTCCTTCTTGAAGCCGTCACCATGTAAAATCTATATATAGTTTTGCAATTTTCATTCATTAGTGAGTAACTTTTGTCACACGTCGCCAAGACGGAAACGCGAGAGTGTAACTTCATGGATATCATCACAACACCTGGTGTCTATATAGAGAACAACTACACGCACAAAAATAGAGCAAAGTACAAACACAAAGTGTTGTAACAATACCCCAAAACAAAATAACCAAAACAAAATCCGAGACAATACATAAATCCAAACATAGATGATAAACCACTTCCAATGCAACTAAGGTCTCGTCTAACCACATCATTCTATCTTATCCTTAGAAAGCTCAACTAAAAATGATTCTTAAAATGTCAACATAATGTTGGTGAGATTCATAGGTTTAAGACTCATGCACACTAGGCAACCAAAATCATTGTGATTATAAAATATAGCTGGACAAATAATTATGGTTATCATATAAGCTACATGTATCACAAGGCAACATCACACATAAGGCAACCATCGGACGGAACGTGCCCACCGATCCAAATTCACAACATACCGGGCCGGAACGTGACCCCCGCTCCAAAAAAATGGGTAAATTAATACCCTCCAATCGGACCACACAGAATAAAAGTGAGTAGGGCTGCTACTCTCCAATTAGGTCGTATGCACGAGCAACAGGGTAAGTACCCTCCCAATTGGACCACACAGAATCACACATCATATCATTACCGTTCACATATAGCATAAATACGATAACATTAAAAGTCCGAGCTCTTTAACACACATACACATAATCACAGTAATTCAAATCATTTAAGACAAGCATCATTTCCATTCCAAGTTTAGAACAAGTTAAAAATATGGGACTATGAACTCACCTCAAACCTTGCAGCTTCCACAACACAAATCACAAATCTAAACAACACAAATAAGTCCACGTTACACAAGGCCAAGCTAAAAGCTACAACCCATGTAATACTCATATGATGTATGTCTAAGACTCATATGACCCACCATGGATCTCCTAGACACCATACTAACCACCACCATAACCTAACACTCACTAAATCCCTTGCACTTTTAAAATCAGAAAACGCAGAATTTTTGGGTACATTCGCCCACATGAAATCACGAATAATAAAGCTTAACAATTCACACCAAAAATTTACCATGGTCTCTCATAAGTATACAAGCTAATCCCAGAAGGTCATGGACCAATAACACACAAAAGTACTCAAAAGAAAATCAAACTTGTCAACTACTTAAATTCGGATCTGAACGCACACCAAAATTTTCAATTAACATAAAATACTTCCACAAGTTTTTATCGCGAATCCTTTTCGTGGTAGTCTAATATAACCTAATACTTAACTATTCCAGAAGGCCTAGTCAAAATACCACTTTTACAACCACAAAACACCCTCAAACTTTTACCCAAAATCTGTCCCGGTTTGACAGCTTTGACACCTTAACAAAGAAAAATCAAAAGACCAACTTCCCGACCTTGAAATCAATCGTGACTGGACTTTTTGGAAAGCTATTTCATTAAACTTCAATTTAGACCTAAAATTCGTGACTTAACTCTTTACCATCTGTTATTTACACTCACATTTTTACAGCCATAATTTTCTGTCCAAACCCTAACTCAATAACTAACATGTTTTGCGATCAATCCTCTTAACCAAACAGCATACTATTACTAATTATTGATCCCAATATGTTTAATAACATTAATTTATAGAAGTTAACACAAACCCTAATCCATCATATAATTATTACATGAATTATATTAATTAATCAAACAATTGAACATAGCATTTAAAGATTTTACCTTGATTCTTGATTTTAGCTTCAAAACCATAAAACCCTAATTTTCCCTCCTTGATTCTTCTTGTGATCGACCCAAAATTGCAGAAATTTGGCTTTAGGGTCGTTGGTATAGCTTATATGGGTAGGGGTTGGGCTTGGTTTGGTTAGATTAGGATTCCTTGGGCATAAGAGTCATATTTGGACTCAAATTGGGTTTCCTTTTCCCCCCTTATTCCTTCTAACCGATTTTTTTACCATATACATACATATATATTTTTTATTAAATTAATTATTACACTCAAAACCTTATACTTTTGATATTTTATGTATTCCCATATCAAAACCTAACGTCTTACGCGATAAACGTCAGTTTTTACGACAAACCGGAAAATTATCATTTTCAAAATAAAGTTTCCAAAAATACATTTTCACACTCTTTTATAAGCATAACACATAAAAACAAACTCCTCATAACTTGCTAACGCTCAAATACTTGAACGAAGACTCGTTATGCAAAAACACAAAAAATTACACAAGTCATTTCTACACCACAAAGGTGATCAAAATGAACTTTCTCAAATTCAAAACGTTCCAAATCATAATAAAACCACTTACGCAAAGGGATTTAGTGCTAAAACTCACCTATGGTTGTTACATCATCCCCCACTTAAGGAAATCGCGTCCCGAGATTTCAACTACTGTAGTCACCACTCACAACATCAAAAGGAAATTTATGGATTTTTAAGCGGATAAATACAACACCATAAAATCACAGAGAAAGAATCGAAAAAATGTGAACCGACTAAATACCCGAATTCACACGATAGAAAACATACCGACACTCTAACAATACGCGAAAATAGATACACTACACCGATCAATAACACCAAAGATCTGAATGACTTCTCACAGATAGGTACGATACTCTCGAACTAATGAAAAGCCAAATGATAACCGCAAGACGCACTCACAAATAACAGATACCCATAAAACAAACATTAATTACATCTGATTCCTCACGCTCCCAAGTAAACTCAGGACCACACTTAGAATCCCACCGTACCTTTACCAACGCTATCTCACCACACTTCAAACTCTTAACAACTCGATTCCATAATCTCAACAGGTTTCTCGACAAAACGAAGAGTGTTGTCAACCTTACATTCATCTAATGCCACATGCAGACTAGCATCCGCCAACCACTTCTTTCCATTGGACACGTGAAACGTATCATCCACTCTACTTCACTCCTCAGGCAAACTCAACCGATATGTCTCAAATCCAATTCTTTTTGTAAATCTCAAATGGTCCTACGTATCTCGGTGCTAGGTTGCCTTTCTTACCGAAACGCACAATACTCTTCCAAGGAGATACTTTTAACCTCATTATATCACCAACACCAAACTCTAAGGGCTTACGGCAATAATCCGCATAACTCTTTTGGCGATCTTTTGCTGCCTTAAGGCTCTCTCTTACATCTGAAAACCTTATTCATAGTCCCTTGTACCAGCTCAGGACCAATCAGTTGGCTCGTTCCAACTTCTGCCCATAGAGCAGGTAATCTACATTACCTTCCATACAACTTTTCACACGACACATACTCAATACTAGAATGATAATTGTTGATATAGGAGAACTCAGCTAAGGGTAAATGTATACCCCGACTTCCTCCAAAATCAAACACACCCATACTCTCAGCTCACCATCCAACGCTTGATTTGTACGCTCACTTAGTTCACTCATTAGAGAATGATAAATCGTACTCATCTACATATGCTTTCTCAAGACTCTATAACACATTTACCACTATCGCGAAGTAAGTATTTCATCATGTTTCTTGATGATCAACGCGACACCCTATGGTTCTTTACCAACTCCTCAATACATTTCTTGCTAAGGTAATAATACGTCTTATCCATTCTCGGATGTATCTTATACCTTGCATGATCGATGTCCTTAAGCTTCCTCTCCATGAAATCATTAGCGGGTCCGCAAAGTACAATCATCCATCTTCATTCTTTTCCATTTACTGGTCTAAACCAAATAATCATTCTTCTTACATGTTCTCATCCTTGAACCTCTCTCTCTAGGCTGTCAACATCATCCTCTTAACTCCGAACTGAATTATCATAATCATTACTCACAAACATCTAAGTTTCACTCATTCACTCCCGCTCAGCGCTCTTACCACGATGTCCGCCCTTCCTTGACAGTGGTGAATCAGAGAATCGTAGTCACTGAGAAATTCCACACCCAACTTCTCTTCTACATATATTAGCCTCTCGTCAAATATATGCTAAAGATTCTTATGATCTGTGTAGATAACACTTTCTGCTCCATACCAATATCATCTCCAAGTTCTACTCCCCAACTCTAAGTCACATATCACATAGTTCCTCATATGGTTCTTCTTCCTCCGCGATGCCTGAAGAACGTACATCTTGAAGCTGAACTTCTCACTTGGACACTTGGCAACATCCTCTTCTTCTTCAACGAACAAATTGATAATCAAAACGACAATCTATCCTAAGTAAACAACGCGAACCATGAAACCGGTCGAACAAAAACGTATATTAACGAACTCAAAAGGGGTACGAATTACCGACTAACAAAGTAACGAACATCAAAATCAAAGCTAGAAAAACACAATGAGAAAATTTTCCCCCAATAAAAATAGACACGGATAAAATGTTCATGAAAACCCATACAAAGAAAATATAAAATACACGTACCCATAAAACGTCCACAAGCGTACCCCAACGAAAGAAACACTCGATGAACCAAATACATAACAAGTTTGGTAAATGAGAACCATAAACAGTTCTTATTCCCGTACTCGACCTTCCCGAAATAAATAAACACCGTTTTTTTTTCACAAGACATATCTTAAACTTATACATTTTTTTTATGAAATATATATACCCATTTTATGTAAGACATCAACATAACCATTTTTTTTCCACACTTCCTTTTCACCATAAAAATAATAGTTTCCAACAAATGACCTTGAAATACTTAAAACGAATTTTAAAATACCATAAGGACTCCAACATAACCCCTTTACTGGATACGAAAAACACAGAAGAATCACATAATAAAAATAATCATCAAACGAATCTCATACCAGTGAACACTCACGCAAATGCATTGCAAACCAAACGATGAACTTACAGAATAATTCGTACAACGATCAAACCAAAATCATAGAAAAACACCGATACTAACAGGTCACAAAACATGTCACAAAATTCAATTGGTGAGTGTAAATGAGGGATCAAATATCCACACCAACTCATCACGAACCAACAATACTTGAATAATAGTATAACATTCATTCACGGAATGAATGCAAGGAATAACCAAAGAAACGAACCAGTATCCAACAAAAACGAATTCGATTACCCAACACCTATCACGACGTCATAGAGAAAGAATATGGCATCTGTACCATCATGGTACGAATAGGAATACCAACCAAAGAATTAGGTACACAAACGGAGTGACTACCAAACGAATCAACTTAAATACCACTACATAAGTACCCACCGATAATTGAGGTATCAACATATAATAGGTAGGATGGAATCTTACCACCTACACACCCCAAAATATAATGACTGCTCAAACGGTTAAGAATATACTTCTCTAACCATACAGCCATCACCAACATGATATCACATACCATCTACCACAACATATAACAACAAACATCAATCAATGCAATAATGGTCACAAGTCCACATGTGTGATACCATTATAATTATGTTCGCGACCATAGTTATAAGCCTATTTCACATGCATACTTACTTCCAAAACCGCACATCTCAATGATAACGCACATATACCACATAACACCTAATACACCATGCAATCCATGCCATCATACTTGCAAGTCCACTTGTGTTGTGACGCATGTATAATTATGTTGGCCACCATAATTATCTATGCCCCCTTTCATAAGTGTACTCCCTCCTATGACAACACATCATGCAAACAATCACGCAACCAAAACAAAAGACGTCGTAAACAATCATCTCACATGGAACAATTCCATCGATCATGTAAACTCTATAATCAAAATCACTTGGATAAGGTCGATCCAATATCCAAGAGTAATCACGCTCTGACATGACTCCTGACGGTGAAAGATAATATACAAATTCCAAAACATAACACAAAACAAAAGACGTCGCATAATGGCTCAAACTCCACTCTCGCACTTATCTCCCCACTCAGATCAATTCAACTTACTACTCGCTGTGGACTCTAGATCCGAATCCACACCATTCCATCCTTACTCCCTTTCATCTTTACTTAACCACCCATTCATGTTTCCTACATGTTGAGGTAGTCGACAACATGCAAAACCATCTCAATTTCTTTCTTCCAATTCCGTATAATTCACAAGTGCATACAAATCACAAGGTTTAGTCTAAACCACCTCTCCTTCCTATATGAAGTGAGGACACTACCAAGGGTATTTGGTAATGGCTCCATCTCTAGAAGTCACCGTGGTTCCAAACCTCTCCACTTCTTCTCCACCAACGTATTCTATAAACATCCTCTCCTTGTTTGAACATGGATACATGCTAGCGGGACTCGGATTCTGCGGTTTGTCCGCTTCATCCTACCACGTCTCTTGCATCCGATAGCGACAACGGTAGTCCAACGAAGCATCTGACGCGCAGAAGACGATGTAATAAAGTCGATATATATACAATACTACGTATAGGGGATAGAATAGACGTCCAAAACTCAATAAAATATCTCATAAAAATAGGAAAATAGACATATAAAATACTATACTTACACATAGATCCTAAATGCAACTATATGAGGGACTCCTAAGTTATAGTCTAGGTTTAACCACCTAATTCTCTATAACCAAGGCTCTGATACCAATCTGTCACACCTCGCCAAGGCGGAAACGCGAGGGTGTAACTTCATGAATTTCATCACAACACCTGGTGTCTATATAGAGAACAACTACATGCACAAAAATAGAGAAAAGTACAAACACAAAGTGTTGTAACAATACCCCAAAACAAAATCCGAGACAATACATAAATCCAAACATAGATGATAAACCACTACCAATGCAACTAAGGTCTCGTCTAACCACATCCTTCTATCTTATCCTTAGAAAGCTCACCTGAAAATGATGCTTAAAATGTCAACATAATGTTGGAGAGATTCATAGGTTTAAGACTCATACAAACTAGGCAACCAAAATCACTGTGATTATAAAATATAGCTGGACAAATAATTATGGTTATCATATAAGCTACATGTATCACAAGGCAACATCACACATAGGGCAACCATCGGGCGGAACGTGCCCACCGATCCAAATTCACAACATACCGGGCCGGAACGTGACCCCCGCTCCAAAAAAATGGGTAAATTAATACCCTACGATCGGACCACACAGAATAAAAGTGAGTAGGGCTGCTACTCTCCAATTAGGTCGTATGCACGAGCAACAGGGTAAGCACCCTCCCAATTAGACCACACAGAATCACACATCATATCATTACCGTTCACATATAACATAAATACGATAACATTAAAAGTCCGAGCTCTTTAACACACATACACATAATCACAGTAATTCAAATCATTTAAGACAAGCATCATTCCCATCCCAAGTTTAAAACAAGTTAAAAATATGGGACTATGAACTCACCTCAAACCTTGCAGCTTCCACAACACAAATCACAAATCTAAACAACACAAATAAGTCCACGTTACACAAGGCCAGGCTAAAAGTTACTACCCATGTAATACTCATATGATGGATGTCTAAGACTCATATAACCCACCATAGATCTCCTAGACACCATACTAACCACCACCATAACCTAACACTCACTAAATCCCTTGCACTTTTAAAATCAGAAAACGCGGAATTTTTGGGTACATTCGCCCACATGAAATCACGACAAATTAAGCTCAACAACTCAAACCAAAAATTTACCATGGTCTCTCATAAGTATACAAGCTAATCCTAGAAGGCCATGGACCAATAACACACACAAGTACTCAAAAGAAAATCAAATTTATTAACTACTCAACTTCGGATCTGAACGCACACCAAAAAGTTTCAATTAACATAAAATACTTCCACAAGTTTTTATCGCGAATCCTTTTCGTGGTAGTCTAATATAACCTAAAACTTAACTATTCCAGAAGGCCTACTCAAAATACCACTTTTACAACCACAAAACACCCTCAAACTTTTACCCAAAATCTGTCCCGGTTTGACAGCTTTGACACCTTAACAAAGAAAAATCAAAAGACCAACTTCCCCACCTTGAAATCAATCGTGACTGGACTTTTTGGAAAGCTGTTTCATTAAACTAATTTAGACCTAAAATTCGTGACTTAACTCTTCACCATCTGTTATTTACACTCACATCTTTACAGCCATAATTTTCTGTCCAAACCCTAATTCTATAAATAACATGTTTTACGCTTAATTCTCTTAACCAAACATCATACTATTACTAATTATTGATCCCAATATGTTTAATAATATTAATTTATAGAAGTTAACACAAACCCTAATCCATCATATAATTATTACATGAATTATATTAATTAATCAAACAATTGAACATAGCATTTAAAGATTTTACCTAGATTCTTGATTTTAGCTTCAAAACCATAAAACCCTAATTTTCTTTTCTTGATTCTTCTTGTGATCGACCCAAAATTGCAGAAATTTGGCTTTAGGGTCCTTGGTATAGCTTATATGGGTAGGGGTTGGGCTTGGTTGGGTTAGATTAGGATTCCTTGGGCCTAAGAGTCATATTTGGACTCAAATTGGGTTTCCTTTTTCCCCCTTATTCCTTCTAGCCGATTTTTTTACCATATAAATACATAAATTTTTTTTTATTAAATTATTTATTACACTCAAAACCTTTTACTTTTGATATTTTATGTATTCCCATATTAAAACCTAACGTTTTACGACAAACCGGAAAATTATCATTTTTAAAACAAAGTTTCCAAAAATAGATTTTCACACTCTTTTATAAGCATAACACATAAAAACAAACTCCTCGTAACTTGTTAACGCTCAAATACTTGAACGAAGACTCGTTATGCAAAAACACAAAAACACCAAAAATTACACAAGTCATTTCTACACCACAAAGGTGATCAAAATGAACTTTCCTAAATTCCAAACTTTCCAAATCACAATAAAACCACTTATGCAAAGGGATTTAATGCTAAAACTCACCTATATCACACTTATATCACTTCAAACTCCTAGGACACACCAAACAAACGTCAACCGAGTCAAGACTATCAGTCAAACTGACCTGCCAAAATCACGGTTGTTACAACTTTAGAGGGTATAACTTTGGAGAAACCCTAGCACAAATTTTACTGCTCTTTCAAGGGTTTTTACCCTTTGAACCCTTTCATGTCAATTTGAGATAAGTACTTTTTCAATTCATTTAATATGTCTATGTGTTGTTTGAATATATCTTACACTTGTCCTGAATTTAACATGCTAGGCTAGATCTCTTGTGTGTTTGCTTAGATGTAGTGAAACGTAGATGTTGATTATGGGTTGATTGTTTGTTTACAGTTGTTACGGATGAATGATTTTGATGTTAGGCTTAAGAAAACTGGCAGACTTCCATAGGGTAACATGCTTGAACGTCTTAAGAAACATGAACCAATATGCGTACTAGGTTATTATGGTTGTATTTAATGCATGAGCAAATTCTAATGATCCCATGTTCGGAGCTTCTTGCAGGCTCGACATAGGAGTGAAGTAGGAGCTTATAGAGTTGGGGAAGTACGTACGCCACCCCACGAATGGTATTAAGGAAGATAACCCATCATCCATGCAATTGTAACAAACTATCAACCTGTAAAAGATATCTAGGGAGTAATGAAACCTAAGTAAACACAATTCTCCCCATTATTGTTCACACCACACTAGTTTAATTAGATTTATTTTCATTTCTGTTATTTTATTTTGATTGCATCTTAGTTATTGGGTTAGTTGATTAGCAACTAATTCCGCCCACTCTTCCAAAAAACCGAGATTTTAATTGCTTTTATAAAAATATAAAAATACAAAAAGAATCATCCCTCACCTCTAGACCTAGTTTTTAGGCTTTCTAATCCTAGCAATACTATTCTTGAGTTGAACAATCAATCCCCCGGTACTTGTCACTATACTATACTACAACGATCAGGTACACTGCCTGGTGGGGGTTGTAAGCTTCTCGAGAACCCTCAAGAGGTAAAGCCTGGTGCGATTCGCACGTATCATTCCTGCACTACATAATTGATTTCACATCCATATCATCCTCTATATATGTATATACATGCATGTGCTCTACTCTAACTCGGTTTTGTAGCACATCACCATAGCTCGATTCCCCGGTGCCCTCATTAAGGGGGAGCACTTAGCTAGGGGGAGCTTGTATTTCGTTGATCACTCCAACGATTCTCTTTCAAGGGTGCTCGTGTCTTCTCTCCTCAAACAACCACGTCACACCTTTTTGATTCTACAAAAAGGGGGAGAAGTAACGGGAAAACTCATTAAAAATTTATCAACGCATAATTTTACTTAAAATGAGTTTATATTTTGTAATCATCCAAAAGGGGGAGATTGTTAATACAAATAATGTCAAAAGCGTTATTGGCATTATTCGATCTTCTCGTGTTTTGATAAGCACAAAATATAAAGACGGGTTATGTAAAGTTACTGTTTATAAATTTTTAGTCGAGGAAACTCGTTACTTCTACGTAGCTGCTTCAACATCACTTCAGGTATGAACAAACTTTATACAGTCATTAGTTAAGTGATCAAAGAATTTTATTTTCACCTAAACTTACATTTTTAACTTTGACAAAACATTTTTTTTGCAAGTATTTTTGTGTTTTTAAAGAAATGTTTTATTAAGAAAATAAATTCAAATTCAAACTTTATAACAGCTAGTATTCCCCCCAAATTAGTTCAGCCTGAACCAGATAAGTTTTCACCATGTAAGGAAAAAAAGGAAGCGTTTTGTCGCGGCGGTCCCTTAAATAGACCGGCGGTCCCTTAGTGATAAATGACCGTCTGGCATTTACGGGACCGTCCCTCTCCTTCTTGTCGCCTATTAATACTGAACTGTTACACTTAAAAAACAAGACTTTTCACATACACAAAACTTTCTGGTCGTTGTTCCTTTTATTCTTTGATCACTATAACATGTAGGTATATGTTTATAAGTGATTTCCTCTTCCGTCAAGTGCAAGAGAAGAACTCTCGATAACTATGAAGATTCAAGATGTTATAGGTGTCCACACACAAATGTAACATGTGTTACGTGATAGGATTTATATCGTGTCATTGTTTTCCGACTTGTGTGTGAGTTGAGAATGGGGTATAAACTTGGATGGTGATGTAGTTCCAAGTATTGTACTTTTGTGAGCTTGGATGGTGATGTAGTTCTAAGAAGTCTTGTAACTAGATTAGTTCGTGTATTTGTTGTGAGGAGAGTGATGTCCTAAAGTGTAGGTTAGATTTGTTGAGTCATTATGTAAAGACTTGGATCGGGGATGATCAAGTATGTCAAGTGTGTAATGACTTGATTCGGGTGAAGAATCAAGTGAGTCGTGTGTGTGAAGGCTTGGTTCGGGTGAAGAACGAAGTATGTCAAACAAGGGAAGACTTGGATCGGGTGAAGATTCAAGATGGAAAAGAGTGCTTGTTCGTGTGGCCACGTGGGCCTTTGGAATAGATTGGTTCTAGCTATGATTAGAACTCGACATTATCCTTAATGTCGTTAAGCCTTGTGTAAGCATGTGTACGGATTGCTCCGCCTGAAGGAGTGTGTTGATATAGTGATTGATAACTCTCGAGTGTGGTACTCGGGGAGTGGAGTAGGACGGAGAGTGAGCTTCGTGCCGAACGACTATAAATCGTCGCGTCTCTTGGTTGTGCTCTTTCTTTACTCTTCACTTTACTTGTTTACTTATGTTTGCTAGTAACAAAATTGATATCACATAACTAGTAAGATTTGACAAGTTTGTAAATGAAAAAAAACCTGACCTAAAATGGCGAAACGCTTTAGAAAATTAAAAAGAAGCGGTGAAACTATTCAAACCCCCCCTTCTAGTTTCTACAATATATATATATATATATATATATATATATATATATATATATATATATATATATATATATATATATATATATATATATATATATATATATATATATATATATAGGATCAGATAAGAAGTAATATTAAAATAAGAAGTAATATAACCGTATATCCGAGGTGGACCAATTTAAATTAGATGCATCTCTAATATCTTAGATGCATCATAATGTGTTTTCTAACTTTTAATTAGATGCATATATCTATATGAGATTCATTTTACGATGTTTCTTTTATTTTGGTAAAAGTTATAAATGCTTAACCTACTTACAAATTTGACTCATTCTACATAATGTACTTTTTTATTGTCAAAATGCCTAATTAAGTTTTGTTTGTCTACATGTGACCAAATAATAAAACTTAAGTTACATCATTTTCACTTTAAAATAACTTTCGAAACTCAAGAGGTTGGATCTAAATGAATAGGGATGCATTTAATTTAAGTTGTTGCATCTCAAATGTATGGTTATAGTCACTTCTTACAACTTCTTATTTTAATTTACTTCTTACTGGATCTCTTCTCTCTCTACACACACACACACACACACACACACACACACACACATACACACACACACACACACATATATATATATATATATATATATATATATATATATATAATAAACAAAGAATAAATAATGAACAGACTAACTGATGAACAACAACCAACTGATAAATTGATGAACATTGTGACCATAACTTATAAACACTGTCAACATGTTTTGTTCATATAACAACCCACAAACACCCATTACTATCATTCCCATTACAAATACCTATAGTAGGTATTTCACAGGTAAATTTTTACTTTTTATATACATTATTACTTGCATGACTCACTAGACCTGCTCACTTATCTACACAAGCTAAATTACTCAACACTCACATCCTATAAACCCCAGGTATGTCAAGTATAAAATTATAACAACACCATAATAAGTAATATACCAATCTAAAATACTAAACATAACACAAAACCCTAATAAACCCTAAACTAAAACTTAAGTAGGATTATGTGCTTATCTGAACCTATATGCTTAGTTAAACTAGTAAGAATGTGTTCAAGACTTAAGTAAGAGTATCTTTAGGAATATTATGATACATTAGGACTATTAGGTTATAGAATAGAACCCTTAGAACTTAGATATAAACCCCCTAAGCCCTAAACCATAACTAGGTCATAGATAACTAGAATTAGGTCTAAACCCTCCCAAAATTTCCCCATAGGTCACTACCACAGAGTATAAGCCTTTAGGAACTTAGGAATAGTTATTAGATACCCTTAGGACACTAACTTAGGCACAAAACCATAGGATAAACCCTAGTCTCTCACTAAACCCACTTAGGTCATTTAGGTTACAAAACTAGGTCAAACCTTCCCAAAACTTTCCCATAGATTACCCACACTTAGTATAAACCCTTTAGGTCTTAGGATTAGTCATTAGATACACTTAGGAATTTAATTTAGGCACTAAACCCTAGGTAAAACCTTAAACACATAGTAAGTAGAAACTAGGTTTAACTTAACTAAAACTTAGTAAAACCTAAACATAAGCACCTTAAACACCTCAACCTAGCACCCTAACACCTTAGTCATACCCAAGCACACACCCTAACACCTCTAAGCACACACACAAGTAGGTGCATCACCTACTTGGCTAATCCACCACTAATCACCACTAATCCACCCTAAACCTCCCCTAATCCACCACTAAACCACCCCTAATCACCCATAATCACCATAAACCACCCCTAAACACCCTAAACTGCTTACAAGTACCTCCAAGCACCCAAGCAAGGAGGTGCATCACCTCCTTGTAAGTTGCTACCCTTAAACGGCCTCTACGGTTGATTTCCACCACAACCGGCCTACACCAGCCCCTAGCTACTCCCTAGCTCGTCCTCATCACCACCTAGCCTCACCACATCACCTCCTAGCCTTGCTTGCTCAGCCCTCCCCCTGCGTGACACCTATGAAGCCATTTCACCCAAACCGCCTATGTCGTAGGTATAAATACCCCCTCCAGCCCTCATTTATTCTCCACACCTCTCCCCCTCCTCTCTACCTCATATTTCTGTAGTACTAAGTCCTTAGAAGCTGTTAGATATTTAGGATGAGTATGAAGGAAGTTTGTTAATATCTAGTTCACGGAGTCGGTTTTGGTTCCGTTAATCGCTAACCGTAAAATGTTAAACCGCGAAACGTAAATCCGGGTATCGTAAAAATATGAAACTTGAAAGAATGACTAAACTTGTCAAAATACTCCATAATAAAATATAAAATGAATGGTAAGTTCTATCGGGTTGCTTAAACGCTGTTAAAACTGGAAACGCGGGTTTAAAACGCGTAATTCGCGTAAAACGCTGAACTGGAAAACGTAAAATTTCAAAACTTTTAGAATAGTCGTAAAATGGAAGAAAATCATATTTCTATAGTTTATATTGTTTTACAGACATATCGGAATGCCGGAAGGACATTTAAACCTGAATGTAAATCTCGGACACGGCTTCGTGATTTTTACAGAAATGATCCGACGAGCGTCAAACTCTCGGATTATCATTAAAATAGTTTAAATTACGAGAATATGAAATAAAAATTTAGGACATGAATAGTGTTTTTGTGAATAGTAAAAGTGAATAGTAACTTTCCGAGATAAAAATTGGAATTTCGACGTTTGAAGCAGGACATGAAATTACGAGTTGTGACATTCTTCCCCTCTAAAAGGAACTTCGTCCCGAAGTTCAGTTTGTGTTGGTCTCTGAAGTGTTATAAAGGTGAAGATTCATGAGATGAAATGACCAGTTGACGTGCTTCCAGGCGGCGGTTCACAAGATGATGAAAAGTATGAATGTTCTGACAACGAGGGTATACACACACATAAATGAAACATTTCGAAATTAAGTAGAGAATTCAATCCAGACAAAATTTTATTATAACCATTCTCAGTGTTGCAAAATTCATTTCTGAGTCGGATATAGGTAGTCAGCCTATGTCCCACTATCCCGGGTTGAATATAGGTGACTAGTCTATATTCCACCGAGGTTCCATGAATTTTGAAATCCTCAGCTCAGTTATACTAATACTATGTCCTTCACAAATACCAAGACGTTCAGAAAGACTAAGGCAGGTGACCAAACTCGAGGTCAAATGATGAAACTATGCAAAGAAAACATAACGCGGTGACATATATGATACGTGAATCATGCTTATATGAAAGACAATTATAGTAATCAACTAGAATAAGTGAATATAATATACCAGATAATGAGACACAAATCTCATCACCTAAGTCAGCAACAAACCACAATGAGGCTTCAGCTTGGCAGGCAGGCACGTGACAGTCATAGGGTTAAGTTTTTCGTAAAAGTAGCTATAGTCTAGGTTTTAAAAACACTTAGTTCGCTATAGCCAAAGCTCTGATACCAATCTGTCACACCCCCAAAATCGGGTCCAGCGGAAGCATACGTGTAGCTGGGGTGTAACTCAATTGGTATTACAACACAAGTTCAAAAATGGTTTTCACTTTACTTATTTAAAATAAAATCGTTTAATCAAAAATATTGAATTTACATCGTTAAAAGTAGTGCGGAAGTAGGCCCTTAAAATAGTTTAAAACGGTCCCCATATAAATAATCAGAGTCTTCTATGACCATGCCATGCCCTGCCAAAACCTCCTGTAGCGTGCCGTAGGTTAAAACCTGAAAATACATGCTAAAGTGTCAACACGAGGTTGGTGAGTTCATAGAGTTTGTTTAACAAATAAAGTATATAGAAAAGTGATCACACAGCAAAGGCATCGTAAATCCACTCAGTTACAAGTCCCGCCATAAGAGACTTGTAACCTGTGTGTTCACAACCCACTGCTAAAATATAGTTGCATGTTTAGTAGTCAAGTACCCGCGGTCATAATAAGTCACAATATAAGCACCACCTATATAATAATGTATGCCATGCAAAGCCCCTAATTAAATAATATGCGTCCCGTAACATGGTGGACGAGAGGTTGGCCGACCTCTAATAGTGCTATCCATACTACTAATAGGCGTCGAACAATGCGAATGTACGAACAGTACATCATACAACTATTATATACGATTAAGAACGCTCCAAACATGGGAGACTTAGCACGCTCCACCAATAAGGCGAGACTTTAGGTCAAGAACGCTCCACCAATAAGGTGAGACTTTAGGGTTAAGAACGCTCCACCAATAAGGTGAGACTTTGCACGCTCCACCAAAAATGGCGAGACTATAGGTCATAGTACATATGGTACATTAAGTTCAAAAGTTCAAGTTGAGTTCAAGAGTTCTAAACAAGTTATAAGGTCAAGACAAGTCAAAAGAGTTCATAATAATCAAAGGGTTCAAAACAATGTTCAAAGTGTTCAAGTAATAATTCATGTAAAAACGAGCATGCATTCTCCCCCAAAAAGTTAACAAAACAATTTAAAAGAGTAGGGGCTATGACTCACCTGATGCGATAGCTACGATGATAAAGTGGATACACAGAAATGAGGTTCGATCTCAAACCGCAACCTAATATGAATGATAGTGATCTACTTAGATTATGAAGGGATGCGATGAATGTACATGCACATGAAGCCTATACCACTCGTAGTTTGAAAATAAGTGTTGGCGTTGAATTATAGTGTTTCCATAACTTAAGAGAATATGTGCTATTAGAAGTTGTCAAATATATATATAGTTCGCCTAGTTTCAAAAGTGTATATCTTGGTCGTTTTAAGCTCGTTTTCTACGTTCTTTACATCCCCGGAATCGTAGGACAACATACTAACCTATTATTGATAAGTCGGGATGGCTAGATCAAGTTTTATGCTCAAATTTTTCCGTGAGTACTGTTCATCAGCAAGCATTTCCGGAAAATATAGTTTTCGTCGTTAAACTCGTTTTTAGCGTATCTCCTTCGTTATAAACTCGTTTTTATCCCCATTTTCGGCCATAGTTCCGTATTGGAAAGTATTTTCTAAATATTTGGTCCAAATTTACCCAGAAGCCCCTGATCTTTCCACGTTTTGCAAAAATGGACAGCAACTTTCTATAAGTGTCAAAACTAGGTTTTCCTAATTACTAACTTGTCTAAAAACCAACCAAACAACTTCAAATCAACCCAAATCCTACCATACACCTTCTTAGGGTGTCATGGGTTCCTAAACATCACCAACCTTGGTGGATCTCATGAGGATGTTAATAAAACTTATGGATCTACTTATATTAAGTATCTAGGGTTCATAAGTTATAAAAAGTATAAATAGAGTGGTATAAACTAACATATGCATATAGATCTTGAATAAACAACATGAAACTAGAAAAATGAAAGTATGGAAAGATCAACAAGTGATCTTGAAGCTTACTTGATGATTGGATGAGTTTTGAAGATGATGATGTAAAGAAAACTAGAGTTTTATCACAAAACCTTAACTAGGATGGAAAATAGAGCTTGATTATGTCTTGATCTTCAAAAATTGATGGATCTTGCTTGTGTATTCATTTTGGGTCGTGGCTAGGGAGGAAGAACAAGAGATGAAGTTTTTGTTTTGTGAAAAATGAGCTAGTTTAGGCATTATATAGTCCAAGGGCAACTTTGTAATTTTATCAAAAGGGCATAATTGTAATTTTAGTGACAAGTGAAAGTATCTAGATATTTGTTAGATATTTAGGATGAGTATGAAGGAAGTTTGTTAATATCTAGTTCACGGAGTCGGTTTTGGTTCCGTTAATCGCTAACCGTAAAATGTTAAACCGCGAAACGTAAATCCGGGTATCGTAAAAATATGAAACTTGAAAGAATGACTAAACTTGTCAAAATACTCCATAATAAAATATAAAATGAATGGTAAGTTCCATCGGGTTGCTTAAACGCTGTTAAAACTGGAAACGCGGGTTTAAAACGCGTAATTCGCGTAAAACGCTGAACTGGAAAACGTAAAATTTCAAAACTTTTAGAATAGTCGTAAAATGGAAGAAAATCATATTTCTATAGTTTATATTGTTTTACAGACATATCGGAATGCTGGAAGGACATTTAAACCTGAATGTAAATCTCGGACACGGCTTCGTGATTTTTACAGAAATGATCCGACGAGCGTCAAACTCTCGGATTATCATTAAAATAGTTTAACTTACGAGAATATGAAATAAAAATTTAGGACATGAATAGTGTTTTTGTGAATAGTAAAAGTGAATAGTAACTTTCCGAGATAAAAATTGGAATTTCGACGTTTGAAGCAGGACATGAAATTACGAGTTGTGACAAAGTTAAAGGTCTAAAATGGTAAATATAGAAAACAAAGGAGTCGTAGGTTAAATACATAAAATATAGAAGTCTAGGGACTAGTTGTGTAAAGTATAGATAGTTATTAGTATAAGTAATATAAGTAATATAAAACTTAGGGTAGAAAATGTAAATATATAAACTATAAGGATAAAAAGTGAAAATATCATATAAGTATAAAACCTAAATAAAGTTAGAAGCATAAAACAATACTAGGGAGCTTCATGCGAGGAGTACTATGTGGATATTTCGTTTTTGACGAGTTTGTTGGGTTTACGAATTAAAGTGCCCTGACTCCTCGAATGATTATTGCATATACTTCTGAGATATGATGGCCCGAACAGTGATATGATTATAACTAAACCCTAATAAGAACATAACTCAATAATAGGGAGCTTTTTGTGAGGAGTATTAACTTCTGAATTATGATGGCCCGAACGGTATTATGTTGATAACATAATACAATAGTAGGGAGCTTCATGTGAGGAGTCATATACTTCTGAATTACAATGGCCTGAACGGTGTTATGTTATATCTAAAACATTAACAAACCTAAAAACAATAACTTAAGAAACATAAACATGATAACTAAAAGCTTGACATACATACAAAACAAACAACAACACACTAGGATACGTGAGTAAGGCGGTCTAGTTTCCGAGTCACTATTTGCATTACTTAGATTACTCTACACCCAGGTGAGTCTTCATAGCCTTACATCTTTTTAAACTTTCACTCTAAATGCTTTTATAAACCCTGTAAGGGGGATACATGCTAAATGCTTTACTTAAAACCGAATACAAGTCTTTTTCTTTGGTTGTTTGCACGAGTAAACTAATAGCCATCACTACATAACCAAAATTCATGAATCTAATCATTTGGGATGTTTTACCCAATCAAACGCAAATATAGTTGATAGATCTATTGGAGTTTGACAACTCCCGTTGGTATTAACACCCCACTAGATGGTACCAATAAGTACTATATTTGAATCCACTCAAGGTATAACTTTGGCAAGTTATCCTTCTATCCCCTCATGTTGGGTCTGCAGCCCACATGACCCGGATCGTTAAGGTGTGATTCACGAGCTTAGTGCAACCTACTAAACTCCTGATAATTGTGCATGCATCACAATTATCACAAAAACTTGCATTTTCCAAGATGGGTGTAACAACTGAACCCAGGGAACTTGTATTCACTAACCCCTAAACCTATGATTCTCACTCAACACCTAGTGTTGACTTTTTAAGCATGTATTCTAGGTTTATTACTTCTATGGACCTATGGCGGAATGAGGTACTGAACCCGGAGGACTTTTCATGGTTATCATTCAAACACCACCAACCTAACTCTTAGATTTTTGGGACCTCAACAAAATAAAAGTATATCTTTTATAATTAAAACTCTGATAATTATGAATGATAACTAATTTTTCAAAATGTCTCTTTTCGAGTCGTTTTCTATTACTGTATCTGTGATTCTATGAAGTAATACCCCAAACACTTTATCCGCTGCGATCAGTGAAAAATGGGGGTGTTACAGTTCATCAGTTAGTATCGGTTGTTTTTCAACATGTTTTTTGTTCAGCAAAAAGTACGTTCATCAGTTATTGTTCTCACCAGTTTTTATTCATTATTAGGATGTTTTGTTCATTAGTTAGTGTCGGTTATTTTTCAACATATTTTTGTTCATTAGTTAGTGTCGGTTTTGTTCATCAGTTAGTGTCGGTTGCTTTTGAACATGTTTTTGTTCATCAGTTAGTGTTAGTTGTTTTTCAACATGTTTTTGTTCATCAGTTAGTATTGGTTTTGCTCATCAGTTAGTGTCGGTTTTGTTCATCAGTTAGTGTCGGTTGTTTTTCAACATGTTATTGTTCATCAGTTATTATTTAGTTTATCAATTATTGCCAGTTATTATTCATCATGTTTTTTATCATCAAATATTGTTCATCAATTATTTTTTAGCATTAGTGTTTTTTTTTCATCGATTACTTTCAGTTATTTTATTTATTCATTATTATTTTAAGTAACAATTAAAAAAACACCACTTTTTGAATCTTACATTAATAAAATAATTAACGGTGAATTATGGTACAAAAATTAATGTATTTAACGCAATTTTAACACTAAAAATAAAAGATAGACATTTCATCAAACACCTTTTGTGCAACAAATATGACTAAAACGCTATTTTTAACGTGCGATATCTCACTCATATCATTTCGGATATGTGTGATTCAAATTTCTGGGTAAAGAGTAAACAAAAATCTATAACTTTCATGTTTTAAGTTTTTCACGATTCGACATTTACGAGAGTAAAAAATAGGGTCAAAAAGGCTAAAAAAATCAAGAAAATTAACACCCGTTTGATATGTAAAAAAATGTTTTGAAATTTTTTAAAAATTTTATACCAAATTAAAGATGATTAAATTTTAAAATTTTTAGTGAAATCGGTTTTCTCTAAAAGTTTGTCGTTTGTGAGTTATATGCGCTTTAAGTTTGAGGGTGAAAAGAAAAAACGAGTAAAATGACTAAATTTCCCATTTGATAAGACTATTAGAGAAAAAGAAAAGAAGCTGACAATATGGGAAGAGGGACACGTGGAAGCGTAGGAATGCTTTTTATACTTTTTAAAAAAGCCTCACTTTTTAATCGACCCGCAGCCTGAAGGTGTTGTACCAATAATATCACGTCTACAACTAATCTAAATATGTAAAGTGGGTGTGAGCACTTTAGAGAAAAGAGAGAGAGAGAGAGATAACAAAAGTCTCGCATTGCTAGAACATAGAATACACACACCTCATAACCCATGAGGTAGGGGGTATTTATACCCAACGTTTAGCCAAGCCTCCATCGCGGATATACAAGTTCCGCGATGGTAAACTTGTGTCGCATACAAATAATACTACACGACATACCCTATACTAAGATAAAATATAAATAGAAGTCCCTAACAAATGATTTACACTTTTCAAGTTCCAACAATCTCCCCCTAAGGGTAGATCATTCAGGTCTTCTATTAATGGGTATTCCTCTAGACTTCACCTTCTGTATCCAACGCACTTTTCCATCAACCTCCAGATACTTCAAAGGTGGAGTCTTTCTTCCACATACTGTGCAAATAATCCCATCTTTGCCTTTTGATCATCATCAATCTTGGTTCTTGTCCTCTGGTGATCTTGATCCAGCAAATGGTGGATCCCTTGAAGAACCCACTTTAGCGTACCAGAACTGAACTTCGGCATCTCATTCGTAACCATCAGCCTCTTGTATCCCGATGCATTTTCATACACTAAACCAAGTTCGAACAGCGGATGTTCAATACAAGTCAACAGTTCATATTCATCGATATCTGGTAGTGTGATCATCGGATGAGTGAGGTTGACCTTCTTCTGTAGGCTTTCAACTCCCATTTGAAAGTCATCGACATGTATTAGTGACAATTGTGATCTCATGAAGATTTTAAGAGCATCACGATTGATATTTTCATCACCTTGATCATACATATAGCTGATGCTAGACAGGTACATTGTGACAACTGGCAATTTAGGGAGATTTGTAAAAACCCGCATTACGTTAAAGTTTGGTTTTAATTGAATATTGGAATGTTATTCGTAACGAATTTGTGAAAATTAAACCGTGGTTGTCAATTATGAAGTTTATGTAGAATTTAATTTAAATTATTGCTTTGATATGGAGTTTATGTCATGAGTTATTGTTTGAAACGTCTTTGAGGCACTATGTTGACTCCGGCACTAGATACAACCTAACATGATTTAATATTGACTTACGGTTTGGTTTATATAACATTTGAACGTATCGTGAAATTTTAATTATTATGGGAACAAGTTTGAGTTGAAGGTGTCGTGTTATTTTGAAAGGTTTCCGGGTTTGGTCCTCGTGTTACGTGATGAACCATTTACCATTAACAATATTATTATTATTATTATTATTATTAGCTAAGTAAAAAGGAATATATATATATATATATATATATATATATATATATATATATATATATATATATATATATATATATATATATATATATGGGTTAAAATAAAAAGGGCCTTATAATAAAAAGTGTAGGAAGGATTGTGAGGGCGACATGTGTCACCCCTATTCCACATCATATGGCACATGTCACCACCCCCCCCCCCCCCCCCCCCCCCCCCGCAAAAAAAAATTTTTTTCCCCGCCAAAAAAAATTTTTTTTTGGGCAAAAAAAAAAAAAAAAAAAAAAAAAAAAAATTTCCCGCCAAAATTTTTTAGTGCATCACAGTTATAAAGTTACTGCATCACAATTATAAAAGTTACTGCATCACAGTTTTAAATTTTAGTGTATTAAGGTTATAAGTTACTGCAACATAGTTGATGCACTAAACTATTAACTATGATGCAGTAACTTATAATAAAGATGCACCAAAACTTAAAAAAGAATCGTATTTTAATTGTGATGCAGTTACATACATATATGATGCATAAAACTTATGATAATTCAGTTTCTTTATAACCATGATGCAGTAACTTTATAACCATGATGCAGTAACATTAAAACCATGAATGCAGTAATTGTGATGCAGTAAAATCATAATTGTGATGTGGCAAGGGGGTGACACATGTCACTCCCACAATCCTTCCTACACTTTTTATTATAAGGCCCTTTTTATAATAACCCCACCATATATATATATATATATATATATATATATATATATATATATATATATATATATATATATATATATATATATATATAAGTGTAATAAAAGGGCCCAAGGCCGGTTATTATCACACAACACACACACACAAACCACAAACTCATCTCCTACATCTGTCTCTCTCCCTCCCCTAATCACCAAACCCTAGCCGCCGGCTTTCCGGCCACCACTGCCGCCACACCACCGGTCACCACACCTCACCGCCACCACCAATCAACTCCCCATCATCCCCTCTTCTTGATCTGCTACCACACGCACCCTAATACTCCCTTTTTAGTCTCGTTATCTTCACAAACATCCCACCATCTTTCATATTTTTGAAGTTCTTACATCCTTGTCTTGTGAATCGAAGGTAAGACGAGTCACAAGCGGTTGTGACTCGTATTTTGATGAAAACGTGACCAAGGGGTCACGAATTGTAATTTTTCGATCGGGTTTATGATTAAAAACATGAGAATCAAGTGGGTTTTGATTAAAATGGGTTAATAAACAAGTTTGGTATCTGGGTTTTGCTTGTGGAAGTAAGGTCGAAGCTCAACCGAGAGCCCTTGCTCTCGGCTTGTGCTCTCCGGGTTCAAACAAGCCCTCCTTGATATTTTTTTTGGCCTTTGATTGTCGGTATTGAGGGTGTTTGGTTCTCCTTTCTTGTGTTTGGATGGTTTTTGGTTGAAGAGATATTGGTTTTGGTTGTTTGGTTGTGAGGCCGACGACCCAAGGGGTCCGTTTGGTTGGTTTCGAGCTCGTTAGAGCAAGCCGAGACTCCAGAGGTCTCGGGTTGTACCACACGACATGTGGTGAAGTTTTAACCCGGGTTTGACTTGGTAGGTCGACCCGTAGAATTGGTATTTGAATTAGTTGTTGAGTTATACATTTTTTATTTATATTTTTTGGTGTTTATTATTATTGTTTCTAATATATATTTGAGATTGACGTTGAGATTATTCGGACTCATGGTATATTTTTGGAGTTGTGTTGACGAAAGTGGTATCAGAAACCGATTGTGAGACGGTTACTTAGAATGACGGAGATAAGTTAGAAAGGTGCCGTAGTCGGACCTTATTGTTGTAGTTTGTGATTATGGGACTTGGTGACGGAGATGGATTACTTTTGATTGAAGTTTGATTATATTACTTTGGACTCATGGTTGTGCGAGTCGGAGTCACGTTGACTTTCTAGTCAACGATTGACTTCGGCAAAACGCCTTGACTTTTGGATTTGGACAATGAGCCGAGCAGTGATGACTCGGACATGTGACTCGTACTTTATAACTCGAACTACTTAATAATTACACAATTAATAAAACTCGTAATAACTTATATATCGATATAAACATTTATATAAATATATAAATGTGAAAACGTATATATATTTATATAAATGCGTATATAATAAATAGAAGATCACGAGTAACAAAAATAATAACGTTAACGATATATATCAGGCTATGAAAATAGTATAATATCGTCGGAAACATTATTATGATTAAATAGTTATAAATGGAAATATAAATTAACGCGAATTGTTGTACGAAATGAAGAAAGCTTTTGGAAATAAAAATGGAACTTTGCGAGTTATAAAGTATTCGAGGGCACTTAAATCCAAGATTGACCATTTATAAATTGTTGACTTTTGTGCTTGTCACGGATGTGTGACGTTAATAGACACGTTTCATATAACTATATAACTTATTTAATCGACGGATTAAATGAGACTTACTTAGTTATATAAAATGGGCTTATTAACGGGTATTGTATCCTACGACGCCTTTAGGTTGTGGTAGGAGTACGGCATAATAAACTACTAAATATCTTGTGAGGTTTACCGAATTGACGAATTTGGTATGTTTGATGATATATTTTGGAAACTTATTAGACTTTAAAACTTACCATATAGTATTCTACGTGCTATGTGACTTAGGATTTGGAATCTTGGAATAATATATTAGGTAAATAAGTTATGGAGGATTAGCAAGTCGACGGACTTGGTAAACTTCGATGATTTATTTAAATAATATATTGGGCCAATATTAGACCTTTAGATCGTTATTATTATTTCTTTCGTTGTGTTTTCATGGTTTGTGTTGAGTCGACCTTCCACCCGCATGGATACCAAACGCTAAAATGAATATGAGAAATGGATTTTGGAAAATAAAAAGAAATACGTTCGGGATTGAGAATAATTGATTTCGAGGAAATGATTCTGAGAAGAATTTATGTTGTTAGGAAGTGCCGAGTCCGTAGTTGCTGTCTTTTGAGTTATGATACTTCTTGCTTTACCGGTTTTTGTGCGGATATCTTGACTTGAGGTGAGTGATAGCCCCACCTTTACTTTTGAACTTTGTTTTCAATACTTGGGGTGAGAAATGTGCAAATTGTTTTATGTTGACTATTATTGCTATTTATTTAAAACTTGCTATGCTTATAGAACTAGGTAGATTATAGCGCATGTCGTATCCTTACGAATGCACGAACATGGCGTATCCTTACGAATGTTGGGCATGTCGCATCCTTGCGAATGCATATTGATTTGATTGATTTTAGACTATAGTGTGCACCTATAGGTTTGGTTTAGTGGTTGAGGCCTAGTCTAGCTAGCAAGCATTTTACGTATATGTCCACTTGATTTAATTAAGAATTTAAACCTATGATCTCACCAGCGAAAGCTGACTTTTAGCGCGTTTTCTCAGGCAATTAAGTGATGACTTGGGATGCTTGGTTTGGAAGGCTTGGCTTGGCAACCTGGTTTAAGGATCTATTTCTCAAACTCTGATATGTATTTGTGGACCTATGTTTAATCTATTTGGGCCTTACTTTGGATATTTTGGGATGAATGTAAACTCTAAAAAACCTTGTTTGGTTTTGTTTTTACTTATGTTTACTTTATCTCGTTCTTTTATAAATTGTGATGGATACCAATCCATCTAGCACCCCGAAAGCTTGATTAGTCTTCCGATGTACCAAATTTTGTGGGTGTTACTGATTGGTATCAGAGCCAAGGTTATAGAGAACTAGGTAATAAACACCTAAACTATAACCGATTTTTATAGAAAACGATCCTCGACCAATGCCCGCCAGCCCGCTAAGCCGAAGCATCTTTGATTATATCGAGGTATTATGAAATAATGATTTGATATGAGATTTTGAGATGATTTGAGAATTATGAGTATGTTGATTTTATGATATGATGGCGTTTGGGAACTTATATGGCTCACTTGTTTTGGAAATGTTTTAGTAATGTGGTATTTGAAAAATCTTTCTTGAAATTATATGATTGAGATTATATGATGGTTTTGATACGATATTTTGAGTTTCGCGGTTTAGTTGTTTTGAAACACTTACACCTACCCTACGCCGTTGTCACAGACCATGGCCTCCCATACGTTCGATGTTACTGAGGATCTTCTTGCTGATCCATACCGCCCGGTACAGATCACCATGGCTCCTGATGATCCTTGTAGGATTGCCATGCATTCAGCTACTTCATCGCCGACATCAGTTACTTCTGCACCACCTGCTTCACCTACTTCTCAGGGACCCTCATCTTCTTTGGGGCTTCCTGGTACTTCGAGACAGCTCACACTTCATCAGGCTTTAGCTCGTGTGCTCCATTTTTTCCCCACCAAGCTACGACACGTATGTCTGTGCGCATTTCGTCACCACCCATGCACTTTGATGCTCACGCTCTTCTGTCAGATGCACCACCCACATCATTCTGTCGTCGTCCTAGATCACCTACCCTATCACCTCATGGTTCACCTCTTCGGATACGACGATTGATGGAGTACCCCTCAGATGAGGAGGAGTACAAGGGTGAGGAGGAGGCTGATGACCCTCAGGAGGGTGAGCAGAGGGATGATCCTCAGGAGGAGGATATGCCTGATGATGATGGTTCGCCAGCTCACATCCCAGCACATTCAGCTCATTCTATAGAGCCCGATTCTCTGATACATCAGCTAGAGCCGGTTTCACCTGATCACCCATTTTTATTTGATTCTCCACCTGGTAGTCCCGTAGCGTCGGACGCGCCATCTGAGATATCTGCTGAGCCTGCAAATTTGGGTGAGACTGGTAGGATTTGGGCTCGGCTTAACACAGGGCGAGAAGATCTCGCAGTTGGCAGATCGGATTGAAAGAGTAACCGTTGAGTTTATTGGTGAGTTGAGGGTGGATTTGGTTACTGTTGGGAGGAGGACTATAGAGATTAGGAGAGGTATGACGGAGGTACATGAGCAGATAGAGAGTCTAAAAAGAGGTTTCATCACGGCTCGCGAGGCAGATCACAAGCTGTGGCAGAGGAACACGGAGTTGGAGAAGGAGGTAGCAGACCTCAAGAGGGATAGTGATACTCACAGTGTTGAGTTGGGATCGTTATGGAGAGAGTTGGATGGTTTAAGATCAGAGCTGAGGAGTCTACGCCAGCATAGTGGCTAGATGGTTGGATTATGTTGTTATTTTGCTTTCTAAACCAAGGAGTGCTTGGTTAGAAAAGCTAGTTATCCTATCTTTGATGTATTTCAGTTGTATGTTCGTCTCGTTTGGAACGATTAGTATCCTTTATGTCTTTGGTAGTTGGAACGATGTCTTGACCGCTATTTGTATGGATGATGGTTATTTTGTATGATGTTTTGTGGTTTTGGATGTTATGGAAATTGCATTCCTATTTGTTTGATTGATGTCTTGTGGTGTATTGTTGATATTCTACCGATGTCTTGGCTTCATCTATCCAATTCTTGTTGAGCATATTATAAATACTATCGGAGACTTATAAACCATGTATTGTGTTTCAGATCAATGGCCCCACGACGGAACCCTGTCAGAGCTACCCGAACTGGTCCTGTAGTGACTACCCGTGGTCGCCGAGGACGCCGTCCTACACGAAATGTTGAGACCCCTACTCCCGAAAACCTGGACACCACCAATCGCAACAACAGGAATCAAAATGTTGATGTTCAGGGAGATAATGATCATATTCCACCGAATGCACCAACTGTGGATCAAGCTATGATCAATCAACTTGTGGAACAACGTGTTGCTGAACTACTAGCTGAGTCGAATCACTCCAACAACTCAGCTAGAACATTTCCACCTGTTCGTACTAATGGATGCAACTACAAGGAGTTTCAAATCTGTGGACCCATTGAGTTTGGTGGAACTAAATTAGTGGTGTACTTGGTCATGTGGATAGAGAAAACTGAGTCAGTGTTTACTGTCAGTAATTGTGCGGAGAATGCAAAGGTAAAGTTTGCTTCTTTTACTTTTAAGGATGAAGCATTAACTTGGTGGAACAATTATCGTTATTCGATTGGGAGTGAAGTGGCCCATGCCATGACTTGGGAGCAGTTCAAGTCCTTGCTGATTAAGACTTACTGCCCAAGGAATGAGGTTAAGAAACTGGAGACTGAGTTTTGGAATCACAAAGTGAAGGGTACTGACATGGCGATTTACAATCTTCGTTACCAGGAGTTAGCCTTGCTCTGCCCAGATATGGTTCAAACTGAGACTCAAAAGATTGAGCGGTATACCGATGGGTTGCCTGGGGCTACAAGGAACGATGTGATTGCTGCTAGGCCTGCAAATGTTCATGAGGCTATCACGATCGCTCAACAATTGATGGATTCGTTGGAACTGGAAGATGTTGAAAGGGATAAGAATGGAAAGAGGAAGAGAGACCATCACTCTAAGGGTAATGATCACCGAAACAAGCGACAAGTTGTTGCCAAGGTTTGTGTTATTGGAGATGGAGATAAGAAAAATCACAATGGAGATGCGCCCAAGTGTGACCGTTGTTATAAGAATCATTCTGGACAATGTACTGTGATGTGTAAGAACTGCTCGAAGATTGGGCACATCGCTAAGGATTGTAGAGCTCGACCACTTGCTATGATCCAAGCTACTCCTGAAGCTATGAGTAAGACGAATCTTACTTGTTTTGGATGTGGGAAGAAGGGACACTATAGGAATGAGTGCAGGGAATCATGGAACCGAGGTAACCAAGGATCGGGTGGTAGTGGGTACAATCAAGGAAACCGAGGAGCTGGAGGAAACCATGGATGACATGACAATGAGAACCAGCGTGTGGAAGCAGGAGCTGCTCATGAGAGAGTGTATGCAATTGGATGTGAGAGAGGAGAAGACCCGAATGTCGTTACTGGTACGTTCCTTCTCAATAATCGTTATGCTTCCATACTATTTGATACTGGTGCCGATAGGAGTTTTGTGTCCACTACTTTTGCGCCTTTAATAGAAAAACCCCCGATGGCCTTAGGAAATGGTTATGATGTAGAGTTAGCTAACGGAAACGTAGAAAGGATTAAAACTATCATCCGCGGTTGCATGTTAAATTTCTTGAATCACCCTTTCAACATAGATCTTCTACCCGTTACGTTAGGAAGTTTTGATGTCATCATTGGTATGGATTGGTTGTCTAAGTATCGTGCTCCCATTCTTTGCGATGAGAAAATTGTGCGTGCGTCTTATGGCAAGGAGATTTTAAATATACAAGGCGATCGAAATGGTTTGAAGAACCCATCCAGATTAGCAGTCATTTCTTGCACTAAGCTACCAAAGCTAACGGAAAAAGGATGTGTCGATAGTTCGTGACTTTCTGGATGTATTCCCAGATGATTTTCCGGGAATCCCGCTCACTAGACAAGTGGAATTTCAGATTGAGTTGATACCTGGTGCTGCGCCTATGGCACGGGCACCTTATCGACTCACACCGAATGAACTAGAAGAGTTGTCGAAACAATTGGCGGAGTTAGCAGAGAAAGGGTTTATATGACCAAGTTCTTCACCTTGGGGAGCCCTAGTTTTATTCGTGAAGAAGAAGGATGGATTATTTCGCATGTGCATTGACTACTGAGAGCTGAACAAGTTAACTGTGAAGAATAGATACCCGTTACCGAGGATTGACGACTTGTTCGATCAGCTTCAAGGATCGAGTGTGTATTTGAAAATCGATCTTAGATCGGGGTATCATCAACTTAGAGTTCACGAGGAAGATATTCCGAAAACAGCTTTCAGAACCCGTTACGGACATTACGAGTTCCAAGTGATGCCGTTTTGGTTGACTAACTCACCGGCAATATTCATGGATCTCATGAATCGGGTGTGTAAGCCTTATTTGGACAAGTTTGTGATCGTGTTTATCGACGATATTCTGATCTATTCAAAGAGTGAGAAGGAGCATGAGGAGCATCTAAGACTCATCTTAGAATTGCTTAGGCAGGAGAAGTTGTATGCTAAGTTCTCCAAATGTGAGTTTTGGATTCCGACGGTACAATTCTTGGGTCATGTGATTGATAGCCAAGGAGTTCATGTAGATCCCGCAAAAATTGAAGCCATTAAAGATTGGGCCACTCCGACGACCCCAACTGAAGTTCGTCAATTTTTGGGATTAGCCGGTTACTATCGAAGGTTCATTGAGGGATTTTCGAAAATAGTGAAGCCGTTTATCAAATTGACTCAGAAGAATGTTTAAATACAAATGGGAAGATAAGGAAGAGGAGGCATTTCAATTACTTAAGGATATGTTGTGTAGTGCTCCTATCTTGGCATTGCCTGAAGGTAGTGAAGATTTTGTCGTTTACTGTGACACTTCTCATAAAGGTTTGGGAGCTGTTTTAATGCAACGAGAGAAGGTGATAGCTTATGCTTCCCGACAACTCAAGAAGCATGAGAAGAACTACACCACCCATGATTTGGAGTTAGGTGCTGTGGTTTTTGCCTTAAGGATATGGAGACATTACTTATATGGAACCAAGTGTGTTGTATACACTGACCACAAAAGTCTACAACACATCTTGAATCAAAAAGAGCTTAACATGAGACAGCGACGTTGGATTGAGCTACTAAGTGATTATGATTGCGAAATCCGCTATCATCCTGGTAAAGCAAACGTCGTTGCTGATGCTCTTAGTCGGAAGGAGAGAATACCACCGTTATGAGTTAGGTCATTAGGAATGACTATCGTATCGTCGTTACCATCTCAGATATTAGAAGCTCAAACGGAAGCGTTGAAAGCAGAAAATCGAGCTGCTGAGAATATTTTTGGGATGGCGGAAAATGAGAATGGATTTGTTAAGCGTTCTGATGGAATATTATGCTCTAGAGACTGAAGTTGGGTACCATTGTATGGAGGAGTTCGTGAATTGATTATGCACGAGTGGCATAAGTCAAGGTACTCAATTCATCCTGGGTCTGATAAGATGTACCAGGATCTGAAGAAACTGTATTGGTGGCCAAACATGAAGGCAGATATAGCATTGTACCTCAGCAAGTGTTTGACATGTTCAAATGTTAAGGCAGAACATCAGAGACCGTCAGGGTTGTTGACGCAACCAGAATTCCCAATTTGGAAGTGGGAGCGGATTACAATGGATTTTATTACCAAATTACCGAAGACACCTAGCGGTTGTGAGGCTATCTGGGTAATTGTCGACCGATTGACTAAGTCTGCTCATTTCCTAGCGATTAGCGAAGATAATAGTATCGACAAACTTGCTAGGTTGTATGTGAAGTAAATCATTTCTCGTCATGGTGTTCCAATATCGATTATAACGGATCGCGACAGTCATTTCACGTCAGCTTTGTGGCGATCACTCCAAACCGCTTTGGGGACGAGACTTGATATGAGTACTGCATACCACCCCCAAACCGACAGTCTGAGTGAGAGAACTATACAGACTTTGGAGGATATGCTTCGTGCCTATATAATAGACTTTGGTAAAGGCTGGGAGAAATATCTACCCCTTGCGGAATTCTCCTACAACAACAGCTACCATACAAGTCTTAAAGCTGCACCATTTGAAGCTTTATATGGTCGTAAATGTCGTTCTCCGATTGGTTGGGCTGAGGTTGGAGACAGCTAACTCACAGGCCCCGAGCTTATTTTGGAAACTACTGAGAAAGTGACTCAAATTCGGGATCGTTTGCAAGCAGCTCGTGATAGACAGAAAAGCTACGTCGATCAGAGACATAAACCTCTTGACTTCTAGGTAGGAGACAAAGTGATGCTGAAGGTCTCGCCTTGGAAAGGAGTGATACATTTTAGGAAACGTGGGAAACTCAACCCCTGCTACATTGGACCATTTCAAATTCTGGAGAGAATTGGGCCCGTAGCTTATCGGTTGGAGCTACCACAGGAGTTGAGTAAGGTTCACGATGTATTTCATGTGAGTAATCTGAAGAAGTATCTTTCGGATGAAACACCAGTTATACCGATGAAAGATATTCATGTTGATGAGCATTTAAACTTCGTGGAAGAGCCTATCGAGATTATGGATCGAGAAATTAAGCGACTTAAGCGCAGTCGTATTCCACTCATCAAGATTCGTTGGAATTCCCGTCATAGACCGGAATTTACGTGGGAACGTGAGGATGAGTTTCGGAAAAGATATCCTAAGCTTTTTACTTCGTAGAGGGAAAGTTCAGAGAGAAACCCGGGACGGGTTTCTTCTTAGGCTGGGAGGATGTGACAACTGGCAATTTAGGAAGACTTTTAAAAACCGGCATTACGTTAAAGTTTGGTTTTAATTAAATATTGGAATGTTATTCATAACGAATTTGTGAAAATTAAACCGTGGTTGTCAATTATGAAGTTTATGTGGAATTCAATTTAAATTATTGCTTTGATATGGAGTTTATGTCATGAGTTATTGTTTGAAACGTCTTTGAGGTACTACGTTGGCTCCGGCACTAGACATAACCTAACAAGATTTAATATTGACTTACAGTTTGGTTTATATAACATTTGAACGTATCTTGAAATTTTAATTATTATGGGAGCAAGTTTGAGTTGAAGGTGTCATGTTATTTTAATGGTTTCCGGGTTTGGTCCTCGTGTTGCGTGATGAACCATTTACCATTACCATTATTATTATTATTATTATTATTATTATTATTATTATTATTATTATTATTATTATTATTATTAGCTAAGTAAAAAGGAAAACAAATATATATATATATATATATATATATATATATATATATATATATATATATATATATATATATATATATATATATAATAAAAGGGCCCAAGGCCGGTTTTTATCACACAACACACAAACCACAAACTCATCTCCTACATCTCTCTCTCTCTCCCACCCCTAATCACCAAACCCTAGCCGCCGGCTTTCCGGCCACCACTGCCGCCACATCGCCGGTCACCACACCTCACCGCCACCACCAATCAACTCCCCATCATCCCCTCTTCTTCATCTACTACCACACGAGCCCTAATACTCCCTTTTTAGTCTCGTTATCACCACAAACATCCCACCATCTTTCGTATTTTTGAAGTTCTTACATCCTTGTCTTGTGAATCGAAGGTAAGACGAGTCACAAGCGGCTGTGACTCGTATTTTGATGAAAATGTGACCAAGGGGTCACGAATTGTATTTTTTCAATCAGGTTTATGATTAAAAACATGAGAATCAAGTGGGTTTTGATTAAAATGGGTTAATAAACAAGTTGGTATCCGGGTTTTGCTTGTGGAAGTGAGGTCGAAGCTCAACCGAGAGCCCTTGCTCTCGGCTTGTGATCTCCGGGTTCAAACGAGCCCTCCATGATATTTTTTTTGGCCTTTGATTGTCGGTATTGAGGGTGTTTGGTTCTCCTTTCTTGTGTTTGGATGGTTTTTGGTTGAAGAGATATTGGTTTTGGTTGTTTGGTTGTGAGGCTGACGACCCAAGGGGTCCGTTTGGTTGGTTTCGAGCTCGTTAGAGCAAGCCGAGACTCCAGAGGTCTCGGGTTGTACCACACGACATGTGGTGAAGTTTTGACCCGGGTTTGACTTGGTAGGTCGACCCGTAGAATTGGTATTTGAATTAGTTGTTGAGTTATACATTTTTTATTTATATTTTTTGGTGTTTATTATTATTGTTTCTAATATATATTTGAGATTGACGTTGAGATTATTCGGACTCGTGGTATATTTTTGGAGTTGTGTTGACGAAAGTGGTATCGGAAACCGAGTGTGAGACGGTTACTTAGAATGACGGAGATAAGTTAGAAAGGTGCCGTAGTCGGACCTTATTGTTGTAGTTTGTGATTATGGGACTTGGTGACGGAGATGGATTACTTTTGATTGAAGTTTGATTATATTACTTTGGACTCATGGTTGTGCGAGTCGGGGTCACGTTGACTTTCTAGTCAACGATTGACTTCGGCAAAACGCCTTGACTTTTTTATATGGACAATGAGCCGAGAAGTGATGACTCGGACATGTGACTCGTATTTTATAACTCGAACTAATTAATAATTACACAATTAATAAAACTCGTAATAACTTATATATCGATATAAACATTTATATAAATATATAAATGTGAAAACGTATATATATTTATATAAATGCATATATAATAAATAGGAGATCACGAGTAATAAAAATAATAACGTTAACGATACATATTAGACTATGAAAATAATATAATATCATCGGAAACATTATTATGATTAAATAGTTATAAATGGAAATATAAATTAACGCGAATTGTTGTACGAAATGAAGCAAGCTTTTGGAAATAAAAATGGAACTTTGCGAGTTATAAAGTATTCGAGGGCACTTAAATCCAAGATTGGCCATTTATAAATTGTTGACTTTTTTGCTTGTCACGGATGTGTGATGTTAATAGACACGTTTCATATAACTATATAACTTATTTAATCGATGGATTAAATGAGACTTACTTAGTTATATAAAAGGGGCTTATTAACGGGTATTTTATCCTACGACGCCTTTAGGTTGTGGTAGGAGTACGGGATAATAAGCTACTAAATATCTTGTGAGGTTTACCGAATTGACGAATTTGGTAAGTTTGACTATATATTTCAGAAACTTATTAGACTTTAAAACTGACCATATAGTATTCTGCGTGCTATGTAACTTAGGATTTGGGATCTTGGAATAATACATTAGGTAAATAAGTTATGGAGGATTAGTAAGTCGACGGACTTGGTAAACTTCGATGATTTATTTAAATAATATATTGGGCAAATATTAGACCTGTAGATCGTTATTATTATTTCTTTCGTTGTGTTTTCATGGTTTGTGTTGAGTCGACCTTCCACCCGCATGGATACCAAACGCCAAAATGAATATGAGAAATGGATTTTGGAAAATAAAAAGAAATACGTTCGGGATTTGGAATAATTGATTTCGAGGAAATGATTCTGAGAAGAATTTATGTTGTTAGGAAGTGCTGAGTCCGTAGTTGCCATCTTTTGAGTTGTGATACTTCTTGCTTCTACCGGTTTTTGTGCGGATATCTGGACTTGAGGTGAGTCATAGCCCCACCTTTACTTTTGAACGTTGTTTTCAATACTTGGGGTGAGAAACGTGCAAATTGTTTTATGTGGACTATTATTGCTATTTATTTAAAACTTAGTATGCTTATAGAACTAGGTAGATTATAGCGCATGTCGTATCCTTACGAATGCACGAACATGTCGTATCCTTACGAATGTTGGGCATGTCGCATCCTTGCGAATGCATATTGATTTGATTGGTTTTAGACTATAGTTTGCACCTATAGGTTTGGTTTAGTGGATTGAGGCCTAGTCTAGCTAGCAAGCGTTTTGCGTATATGTCCACTTGATTTAATTAAGAATTTAAACCTATGATCTCACTAGTGAAAGCTGACTTTTAGCGCGTTTTCTCAGGTAATTAAGTGATGACTTGGGATGCTTGGTTTGGAAGGCTTGGCTTGGCAACCTGGTTTAAGGATCTATTTCTCAAACTCTGATATGTATTTGTGGACCTATATTTAATCTATTTGGACCTTACTTTGGATATTTTGGGATGAATATAAACTCTAAAAATCTTGTTTGGTTTTGTTTTTACTTATGTTTACTTTATCTCGTTCTTTTATGACTTGTGATGGATACAATCCACCTAGCACCCCGAAAGCTTGATTATTCTTCCGCTGTACCAAATTTTGGGGGTGTTACCTACATGTCTTGGATGTCTTGAGGATGTAGAAGGTGAAAATCAGCTTCACGAAAAACGTGGTCGAGATTATCGTCTCGTCTGACAGCGAAGTTGATGAAGCCATTAGTTCTGAACTGGTGTGTAGTGACGTACACGTAATGAACAATTCGATGTCTTGTGGAAACTTTGTGAGAAGGAAGAGGATCTCTGTATCTGTCTTTGAGAAAGTCTTTAGCTGCCTCATTCATTGCGGTTATTCTCATGTACGCTTCCACATTATATTCATTATGATCAATCTCAGAAATGATGAACTTCTCACGATGAATCCCTTCTTCAAGAAATCCATCTCCCCATTCCTCGAACAACAGATTTGTGGTTGCTTAAGGTCTATACTTATCATTTCCGGAAATGAGATAATGTAAATCAAAGTTCTCATATGTTGTGGGTTCTGGGAATCTTAGTAGCGGATGATTTATGATTGGTTCGGGTGAAGTGGTAGTTTTTTTGACGAGTTCATGATCATATACATCTCTGACACGTGCATCCATCAGAATCTTCCCATATAGTTCATCCATTACATGCCTTGTGGCAGACTGACTTAATGAGAATGCTTTGGGTTTTTCAACCATTGGCATACTTATTGGTTCAGTTGCCATGGACTTTCCCGTATCACTTTCACTCATGTCTGTCACACTTACCCTTTCTTCTTCTCTTTCTGTTTCACCAGATTCAATAGCTGCAGCAACTTCTTGTACATTATGAGTTTTAGAAGATCGAGATCTTGTAGGTTACCTGCTTGACCTGGTGGTTGATGAAGTTTGTTGTGTTGTTGGAGAAGTGAAAGTGGTGCACCTCAATCTCTTTGATCTCCTCTCCCCCTCAGGATTGCCCGAGTCAGGGTCATCCTGATTACGTTTGTGATATTGAGGTCTGCACGTTTGCTCTAGAACAAAGACTTTGTCTTTTAGCTCCTTTATCGTTTGAATTAGCTTTTTGTGATTAGCAGTCATTGACGATCGGAGAGTTGCAATATCTGTTGAGTCTTGTCCAGAGGCATAAGTGGCCATGAGTGAATGATAGAGGTTTGGTTTTTCATTCTACAGATGAGGTTGATTGGTAAAGATTTTATGCATCATTTCTCTAAGTTGATCAAAAGTGAGTTCCTCGTCTCCAGTGACCTCTTCGGCAACTACTTCATGAATTTTTCTTCGTTTCTCTTCAGCTTTGTATTATTCTTTGAAATCGGCAGAAAATTCATGTACCGCTTGATTTAGATATCCCATTATAATGTGAGCAATGGGAGTCTCTAGTCGAGTGTGAGGAGTTGTTGATGATGATAGTGGGATTGTTGTAGTTGTAGTTGCAGTATATGGAGGTTCGGGTATTTGTTGTGAAATTGTTTGTGTTGTATGTGTTGTTGTTGTTGTTGTTGTTGTTGTTGTTGTTGTTGTTGTTGTTGTTGTTGTTGTTGTTGTTGTTGTTGTTGTTGTTGTTGTTGTTGTTGTTTTTGTTGTTGTTGTTGGTGGTGGTGGTGTTGTTGAGTTGGTGGATTAGGCGGGGTAAATGGTAACGAGTCGGATCCACGAAGAGTTTCCGACGGCAAACTAGTAGGATTAGTTCATTCAGGAGTTCCTACGAGTTGGTGTAACTCGGATGATTTTATTATACTACTGGTTTCTGATTCTAACCTAGTCTCCTTTCTACCTTCCGGCCTATGTGTTGTATCCACCTCCTCTCCATCATTCCCTTCATTTTCTACATTGTCATTTTCATGATTATCAGACAATGTTGTTTCATAATCTTTCGTATGTGTTGTTCCAGATTCTTTACTCACGTGAGCTGGATCCTTTTCCCTTATGTCCCCAGACTGCTGAATATCAGCAAGTCTTTGTATTCTTTTACGCCTTTTATCCCCTTGTTCAACATGTTGTTCCGTACTCCCGTCTCTAGTCCTAAATTGGCGCAAGGATCACATTCCTTATGCGTTTAAGGGTAGGTCCGTTCGGTTTCGAGCTTTCCATAGAAACGGAAGATCTAAGTATATATTCCTTGTAAGCCGTCTACTTCTTGTTAGCAAGATCAAGCAAATCTTGAGGTATGGGCATTGGTGGCTTAGATGTTTCATCTTTTGCCGGTTGCAGATTTTTCATGACTTTATCATTAATTCTAACTTCGATCGGCCTTGCTGACAATTTGTTAGATTTCATCATATCTCTAATGATGAGCTTGATGAATCTAATAAAAGGAATATAGGCACCCTTCGCCTTCTTTTTCATCTTGTACTTTAGTTTGTTTTGTACCAATTCAACTAGCTCAATCCAAGTTAACGAAGCATAGTCAAAGTGGCACTGATTAACCATTCCATAAAAATCTGATAGATAGAGAATCTTCCAGCATCAATTCCCGCTTCTTTGCCTGCAAGGCATCGGTTGAGAATAGAGAACATCGTTGCCCATAAGCCTGGAAGACACTTTCTCTTGAAACTAGAAGTGTTGATGAGCTTGATTAAATCATTGTCAAAGCCAAGTTCCAAAAAGAATTGCTGAATTTGGTTATTGCCCGGTAGAACTTCAAACCCGTGTCTGTTGTTGGATGTTGTTGCCGGTAAGTCCAGTGCACTTCTGAGTGATTCACTTGTAAGTGTGGTTGTGTATCTGTCAACTGTGACTTTCAGCATTGCGGGTTTGGAGTTGTGAACAACATGCACTGTGTTCTAGAATTGTTGAATGTAAATTTGGGGAATTTCAATGGCAGTGTTGTTGAGAGCGGGGAATATTGGGTGATTTTTCAGTATTTCAACGATGATTGGGTAATCACAGTTGAACTGGTGTGGATTAAACAGATAGTTGCTGTCACCCAATCTGACGTAATTGGTGGAGGGAAGGATTTGTTCAGAGGTGAGTTGTGGTAGTGATTCATTTTGATTTTCTCAAACTTCTTGTGGTTGTTGTTGTTCTTGAGCCATTGTAATAATTGATTCTTAAATGACATAAAAGTTGTAAGAATCTTGATAAAGTTTACAATATTAATTTTTTTACTCTATCTGTTTTTATATGCTCTGGCATTTCTTTTTCGAGCATATTTCATTTTCTTTTTCTTTTCTTATGCTTTCTTGCTTTTGTAGCATAAGCGCATGCTCTTTTCTTTTCACATGCGATTTTATTCTCTCTTTCTTTTTTATTTTCCTCACCAAAAAAATTTGTTGATTTGTGATACTTTTTCAAAAATTGTTTAAGGTATAGATTAAACGTTGTTTTATAATGCTCATGCTTTAGGAAATACGTTTATCTAACCCTTTTGAAGCTTTGGAAAAATGGGTATCAACTTGTATACAAACAAAAGTTTTCTAGTTAAACTAGAACACTTGTTTTTGGAAATAAAAACTTTCACATAAAATTTTGTTGCCAATACTTTAGACTCTCTATTACGTGGGCTAATTAAAGGATTCCATTATAAGCTTTTGGGTGATAACTAGTCCCAGTAACTATCTTGAAGATGAGAAATCTTAAGTGAAGTCAATTGTAATACGTCTTAAAAGAGCTTTTGTTGCATAAGTGTGAGATTTCTCAAAACATATCAAGACCTTGGATACTCTGTTACGTTGTGTAGCTAAAGGGATGCATTATCAGTTTTTAGGTGATAACTAGCCCTAATAACTACCTTGAAGATGAGATACCCTTAGTTTAAATAGTGTTGAGTTGTCTCAAAACCATTTGAATTAAAACAAGTAAGAGTGAAAAGTTTGTTAAGTGATTGCATGAATTGGTTTAAAATTATATTCATGGCATTGGCAATCACTAACATATTGTAAACATATCCATCAAATCAGTCATATACACAAAGTATTCATAAAAGTTGCAATCATAGAAAAGTTTAAGTCTAGTAATTAAACATATGCATCACATAATCTTTTAAGGCAACAATAGTGATACAATCCTAGTCTAATTAGCAAAGAAAAACTGATCATATGCAATATTCTATGTCTCAAAGGTTTTCATTTCATCTTAAACTGAGAAAAAAATTGTATTTGATGAAAACAAATTGAGAAAGATACTTGTGTAGATTGTTCAATCACCTTGGCTTAACTTAAAATCATTAAGAACAAACTGTGACATAATTTGAGAAAGAATGTTTGTTCAATGTTTGTTACTTAGTCAAAATTTATTAAAATGTTTGAAATACTTTATATATTAATATAAGATTTATAAAAGTTTTGCAAAGATTTTAAAAAATTTGGGCAGAGTAACATTTAGTTTAAGTGGGTGAAAAAGCTTCACAATATCTGGTATCACGGATTTGGTATCGCGGGCAAATGGTCAATGAAAGTCAACTTCGCATTGAAGTCACAGGTATCGCGGACCAAACTAGATGTGATGGCAAGCCATTGCATGACATTTAGAAAGGCTCGTATCGCGGAGCTTTTACCCGTGATGCGAGGAAAATTTTTCATCGCAGTTGAAACTCTCGGATTTTTTAAATAATATTAAATGCATGTTTTGCCTCTTTTATAAAGTCTCGTATCGCATCCAATACGATGTCGCATCGAGAACTGTTCATCTTCTTCCCAAAATCAGCCCATTTTAACCAAATCAAACCGTTCAAAAATCTATTTTCTTTCAAATTAGTGATCAAACCGGTCTATCTCAGTCATCTAACCACAAAGTTTTGACACTAACACACCACAATTTAAACTCAATAGTGAGACATACGTATTCTTGGTGTTTAAACCCTAACATCCCAATTGGGCATGAAATAATTAAAATTAAGGATAGAAAAACAAGAAACATATGTAAAACATCATTTAAAATAGATTTGAAAGCTTACTTTTTGCACGAAACGGAGTGAATAGGCAATAAAATCTGTGATACGAGAGTTCTTGTGGATGCGAGTAAGCGTGTGTTAGGTTAGGAGAAAGAGAATGCGAGTGAATGATGAAAGTGTGTGTGTGTTTTTCTTGCATCCCATATGTGGGGTTTGTTGACCCGTACTTTTCATTTTGACCCTTTTTGTTTTGAACTGAGGTCTGCGAGAGTTTTTGGACTAGGGGAGGGTTCAAATTAGCATTTTTGAGTATTTTAACAAAACTCTCCCTTGACATTAGCCCTTTTTACACTTAACACTTTTTGAATTTTATTCTTAAAATTTTAACAAGTTTTTGAAAACATTTTGGTTCAAATAATTTGAACGTTAGTGTTATATCAATTTTTTTTTTTATTTTAAAATAAAATCAATCACTCCCCCTTGAAGTGATGGTTATTTTTCCAACATTTACAACAACTTTTTGTCATGTTTTTCATTTTTCCTTTTAGCAACACTTGTTTGCGACTTATTCATGATTTCAAAAACAAACTTCTACATTTCTCCCCCTCAAAAAAATAGCATAATATTTTTAAACTATTTTTTATCTATTGATGAGGTGAAGCATTGTTTTTGAAAGTTTTATTCTTACTCGGGCTATTCTCAAGATTTGATTATCATGAGCAAAAAGATTTTTAAAAAGGTTTTTAGGAAAATCTTTTTGTAAAATCTTGTATAAATTTTGCTCATAATAATAAGAAGATTTCTCTCCTTTTCTTAAGGATTGACGCACTGAGGCGTACGTTCATGGTCCTTTCTTTTGTTACGGGTGTTGATCTGTGATGTGATCAACAACCATTATGTTTGAATAATTACCATTTTGAGTTACCAGATGTACGAGTGATATCTGCTACATTGTTGACTGCTTTGAGCTTTGGAATTTCCTCGTCATGATCATCACAAATACTTGCCATGCCTAACCATTGTCGAAGGTATTCAAATCTCTCAGGAGGCAAAGATATTGTGAAGAAGTCGGCAATTTGGTAGTCAGATTTCACAAAGTACAATTCTACTGTCCGCTTTTCTACATGCTCCTTGATGAAGTGATATCTAACTGCGTTGTGCTTCCTTCTTGAATGCAGTACTGAGGTACAAGAGACGAAAATGGCACTTTTCGAATCACAATAAATTAGGATTTTGTCATAGAAGAAACCATAGTCTGTCAATTGTGTTTTCATCTATAATACTTGGGCACGACATCCAGATAGGGAAATATATTTAGCTTCAGCAGCGGAAAGTGCAGTATGATTTTGTTTCTTTGAAGACCAGCTGATTAATTTCTCCCCAAGAATTGAGCAGATCCAGAAGTACTTTTGCAATCAATTTGACATCCTGCATAATCTGCATCTGAATAGGTAATAAGTTCAAAACCGGAGTCTTTTGGATACACGAGGCCCATGTGAGTTGTTCCTTTTAGGTACTGAAAGATCCGTTTGACAGCAGTGAGGTGCTTTTCCGTTAGCATGGATTGGTAACGGGCACACATGCAGACGGCAAATTGAATATCTGGCCGACTAGATGTGAGATACATAAGTAAACCAATCATACTATGATATTTTGTAGGATCAACTGGTTTTCCTGATTTATCTTCATCTAGTTTATGTATGTGAAGCATACGAGTACTTATGGAGTCAGATTTATCCATTCCAAACTTCTTCAAGATTTCTATGGTGTATTTGTGCTGATGGATAAATATACCACTAGGAGTTTATATGTTTTGTAGACCCAAGAAGAATTTAAGTTCCCCCATCATGCTCATCTCAAATTTCTGTCGCATAATATTTTCCAACTTTTTGCAATACTTAGGATTCGTAGATCCAAAAATAATATCATCGACGTAAATTTGAACAAGCATGATATCATCATCTTTACGCCTTATAAATAAAGTTGGACCGATTGAACCTTTGACGAATTTGTTCTTGAGGAAATATTCTGACAGAACTTTGTACCATGCACGAAGTGCTTGCTTGAGTCCATAGACGGCCTTGTCAAGAACATATACATCATCCGGGTGATCTGGATCAACAAAGCCTTCTGGTTGGCCTACATACACCTCTTCTTCTAACTCCACATATAAAAAGGCCGTTTTCGCGTCCATTTGATAGACGGTGAAAGATTTGTGAGCTGCATAAGCCAAAAATAAGTGTATTGCTTCGATCCGAGCAACCGGTACAAAAGATTCATCGAAATCAATTCCTTCCTCTTGATTGTAACCTTTGGCAACCAGGCGAGCCTTGTTTCTGATTACATTACCATCTTCATCAAGTTTGTTCTTTAAGATCCATTTCAAAGCAATTATAAGTTTTCCAAGAGGACGTGGAACCCTTCGCCAAACGCCATGTCGTGTAAATTGATTGATTTCTTCTTGCATTGCAACGATCCAGTATGGTTCTGCAAGTGCTGCTTTGACATTGGCGGGTTCTATTTGACCTAGGAAAGAATTGTAGAAACAAAAATCGGCTGTAGAACTTCTTGTTTGAATTGGTTGAGAAGGATGTCCAATTATTTGGTGTAAAGGGTGATCATGAGTCCAACTTCTCTTGTGCGGATGTGATTGGTAATGTTGTTGCATGTTTGAAGGATTGATGTTTTGCGGCTCTGAAGGTTCACCGACCTCATGTTCTGGAGTCGCAAATGGATTAATGAAAGTTTCTTCTTCAGACGATGCATTGGTAATTATTTGATCATCAACATTTGTGTGGGAGGTTGGAGTGACATTGTTTCGTGAACATTCTATTTGAATGTTAGTGGATGGAGAAGTATCTGGTACGGGATCAGCAGCTTCATAAGTAGTTATTGATGAACCGGATACTGGAGATAGTATGTCTTCTTGATTTTTAACTTCGGTAATCGGAGGTGCAGCGGATAATGTTGACATTTTCATCTTGATTCCACCACATGATTCATCGTAGAAGTTTTCAAACAGTCCGTCTAACACTTCCTTTTTAATACGGTTAAGTTTTGGTGTTGATGATGTGAGGTTAGGTGCGAGTCCTGAACTGTATTGTTCAGAAGTCATAGTCGTTGGCACGGGTTCTGAACATACATGATCAGAAGCCATTTCTTCTACTTCATCGAAATGAACATGGATTGTTTCTTGGATCAGTTTTGTTCTGCGATTATAAACTCGATAAGCACTTGATTGTGTGGAATATTCTATGAAAGTTCCGACATCTCCTTTTTCTTTGAGCTTTCCAATATCTTCTCGATCATTGAGTGGGTAACATCTATAACCAAATGTGCAGAGATATTTTACATCGGGTTTTCGTTTGTGAAGGATATGATATGTGGTTTTGTTGAATCGTTTATTAATGATAGATCGGTTTTGTGTGAAACAAGCGGTTGATACGGCTTCAAACCAGAGGTTTAAGGGTAGGTTTGCGGAGGATAGCATTGTTCTAGCAGCTTCAACTATCGTACGGTTTCGTATTTCAACTACACCATTTTGTTGAGGAGTCTAAGCCACCGATCTCTGATGAGTAATGCCAATTGAATAGAAGAAATTCTGAAGAATCTGATTCGTGAACTCAGTTCCATTGTCTGTTCGAATAAATCTGACTTGAGCTTGTAAACCGACTTGAATTCTTTTGATGAACTTGATGATGACACTTGGAGTTTCGGCTTTTGAAGCAAGAAAATGAACCCAAGTGTATCGTGAATAGTCATCCACAATAACCAAAATATATTTCTTCCTATTTCTGCTGATGACGCGCATGGGTCCACACAAATCCATGTGTCACAGATGAAAGGGAGCAACGGAACTGGGTTCAGGTTTGGATTTGAGTGTTGCTCGTGTCATTTTACCCAATTCACAAGCAGAACAAAGATGGTCTTTCTTGAAAGAAAGTCTTGGTAATCCTCTGACTAAATTATGTTGAGCAAGGTCATTGATCGTTCTGAAGTTCAGGTGAGAGAAGCGACGATGCCATAGCCAGGCTTGTGATGATGTTGCTTTGGCAAGCAGACAAATCGGTTTTGGTGATGTTATTTCCTTAAGTGCAATTTGGTATAGATTCGAATCCCGGGAGCCTTTGAGAATATCAACGCCTTGAAGGGTACGAACAATACACGAATGTTTCTGAAACGCCACCTCTAAACCGCTATCACAGAATTGACCAATACTAAACAAGTTGTGACCCAGTCCTTCGATAAAGTAGACACGTTGAATTGTGACCTTATCATGAATGAGATCTCCATAACCGGTGATTTTAGCTATGTGATAATTCCCAAAACGCATTATAACCAAGAATTTGGCCACGAAGTTCTTGAGCAGTGCCCTGTTCCCGGTCATATGCCGGGTGCACCTCGAGTTGAGGTACCAGAGGCACACTTGGACAAGCTGCACATCAAAGCAAGACACAGAAAATTGGGAATCTGCCAATAAAGTGGTTCCACGTAGTTTTACAGTAAAGAATGCACACCTAATGGATTAAATTTAGAACCAGTAGGCATGGTAGGTGATTCTTGCTTCTTTACTGGTTGCCATCTATACCTTACGTGTTTAAACACTCTTCCAGTAGGAATCCACATAAAGCATGATCTAGGGTTTGAGTCATAGTGATCTAGATTCTTGCCCTTAGGAATCATTGGCTTTTGTTGTTGATGCTTGGTGTTTCTTGGCTTCGATGTATTAGTCCTAGTGGTCTTAGCATTCATGTTCACACAATTCATATTAGCATGCACACTTTTATCAGAAACCGAATTAAGAGGAACAGAATTAGAACAAGCATTCATGCTATTAGAAGTAACAGATCCATGCATTTTAATGTTATTACATTCATCCATTCGCTTAGAGCGTTTTTAATTGAAAGCATTAAAATATCTAGGTTTGTCTACAACTTGAGGTTGAGAGGCTCTAGTCTTCCAAGCGTTATTCTTAAGTGGTCTCTCCCTGCTACAAGTAGTTTCTAAACCTGGACCAACAAGCAAATCTTTGTTAGGAGATTTTGAAGATTGATCATGTTAAATTAATTTCTGTTTGTTAAGGTTCTTAGACATGTGTTTCCTTGACTCTTTGGGATTCTTTTCTACTAGGGGAGGAGTCAAAGAACACATTGGTGCATCTGGAGGTGTATCCTTGCTAAGTAATGCTTGCATCCTAGCTTTTTCTAATTCTTTCTTATAAAGTATATCATTTATACCATAAGGTTCACGCTTAGAAGTAGAAGCAACATTGTACACACCAGGAGCAATTACTCTAGGATTAGTTAAAATCTCTTTATGTTTTGGCTTAAGAACATGAGTTTGTTGCTTTGAAGATGCCAAAAGTGTTGGTTGATTTGAAAAGTATGAAAAATTTGCATTCTCCAACTGGCGTTTTGAAGCAAACTCAATATTCTTAGTTTTTGTCAAATCAAGCACTTTAGATTTGAGTTCCTCATTCTCTTTTAAGATTAGTTTCAAAGAATTTTCGTAGGAGAGCTTGTCATACTTGTTTTCTTCAATCTTTCATTGCCAATTTGATTCGAATATCAAAGATTGTTTTTCAATTTTGGCAAACGAATTTTCAAATTTTTCATTTTGACAAGACAATTCCTTGTTCAACTCAACATTCTTTTGCAAACACTGTTTTAGACTCTCTTTTAAAGCAAGGTTTTTCCATTTCAAGTGACGTTTGTTGATTTTCTAATGTCGCAATTTTCTCCTCATTTAGTGCGAATGCTAGTTTGATTGATTCGAATTGATTTTGAAAATATTCCTTTTGAATGTCCGAGTTTAAGCAAATAAGATCGTATTCATCTTCAAGAGATATTACGTATTTCAAATCATTTTGCATTTCAGTCATCAATGTCTCTTCAAAGACTTTAAGTTTATCGTCAATACTTTTCATGGGAGGCTCGATAAATAATTTCATCTGTTTCTTAACTTCCCTTGAGACATCTATTTCGTAGGAATTAGATCTCACAAGTTCATTAGTTGTGAATTCTTGCTTCTCACGAATAGTTCTTAGCGATAAACTTATTTGATTCCTGAGATGACAAAAGGTTTTTGTTGCCAAAATCTCATAATTGCTAGAAAGATATGGATTGACCGTAGGTACATCCAAATGTTTCATAGCATTTGTTGGTTTTCGTTCAAGAGCATTTTCTTTATTAATCACGCCATAATCAGCACTAAAATAAGAGAAATTGGTTTTCTTTTGTTTGACCATTAAACGTTTTTGGTTTTCCTCATTTGAGATATCATTTGGAACAAACATGTAATTTTTGAATGTGTCACATCTCATGTAGTCAGAATTATACAAACTTGGTGCTATACGTTTGACCATTTCAAGATAAGAAGGGTTAGAGAAACCAAGTCCCGGTCTTAGATCCAAAATAGGATCAGATTTGGGAAGATACATGTGCATAGTCTGAAGAGTCTGACCGGTAGTGCGAATTTCAATTCAGCTTTAGTTAATCGTTGAATACAATTAACTTTCTCATATTTAAGTTTAGAAACTTCATTTTCAAGATTCTTTTTGCTTTTTTCAAAACTTGTGATATTTCTCTTAAGAGAAAAAATCTCATCTTGTAAATCTTGAATTTGTCGTTTTAGCACTAAAGGCCGTTCAGACTTCTCTTGGTATAGCATGTCCTTGATTTTCTTTTCTAAGGAAACACTTTTATCATGTGCAAGTTTTATCAAGTTAGCATAATTTGTAATCTGTGTTTGAATAGTGGCATAGTTTTGAAGCATATCAACATGATCTTGACTTGTTGATACATGATTACTATTGGTACTATTAGCAGATAACATAGGTGTAGCACTTGTAGATGTTGCACTACTTGTGTTAACTTAAGTTGTCATGCTAGTGGTACTAATGTAACCATGTATAAATTCATCATGATCATCATTATCACAGTCATCAAGGATGTGTACCTTGTTTCCAAGAGTGTCACCATCTTCAGCATCTGTGTCATAGCTAGGAGTTGTGTCACACCCCCAAAATACCTGAATGGCAGCGGAATGGAATACCTGGGGGTGACTGTCATAGCACCACAGTTACAGTTATATTGAACGACCTAAAGTGTCGTTTTGAAAATACATCGTTTGATTCATTTAAAATAATCAGAGTTATAAAACATAGGTCCCGAAATTCTTGAAAGGTTTAAGGAAAATAAGTTTAGTACAATCAAACGATAATTCATAAGTGCATGAAAATCCAAAATGAGACGCGTCATCCTTGTTACTCAATGATATGACTCCATGCATGCCATGAAGAATATGTCTTAGTTACCTGAAAATACATTGCGAAAACGGTCAACAATAATGTTGGTGAATAATCATAGGTTTGTAAGTTAAATCGTATGTACATAGGCCACAAGTATAAAGTAAACCGACAAAAATGTCAAAAATGCTACATTGGCTCTTAAGCAGATGACCCCGAAGGTAGACGTTACTTGGCCCCAAATGAGTGTTTACCAGACACTCTAAATATATTAGACATGAAATGCATCCGTTTTCCCGTTGGAGCAACCCAAACAAGGATGGAGGAGTCACCCTCAATAGATCTATTCACTCACTCTCGCTTGTAGATTAATTAATGGTCCATGATAATAAAGGGGACTTGTCATGACGTGGTAATAAGGCAACTTAAGCAATGTAAGGAATTTAATACTTTGGCATGTACAAAAATAAGTGATGCAATGTATTCTCCCCCGTGGGATTTGAAATCAAAATATTGAATTAAAACGGGGCTATGAAAACTCACCTGAAGTGATAGTACAATGTGGTGAAATGATCGGGACAACAAGGTGCGAACACTAGCCGCAACCTAAATGAATGAATATGACCAACTTTAGATCATGAAATGATGTAGTGATCGTTCATGCACATGATACCTATACCACTCGTAACTTGAAAATACTAGTTATTGTCAAAGTAAAGTATTTTCCATACTTAGGAAAAATAAGTCTAACTAGACTTGTAAAAACTAGTCGTAATATATCGTATATAAATTGTTAGTGTTATATCCATCGTTTTGAAAACCTTAAAATAACGTCAATTAGTCGTATAAATAAGCTTTGGGTCATACGTACTTCATCGCTTAAGAATATAGCTCTTTAATAATATTTCTAGAAAATATAGTATTTAGTACGTAGTTTATTATTTCTATTAGTGACTACTAATATAAATATAATTTTGACGATATTGAAACGTGTATATCTTTGTCGTTTTAAGTTCATTTTCCTCGTTCTTTATATCCACAAATTCGTCTTAACATGTATTAACATATTTTTGATAGTTCAGCTCCTTTAGGTTACGTCTAACGCCTCTCTTTGTCCGTCAAAAATCGTCCAACAGCACGTTATATTTTCAGAAAATAGTTTTCGTCGTTAAACTTGCAAAGATCATATCTCCTTCGTTATAAGCTCGTTTTAATCCATTCTTTCGCTCATGGCTTCGTTTTTGAAAGTATTTTCTAAATCTTTGATCAAAAATTACCCCTGAGTCCCTGAGTTTTCTGGGTTTGGCGATTTGGGACAGTAGGTTTTTATACATGTTTAAAAATCAATTATAGGGTTTCAAACTAGTTTCAACTTCAACCAAATCACTTTCAATCAACAAAAATCTAGTCTAATCTTACCATACACCTTCTTAGGGTGTCATGGGTTCTTAAATATCATAAATCAAGTGGATCTAACAAGAGTTTCCCATGTAACCATTTCTAGGGCTCAAAAGTTATATATATATATATAAAATGGAGTGGTATAAACTAACACATGCATGAGATCTTGTATGAAAATCATATAATCATTGTAATAACTTGTAAAAATTATGAAGGTTTAGAGAGTTTGGATGGTGAAAACCTAATAATCCTTGAGTTTTTATTTCAAAACCCTAACAAGGATAACAAAATGAACTAGTTTATATCTTGATCTTTAAAAACTTGTGATTCTTGATTCTTGTTGTTGTTTGGCCGAGCACCCAAGAGAGAAAAAGGAGAGAATATTTGCTAGTTTGCTTGAAATGGTTATGTGAAAATGATATGAAAGTGGTAGGATAATATCTAGTTTAGACAATTGTTAGGTAAGCATTAATGGGTGTTGGTGGATTTAGCACATAAGACTGGGAGGGGGGGCTTGGGCCGGCGTAGAAAGGAGGGAAAGGGGGGGGGGGATGGGCTTGGGCCGGCGTAGAAAGGAGGGAAAGGGGGGGGGATGTTGGGGATTTATTTAGAAAATTAGTTGAAGTAATATGTAGTGTTTAGGTAGTTTTTGGTATAATCGGGTACCGGGTTTGCTAGAAATAAATTTTATCGAAGTTATCCGGGACATAATAAAGTTGTAAAAGTTGTAAAAATATGTTGGGTACAAGTATGGAGAGTTTGGGTGATTATTGTTTAGTTTCCACGAAAACCGTCGTAATTAGATTAGACGTACGATACGATTTAAATAAATTTCCAAAATACCGGGTAATTGAATTTCATAATACTTATGATGTTGTAAGGAGTCTAAAATATATCGGGATCATTGTAGAGAGTGTCGGATATGTTAGTCTCATTTATCGATCGCGTGTTAGCGTTTATTTAAAATAAATATACGTAAATCGTTAATTATACTAAAAATATTACTTTGAATATCCTACGAGTGGAATAGTACGTAAATGCTATAATGATGATATACGGACTATTTCTAGCCCGTATGAAATGTCCCTAATGATGATGCATGAATTCGCAGCTAAACCATCCTGGCTTCGCGAATTTAATTACTCGTAAACTAACATTACGATGAAATGAGTAATGCACATGAATAGTGGTTTTCTCCCGGAAATGAATAGTGTCAGGTGAATAGTGAAATTTTTGGAAGGCTTCTCGGAATATCAAACTGACCTCAAAAATGATGAATAGTGATCGATGAATAGTAATTGGTGAATAGTAATATGTTGAGGTTTGGAAAAATGACCTGAAATTGTGGGGTGTGATAGTCGCCCACCCAAAAGGGAATTCAGTCCCTGAATTCAGCTAGTGTTGGTCCCGAAAGTTGTCTTGGTGATAAGATGTGGATACTTGAGTCGCATTTGGTCTTCTCGTTCCCAAGTAAACTCGGGTCCTCTTCGAAAATTCCAGCGAACTTTCACGATAGGAATTCGACTCTGCTTCAACTGTTTGACCTCGCAGTCCATAATTTCAACTGGTTCTTCTACAAAGTTAAGCTTGTCATCTAGTTGAATTTCTTCTAGTGGTATTACGGAAGACTCGTCCGAAAGACATTTCTTGAGGTTCGAGACATGAAACGTGTTATGTACGTTGCTGAGTTCTGACGGAAGTTCAAGTTTGTAAGCTACTGGGCCAATCCTTTCCAGTATCTTAAATGGACCAATGTATCTCAGGTTCAACTTCTCGCGTTTCTCGAATCGTATCACGCCCTTCCAAGGCGAGACTTTCAACATGACTTTGTCTCTGACCTAAAATTCCAATGGTTTGCGTCAAACATCTGCGTAGCTTTTCTGTCTACTTCTAGCTGTTTCGAGTCTCTCTCGAATCTGGATTATCTTTTCTGTTGTTTCTTGAACCATCTCCGGGCCAGTACATTGTACATCACCGACTTCAGCCCAAAAAACTGGAGATCAACACTTACGACCATAAAGTGCCTCGAATGGTGCTGCTTTTATGCTTGAATGATAGCTGTTGTTATAAGAAAACTCGATCAACGGCAAATGGTTAGCCCAACCATTTCCAAAGTCAATCACACATGCTCGCATCATGTCCTCAAGTGTCTGAATAGTTCTCTCACTCTGACCATCGGTCTGAGGATGGTAAGCAGTGCTCATGTCTAACTTGGATCCAAAGGAATCTTGTAATGACCGCCAAAAGTTTGAAGTAAAACGACTATCTCTGTCAGAAATGATGGAAACTGGTGCACCGTGTCTTGAGACTATTTCCTTGACATAAAGTCTGGCAAGTTGTTCCATGGAATAAGTCTCTCTAATGGGTATGAAGTGGGCTGATTTGGTAAGACGATCAACAATTACCTAAATAACGTCGAAACCTCCTGACGTCTTGGGAAGTTTAGCGACAAAGTCCATTGTAATACGTTCCCACTTCCATTGTTTTGAAGTAATCCTGACGGTTTCTGGTACTCGGCTTTCACTTTAGCACAAGTAAGGCATTTGCTGACGTACGTAGCTATTTCTGCTTTCATGTTCGGCCACCAATAAAGCTTTTTGAGATCCTGATACATCTTATTCAGAACCTGGATGAATAGAGTACTTCGACTTGTGTGATTCATGCATAATCAATTCTCGTATCCCACCATAGAGTGGTATCCAACTTCGGTCCTTGAAGCATAACACTCCATCTGCTCTCTTTACAAAGCCATTTTTGTTTTCTGGCATACCATAAAGTTTCTCCTGTGGTCGATTTTCTTCCTTGAGAGCCTCAATTTGAGCTTCTAAAATTTTTGATGGTAATGGTGAAATGATTGTCATTCCCAATGACCTAACTCTCAAAGGTTTTAGTTGTTCTTTTCGGCTAAGTGCATCTGCTACAACATTCGCTTTTCCCGAGTGATATCGGATTTCACAATCGTAATCACTCAGCAATTCTAGCCAACGACGTTGTCTCATATTTAGTTCCTTCTGATCAAGTATATGTTGTAAGCTCTTGTGGTCGTTAAAAACTACGCACTTGGTACCATAAAGGTAGTGTCTCCAAATCTTGAGTGCAAAAACTACAGCACCCAACTCCAAGTCGTGAGTAGTGTAATTCTTCTCGTGTGTCTTAAGTTGTCTAGATGCATAAGCTATCACCTTCTCATTTTGCATTAGCATCACAATATACCACAAAGTTCTCAATCCCTTCTGGTAGTGACAAAATCGGTGCGCTACAAAGCTTCTGTTTCAATAACTGAAATGCGGACTCTTGTTTCTCTCCCCACTCATACTTTTGATTCTTTTGTGTCAGCTTAGTTAGCGACTTCTGTAACACCCCCAAAATTTGGTACAGCGGAAGACTCAACAAGCTTTCGGGGTGTTACGGGGATTGGTATCCAACACAAGACGTAAAAGAACGAGATAAAGTAAACATAAGAAAACACAACCAAAACAGGGTTTTAGAGTTTACATTTATCCCAACATTCATTCAGAGTCAGGCCCAAAAGAAATAAACGTAGGTCCACAATTAAATATCAGAGTTTTAGAAAAATAGATCCATAAACCAGGTGCCATTGCTAAGCCTTCCAATCCAAGCATCCAAATCGTCACTTAATTACCTGAGAAAACGTGCTAAAAGTCAGCTTTCGCTGGTGAGATCATAGGTTTAAATTCATAATTCACTAAAACCTGCGGATACCCTCCGCTCCATCATAAATACACGGATACCTTCAGTAATAAACCTGCGAATACCCTCCGCCACAACATAGATACACGGGTACCTCCCGTAATTTCATAAATACTCGGATAACCACCGAAGTATTAATAACCTATAGGTGCACACTATAGTCAAACAATCGAATCCAATCAAATCAATCTGTATGCATAAGGATACGACATACCCAACATGCGTAAGGATACGACATGTACAACTTACCCAGATCTAGTCTAGGCCTCGTTGTATAGCTTACCTAACTCTAGGCTAGGCCTCGCTCTTCCTAGTTATATAAGCATAGCAAGTTTTGAAAAGAATATAAAAGCGATAATAGTCCACATAAAATAATTTGCACGTTTCTCACCCCAAGTATTGAAAACATAGTTCAAGAGTAAAAAGTGGGGCTATGACTCACCTCAAGTCCAGAAATCAGCAAGAAGAAATCGGTAGCAGTAAGACGTATCGTAACTCAAAAAACGGCAACTACGGACTCGGCACGACCTAACAATATCAACTCGTTCAGAAATCATTTCCTCAAAATCAAATATTCCCAAACCCGAACGTATTCCTTTTTACTTCCAAAAATCCATTTCTCGTATAAATCTCATATTCGTTTGGAGTTTGACGTTTGGTATCCATACGGGTGGTGGGTCGACACAACTCAAACCAAGAAGTCACAACAAAAAGGATAATAAAACAATCTATAGGTCTAATATTAGTCCAATATATTATTTAAATAAATCATCGAAGTTTATCAAATCCGTCGATTTGGTAATCCCCCATATTTATTTACTTAATATACCATTCTAAGATTATACCCGAATCCTAGGTCACACATTGCACATAAAGTACTATATGGTATATATCAAAGTTTAATAAATTCTCTAATTATGCCGTTAAGCTTACCAAATTCGTCAATTTGGCAACCTCACGAGATACTTAGTAATTTATTATTCTCGTACACATACCACAACCTATGGGCGTCGTAGGATACGATGCCCATTAATATACTCAATTTAAATAACTAAATAGCTCTTATTTAACCCGTCGATTAAATAAGTTACGTAGTTATCAAAAGTGAGTGTATTAATTGTCATATATCCGTGACAACACGAACGTCACAAATAATAATCCACTTGGACCCAAGTGACCACGACCCCGTATAACTCGATAGTTTTCCTCGTTTATTAAAAGAAATTATTTTATTCAATATTTATTCAACGTCAAGATTTCATCGTTACATATAGTGTTTAATTATAATAACGTTCCCAATATTATTACACTACTTTCATAGCATAATATTTTTAGTCACGTTATTGTTATAATATTACTCGTGATCTTTTTATTATTAATATACGCATTTATATATTTATATATACGTTATTCACATCTATATATTTATATAAACGTTTATATTACCAATAATATTATTACGAGTTTTATTATTTGCGTTTAATTATAAATATTTATCGAGTCATACGAACTGGTCACATGTCCGAGTCATCACTCTCGGCTCATTGTCCAAGTCCAAAGTAAAAATAACCAAGTCATAATCAATCAATCCAACTCCGTCCAAACAATACCCATATCACGTGCTACAACAATGAGGTCCGACTACGGCACCCGACTAACCTATCTCCGTCAATCTAGTTTGACTGTCTCACAATCGGTCCCCACATTTACCATTCGACAACAACTCCTCAATCATCATATTATATCCATTGTCGAGACCACAATGGTCTCGACCCAACCAAAATATTAGACCAAATCAAATGCCACAACAATACAAATGACAACATGAACCATATCAAGGAAAAACATCAAAATGGGCTAGTTCCGGGTTGGTTTACCAAGCCAAACCCGAGCCTTGTAACCCACTTGGGTCTCAGCTAAACACATGAGTCACAAAGACTCGAAACCAAGACCATGAGGTCTCACAACATGCTCAAATGAGCGACTGAAAATCTGCCCAATTGACCCTCTTGGGTCGCGACATACAACAACAACAACAACAATGCCAAAACACGACTCAATCGAGTCAAAACCAATCACCAATGCATCCAAACATGCAAACCAAGAACACAAGGTCAATCACCAAGCAAATAACGAGCCATAGGGCTCGTACCCACATCAAGCCGTGAGCCTAGGCTCACGGTTCCTTCGACCCAAACGGTAAGTAGTAAACCCGGATACCAAACGATGATTTCATTATATTTTAGTCAAAAACCCACTTTAATAATATGTTTTATTTCGAAATAACCAAGAAAACTTCAAAACCCATCAATATATACATCCATAAATCACGGATCGATGCTCTCCAAGACAAGTTTACACTTGTCTTGTCGTGTACTCACCTTCTTTGACCTTGAATCTCACGGATCTAGTGAAAACATCCATATTGGGATCGGATTTGATATGATTCGTGGTGTTAGAGGGGGTTATATGGCGCATGTTATATACCAAATGAAAGGGAAAAAGATGATGAACAAGATGGTGGTGTTGGTTTTGTTGTGGAGCCGGCGGTGTGATGGTGGTGGTGAGATGAGGGTGGCGGCTAGGGTAAGAAGAAGATGATGATGAGAAATAGAGTAGTATTATTGTTTTGTGTTTGTGTGGTGTGAGATGGCAGTAACCACAAGGACGATTTGTAGGTTTACTCTTTAAAAAAAAGTATTATTTTTAATAATAATGGTAATAATAATTGTATTATTAGTATTAAGGGTAGATGGGTGAGTGTGAATTACACGGACCAAAACCCGAAACTCGTTTCAAATCTTTAATATCTTACGAGACGTTTTATATATAGATATATATAGTCGAATTCATTAACTCAAGACATAAATTTTTTGTTAGGTTATCCTAGTGCCGGAGTCAACGTAGTACCAAATGAGAATTTCAAAATTACATCACCACATATATTACCATATCGAATCATTAAAGAAAAACTCAATTTCACAAAGATTTTAAAGTATAATCAACCATAATATAGGTCTTACAAGTTCGTTACGAATAAAACATTAAATATAAATTTATAAACGAACTATAATATAATGCGGGTTTTCAAAATGGCTCCCTAATTTGCCAGTTGTCACATCCTCCCGGCCTCAGAAGAAACCCGTCCCGGGTTTCTCTCGGAACAATCCATCTACGAAGTGAAAAGCTTCAGATATCTCTTTCGGAACTCGTCCTCTCGTTCCCACGTAAATTCCGGTCCATGTCGGGAATTCCAACGAACCTTGACGAGTGGAATACGACTTCGCTTGAGTCGTTTAATCTCTCGGTCCAATACCTCAATCGGCTCTTCCACAAAGTTCAGTTTCTCATCAACACGAATATCCTTCATCGGTATAACCGGCGTCTCATCAGAAAGGCACTTCTTCAAATTACTAACATGGAACACATCGTGAACTTTACTCAGTTCCTGTGGTAATTCCAACCTATAAACCACGGGCCAAATTCTTTCCAAAATAAGAAATGGTCCAATGTAGCGTGGGTTGAGTTTCCCACGTTTCCCGAAACGTATCACACCTTTCCAAGGCGAGACTTTCATAATCACTTTGTCTCCAACTTGGAACTCTAGGGGTTTACGTCTCTGATCGGCGTAACTTTTCTACCTATCTTTAGCTGCTTGTAACCGATCACAAATTTGAGTCACTTTCTCAGTAGTCTCCAAAATAAGCTCAGGGCCTGTGAGTTGGCTATCTCTAACTTCAGCCCAACCAATAGGCGAACGGCATTTACGACCATATAAAGCTTCAAATGGTGCAGCTTTAAGACTTGTGTGGTAGCTATTGTTATAGGAGAATTCCGCAAGGGGTAGATATTTCTCCCAGCCTTTACCAAAGTCTATTATACGTGCACGAAGCATATCCTCCAAAGTCTGAATGGTTCTCTCACTTTGACCGTCGGTTTGGGGGTGATATGCAGTACTCATATCAAGTCTCGTCCCTAAAGCGGTTTGAAGTAATCGCCACAACGCTGACGTAAAGCGGCTGTCGCGATCAGAAATAATCGATATCGGAACTCCATGACGAGAAACAATCTCCTTCACATACAACCTCGCAAGTATCAACACTATCATCTTCACTAATCGCCAGGAAATGAGCAGACTTAGTCAAACGATCCACAATTACCTAGATAGCGTCACAACCGCTAGCTGTCTTCGGTAATTTGGAAATAAAGTCCATTGTGATCCGCTCCCATTTCCAAATCGGGAGTTCTGGCTGCGTCAATAATCCTGACGGTCTTTGATGTTCGGCTTTAACCTTAGAACATGTCAAGCACTTACTAACATACAACGCTATATCTGCCTTCATGTTTGGCCACCAATATAACTTTTTCAAATCCTGGTACATCTTGTCAGACCCAGGATGAATAGAGTACCTTGACTTATGCGACTCATGCATAATCAACTCTCGAATTCCTCCATACAATGGTACCCAAATCCGATCTCCAAAACATAATACTCCATCAGAACGTTTAACAAATCCTTTCTCATTTTCAGCCATCCCAAATATGTTCTCAGCAGGTCGGTTTTCTGCTTTCAACGCTTCCGTTTGAGCTTCAAATATTTGAGACGGTAATGGCGATACGATAGTCATTCCCAATGACCTAACTCCTAACGGAGGTATTCTCTCCTTTCGACTAAGAGCATCAGCAACAATGTTTGCTTTACCAGGATGATAGCGGATTTTGCAATCATAATCGCTTAGCAACTCAATCCAACGTCGTTGTCTCATGTTGAGCTCTTTTTGATTCAAGATGTGTTGTAGACTTTTGTGGTCAGTAAACACAACACACTTGGTTCCGTACAAGTAATGTCTCCATATCCTTAAGGCAAAAACCACAGCACCTAACTCCAAATCATGAGTGGTGTAGTTCTTCTCGTGCTTCTTGAGCTGTCGGGAAGCATAAGCTATCACCTTCTCTCGTTGCATTAACACAGCTCCCAAACCTTTATGCGAAGCGTCACAATAGATGACGAAGCCCTCATTACCTTCAGGTAACGCTAAGATAGGAGCACTACACAACATCTCCTTAAGTAATTGAAATGCTTCCTCTTCTTTATCTCCCCATTCATATTTAACACTCTTTTGAGTCAATTTGGTCAATGGTTTTGCTATCTTCGAAAATCCCTCAATGAATCTTCGGTAGTAACCGGCTAAACCCAAAAATTGACAAACTTCAGTCGGGGTTGTCGGTGCAGCCCAATCTTTAATAGCTTCAATCTTAACGGGATCTACATGAACTCCTTGACTATCAATCAGATGACCCAAAAATTGTACCGTCGGAATCCAAAACTCACATTTGGAGAACTTGGCATACAACTTCTCCCTCCTGAGCAATTCTAACATAAGCCTTAGATGCTCCTCATGCTCCTTTTCACTCTTCGAATAGATTAGAATATCGTCGATGAACACGATCACAAACTTATCTAAATAAGGCTTACACACCCGATTCATGAGATTCATGAATACCGCCGTTGCGTTAGTCAACCCAAACGGCATTACTTGAAACTTGTAATGCCCGTAACGGGTTCTGAAAGCCGTTTTCGGAATATCTTCCTCGCGAACCCGAAGCTGATGATATCCCGATCTCAGATCGATCTTCGAATACACACTCGATCCTTGGAGTTGATCGAACAAGTCATCGATCCTCGGTAACGGGTATCTATTCTTCACCGTTAACTTGTTCAGCTCTCGGTAATCAATACACATACGAAACGATCCATCCTTCTTCTTCACAAATAAGACCGGGGCTCCCCAAGGTGAAGAACTTGGTCTTATAAATCCTTTTTCGGCTAACTCCGCTAATTGCTTCGATAACTCTTCCAGTTTAGTAGGTGCAACTCGATAAGGTGCTCGTGCCACAGGTGCAGCACCAGGTATCAACTCAATCTGAAACTCCACTTGTCTAGTAGGCGGGATTCCTGGCAAATCTTCGGGAAATACATCAGGAAAATCACGAACTATAGACACATCTCCAATGCATCTTTCTTTCTTCTCCTTCCCTCCTTTCTCAGAGATTTGAGCAAAGAAAAGGCAACATCCTTTTTCCATCAACTTTGGTAACTTAGTGCAAGAAATGACCGCTAGTCGAGATGGGCTCCTCGAACCTTTTCGATCTCCTTGTATATTTAGAATCTCCTTTTCGTAAGGCACACGCACAATCTTCTCATCGCAAAGTATGTGAGCACGATACTTTGACAACCAATCCATACCAATGATGACATCAAAACTTCCTAACGTGACGGGTAGAAGATCTATGTTGAAAGGGTGATTCAAGAAATTTAACGTGCAACCGCGAATGATAGTCTTAATCCTTTCTATGTTTCCATTAGCTAACTCTACATCATACCCAATTCCTAAGGCCATCGGGGGTTTCTCTAGTAAGGGTGCAAACGTAGTGGACACAAAACTTCTATCGGCACCAGTATAAAATAGTATGGAAGCATAACGATTATTGAGAAGGAACGTACCAGTAACGTCGTTCGGATCTTCTCCTCTCTCGTTCCCGAGTGCATACACTCTCCCATGAGCAGCTCCTGCTTCCACACGTTGGTCCTCATTGTCTTGACGTCCACGGTTTCCTCCAGTTCCATGATTTCCATGATTGTACCCATTACCACCCGAGCCTTGATTTCCTCGGTTCCACGATCCTCTACACTCACTCCTATAGTGTCTTTTCTTTACACACCCAAAACAAGTAACATTCGCCTTACTTCTCACTTCAGGAGTAGCTTGAACCATAGCAAGAGGTCGAGCTCTACAATCCCTAGCTACATGTCCTCTCCTTGAGCAATTCTGACAAATCACAGTATATTGTCCTGTATGATTCCTGTAGCAACGACCACACTTGGGTGCATCACCATTATAGTTCTTCTCATTTCCATCCCCAATAGCATAAGCTTTAGCAACAGCTTGTCGCTTGTTTCGGTGATCATTACCCTTAGAGTGATGGTCTCTCTTTCTCTTTCCATTCTTATCCTTATCAGCTCCTTCCAATTCCAACGAATCCATTAATTGTTGAGCGATTGTGATGGCCTCATGGATATTTGCAGGTCTAGCAGCAATCACATCATTCCTTGTAGCCACAGGCAACCCATCGGTATACCGCTTAATCTTTTGAGTCTCAGTTCTAACCATATCTGGGCAAAGCAAGGCCAACTCCTGGTAACGACGATTGTAAGTCGCCATATCAGTGCCCTTCACTTTGTGATTCCAAAACTCAATCTCCAGCTTCTTAACCTCATTTCTTGGGCAATAAGTCTGAATCAGCAAAGACTTAAATTGCTCCCAAGTCATAGCATAAGCCACATCACTCCCAACCGAATTTCAGTAATTGTTCCACCAAGTTAAAGCTTCATCCTTGAAAGTAAACGAAGCAAACTTTACCTTAGCATTCTCCGCACAATTGCTGACATTGAACACTGACTCAGTTTTCTCTATCCACCTGACCAAGTAGACCACTCCTTCAGTTCCTCCAAACTCAATGGGTCCACAAATTCGAAACTCCTTGTAGTTACATCCATTAGCACGAACAGGTGGAAATGTTCCAGCAGAATTGTTGGAATGATTTGACTCAGCTTGTAGCTCAGCAAACTCGTTGCTCCACAAGTTGATTGATCATTGCTTGATCCACAGTAGGTTCATTAGGTGGAACATGATCATTGTCTCCCTGAACATCAACATTTTGAGTCATGTTGTTGCGGTTAGTGGTGTCCAGGTTATCAGGAGTAGGGGTTTCAACATTTCGAGTAGGACGGCGTCCTCGGCGACCAGGGGTAGTCGCTGCAGGACCAGTTCTGGTAGCTCTAACAGGGTTTCGTCGTGGGGCCATTGATCAGAAACATCATACAAGGTTCATGAGTATCCGATAGAACTTATCATATGCTCAACAAGAATTAAATCAATGAAGCCAAGTCATGGAAAGAACATCAACAATACACCACAATACAACAATAAGGCGAATAGGAACTCAATTTCCATAACATCCAAAAGCCACATAATATCATATAATAATGACCATCATCCATACAATAGTGATCCAACATCGTTCCAACTATCGAAAAAACACAAAAGATACTAATCGTTCCAAACGAGACGAATAACCAACGGAAAATACATCAAAATACGATAACTAGCTTTTTTAACCGAACACTCCTCGGTGTAGAAAGCAACAAGACAACATAACCCAAACATCTAGCCACGCTGCTGGCAGAGGCTCCTCAACTCCTGCCTCAAGCCATCAAGCTCTCTCCACAATGATCCTAACTCCACACTATGGGTGTCGCTATCTCTCTTGAGGTCTGCCACCTCCTTCTCTAGCTCGGTATTCCTCTGCCATAACTTGCGGTCGGCCTCTCAAGCTGTGATAAAACCTCGCTGTAAGCTCTCGATCTGCTCATGAATCTCCATCAAACCTCTCCTCATCGCTGTCGTCCTGCCCATGACAGCGGTCATATCAACTCTCAGCTCAGCGATAAACTCTCCAATAACCATCTCAAGTCGGTCAGACATCCGCGAGATCCTCTCGCCCTGTGCAGTAATCTGAGCCCACATCCTACCAGTCTCACCTAACTCTGCATGCTTAGCAGAAACCTCAGATGGCACGTCCGACGCCACGGGACTACCAGGTGGTGAATCAAACAGAAATGGATGATCAGGTGAAACAGGCTCTATCGGATGTATAGGTGAATCAGGCTCCTCAGCCTGAGCTGGCGGCACTAACAAACCATCATCATCAGGCATCTCCTCCTCCTGAGGGTCATCCTCCTCCTCAGGGTCATCATCACCCTGCTCAGCCTCCTGAGGGTCATCAGCCTCATCCTTACCCTCGTACTCCTCCTCCTCCTCCTCATCGGAAGAGTACACCATCAATCGTCGTCTCCTAACAGGTGAACCATGTGGTGATGGGGTAGGTGATCTAGGACGACGACGTAATGATGTAGGTGGTGCATCTGATAGGAGAGTGTGAGCATCTAAGTGTAAAGGTGGTGAAGTAGGGCGTACCGACATACGTGCCGTAGCTCGGTGGGCAAAACGTGGAGCCACACGAGCCAAAGCCTGATGAAGAGTAAGCTGTCTCGAAGTACCAGGGAGCCCTAGAGAAGATGAGGGTCCCTGAGAAGTAGATGCAGCAGGCGGTGCAGAAGTAGAAGCTGTCGGTGATGAAGTAGCTGAATGCATGGCAATCCTGTAAGGATCATCAGGAGCCATGGTGATCTGTGCTGGGCGTACAGGTGCAGTAAGAATATCCTCAACAACGTCAAACGTACGGGAGGCCATAGTCTGTGACAACGGCGTAGGGTAGGTGTAAGTGTTTCAAATCAACTAAAGCGCGAACTCAAAATATCGTATCAAAAATCCTCATATAATTTCAATCATATAATCTTAATAAAGAATTTCAAATACCACATTACTAAAAACATTTATAAAATAATTAAGCCATATAATTCCTCAAAATGCCATCATATCACTTAATCAATATATTCCATATCCTCAAATCATCTCAAAAAACCTCATTTCAAATCATTATCTCATAATATCTCAATATAATCGAAGATGCTTCGGCTTGGCGGGCTGGCGGGCATTGGTCGAGGATCGTTTTTCATAAAAATCGGTTATAGTTTAGGTGTTTATTTACCTAGTTCTCTATAACCTTGGCTCTGATACCAATCTATAACACCCCCAAAATTTGGTACAGTGGAAGACTCAACAAGCTTTCGGGGTGTTACGGGGATTGGTATCCAACACAAGACGTAAAAGAACGAGATAAAGTAAACATAAGAAAACACAACCAAAACGGGGTTTTAGAGTTTACATTTATCCCAACATTCATTCAGAGTCAGGCCCAAAAGAAATAAACGTAGGTCCACAATTAAATATCAGAGTTTTAGAAAAATAGATCCATAAACCAGGTGCCATTGCCAAGCCTTCCAATCCAAGCATCCAAATCGTCACTTAATTACCTGAGAAAACGTGCTAAAAGTCAGCTTTCGCTGGTGAGATCATAGGTTTAAATTCATAATTCAATATAGTGGACATATACGCAAAACGCTTGCTAGCTAGACTAGGGATTCACTAAAACCTGCGGATACCCTCCGCTCCATCATAAATACACGGATACCTTCTGTAATAAACCTGCGGATACCCTCCGCCACAACATAGATACACGGGTACCTCCCGTAATTTCATAAATACTCGGATAACCTCCGAAGTATTAATAACCTATAGGTGCACAGTATAGTCAAACAATCGAATCCAATCAAATCAATCTGTATGCGTAAGGATACGACATACCCAACATGCGTAGGGATACGACATGTACAACTTACCTAGATCTAGTCTAGGCCTCGTTGTATAGCTTACCTAACTCTAGGCTAGGCCTCGCTCTTCCTAGTTATATAAGCATAGTAAGTTTTGAAAAGAACATAAAAGCGATAATAGTCCACATAAAATAATTTGCACGTTTCTCACCCCAAGTATTGAAAACATAGTTCAAGAGTAAAAAGTGGGGCTATGACTCACCGCAAGTCCATAAATCAGCAAGAAGAAATCGGTAGAAGTAAGACGTATAGTAACTCAAAAGACGGCAACTACGGACTCGGCACGACCTAACAATATCAACTCGTTCAGAAATCATTTCCTCAAAATTAAATATTCCCAAACCCGAACGTATTCCATTTTACTTCCGAAAATCCATTTCTCGTATAAATCTCATATTCGTTTGGAGTTTGACGTTTGGTATCCATATGGGTGGTGGGTCGACACAACTCAAACCAAGAAGTCACAACAAAAAGGATAATAAAACAATCTATAGGTCTAATATTAGTCCAATATATTATTTAAATAAATCATCGAAGTTTATCAAATCCGTCGATTTGGTAATCCCCCATATTTATTTACTTAATATACCATTCTAAGATTATACCCGAATCCTAGGTCACACATTGCACATAAAGTACTATATGGTATATATCAAAGTTTAATAAATTCTCTAATTATGCCGTTAAGCTTACCAAATTCGTCAATTTGGCAACCTCACGAGATACTTAGTAATTTATTATTCTCGTACACATACCACAACCTATGGGCGTCGTAGGATACGATGCCCATTAATATACTCAATTTAAATAATTAAATAGCTCTAATTTAACCCGTCGATTAAATAAGTTACGTAGTTATCGAAAGTGACTGTATTAATTGTCATATATCCGTGACAACACGAACGTCACAAATAATAATCCACTTGGACCCAAGTGACCACGACCCCGTATAACTCGATAGTTTTCCTCGTTTATTAAAAGAAATTATTTTATTCAATATTTATTCAACGTCAAGATTTCATCGTTACATATAGTGTTTAATTATAATAACGTTCCCAATATTATTACACTACTTTCATAGCATAATATTTTTAGTCACGTTATTGTTATAATATTACTCGTGATCTTTTTATTATTAATATACGCATTTATATATTTATATATACGTTATTCACATCTATATATTTATATAAACGTTTATATTACCAATAATATTATTACGAGTTTTATTATTTGCGTTTAATTATAAATATTTATCGAGTCATACGAAATGGTCACATGTCCGAGTCATCACTCTCGGCTCATTGTCCAAGTCCAAAGTAAAAATAACCAAGTCATAATCAATCAATCCAACTCCGTCAAAACAATACCCATATCACGTGTTACAACAATGAGGTCCGACTACGGCACCCGACTAACCTATCTCTGTCAATCTAGTTTGACCGTCTGACAATCTGTCCCCACATTTACCATTTGACAACAACTCCTCAATCATCATACTATATCCATTGTTGAGACCACAATGGTCTCGACCCAACCAAAATATTCGACCAAATCAAATGCCACAACAATACAAATGACAACATGAACCATATCAAGGAAAAACATCAAAATGGGCTAGTTCCGGGTTGGTTTACCAAGCCAAACCCGAGCCTTGTAACCCACTTGGGTCTCGGCTAAACACATGAGTCACAAAGACTCGAAACCAAGACCATGAGGTCTCACAACATGCTCAAATGAGCGACTGAAAATCTGCCCAATTGACCCTCTTGGGTCGCGACATACAAGAACAACAACAATGCCAAAACACAACTCAATCGAGTCAAAACCAATCACCAATGCATCCAAACATGCAAACCAAGAACACAAGGTCAATCACCAAGCAAATAACGAGCCATAGGGCTCGTACCCACATCAAGCCGTGAGCCTAGGCTCACGGTTCCTTCGACCCAAACGGTAAGTAGTAAACCCGGATACCAAACGATGATTTCATTATATTTTAGTCAAAAACCCATTTGAATAATATGTTTTATTTCGAAATAACCAAGAAAACTTCAAAACCCATCAATATATACATCCATAAATCACGGATCGATGCTCTCCAAGACAAGTTTACACTTGTTTTGGCGTGTACTCACCTTCTTGGACCTTGAATCTCACGGATCTAGTGAAAACAACAAGATCGGGATCGGATTTGATATGATTCGTGGTGTTAGAGGGGGTTATATGGCGCGTGTTATATACCAAATGAAAGGGAAAAAGATGATGAACAAGATGGTGGTGGTGGTTTTGTTGTGGAGCCGGCGGTGTGATGGTGGTGGTGAGATGAGGGTGGCGGCTAGGGTAAGAAGAAGAAGAAGATGAGAAATGGAGTAGTATTATTGTTTTGTGTTTGTGTGGTGTGAGATGGAAGTAACCACAAGGACGATTTGTAGGTTTACTCTTTAAAAAAAAGTATTATTTTTAATAATAATGGTAATAATAATTTTATTATTAGTATTAAGGGTAGATGGGTGAGTGTGAATTACACGGACCAAAACCCGAAACTCGTTTCAAATCTTTAATATCTTACGAGACGTTTTATATATAGATATATATAGTCAAATTCATTAACTCAAGACATAAAGTTTTTGTTAGGTTATCCTAGTGCCGGAGTCAACGTAGTACCAAATGAGAATTTCAAAATTACATCACCACATATATTACCATATCGAATCATTAAAGAAAAACTCAATTTCACAAAGATTTTAAAGTATAATCAACCATAATATAGGTCTTACAAGTTCGTTACGAATAAAACATTAAATATAAATTTATAAACGAACTTTAATGTAATGCGGGTTTTCAAAATGGCTCCCTAATTTGCCAGTTGTCACAACTTCGCTATCTTAGAAAACCCTTCAATGAACCTTCTGTAATATCCTGCAAGTCCTAGGAATTGACGAATTTCCTTAGGAGACTTGGGCGTAGCCCAATCTTTCACTGCCTCGATCTTTGCTGGGTCGAGTTGTAATCCTTGGCTATCGATGACATGGCCAAGAAACTGAACTCTTCGTATCCAAAAATCACACTTTGAAAATTTGGCATACAATTGCTCTTCCTTGAGTAGTTCTAGGATTGTTCTGAGGTGCTGTTCATGTTCTTCCCTACTCTTGGAATAAATCAAGATGTCGTCAATGAATACAATCACGAACTTATCAAGATACGGTTTGCACACCCTATTCATGAGGTCCATGAATACCGCAGGTGCGTTGGTTAATCCGAAGGGCATTACTTGAAACTCATAATGACCATAACGTGTTCTAAATGCCGTCTTCGAGATATCCTCTTCCCGAACCCTAAGTTGATGGTAACCGGATCTTAAGTCAATCTTGGAATAAAAACTGGAACCTTGTAATTCATCGAACAAGTCGTCGATTCTGGGGAGTGGATAACGGTTCTTCACCGTTAACTTATTCAACTCACGATAGTCGATGCACATTCTGAAAGATCCGTCCTTTTTCTTCACAAACCAAACCGGTGCTCCCCAAGGCGAGGAACTCGGTCTAATGGATCCTTTGTCCAAAAGTTCTTGTAATTGGTTTGACAATTCCTGCATTTCCGAAGGTGCAAGTCGATACGGTGCTCGCGCAACTGGTGCGGCTCCTGGCACTAAGTCGATTTGAAACTCAACTTGGCGTGTAGGCGGAAGTCATGGAAATTCTTACGGAAAAACTTCTGGAAATTCCTTAACAATTGGCACATCTTCAAGTCGTTTCTCATCCGACTTCATATCTTAACTGATTTTGATGTAAAACTTATGTCCAAAACTTGTTTACGTACAATTAATATATAATACGTTTTATTTGTCGTCATCAAAACATAAAAGATCATTAGATATAATAATGTTTTTAGGCAATTATTTGTATTAACAGATCCTATGACTCTTCATAATCCTCCCCCATACACATTTTTAGACCCCCACCGATTATAATTAACCAACATCTTCATTCACCTATTACAAAGCAAACTGTTCCCAACCCAAATACTCAACCCACAACATCCGATCCCACTATCCAGCCCCCACACCTATCGCCCCAAATGACCAACCCATATCACCAATTACAACATCGGCCCCAACGAGCCCGGTTTTGGGTTCACAAGCCCAATCAGCTCTTTATGTCGAATAACCTAATACATGCTAATTTCCGTTGCCGAACAACATCCACAACAACCACCTAATCCCAATCCCGCTTCAATTCATCCCATACTTACACGCTTTCATGTTAGCTCTAATAGGCTTACTCAACGTTGTACTTTAAATGTGTTTAATGCTTGTCATTTTCCTAAGTCTTATAGTGCGTCATTTAATAATACTAATTGGCAAAAAGGATATGTTTGGTGAATATAATGCATCAAATAAAAACAATGCTTGAGTTATTGTGCCTTGTCCATGTGGTGTGAACATTGTTCATTCCATGTGGTTGTTGAAGCATAAGTATTTAGCAAATGGTTCTTTTAATCGCTACAAGATTCGTCTTGTGTAGAATGGTAGTTTGCATCAGTTTAGGGTTGATGTTGATGAGATCTTTATTCCGGTTGTCAAGCTGACCACTATTCGTAACGTTTACAGTCTTGTAGTTTCTCGACATTGGCCTGTTCATCAGCTTGATGTCAATCATATTTTTATTCACGGTAGTTTATCTGAGATTGTTTATATGCATTAGCCACATGGTTTTCAGGATCGCCAACATCCTAATCATGTTTTGTTTTCTATAGAGGTATCTTTATGGTCTAAAGCAGGCTCCTTGGGCCAGGTTTCAGAGATTTATAGGTTATGCTACTTGTGTAATCATAGTGGATGTGACTCCTCGCTATTTATATACTACCATGGGACTGACATTGCTTACTTATTGTTATATGTTGATGATATTGTCTTGACTGCCTCTTCAACAACATTGTTACAAAGTGTTATTGCTTTCCTTCATCAGGAGTTATTTATGACTGACCTTGGCCCGCTTAATTATTTTCTCGAGATTTTTGTTGTTCGTTCTTCTGCAAGAATGTTCTTGTCTCAGGAGAAGTATGCTTATGAGGTTCTTAAGCGTGCACATATGCTCATCTGTAATCATTGTGCTACTCCGATTGACACGAATTCTAGGTTGGGTAATGATGATGACCCTGTTGTGGATCCTACTTTGTATCACAATCTAGCAAGTGCTCTTAAGTATCTTACATTTTTTCTCCTTCGACCTCTTCTTTTGGTTGCATATTCTGATGTTGATTGGGCTGGTTGCCCTGCTACTAAGCGGTCTACTTCTGAGTATTTTTGTGTGTTTCTTGGCAACAACCTTCTCTCTTGGTCCTCTACACATCAAGCTACCCTTTTATTCATTTTAGTGCTGAGGCTGAGTACCATTGTGTTGCTAATCTTGTTGTTGAGACTTGTTGGTTACGTAATCTCTTGTGTGTGCTTCACACGCCATTTTGTTCAGCTATACTTGTTTATTTGGGTATTGTATGTGCGGTTTATCCGTCTTCTAATCCCGTGCACGAAGCATATTGAGATAAATCTACATTTTGTTCGGGATTAGTTGCTGTTGGACATGTGCGTGTTTTGCGTGTTCCATCGCGTTTTCAGTTTGCTGACGTATTCACCAAGGGTGTTCCATCTGCTGTGTTTTTTGAGTTTTGAGACGGTTTAAATGTTCGTGCTACTCCCGCTCTAGCTGCGGGAGCTGTTAGTGGGCTTATATTTGAATTGACGTAGTTGTATTAGTATTGGTTTACGCCCAAGCCCAAGACCCAAGTATTAGATTGTTCATTAGTATAAATATTGAGACATATATAATCACAATTATGAATGAATAAATATTACTTGTTACACTTATCTCGTCACTTTTCGTGACGAGTTTTTATCTGGTCTTTGAACGTACTTAGTGACGGACATATATTGACTAAGACTAAACACCTGACTAAACAGGTTTAGTGACTACTATAATTATGTTCGTGACAAAATATGTCTGGTCTCTAAGGGCCTTTTATCTTGTAATATTAAGAAGAAAAAACATACTAGTATAGACTAGGTAATTTATTGCTATCAAGAAGGCAACAAGGTGTATGTCATATAATAACTTTGCAAGATAGCAAGTTTTAAGTTTACATATATATGTTTGTAAACTTCTGATTTCAGACATACAAAAAAAATTTGCTTTGTTCTGTGACATTACACGCGTAAACGTACACTCTGAATCTTCTGCTTACAACTCCTTGATCCATCATAGCAGTTAGACCAATTGACCCCAACCTACTTACCGACCTGTTAACTCAGTGATTGTAGCCTCAGCGTTGCTCATGGACAATGTAGTAGATGTGGAGTTATCAGCTTGAATTCGTATGTCATTAAAATTGACGTTTTGTCTACTTGGGGGGTTTTGCACTCGCGATCTGTCACTTAGAAGCATCACAACTTCTGACATTGTTGGCCTGACAGAAACTGGTGACTGAGTGCACATAAGTGCTATTTCTATGACTTTCTTTATGTCTTCTTCTCTATAATCATCTAGTGTATCATCAACCAACTTCAGATGCGTGCGAGCTTCATAAAAATTCCAAGCCTGATGCCATAATTACAGCAGAGTACATTACTAACTGCTTACCACAAATAAAATTAAATTATACTGTTTGGTGGCTCACCTGTTCTAGGAGGTACTGTTCACCTTTGGATTCATCTGGAACCTCCGTGCACCTTTTTCCGCTAACAATCTCAAGAACTACTATACCAAAACTGTAGGTGTCAACTTTTTCAGACAGCTGTCCGTGAATCGCATATTCTGGTGCAGTATACCCCCTAAGAGTAATTAACAAAATTATTATATATGCTCTTTTGTAAATTTTAAGGATGTGATCGATTCAGGGTAAGAGCATAATACTTACAAAGTTCCCGCAAATCTAGTGCTAATATGAGTTCGGTCTTCAGGTAGAAGCCTAGCTAATCCAAAATCTGCAATTTTAGGCTGATAATCGCTATCTAGTAAAATGTTGCTTGGCTTTATGTCTCTATGGATGATGGTTACATGGTACTGTTCGTGAAGATATGCCAAGCCCCTAGCCGTGCCAAAAATAATATCAAACCTTTGTTTCCAGTTAAGGGTTCCCCGTTTCTCACCTAGATAGTACAATACAATTTTGTTTAAAAATATAAGTATACGATATATTAAGTATGTTTTGTAGGTTCAGAAATGTTATACGTTAAAATTTAAACCCAACTAACCGTAAAGGAACTTTTCGAGGCTTCCATTGGCCATGTACTCAAGGACTAGAAGTAATTCTGGTCCTTTAGTACAACATCCAAGAAGGCGGATAAGATTACGATGATGTACATTACTAATAAGTCGCACTTCACTCTCAAAGTTATCTTTTGCTGTATCAGAACCTAAGGTTAGTCTCTTTACCGCAACAATGTTTCCATCCTTTAGATCGCCCTGTTCATGTTTGACAGAATAAAAGAATTAGAATAAATAATCATGCTGGTATGAGTTGATCATTAAATACGTATAGCTGTAGCGAATAGGTAGGTACCTTGTACACATCTCCAAACCCTCCTTCTCCAATTTTATTTTCTTCCCGAAAACCCTTTGTTGCTCTTTTGAGATCACTGTAACTATAATCCTTTGGGCCTTGCAATTCTGTTGCCCCGTATAAGCCACCTGTAAGCAGGAATCAAATCTTCTAATACATATATTGCCTCAGTAATCAACTTTTCTATATATATCTAGAGCCACCGATAGTACATACCTCCTGGTGTTGTTCTTTTTGACCGACAATACCATAAAAGTACAGCTATGAGTAAGATGATCAGAAAACCTACACCTCCAATAACACCTCCAATAATGGCTCCCTTATTGCTTGAACCCCCTGTGAATGATATTAATAAGCACGCATGATTGGAATACAGTTCTGTTACTTGGCATTTTAGCAAGGATATTTATTTTTAAAATGACTATATAAAAATTTATGACTGGAAAATAGATGGTTCTTTTAAATTTGGTAGATAATAGATTCATGTTAGAAGACGCAATAAAACGTCATGAGATCTTCTGTATGTGAATAATAGTTTTCTAAGTAAATAAGCATATACGGATGTCAGAGTTCTCACCATCTTGTAGAAATGATGTAAGGTCAGTAGTTTTATTGCGTGCAAAGAACGCAGAGGCCGAGTATCTCATAAAACATCCAGAATCAACACCTCTTCCATCAGTAACATCAGTGGCACAACTCTTGATGTTAGCATATGCCACTTGTAAGCAATTTTGGCATTCACCGGATGTTACATTCTCAACACACTGGGCTATAGCATAAGCAGTACTTGTATTGGTACCAAGAACTGGCGCTGTGGCCGCCGCAAATAAACCGTTTATCTTAGGGGTTGCAATCGTTAGATTGGACAATAATCCATCCACAGCAGTTTCAAAAACGCTCTGTCGTGATGAAGTGCGATTACCACATAAGCCAACATTGCCTGGCGCTGTTGTTTGGTCGTAGAAAGAACTACTCTCGTACCTTCACAACAACCATAAAAATTACTCTCATTACATAGTCTTAGCCAAAACGGTAGCATTTAGACTGCTACAAAAACTGTAAGGTTGATTCGTTTGGTAAATTGGTAAAACTACAGTGACTTGGTTGTTGTCTTGTTGACAAATGTACATCATGGTATTAATGACTATATATCGCACATGAATGAAAATACATATATATGAATTCTCCAACCCCACCAAACCCAACCATTCATATAAGTAATACAGTAGCTAATTGTAGCCCCTCAAGTCTTATCTATGCTAGTCACAAAATGAGACTATTGAAAACGATCCCATAACTTATATATAGTAATAGTATCATTTAACAAATGAATTACTAAAGAAATTTATTTATTATTCTAACTGAAAATTTAATAAATTCATTAGTGGAATAATTTTCAGAACTGATATATATGACTTAGCTTTCCAATTCTCCCTGTTTCATTATTGAATAATAAGTCTAAAAAACTCAACTTAAAGGAATCAAGTAGATTTTAAGTTAATGCACAAATACATTTTTTTTGTGGAATAATTGTGATCATGTTCCTTGTTGAATAGAATTAACAATTTATTTAATACTACAAGTATAAAAATAATAATGACTGTATACGTAAACATTAAAAATAAACCAGGGACAATTATTGAGGAATCAAAATGAAAAACTTGTGATCACCTTAGAAAGCAGCCATCAAAAACGGCACGACCACCATTGGCAGGAACGCAGAAACGAATTGATATATTAGCGAATTCAAAACAGCTCACGCAATCACTAGTTGACATATAGTTCCTGCACTGAGCCAATACGTAAACTGGCACCGAGTTCCTGGTTTGCTCTGAGGTAGCAAAGTAGGTGTTATTGTTTGATAGTTTTCTACGGATATCTCTAAATGTTTCGTTAAGATTGCCAATGAAATTTGGGATGTTCGTGACATTTACTTGGCTGCAAGAACGGATTAGTAAGTTTGTTTGTGGCTGAGATGTGACTGGATTTGTGAGGAAAACCATGAATACAAAGGTAACAAATACCATTTGCCAACCATAAGACCACCACCTAGTCATGGTTTCTCTTCTGTTTTTTGCTAAAAAGAGGATTTTTGAATTGAAAATATCTGGTATACCTTGGTGGGTACTAATTACGTAGTATATAAAGAAGCAGAGCTTGACCAAAAGATGACATCCTTTTTTTTATTAAATAATAATATAAGTAAGAAAATTAAGAATAACCGTTTGTAATAAGGTGGCTGTCATGGGCTCATGGTACATCATTCTTTGCGATTTGAACACTACTTACAAGCTAAAACAATCTTGTTTTGCTTATTAAGCGTTATTATCATAGATTTTGGCCATATGGGTTTATCGTCAAAACAGCACTGAATAGATTATAGATGCCCTTTGCGATATATTGCTGCCAAGATACGTCTATTCAATTAGTGAGGCGTGTGTGCCATGTGTACTTGTGTGACTATGGTTGTGTAATTTTCCGTAAGTCACCCGGATGGATCGATCATGTTAGCATGAGCAAATTTTAAGTGGTCGTGATAGCTAGTAACCTTCTACTTTCTAACAAATTTTTCATTTTTCATTTTTTTGGAATATATAATGCTAGTTGCCTCGGCGCTACGTGGACCTTTTTATTGAATCACTATTTCTATTTTGAATTACAAGTGATGGGTTTTGCATATAAAGAAACGAAAATAATTACATGGCAAAAATAATCCAAGACTTGTTGAAAACAAAAAGCAAAACCCTTTCTTTCAACATAGCCAAGTGTAGGAAAAGAAAGATACAAGAGAGGAAGACGGCGAAGGTTCCCTCCGGACAACCCATGCATGATGCACGAGCACAAACTCGGATCACCAGACCATCAAAAAAAAAATGGAACAACGACTTAAACACATAATTAGTTTGGTAGTTTCCTGGCACCCCAGGTTGTCATGATAATGACCCAAAGACTTGTATATATGTGGAGGTCAACTTAACTCTCTGAAGTCTCCATTTCATATAACAATGAATTTTTTCCGTGATTAGATGTTGCCGTATGTCATCCGTTTAATTATTTGTAAGAATTAGTAGAAAAAATGGAATCAAACAATTTGGAATTTTTGGCTGATTAGTCACATGAGTTCCTGTTAAAAATAAATAAATAAATAAATAAATAAAAGTCGCATTAGTTCACCTTAAAAACAAATTACAAATTTTGATCAATACTAGATATATTATAGGCTTCATTTTATTAATTGCTGTCTTTTAAAAAAAACTTCAAATTATGGAGCCATGAAAGTTTGGGTTTAACTAACCGGAGTTTGATGTTCAAGTTCATTTAAAAAATATTTTTTGCTTCGAAATGTTTCAGTTTTCTTATATTTTGGTTTAATCATTTTTAATAACTAAAATAATTGAATTTAAATATTAAAACAAATAAATCGCCTGAATCAGTTAGTGAAAAAAATATCACTTTCTGAATCCTTAAAATGTGTAAAGCTTAGGGTCTGTTTGTTTAATTTTTTCATTAAGTCATGTAAATTAACAGGTAACTTAATGCATACAACATCAGTTTTATTACTTAATATTTTCAGTCATCTTTCTCTATTAAGTGACAAACAAACAGTTTTCATATGACTTAATTAATTCAGTTTTTTTCATATTAAATCAATTAAGTCGCAATCAAACACCCTTAGTTGTATTATAAATATAAAATTTAAAAGAGATATATTGAATTTCTAATTACTAAAGTTATTCTCCATACTTGTTCCACTAATTCTCTTAGGTTGGCCCTACCACGTATCAATTGGTGTTATCATGGGTCTCTTGTTTTTCACTATATATACATGGTCCTTCCAGGCAGCTGTTCTTGTCTATATTGCTGATTTGTTGTTGGACTTATCCTCCTCATTTATTTTTATTTTTATTTTTTTTAAGTCTATTATTCCGTAGCTTCGTGTGACTTAACAAATAAAAGGTTAAGTTTTCTTCTAAATCTAATTAAATAGTACTCCCTTCGTTTTAAAATTATTGTCCCCGACAAAAAGCACACAGTTTAAAAAAACTATAATTAATACAGATTTCTCTCGCTTACTTTTTTGTCAAATGACAGATTTACCTAATCAATTAATTAACATTTCTTTAAACTTGACCAAACTCCCCTATCTATTTTTAGTATTGAACAATTAATTTGGGACGTATAACAATTAAATTGGAACGGAGGGAGTAACTCTTTTAGGCTACCATATTATTAACCGTCGATAAGGGATTCTTACCCTTTGTGATTCTTGGTATCGATAACCTTTACATATATAGGTTGCTTAAAGCTTTGAACCGGTAAGCCTAAACTTTCTGTTCAAACTGATCAAGGCCGTCTCCTAGACGTGTAAATCATGTTTTCTAATAGGGGTTCTCGAAATATTACGACACCATAAAAAGTGGTTATAAAATTGTTAAAGCTTTGATTTACATTTACTGGCTTTGTGATTAAAATGACTCTAATCAAACTAATCTCAATTAAATCAATATAATAAAGAAACAGTGGTCCTTTAGAATATTATGCTTTTTTTTATAATTAAGTTGCTATGATTGACCCTTAACTAATAACAAAAATAAGCTTGCCCATAGCCATCCTATTAGACTCTCTACATCAAGTTCCAGGCTGCTACTATTGACTACATTACCGTATTTTATATTGCTCAAAATTCCATCATGTTGATTTAACATCAATCATTCTTGCTTTTTCTTCTTAACTTGTTTCGGGAACCTGGCGGCTGATGGCAATTCTGGTTGTTTTACTTGTCTTAATGTTAACTGAGACAGTAACTTCACAATCAAGCAACCGTATCAACAATACCGACACTCCTATCCAGAAATTTTGTGGTATTATCGCTCCCAAAAGTGCTTCGAATTTTAACAAAAATCGCAATTCTACGCTGAATGACATCAGAACGCAGTTATTGAACCAAAATAAACTTTATGCAACAGCACAGGACTTAAGTGGTGGCGACTCAGTCTTTGCAGTAGCCCAGTGCCGAAACTACCTTACCGTAGATCAGTGTGTAGCTTGTTTTGATGCTGGTGTCTCTGTGCTGGTCAACTGCTCTGTTGGCAATGGTGCTTATGTTTTGTTCTATAACTGCTTTATCAGGCAAGGGTTTTTTCGATTTACCTAGGATTGTATTTCATTGTTTTTTACGGTTTTATTGCAACTATTACTATGTACATTTTTCTTTCTTCTTTTGTTTGCATTATGTATACATCTAGTGATATGCGAATTATTGGTGCCTCTTAGAATATGTGAAAGGAGAGAATAGGCTTCTTCACCGTTGATTACAGAGTGTACGTAGTTAGAATATAAGGTTTGTCATGTGGGTTACTTTTTTAGATGGGTCAAATTAATTAGCCGGAAATAAAGGAATGACAAAATTAGAATACATTAGAGATTTAGAGGCGACTAATATAATCAGACTAAGAATAAATTTGTCAAAAACCAACTAGCTGTGTAATTTGCAGAGTTAAAGTGTAATTAACCATATACGGTATTTCCATTCTTGGCTAGATAAAAGAATAATTTTTATGTCTTATACTTTTCTGTTTTTAAGGTACGAGGACTTTAATGACTACTACAATAATCCAAGTGTCAGCCAGGATGGGACAGGCGCTCCACATTCATTATGTGGCAATCAGCCATCATCTATAACAAATTATAATCAAGTTGTAGACGGTTTTCTGTCACAGATTAGCGATGCCACTCCAAAAACATCTAATTTGTATGTAGCATCCACGAGGCATTTCACAAGTGAAAATGCAACAGTGTATGGGATGGCACAGTGTCTTGAAACTACAAATAAGAGCAGTTGCATAACCTGCATGGATAGAGCAAATGACAAATTAAATGATTGCCTTCCGAATACCGAAGGATGGTTTTTCGACATGGGTTGTTTTGCGAGGTATTCAGAGACTCCGTTTTTTAATGATAACCAGACAACAGACATCACAAGTATTTTAAAAGGTTAGGCTAATTGCTCATTCAATTTCTTGAAATAATGAATCATGTAAATGTGCTGATCTGTACAATTTCATAAGTGGTGAGTCTAAATTTCTATATGATCATACATTAGCGAATTCAAGTAAGGTAGGGATAATTGCTGGAGCCGTTGGTGGTGCAGTTCTTTTTCTCTTTGTCATTCTTTTCTTGTTTTTGTACCGACTGCGAAAGAAGTCCAAGAAGGCTGAGCAAGGTGATTTAAATATTTGAGTAAACTTTTGTATACTACTATTCTAATGCAGGATAATCTTTAATATCTTAATACTGATACTCCATCAATATATGTGTTGACCATGTTATGCATTAGACACTTCTGAACTGAAGGGGGCAGTAAATTTCAGTTATAAAGATCTGCAGTTGGCAACCAATAATTTCAGTGAAGAAAATATCCTAGGAAAAGGGGGTTTCGGTGAAGTGTTTAAGGTAATAAATTTGAACATGTTTTATAAATTTATTTCATTAAATTGTGAACTTGTTAAGTACGTCCTGAATATTTATTGATGACCTTGCTGTTTTATAATCTATTTACACGAAATGCATAATATTCCATTTCTGTCTAATAAACAGATGGGGAATTTCCTTGGTGTTCTATCATTCAAGCAACCACTTAGATACCTTGATATTAGTTATTTGACTAATAGCTTTCTGTTGGTTTCATAGGCAATCCTTAATGACCAGAGTGTTGTGGCAGTGAAGAAGCTTCAAGTACAGCATGCTAGAGCAAAAGAAGAATTTGAGAATGAAGTTAAGCTAATAAGTAACGTCCATCATCGAAATCTGCTACGTCTCCTTGGATGGTCCATTGATGGATCTGATCTACTTCTAGTGCTGGAATATATGCCAAATGGAAGTCTTGACCGGTTTTTATGGGGTAAGTGGAGTTGCAAAAATACTGACTATTATCTGGATGAAAATATGCCTTTTAAAGAAGTTGGTATAGTATGTTAACAAATATTTTCATAATATAGGATCAAAAAAGGGAACTCTGGACTGGAGCCAACGATATGAAATAATATTTGGGATAGCTAGGGGCCTTGTTCATTTACACAATGAGTTCCACGTGAAAATCGTTCACAGAGACATCAAGTCTAGCAATATTCTCCTCAGTGATGATTTTAAGGCCAAAATAGCAGATTTTGGTTTAGCAAGGTTTCAACCGGAGGACCAAACTCATGTTAGCACCAAGTTTGCTGGGACTTTGTAAGTTTGCTTTAACATACAGCCGCATATCATCAAATCTTCTTTTGTGTCTAATTGAATTTATTTATTTATTTTTATTTTTATTATTTATCTATTTTTTATTTTTTACCAAATAAATTATGTCAGGGGTTACACAGCACCAGAATACGCACTTCATGGTATTTTATCAGATAAAGTTGATACATACAGCTTCGGAATCGTAGTTCTTGAAATAATTAGCGGCAGAAGGAGTACTGATGTGAAATCTGATAGATCAACCACCGATTACCTCCTAGAACATGTGAGACATTACATTAATTAAAACTATCTCCCTTTTTTTATTGTTATGTTTCAGCAGTAAATAATATTCAGAAGGTACATCAGAAGACCGGAAAAAAGATTGTGTCTTTTTCGCTATCTTATTTTTAAAAGACATGAGAGAGCTTGTATTTTAAAAATATTTTAGTTTCTATTCTGAATAGTAGTTTTGCTATAATTTGATGTGCAGGCATGGAAGTTGTTTGAAAAGAGAATACATATAAAGTTCATTGATGAGTCGTTGAACTTGAACCAACACGAGCGGGAACATGTGATGAAGATCATTGAGATTGCTTTGCTGTGTACACAATCACCAGTTTCAAATAGACCAACCATGTCTGAAGTTGTTCTGATGCTTCAAGAAGGACAATCAGTTGGGCAAAGACAACTAACAAGACCTACATTTGTGAATAATCAAGATAGGAGAATTCATATAGGGTCTTCTAAGAATTCTATTGGCGCTCGCAACGTTTACACTAAAAGGAAGGAAAACGAAGCAACTGATCAACTACTGCATAGTAAAAAGACAGAGGAAAAGTAGATGTAATGGGAAAGGTGCAATAATGGTAAAAAGACAGAGGAAAAGTAGATGTAATGGTAAAGGGTTTTGTGTGTTTACAAATGTATGAAAAAGATATCGATTACTAGTTCAAATCATTCGTCACTTTCCTTGAGCAGAAAATCGTGTGTTAATTATTGTTCTATTGAGCAAACTAACTAGACGATGTCCCACATGACACACACTTGTTTTAGTAACCAAATGCATATGAAAATATGAGAAAATTTCATTTGCTTACTCTTATTTTGGTACTTACTAAGGGACTAATCCTCACCATTTATTTAGTTTGATCTAATGGATCTAACATTTAATTGATTAAACATATTTTCTCTCAAAACTATATAAATGTTTTTTTCCCAATCGCGCTCATTTAGTTTCACCTGTTTTCCTCCCAACCAGTTCCCTTAATATCACGATCTATTGTTCCGATCATTACTTCATGATGATCATCATCAATTGTTCATTCAAATCAATTGCATTAACATCTAACTGTCTGAGATGAGCTTGTAATTGATATCAGATACATTACCATCTGAGTATGATTCATCAAAATCAAACACGTTTTGTAATTCATCAGGTTGTATCTCTATTACTTGTTCGTTAATAATTTAATTTTGTTCGATCATTTTTTACCTAATTCGTGTTGATATTGGTCTGTGTAGTTAGTTGTTGATTCGTGTTGTTATTTTAGGTGTGTTTTGCAATATGATGATTTAACTGTTATGTAAGTTTTGTGCACTTTAATCTAGTTATCGAAAGTTGAATGCTAATAACTTTACTAGTTAATAAAATGGCTCAGTGAAAGATAAAGTAGTTGTAACACAAGTGTTTGATAAAATGCTTCAGTGAAAAATTAGTAGTTTTTACATAGGTGTTTGCTAAATTGCCTCAGTGAAAATGTTAGTAGTTGGCTCAGTCGATTTGGTTTTAGGTGGAAATAGATCGGAAGATTTAACGTCACCGTTAAGTGATCCAGGGTGATTAATGGTTGAAACGGTTGTATAGTCAGTTTTCATCTATCATGATTAGGTAACTATGTAAGTTTCTTATAAATTTATATATGTCTTGTTGTAGACAATATCTTATGGCTTGCTTGACAAATAATGACCTTCATAGTGGTTGACTTAATAAAATTAATTAAGAATGCTTTAAGCCAGTTGTATCACTTATAAATTTTCATGGTGAATAAGGTATATGATCGCATGTTTTATTGTTTTTCAGTTGTATATTTTTTAATGCTATTTCAGTTGAATAAGTTTGGTATAATGTTTTTTGGCGTTATAGTAAATAATGTATCATCTTGTTTTCATGTGCTAGGTGAGCCGGTAGTGTCTTTTCAAGCCTACCACAAAGAAGTAGATCATCATCTTTCAAGACAGTGGCTGGTAAGCATTTTTGATATTTCTCTTTAGTATTTATATCTATGAAAAATGAGGCCTCATTCAACAATTAGCACATGTCTTAGTAAAGGTGATAACGAGCATCAAAGTTTAAGAAGGATCATTTCATGGAACTAAAGAGTTGATATAGGGCAATCAGCTGGGCAAAGACAACTAAGAAGACCTACATTTGTGAACAATCAAGATAGGAGAATTCATATAGGGCCTTCTAAAAATTCTATTGGCGCTTGCAACATTTAGACTAAAAGGAAGGAAAACAAAGCAACTCAACAACTGCATAGTAAAAAGACAAATGAAAAGTAGATGTAATAGGAAAGGTGCAATAATGGTAAAAAGACAGAGGAAAAGTAGATGTAATGGTAAAGCGTTTTGTGTGTATACAAATGTATGAAAAAGAGATCAATTACCAGTTTAAATCATTCGTGATCACTTTCCTTGTTGAGCCGAAAATCATGTGTTAATTATTGTTCTATTGAGCAAACTAATTATAGTTTTTTACAAGTCATCTAAGCTTCATGCATTAAAAATCCAATTAATATAATGATGTGGAATTCCATAATTAGAGTCAATGTACAACTCCTTTAAACACACATTTTTCTACAATACATTCTTAAAGGTCAACATATACACGGTTTTGTAAAGCATTAAATGCATTAATTGTATACACTCCTCTTCAACAATCCATTTTTCAGTTACCAATCTCACTAATGTAATTTTGTAAAGGATTAAACACATTCATTGTATACGCTCCTCTTCTTCTATACTAAATGTATTCAAAAAGTCATCCACAAAATAAAATCTTCTAAAAACGTTTTTTGAATCAATCGCAATTGTATCTTTTTGGGGTATAGGGATTATACCCGGTGACGTATCAATCGTAATTGTATCATTGGTAATGATATGCGTTTCTATGGTGTTGGCAGTAATATGTGAGTTTTATAATTTTTTTCAATAATTTTGTTACTTATTTATTTTGAATTGCTTATAATGTTATAAAGTATTCTTGAATCACATAGTACAGGTATTTTGATGAATTAGTTTTGTTTCAATTGAATTCAATATATTTGATTTGATTTAGTCCAGTTCAATTGTGTAGATGCAAAACCCTAAAAAATTGGGGGAATAAACACTTTTTTTTTTCCGATTCCATTCTGCTGTAGCAAAACCTTAGAAAAAATAGGGGAGAATTAATTGCATGAATTAGTTTTTATAAATTGGGGGAAAACTGTAGTCGATTGTTATTTTTTATCATATCAGTAATTTTTGGATTTTAGTTTTTATAAAGTGCAGGTTTTTCTTGATATATAGGAACTATATATTGAGGTTCTATAATTTGTTCTTATTCTTCTAAAGTTTACCATTCATTGCTTTTGTTAAGAAAAGTATGTAGGAAGAATTGAGAACAAATGTTTGGTTTGAGTTTTTTTTGTAATAGCATTCTTGGTGGTGGTGGGACGTTATGTATATGAAAAAAGTATTGTAAGATTATTTAATGTTATTGACCGAAAGAACTTTTCTACTGTGTTTTTGATGTAGTAAAAACATATCATTAAGGGTGATGAGGTGGTTCTTTCATTCTTATTGCAAAATAAGTCTCTGAATCAAGTTTGTTAATAAGTGAACCTGATGTTTATTATTTATGTGAGCAGGTGAAGATGAAGCTTAAAGACCATAACAAATGGATACCATGTCTTGCTTTCTCTAATGTGTTTAACGTCCTGATGTCTTCTGTTGCTGATTCTCAAGTAAGAGAAATTTGATGATCTTTTGTGTTTCATTTGTTAATATTTTCTAAACTAAATTTAGCTATACTTAATGAAGCAGAATTGATGGTATTTCAGTTGAGACACAATTGATGATATTTCGAAAGTTCCTGATTGATACTTTCGTAGTTTTGTTTTTGAATATGCAAGGTGACTCGAGAGTTGAAAATTAGAAATTTAGCTCCAAGCGTATGTTTGCTATGATTAATCAGTTTATGTTAGGAAGCCGATAGTTTTGAGTATCAACAATTTCTGCTTTCAATGGAACCCGTTAGAACTCATAACAAGGTAATCATCAACCATTTGTTATTTAGACAATTTTGTTATAACGTTTGACCTGCCGATTGTGTTGTCTATAGGGTAAAGATTTAATAAAGGAAAGTGGGATTCCACTAACCGGGGAATCTGCAGGAGCCTCAAATTCGGTAAAGGAGACAGTATCATGGTATACTATATAACTAAACGAGTCATAAGAACCACCTCTAAATTTCAGGAATAAGTAGTGTAACGTTAAATGGCACTATATAGTTATTATATACTTATATCTTTTCATATCACAAGGGCCACCAACTATTAACATTACAAATATTAGTGAAGTAAAGAGAGAAAAAATGATGTCATCAAGTGTAAAATGATTATCAGGTTGTTAATCTTTTTTCCAGTTAAACTGGCACTAAATATGGACGGTTGTATTGTTCTCAGGCCATATCATAACTTGAACAGATCTAATCAAAATGGTAAGACTTATCTAAATAATTGTTCTTATTGTTCGGAATACTTGTGAGCTAATCCTTAATGTATTGTGTTTGTGTAGTTGTCATTTGTAGGAAAAAATGGACCAGCAGATCTGAATCCTCATAACCAAGGGATGATGTTGTTCAATGGGTAGGTGACTAATTCTAATCTTCTGGCATTGTGGTTATTGCTAATTAAATGTTCTTTATTGCTTATAAAGGGGTTGTTTTGGATGTTCCTTATTTAACTGATCTTTCATGGCTTTCTTGGCTAAATCATACTCCTCTCCATACACTAAAAAGAAAGCAACTAATAGTGGTTTTTTATTTCAGTTGACGTGAAAAAGAAGAGAGGTAAAGCTATTGATGATGATAATTAAGATACATCGGAGCATTTTGAGGTATATACCATTAAAAGGAGTAGAACCTAAATGTTGTTTATGTGCTTCCATGTCATATGGTTTACCAAATTAGTGGCTAAATGGATGAGTCTAATAGGTAAAATTGATTTTTAGTTTTGCTATGGTAGAATTTTAGTGTACAGAAACTTGATTTTGAGAACCGTGCCAGTCTTAAATTACTGATGTTTAGGTAGATGGGTCGAAATTGCAACCTCTCGTGATGACACCACACACATGAGACTAAAATGTAATCCGAAATTTTTTCTTTATTAATAAGTCACATGTTAAGATACAATCTTGATATTTATATTTCTAAAGTTCACATTATTTTGTTTGAAATGGGGTTCGCCTGTATTGGAATATTTGCTTAGGAATAAATTATGTGGGTCTTTAAACCTTCGAGATTGAGCTTTTAAAGTAAAACGTGTTTTGGGAACTTTTACGGCTTTTTTTGTGTCATGATCACAGTCTTTATTCATGTAAGTGTGAGCAGTAGTTTCACGGATCAGTTAGCATTACATGTTACCCGGATTTAAAATGTTTGCATAGTTATTTTATATAATGATCTTAGGAGGTTGTAAACAGACGGATACATATTGAGCGACTTATGGCTTGACATGATCTATACGTTTGGCCTGTTTTATATGTTTAGCAGCTTCTAAGACCTGTTCATATTGTTGTTAGTCAAAATCCAATTAGATACATCATAAATGGGTCAACACCGTTGCTTCGGTTTATAATGTAGTCTTAGAATATATAAGTGGATTAAGTGGCATCTACTCTACGTTCGAGTAAATATATTTTTTATGGCACCCATTGCAATTAGATTACATTTTTTTAAAACCCGTGAATTCCGCAGGTCTATAAGCTATATTATTATATACCTATGTGATAGATCTCTTCATATAAGTTGTTATGTTCCAATTGATTACGAGCCAAAATGAAAACTTTACTTTCGGATGCTACTGTTACAAACATGATTTCTTAATTCTTTACATAGTCTTGGACTGATAATGTAATTAACATTATAACTATGACTTAGAGATGTACAAATAAAATTTTAAAGTAACGAGTAATAATTCTTTTGAAATGGGTGGGTTTGTTGCGAAATATAGTCCAAGCAAATGGTTCATGTAACGGGACAAGACTGCAAGTTCTTAAATTAACACAAAATTTCATTCAAGCGCAAATCATTAACGGGACCAACTTTGAAAAACAAGTGATCATACCAAGGTGGCGAGTTACTATGCCAGATAAACGTTTGCCTCTTAAGATTGTCAGGAAACAATATCCAATTTTAGTTTCATTTGCCATGACAATCAACAAAAGCCAAGGTCAATCGCTTTCAAAAGTTGGTTTGTACTTGACGCGTCCCGTTTTCACACATGGACAAATGTACATTGCTGTTTCACGAGTAAAAAGAAAGAAAGGTTTGAACGTTGTCGTTTGTGATCAAGACGGTAATCTCTCTAAAAGTACAACAAATGTCGTGTACAAAGAAGTACTGCAAGGTCTATGATCAAACTACAAGAGGTATTCATTTTTTTTTTTCTTTCCAAATTTTGAATTATTATACTGTAGTATCAATCAAAATGCCTTTACTTACATATTCTATGGAATTTTAGGTGTCCACGGCATGGTCATTGGGTATTAAATCGAGTAGTGCTCGATCAATCATTTGCTATTAAAGACAATCAATTTTGGACACGCCAACACGTGGATGTTTATTACTTTAATTGTAGCAAACTCAATTGCTTATTCAATTATTGACGTATTATCTCATTCTTTCTTTCATATATTAATCGAACATGTTTACGTTTTACTTTTCTTATCATCTCATTTTCTCTATCTCTCTAAAAAATTACCCGGTGTCTACGGGTCTATAAGCTAGTATGAAAATATACATTATCTATAAATTTGATAAAAAAACAGCATTACAAAGTAAAATTGCCAGTACTCACTTAAGTAGTCAACTACGGAAGTAACTGTTCAGAAACCAACATGCTTACACTCTGTTCCCGAGTATAAAACGGAAAGAAGAGAGATGGAGAGAAAAAAATGAGTGAAGTAAAGAGGAGAGTAATAAGAAATTATTTTTTTATCTTGTGTTCCCGAGTTTGAAAAAAAAAGAGAAGGAAGTAAAAAAAAAAAAAAAAAAAAAAAAAAAAAAAAAAAAAAAAAAACTTTAAAATCAATTTCACTCCATTTCATCCCAATTTGGGAAGTAAATTAGGAGAGTAATTTTGATGTAATTTACTATCCTTTACTTTCCTCTCCCCTCGAACACAATATTTTTTTATTATCATCCCATACCTTTCCCTTTCACTCCAAAAAATAAACTCGGGAACAGAGTGTTAGTGGTTTCTAAGCGTAAGTGTCATTGGGCTTGTCTTAAAGATCTAGACAGGTTAAACTGTGCTTTATTAGCCCATGATTAAGTGTCAGTGGGCCCATTTTAGAACACTTCAATAAGTCCATAAAACTTTGTTATGCATAACTACATATAATACAATTTTAGGAATTATTTATTATTAGTGTAATCTTACTAGAGGTGGCAATCACAACTAGGGGTGTCAAAAAATTCGACCCGAACCCGACCGGATTCGGGTCAACTCGGGTCAAAAATTACATTGTGGTTAATCGGGTCAACCCGAATTGACCTGAGTTTTAAACAAGGTCGGTTCGGGTATATTTTTTTAGCCTTGACCCGACCCGAACCCGAGTTGACCTGACTAAACTAACACTTTACAATGTAAAAATACTCGGGTTGACCCCAAACCCGAATTGACCCGACCCGAGTTGACCCGAACCCGAATTGACCCGACCCGAGTTGACCCGAGTTTTAAACAAGGTCGGGTTCGGGTATGATTTTTGGAGGCTTGACCCGAGTTGACCCGACCCGAGTTGACCCGAACCCGACCGGGTCAACCCGAATGACAGCCCTAATCACAACCCATTTAAAGAAAAATGGGTTGCTATGAGTCCAAAATAACAACTTATGGGTTTGGTTGGGTTGGTTACCCCTTTGGCAAAGAAATGGGTCAAATAGGTCAACAATTAGACTTATGTGAATCAACAAACGGGTCGAATGAGTCACTTAAGGGTCGGATGATAACTCAACTAACACTAGGTGTCTTTTTTTTATGTTTTTATAAGTTTTGGTCCGTTTTTATGTTTTTGTCTGATTTTTTACGTTTTCATCCGTTTTTTACGATTTCGTCAATTTTTTATGTGTCCGTTTTTTTATGTTTTCGTCAGATTTTTTTACATTTTTGTCAGTTTTTTTATGTTTTCGTCCAATTTTTTACGTTTTCGTTCGATTTTTCACGTTTTCGTCCGTTTTTTCACGTTTTCGTCCGTTTCTTTATGTTTTCGTCTGTTTTTTATGTTATCGTCAGATTTTTTACTTTTTTGTCCGTTTTTTTACGTTTTCATCCGTTTTTCCACATTTTCGCTCGTTTTTTACGTTTTCATCCATTTTTTCACGTTTTTTCACGTTTTCGTCCGTTTTTTACGTTTTCGTCTGTTCTTTTATGTTTTCGTCAGTTTTTTACGTTTTCGTCGGATTTTTTACGTTTTGGTCCATTTTTCCACGATTTCATCCGTTTTTTCACGTTTTCATCAGATTTTTTAATGTTTTCTCAGTTTTTTATGGCCTGCAACAAAAGAAAATATTACATAATATTAAAATGAGATAAAGTATTAATGTTGACCATTGTTGAACTCCACCATAAAAGGCACATAACATTACGCTAGACTTGCGTTTAGAAAACTATATCCATTAATAACTGGCAGAAAGAAGGGACGCCAGTTACTTCAAATGGAGGGCATGACACGCATGTAGTACTTCAAGCTTAATTGTATGCATATATTTGATACTATATCAAATCTACTGAATTGGGTATAAAGTGACACGAGAATTGGGAGTCATGAACTGTTTCAAAGCTAGAAATAAAGCAACATGTCTTACTTGTTGGACTTTTGAACGTAATGTATCAAATTGAGCCTCTGTACAACAAATGTTTCCCGAAATGGTAGGACACAAACTCTGGATCTTAGCTGACAATAGGTCATCTGGCTGGAAAATAGGCAAACAATATTAGATAGTGAAAGAGTCATGCAGTGTGCGCTGATAATCTTTGATATCATTATTATCATTTTGATCTTACCAAGGACCATCATAATTATGTTACGTGCTTTGGGTTGTGCAAAGCTTGATAATAAGACATAATAAGAGCAAAGACTCCACACATAATACTCAACACGTCATATGTGTGAGGAAAACACAGTTAATACCTCTACAGATGGAGAACCAATGGGGCAGTTTACTTTTTCGTCCGATTTTTTACGTTTTCGCCTGATTTTATTTGTTTTCGCCCGGTTTTTACATTTTCATCCTGTTTTTTTACCTTTTTGTCTGATTTTTCACGTTTTTGTCCGTTTTTTTCACGTTTTCGTCTGTTTTATATTTAAACTTTTTGTCCTTTTTTTTATGTTTTCGTCCAAAAATGTGAAAAAGGGATGAAAACGTAAAAAACAGACAAAAACGTAAAAAATCTGACGAAAACATAGAAAATATGACGAAATCGTAAAAAAATGGACGAAAACGTAAAAAAATCATATGAAAACGTAAAAAACGGACGAAAACGTAAAAAACAAACGAAAATGTAAACAATCTGACAAAAACGTAAAAAATCAAACGAAAAAGTAAAAAAACATGCAAAAACGTAAAAAATCATACGGAAACATAAAAAAACGGACGAAAACATAAAAAAAACACTATAATTTAGAGGGTCGAACCGACCCAAACCGTCTGACCCATGACCCGTTAGACCCATTTTTAAAACACGACTCATTTGACCCATGACACATTTGACCCATAACCCATTTGATGCATGACCCAAACCGACCCAACCCGACCCATTTGCCACCTCTAAATCTTACAATATAAAATTATGCTCATTTCAATTTTTAATTTTTCCATTAACATAATTCAGTCCATTTAAAAATAGGATTGAGAGTCCCTGCACATGACAATTAAATTAATCAAATGGCATCTTTCCTACCTTGGTTCGCACATGTGCCAACATAGCCATTTACGTGCTTCTTAACGTACATTTGGGATTAGTCCTATAATACTTCAAAATTGGTCAGAATACAGCTATTTTGATGTCCACAGATAAGATCTATTTTTTGTTATTTCTCTACTACTTAATTGTCAAAGTAAACTTCCATGGCAGTTTTTAACATGAAGACAAAAGCTTGGAGATCCAGCACAAGCCTCCGGATATCAACATGGATTTTTGGCATGGTACTAGTAGTTCTTAAACTTATGGCTAAGCAAGTAGCTGCACAGTCAGGTGATTGGAATAACACTTTACTTCGAAAGTATTGTAGATCTTACAATGCAATGAATGAGGTATTTTACTTAAGAAACCTCAACACCACTCTTTCTAGCCTCCGTAGACAGTTATCCAATCCACAGATATACTATGCCAATGCACAAAGCATGAGTAATGATGAATTCGTATACAGCTTCGCTATGTGCAGGGAGTATCTCTCAACCTCGAAATGTTTGGCTTGTTTTGACTCTGCAGTCAATGAGACAAAAGCATGTTGGATCGCCGATGGTGGAAACATGATTTATGATGATTGCAGTTTAAGGTTAGTGCAAAAATTGCGATTTCTGTTACCCAATTCATCACCGTAGTCAAATACCTCTTTCATTTATAGGTACGAGAACTATGGGCAAATTTTTGGCGACACAAAAGTAATATTGGATAATGATGCCACTCCAACTGCAGTATGTGGCAATGAGCTATCATCTCAGCCACCAACAATTTTTAACAAAATAGTGCAGGAATTGCTATCTGATATTCAAGTTGCTACTCCAAAAACAGCTAATTTCTATGTAGCATCCACAAGGAATGTCTCAAACAATAATTCAATGGTGTATGCAGTTGCACAATGTGTTAAAAACACAAGCCAATCAATTTGCCAGAGTTGTTTAAATACAGCATACCACAATTTACGTGATTGTCTCCCAAGTAAGGATGGAAGGGCCATTGACTTTTTCTGTTTTATGAGATATTCTGACACTTCATTTTTTCATAGCAATCAAACAACAAATATCATTCCTTTCCTAAGTCAAGGTGAGGCTTCTTAAAGTACTCTATATTTAGCTAAACTTTTAAATTCAGTTATTGAAATTGTTGGCAATAAATTAAATTAAGAGAACTACGTATAATTTCGTTGTGACAGGAAGTCTGAGAGAGTATGGCATGATAGGTGGATTAAGTAGTGCTGTTGGTCTCTTTTTGCTTGTGCTTGTGCTTGTTTTGTTGTTATGGTATCGACAACGGAAGAAGTCTAAGACTGTTAGAGAAGGTAATTAGTGACATATTTGTATGCCGTTAATGCTGATAAACTCGATTTTGGATGTAATACATATAAAGAACATGAATTGGTCACTCGCATCCATGATTAATATATGCTATATATATCTTTCAAAAATAATATTGCACCATCTCAACATATAATTCTTCAGTCAAATATAACCATTAAATGCTTCTATCTTGCACCAATGTTAAATTCTTAGACGAATCTGGATTACAAGGGACACAAAGTTACAGTTACCAAGAATTGCGATTAGCCACACACAATTTTGGAGAAGAGTGTAGAGTTGGGAAAGGAGGTTTTGGTGAAGTGTTCAAGGTAATATATATTTGTTCATTGTCGAAACATATCTATCTATACTAGTCAAGTTATTCTACTTTTGATAACTACTTATGGCCAAAGTTTTTTCTTTCCGTTGGATTGTACTTCAAAACATCTCCATGTATTCTAAACAAGTTATTAGTTTTAATTTTTAATTTTTTATAACTGACTTTTGGCTAGGGTGTTTGGGACAACATTTGCATGAATGGCGATTAAAAAGCATGTATAAACCTAATATTTTTAGAATTGCACAAAGATTAAGTATGTGAAAATATTCTTCAAACACTGTTTACTTGTTAAATAGCGTTTGTAACACAAAAATCAAATAACTATTCAAAACGCGATCATGAACGTACAGTAAACTTCATGAAAAGAAGCTGGTAAAACCAGATAGGAAGAGTTGTGTCTTCTTAATTGGCAACAGATTTCTGAAAAGAATTACTCCGTATTATAGAAGTCATGATTATAAAGTGTGTAATTTTGAAATCAGGGTATAATTTAGTTTTTTAATGCAAATAATTTATTAGTTTAGCTTCAGGTCTTACAGTTACATTGTCGATTAACAGGCAAATATTGATGATGACAATGTAGTGGCAGTGAAGAGACTTCATGTTGGTTATGGGAGAGCAAAATATGAATTTGACAATGAAGTAAAGCTTATACGTAATGTTCAACATCGGAATCTTGTACGGCTACTAGGTTGGTGTATGGAAGGAGCTGAGCTACTTCTTGTCTTTGAATACATGGCACATGGCAGCCTTAATAACTTCTTATGGGGTAAAGCATAGTAGGCTTCTTTTTTTTTTCTTTTTTTTCTTTTTTTTTTTTTTTTTTTTTTTTTTTTTAAATATGTGTTGCTATATTCTACTAATATACATTTATCAAGAATACAACTGGAGAGGAAAATTTTGACATTAATGCGTACTTATTAAGTGCATCTTTGATAGGTGAAAAAAAGGGCACTCTAAATTGGGAAAAAAGGTTCAACATCATCCTTGGGGTTGCTAGGGGTCTAGCCCATCTTCATAGTGAATTCCATGTGAAGATAATCCATAGAGATATAAAGTCCGACAACATTCTCCTAGATGATGATTTTCAAGCTAAAATTGCAGATTTTGGGTTGGCTAGATTTCAACCAGAGGATCAAACCCATGTTAGCACAAAGCTTGCTGGGACCTTGTAAGCTATATATTTCACCCTATATATTTTGTTATAAACTTATAACACATTCAAGATCCTATCTTTCCAAATGAAAATTTATATTTTCTAAGCTGTGTGCTGATATCGATAATAGAGGATACATGGCGCCAGATTATGCAACACATGGGCATCTATCAGAGAAGGTTGACACCTACAGCTTTGGTGTCGTGTGCCTTGAAATAATTAGTGGTCGAAGATGTACCGATGAAAACTTTAGTGGACCTGACACACCTCACCTCATTGAACATGTAATAGACGAAATTCTTATCCTCTACATCTTCTATAAAATATTGAAAACGATTAGTTTGAGATGCTTGAATGAATGATCACATATATACATGCCCCCTTATATATTCAATTCTTAGTAATTATGGAAAATGTGTGATGTATTTTTGGTGAATAGGCATGGCAGTTGTACGAGAAAGGCATGCACTTAGAGTTGATAGATGACACATTTCGTAAAGAAGAACACAATGAAGCAAATGTGATGAAGACCATAGAGATTGCTCTGATGTGCACTCAGTCTAAAGCTACTTTGAGACCAAACATGTCTGAAGTTGTTTCACTGTTGTTAAGTAGGCAATCCATGGAGTTAGGACAACTAGTTAAGCCCACTTTCATGGATTCTCGGAGAGTGTTCTACAGAAGTGCAAATTAGTAAGAGGTTATCAAAGAGAAATGGTCTATCGATCAATTGATACCTTTGACTTTGTTGTGTACCGATATTTTTCTTTGTGTCTAAAAACTTGCAAAATTTCGATATAGATGTTATATTTGTCATAAATCAAATAAACAAATTTTAGTCACTCATTTTTTTATCAAAAAAATAAATAAATAAATAAACTTTCACTTTTTTTCTTTTTCTTTTTTTTTTTTTAAATTAAATATCTCGTAAACCGTTAATCGTTATGCGAAAAAAATCATATCATAGCGACGAGAATTAAATTATCTATTTATAGATTACTCTATAATTTCAACGATTTTCTTTTTTTTTTTCCTTTTTTCTTTTTTTTTTTTCAAAATTTCCGTCCAGCTAAAAAATCACATGTGATTTGATATTTACAAATCACATGTGATTTTTCTGGACGGAAATTTTGAAAAAAAAAATCATCGAAAGTATAGAGTAGTGCCTATCTATATATAGATCATTTAATTCTCGTCGACATGTTGTATTTTTTTTAGCTTTAAGATTTACCGTTTGAAAGATATACTGTTATTTTTAAATGAAAAATGATTTTTTATTAATTTAAATGAAAAATGGATAGTTAAGATTACTTCTTTAAATTTATGACAAATATGAGATTTATATTGATCTCAACTCGTGTTGTCTAATAGATAAAACTTTAATAAAAATCTTTTTATATATTCAAGAACGTGAATAATGAAACACTATTGCCAACCAGATTTCTTGATTTTGCTATCAACCAATTAGATTGCTTAAATTTGAGACCTTGAATCGCAAAATTTTAAAAGAAATTTTATGTAAATCCTTAACATCAAAATCGATAAATTATAAATAAATGGCTATTTCTTAGATAAAAGTTATTAAAAATTTAATTAGAAAACTTAAAATTTTCTAAAACCACAAACTATATTAATTACCAGGTTTTTAAAAAGAAAAATTAATGGAAACAATTAAACAAAGATTTAAGATCATTTGAGGGCCAATTTTTTTTTACATACTATTAATCTCCCCCCTTCATATTTATTTGATCTAATGGATAAGATTAATCCCAACAATTTAAAAAACACACTTTCATCATTTTTTTTTTCAAATATTTACTAGTTATAATGCCCGCGCACGCGCGGGTTTTTAAAAATTTTTAATCCTATTATCAATTGCATCTTATCTATATTTTTGTATTTATCTTCTACTTGTGTTGTGGATAAATATAAAATAAATAATCTTTTTTTAAATATCTTATCTATATTTTTTGTATTTATCTTCTACTTATGTTATTGATAAATATAAAATATTACCTAATAAGAAACTAATCTTTTTTTTTTAAATAAAATTATTACTAAATCAGGTATGAATTGATTTATTTGAAATGTAAAATTCTTTGTTTTATTATAAAAAATATATATTTCAAACTGTTAACCATTAAACGAATATATATATATATATATATATATATATATATATATATATATATATATATATATATATATATATATATATACCGTTACGAAGAGCATTTAATTATCTTTATATAGATAGGCACTTTGATATAATTTTGAAAAAAAAAAAAAATTGCGTGTTTTTCACATTTTTCATTACTGAAATTTTTATGGAAAAATCATATGTGATTTAACACTAATATCACATGTGATATTACATATCATATATGATATATCACATGTGATTTTTTCATGCAAATTTCAGTAACGAAAAAAAAATGAAAAAAACGAAAAAAAATGTCGAAAGTATATCAAAGTGTCCATATATAGAAAGTTAATTAAATGCTCGTCGCGATGATGTAATTATTTTCGCTTAACGATTATCGGTTTAAGAGATATTTAAATTATAAAAAAAAAAATATGTGAAATATTCAAATGCTTTTAATCTCAACCATTGATTTCTTTTTAGATAAATGGTGAAGATGAGTCCCTTGATATATAAGAAAAGTTTGGTATTTAAAAATAACTGTCCTCACAAACAAATTGACTTAAAAGTTAGTCTTGTATAAACACCCACAATTATTAACGCTAATTCATAAAATTCATAAATATGTGATTTCAAGATGAACCTTTTACCGTACTTCTTGTTATGATTTACTAGTTATAATACCTGTGTACGCACGAGTTTTTTTCAGAAAAATTTAATTATATAGTATTATCGATTAAAAACAGAAAATCTTGTGTATATTCTAAAAAATAGAGCATCAACATGTGCGAAAGTAAGAAAAATAGTTAGCCGAAATTGTAAGTATAAAGGTGCATCGACCTTGTATTAGATTCTTGAGATTGTCTCCTTATAATTTTATTGGGCCAAAGGTTCTTTGATCACACGGGGTTTACACATAAATCATTTTTTTTTTAATTTTTTTTTCTATATAGACATATAAGAATTTACCCGTGAAAATTGTGATATAAGTACAACTAATAAGTATGCATGAGTTTTTCATTATATACAAATATAAATTAATATTTTATAAAAAAATTTATTGGATAAAAGATTTAACTTGGTTTAGCTGACATATATGTTAATGTTGAGGTTGATGTTGTTGTTTAACTTTAACTATTGATAACATGTTGTACAAAATGTTTTAGTAGCACATAATGAGCATTGATGAAGTTAAAATATACTCTGCAATGTTTTTTAAAAATGTTTTTCCGGATATCTGTAAATAAACTTTAAATAATACTAGTCGAATACCCGCGCACAGCTGCGGCGAAAAATATAGTAATATGGTTAGTAAATGAATTGCTAGCCCAACTCTCCCGCAATTCCCTACCCGCTTAGTGAATTCGTTTCACAACACTCCGAACGTATATGTGTTTGTTTGGGTTTTCCGTAGCTTTCTCGTGACATCATTATTACCGTATATAGAAAGATCCTCGCAATCTCTTTCCCGTCAAACACTCACCCAAAAGTATATGATTTTAATGAATCAATATTGTATTGATTGAAATAAAGGTTAAAGTTGTAAAATTTTGAATAAAAAAACCCACTAAAATCTACAAAACTAAAACTTGTAAAAATATATCAAAATGGATGTTGAATTAAAGAGCACAAAATTTTAGAAAATATGGTGAAATTAGATAACAAAAAAATAAATAGATAAAAAGATATTTCAATTTGAAAATAAAGGTGAATTTTAAGTTGGGAAGTGACACATGTCACCTTATTATTAGAGCTACTTATCTTAATTTTTGGTTAGGAGTTAGGCTTGGTTTATCCATGCATTATATAGTAGTATAGATTTGCATGAGTCGTTATAAGTACAATCGCGTATATATATTCATATCACAGTAATTCGTACTTACCATTTGATATTTATATTACCGTTAATAATAATTTTGTTGTATTTAATATTCAAACCCATGTACATATATATTAAACTTGTAAATAAGATAACATGGTTCTTATTTAATGTATATAGTAAAAAAGATATTTTAATAGATAAAAGTTTAAAACTAATACTTATTTTAAAAGTATTTAACGTATATTAAAACTAATTCGTATATTTACAAACTTTTGTAATTTTAATGGATGAAAGTCTTAAACTAATATTAATACTCATATAAACAAATTTCATATTATAAAGTCTATTTGTTTATTATCTTAAATTATTATAAAGTGTAAGGGGTTATTTGTTTATTATCTAAAATTATTAAAAAACATGAAGACTTATAATTTTACATTTAACAATATATATTTAAAATTCAAATACTAAAGTTTTATTAATTACCTCATTTTTTTAAAGTTTTTATTTTCAAAATTCTAACACATTTTTATGTGTTTTTTTTCTCAACTAAAATTTACATCAAATTTATTAAAGTTTGACCAAAATCAATTCAATTTTGACGTGCACACACAGGATTTACACATGAATTTAATTTTTTTTTTTTTTTTTTAATTTTAGTTTAGTATATGGATATATAAGAATTTACTGATATGGCCGTTTTTAGTGTGAACGGATATCAATGATACATACAAAGTATGCGTGGAATTTGATTAGTCGACCTTTGTGAAAAGACCGACGTGCAAAACCCGTGAATACTATATATATATATATATATATATATATATATATATATATATATATATATATATATATATATGTGATACCGGGTAAGTGATCACCCGGGTCGTGTCCCAACGAGGTGTGAATGGGCAAATATCGTTTGAGGCTTGGAATTAAAGTGCTTGTAGGAACGTTTGAGAGATTATTTGGAAGTATGAATCAGAAACGTGAGCTACAAATTTGAAAATGTGTAAGAAACTGAAATAAAAGCATAAAAATAAACGTGAATATGCAAAATACAAAATGAATTCTGAGCACGATTAGTCCTACGAGCATATAACTAAACTTTTTATAATCTGGATGACAAAAGAAAATTTTAGAAATAAGAAAATTAATTAAAAAAAATATATTTCTAATTATTATTTATTAAAAGCTATTTAATACTTAACTAAATTCTAATAAACACTAAAATTTCCTAAATAAATCTAAAACTTTTTAGATAAATACTACTAGAATTTACTGATCTAGGAAAAATATTGGGAGGTGCAACATAATGTAAAAATAAGCAGAAAATAAGCTGTCTATACTGATTATTTAAGATATGCAAAACATGAACTAACTAGTTAAATATCAAACTATACAAGCTATAATAAAGAAAGTAGCAGTGGAGCAGATGGTCGCGTGTGTGGTGTTGTGGACTGATTAGCTTGGGTTCAAGTCCTGGCCATGGCACTTTTTGCCAATATTCTTATTTTTAAGTTTCTCTTTTAGCAAAAACACTAAACACCAGATTCTAAACAATTTTTGTGAATGGAGTTGTCTTGAAATACTTTTAACCAGCTTTTGCAAGCTTAAAGTCCCCACAGTTATGAATTTACTTAAAGCGATATTAACGAAGTAAGCAAGTATCACTGTAACTTAAAGTTAACACAGACGGAATATATGCTCAATATGAAATAACACACAAGCTCAGGAAACCATAAGCACCAATAAACAAGTTTACAACAACATTCAACCAAGCTAAAATGAAGCAGGAATAAAAATAAAACATGCTCAATTCATACTGAAGCAACAGCAGGCGCTAGTTGCTAAAGGGCAACTGAAGAGCCCAAATAAACTAAGAGAAAAAGCAATTAAGGCCAAGAAAAGTAAAGAGCTATTGAAACAGTGATGCCAGCTTTCCAAAACACTAAAGAATAAGTAATAAAGTAGAGTGATTAACAAGATATGGTCGTGAGAAAACGGGTCAGGAGGCTCGTTGACTAATAACAATTGAACAGAACTTATCAATGAAAAGCTTTGCCAAGATTATCACAGACTTAAAAACTAAGTAGATTCAATATTGTTGGCCTAAGTGAGTTTGTGACAACTAGCAGTTTAACCATGCAAGTAGAGAATCAAAAAGCTAAAGCAAACACAAACAAACGAACACGATCTAAAGCCAACTCAAACAAGCTGATAACAACAATCAATGAACTAGCATCACAACACAGAACCAGCAGTCAAGTCAGTTCAGCAAATGCTCACATAGCAGCAGAAACGATCAGATTTGAAGCAGCTTAGAGAGGCAAAACTAATTAGCAAACAAACATATGAAGGAAAACAAACTATGGGGTCAACAACTCAGTACTTAAATCTTTTAGAGCAACATGAATTTAGTACAATCCATAAGTGTGATGAATTTCAAAACGGGGCAGATTGAGGTTCTCATGGTACAAGGCAGAAACGAGTCCAATTAACCAACTTTAAGCCATTCAAACACAATCAAAGAAAATTCTAAAAATTATAATAAAATTACCTATGCAAAGACAAGCAAGCAAATATTTAAAAGCCCCAAGTTTCGGATCCAATTACTTAAAATTAAGTGAATTAAAAATTCGACATTCAAACTAGGTGAACACAATTTGTATTACGATTAAAAACAGGCAAGAAACAAATCTACACGACTCCTGTTATCATAACACAGCAAATCAAAATCCAAAAAGTGACTAAAACTGAGATTGACTATATAAGTCAAACAATTCCAAACACCCTTTTATCTGAACTGTTTTAGAAAGTCGATTAAGCAAACTAATAAAAGAGGTTATGAAATTGATGCACGAGCTTTTACTTAATAAAGAACAACATCAATAAGCGAGTAAAACAACAATTAACCACACAAATCAACAATGGCAGGTTATGCAGGATATTACCAGAGATTTAAAGGTAGGAAATAAAATATAGCACCTTTAATCCGACTGGACAAGGGTGGTCATAACGAATTCTATCAATCCTAATGCTTCCCGGTAAGCTCTAAACCATTACCATTCATGATGCTCACTGCTACGGCTTCCTCTTATTTTCTTCTCTTTTATACTTTTGAGAGCTTATTAGAGATTATGAAAATATTTTAAACAACATTGGAACATAGACGAGATTTCTTACTCAAACTTCAAATTTATATTAAAACTGAAAAGTGAGTACAAAGCTTAATAGTAGGATCTTAAGACTGGTATTTAAAAGAGCAGACTACTAAAATATTAAACTCGAAACTATGTTAGAAACTACTTGCCTTCAAAGGCTTACAAGCAATCTTATTTATACTAAAATACTAACTAGGGGGTCTTCACTTGTGCTTGTTTAGAACAAATCCCACCCATTGAATTATCTTGAAACAATCTCAGCCCTTCATTGTATTTTTGGCGCCAATTTTGGGGTTGTGATGTGCCAGCCTGGAGATTAAATATCTTGTGGAGATACTGAGGGAACAAGAAGGTGGCTAGAGCAGGTATGTTGGGGGAGACAAGAAGTTGGGAGGATGTGTAGTTGTGTTTGATTTGTTAGGAGGATGTGTAGTTCTTTGTCTTGCTTGTGATATCCTGGGGAAGTGAAGGGGATGGAGGTGGTAATTTAAGGGTGAGTTGGCCAAGGTTTAATAAAACGGGTTTTATTATTTAAGCTTTTGGGCTTATGGTGGACTTGGGTTAGGAAAGATTTGGGCTGTCTTTGGTTAATGGTTAAGCATAGTTTTGGATTAATATCACACAACCATATTCATAATTTACTCGACTTCGTCTTTAATATCACAGTATGCACAATTTATTGTCGAGTCGTTCAAAAATGCACGTTTGTCGATCAAAATTGTATGTTTCCGCCCAGATTTCAATCCTTTGCACCTGAAACACATAAAAACACGAAACCAAGGATATCTATATTGTTTTTGGATTTTTTTGTATTTTTACGTATCAAAATGGTGGTGAAATGATGAGTATTTGCATACTCATCATTTACTCATGAAAATTGTGATATAAGTACAATTAATACTTGTTCAAGAGTTTTTTTATTATGTATTAATATCTATTACAGTAGTATTTTGTAAAAAAAACTTGTTGGTTGAAAGATTTAACTTTTTTTTAATAGACATAGATGTTGAGGTTGTTATTATTATTTAACTTTAACTATTTATATCATGTTGTACAAAATGTGCAGGTTAGTAGCACACAATCAGCATTGATGAAGTTAAAATATGCTCCATAATTTCTTTTCCTGGATATCCATATATAAACTTTAAATAAGTATTTCATTAATCGTTATAATAAGTACAATAGCGTAGATTTATTTTCATATCACAATAATCCGTGCTTACATTTGATATTTATATTCTCGTTAATAATAGTTTAGCCGTATTTAATATTTAAGCTCGTGTACACATAAATTAAACTTTTAAAATGAAATAACATGAGTCTTTATTTAATATATATAGCAAATAAATATTTAATGGATGAAAGTCTAAAACTAATATTAGTTAAAAAAATATTTAATGTATATTAACAAAATTTTATAATTTTAATAGATGAAAATCTGAAATTAATACTAATGTTATTTTAAACAAAGTTCATATTATAAAGTAAAGGGGTATAAAGTGTAAGAAGTTATTTTTTTTCTAAAGTTATTAAAAAATATGGAAACTTGTAATTTTACACTTAACTTTATATATTTTATGTAAAATTCAACCACTAAAGTTTTATTAATTATTTCATCTTTTTTTAATTTTTTGTTTTCACAAATTTGATACAAATATTTTTATTTGTTTTTTTTCCCAACCAAATTTCTCCACCAAATTTATTAAAGTTTTACTAAAACCAATTCAATTTTAACTTTTTATTAACCAATCACGTCTTTTGATTTTGCCTACGTGGCAAAATCGAACTCTTCAATTGATCTAATTTTTTTTTCAATTAGAAGGGTTTTACAAAATCACCTCAATGATGTAATTATTATATTATATAAATGATTAGTTTTTTAATTTATTTATTAACCCTAATTAATAAATTCATATACATGTAAATGTAAATCCTAGTTGGTTTTTATTTTATTTAGTATTATTTAATTTGATCTATAATAATTATATTCTATACAAAAGTGAAGCTTAGTATTATTTAATTTGATCTAATTGATGAACAACGTTATCTAACTGATGAACATTGTGATTTAAATGATGAATACCAAAAGAAAACTGGTGAACTATTGGATCTGATAAATCAACCCAATTGTCTCTGACAATTATTTAAATATAAAATAGCCTAATTCACATTCTGAATGTCAGTAAGCATCAAGTATCTGATAACAATCAGAGATTATGTCACTTCATAACTATCAAAGTAGTTATCAGATGTAATATACTCCCTGAGAGTTATCAGAGAACATGATTCTCTGATTCTTATTCAAAAAATGACTTGCTGATAAAGAAATCTTGGAGGTAGGGTTTGTTTTAGAACGACACAGACATGCTAATATTCATCAGTTATCCTCACTTGCTAAAACTGATGTTCATATCTTTCATGGTTTACATTAACAACCAACTGGGACCCAACATGAACAACATTGCGATGTTGTTCATTAGTTAGTCTTGTTCAACAAGACTGATGTACAAGACTAACTGATGAACATTGATGAGCACCATGGATTGTGATGAACACTGATGAACAACATATAGGTTGATGTTATCTTATTCATCAGTTATTCTTGTTTATTAGTTAGTCTTGTTCATCAGTGTTGTTGAACAAGACTAACTGATGAACAATGAACAAGACTAATTGACGAATAAGACTAATTGATGAACATTGTGATGTTGTTCATAAAAAAACTGATGAACAACATGATCTAATTGGTGAACATTGTGATGTAACTGATGAACATCAAAAGAAAACTAATAAACTGATGAACTAGTTAGTCGTATTCATCAGTTAGTCTTGTTCAATAAGACTGATGAACAAGACTAACTGATGAACCTTGATGAACAAAATGGATTATGATGAAAAACATGTAGGTTGAGGTTGTCTTATTTATCAGTTAGTCTTGTTCATCAGTCTTGCTGAACAAGACTAATTGATGAATAAGACTAACTCATGTACAAGACTAACTGATGAATAAAACTAATGAGCAAGATTGGCCTAACATCTATAACTTTTATGTTTTACAATTTTTATAATTCGAATTTAATATTGGTCAAATTTATGGTTAAAACACCAATAAAACTTAATGCGTACATTGTTGTACAAAGTTAACAATTAAAAAATTATTAGTGCATTTAACGCAATTTTAACATTAAAAATCCAAGCTAGACATTTCATCAAACACCTTGTGTGTAACAAATATGACAAAAACGTCATCTTTAACGTGTGATATCTTACTCATATGACATCGGATTGAGTGATTTAAAAACCTATATGAAGAGTGAATGAAAATCTATAACTTTCATGTTTAAGGTTTTTCATAATTTGGTTAGGGTCAAAAATGCCAAAAAAAAAAGAAAATTAAGACCCATTTGATTTTTTTTTAAAACAAAAATCAAGATATAAACAAGATTTATACCATATTAAAGAGAATTAAAATATAGAAATTATGGTGAAATCATTTTTTTTTCTAAAAGTTTGTCATTTATATGTGCGTTTGAAGTTTGATAGTGAATGAAAAAAAATGGGTCAAATGACCTTTTTATCGTAGAACTTATTTTTTGAATTAGAATTGGTGGAGGGACATGTGTCGGATGATGAATGACTTTGTGAAACTTTGTCACTTTGTAAATGAGCGCGCACTTGGCATCAACATCGTTCATGGACAAAGTACTGGCATGATATAAATTTGAGAAAACTATGATAACGATTGAAAAATATCTCTCGAGCTTATTATAACATGTTCAATCCTTATGTCGAATAAATGCAGGTGGGCTGCTTTGTTTTATTATTTGGTTAGTGATAGAGGGGTGATGCCGTGATGCAATTTAAAAATACTGTTTTAATTAATGTCGAAATATACAATACATGCATATGTGCTGTATTTTCTAGTACTCCGTATTATTTTATTATTGGTCATCGTATGCTTCCTTTATATACTTACTACCCTCCTATTTCTTCATCAGACATTCTCAAATTTAAAATCCATTTGCAGCAAAAAAAGAAATTAAGGAGGAACCATGACTAGGTGGTATTACGGGTGGCAGATGGTATTGGTTGCCTTTGTGGTGATGGTCTTTCTCACAAATCCAGTGACATCTCAGCCACAAACAAACTTACTAATCCGTTCTTGCAGCACAAACAATGCCACCGATATCCAAAAATTCATCGGCAATCTTAACGAAACATTTAGAGATGTCCGTTCAAAACTATTAAACAATAATACCTACTTTACAACCTCAAACCAGACCAGGAATTCGGAGCCGGTTTACGTTTTGGCTCAGTGCAGGAACTATATGTCAACGGGTGATTGCGTGAGTTGTTTTGATTTTGCCGATAGATCAATTCGTTTCTGCGCTGCTGCCAACGGTGCCCGTGTTGTACTTGATGGGTGCTTTCTCAGGTGAGCATTTCTCTTCTTAAGAGACTAGAAACAACTATTTAGTTTCTTGAAAGAATTTGATGCCGAGATAACTGTCTTTGGAGCATCCACATTGCATCATACTGACACCTCAACATTTTTTCTTTTTTACATTAAGTACTATACCTATAACTAACCTCAGCACTTTGTTAACTCTGCAAAGCTCTATGGGATTTTTAATCCAGGTAGTTGGGACTCCATCCATGTATTGAGGTCACTATAAATGAACTGAATAAAGTTATTCAACGTATTTAGCTGAATGATGAGCCATAATGCATTTAACATAACACAACTTAATGCATTGTTGATAAGCATCTAATTCTCTTATATAAAGTTTAACCGGGTCACATGCCATCATTTTTAATAAAGTCTCATAAACCTTAATTGCGAATAATCATAATGCCATCACAATGTTTGTTTAATAAGCAAGATTATTACATTTATTTTAATGACTTCACATGTGCGTTAAACGAGAAGTCAATGACCATTTAACTCCTATTAATTCATAACTTCAATTACAAACAATCTAAGGTTTACTCTTTTATTTCTATAGCATCTTACTGTTAAAATACCACTATACTCTGAGTTTAATCAATAATCAGGTTTTTTCTTATTCTTAAAGGTATGCTTGGTGGAGGGTTATATATGAGGTGTGAGGAATGAGAAAAATAATGAAAAAATATGCTTGGTAAAACATAATGAAATAGCCCATTACCCACTAAATTGGGGAATGCTTTTCTTTCCTTTTCTCTTTTATCACTATTATCATTGTCTTTCTATTTCCTTTTCTCAAAAACTAAGCACACCCTAAATTATTGTTTAATCAATAATTGAGTTGTCGTAAAACTGCCACCTAACTTATAATTCCAACAAATTAAAAAGTTTTGAAAAAGGAAAGATACAGTTTTATTTGTGTGACAATGTAATGATTCAACTTGTTTTAAACCGGATATTTCGTCCATAGACAATAATTTTAACTTATTAAGTTTTGGATTATTGTATTTCTTAAGTATTTTAGCATCAACTTCTTGTATTTTTAAGCATTATTTCATTGTTTATATATCATCTTTTTAGTTATGTACTGTACTTTGTATTTTAGTTTTTAACTTTAATTCGCTACATGTAATTTAAAGAGTTGGCTACTGAATAATACTTAACACTTCGGCTTTTTAGAAGGTATAGATTTTTCATGTGGCACAAAAACAATCTAGCAGCTGATATCATCTATGATAGAACTATGAGAGTAATAGTTATGCTTTCTGTGAAGGTATGAGAGTAGTTATTTCTTCAATCAAACAACATTGCCAGGCAATGTTGGTTTATGTGGTAATCGTACTTCATCACGACAGAGCATTTTTGAAATGGCTGTGGATGGATTATTGTCCAATCTTACTCTCGCGGCACCGAAAATAAATGGTTTCTATGCTGCTGTCACATCACAAGCTGTTGGTACAAATACAAGTACTGCTTATGCTATAGCGCAGTGTGCTGAGACAATAACATCTGATGGATGTAAAAATTGCTTACAAGTGGCATATGATAACATCAAGAGTTGTGCCACCGATGTTACTGATGGAAGGGCTGTTGATTCTGGATGCTTTATGAGATACTCAGCATCTGCTTTCTTTGCCAGCAACAAAACTACTGATATTACCCCATTTCTACGAGATGGTGAGAATTTTGGCATCCAAAATATGCTTAATTTTAAAAAATTCGTAGTTATATACAAGATCTTTTGACCTTCAATTATGTCGGGTAATATTAAACTATCATCTATATAATTCGCATTTTATTTATTACACATATAACATAACAGATAAACTTGAATGTGTATCAAGTTTTTGAGAAATTAATTAATATTAATATGCTACTTAAAGAAATATTTAGCGATTATTATCTCAGAAGTAATACCTTATAAAATATCCTCCATTTCTGTGAAAAAAAAACAAAAAAAAAAAAACATAAGTAGGTCAAAGAAAAAGAAAGAGTTCTCGCTTTCAAATTTCAAATTTTTTTATTAGTGATTACAATCTGGAACAGAATGAGGATAATATATTAATTAAGTATTGAGTAAAATGAAGATCATGCTACATTCTCAAATATAGATACTATTCACAGAAGGCGTAAGCAGTAACGGAGGTTCAAGCAATAAGGGACCCATTATCGGAGGTCTCGTTGGAGGTGTAGGTTTTCTGATAATCTTGATAGTAGCTCTACTATTATGGTTTCGTCGTTCAAAAAGAACAACACCAGAAGGTATGCAACTCTTCATTTTACGATACATGATTTCAAAACATATAATTAAGGTAAGTGACTTTTAACTAGGTATGTATTAGTTAGCTTAACACTATGGTTTGCAAAACCCTTTAAATAGTATAGCCTTATAGGTGTTAGCAAAATATACTATAGTTGATCACAAACACAGTTTCATTTGATTTAACTACTAACTTACAGGTAGCTTACACAGGGTAACGGAACTGCAAGGCCCAAAGGGTTATAATTTCAACGATCTCAAAAAAGCAACAAAGGGTTTTCAAGAAGATAATAAACTTGGAGAAGGAGGGTTCGGAGATGTGTACAAGGTACTTTACCAAGACTTCATTTCTGACAACTTATATTTGAATATGAATTCTTAACTACTATGTATTTTTTTTTTTTTTTTTATGGTAATTTTGAATTATGCAATCTGCATATCAACAGGGGATTGTAAAGGATGGAAACACTGTTGCCGTGAAGAGACTAGCCTTATGTTCTGATATAGCAAAGGCTAACTTTGAGAGTGAAGTGCGGATTATTAGTAATGTCCATCATCGTAATCTTATCCGCCTTCTAGGATCTTGTAGCAAAGGACCAGAATTACTACTAGTCCTCGAGTACATGGCGAATGGATGCCTCGAAAAATTCCTTTACGGTTAGATGGTTTTGAAATTTTACCTAGAACATTAATGTTCTTATTTTATGTAAAACATAGTAACGATTACGAGATATACCATATGGTTGCAATATTCAACATAAGCATTGACTTTATTATATTGTACTACGTACTATTTAGGTGAGAAACGGGGAACTCTTAACTGGAGACAACGGTGTGATATTATTCTTGGCACGGCTAGGGGTCTGGCATATCTACACGAACAGTACCATGTAACCATCATCCATAGAGACATAAAACCAAGCAACATATTACTAGACAACGATTTTCAGCCTAAAATTGCAGATTTTGGATTGGCAAGGCTTTTACCTGATGGCCAGACTCATATTAGCACTAGAGTGGCGGGAACTTTGTAAGTATTGTGCTACTATTGCCAAAATAGATTACTTCCTTAATTTCAGGAGATGATAATAATGAATTCTTCAATAAATTTTAGGGGATATACAGCACCAGAATATGCGATACACGGTCAGCTTTCTGAGAAAGTTGACACCTACAGTTTCGGTATAGTCGTCCTCGAGATTGTTAGCGGAAGAAGATGCACAGAGGTTCCAGCTGAATTTCAAGGTGAACAGTGCCTCCTTGAACATGTAAGTCAGCAAATTTATAACTCAAACTTATCTAACTTATAAACATGCAACAAAATAAGTTATCTAGGTTTGCAATATATAGGTATATGTGCACAGATTGTTGTTTGCATGTTTACGTTAACCATTATGTAACCCTGTTGTGTCTATTTACAAAATTAGGCTTGGTATCTTTATGAATCTCGCATGCATTTGAAGTTGGTTGATGCCACATTAGACCCAAGTGATTATAAAGAAGAAGACGTAAAGAAAATCCTAGAAATAGCACTTATGTGCACTCAGTCACCAGTTTCTGTCAGGCCAACAATGTCGGAAGTGGTGATGCTTCTAAGTGACCGATCACGAGTGCAAAACTTACTGAGTAGACAAAATTATGTCTACTTTAACGAGTTAAGCAATGCTGATGCCACGATCACTGAGTTAACAGGTCGGTAATTGTCTGTGGTTAATTGCTCTCGGTGTTAAGATGGATCGAAGAGTTTTAAGCAAGGGATATGAAGTGTATGTTTACGCTTTACATGCAGGATGATACCAGTTTTCATACAATAATGCAAACGGAAGTAGTGTTTATGTAAAGTATGTGTAAAGTTTGATGTCAAAGTAAAAATTTACGTGCCATAAACCGAACTGAATCATGTTGGTGGATATAATTAAATAAATTATCAGTTTAATACAATTTAAAGTGATTTCTTCTTCTTTGCGGTCTTTGTCCTTTTCTGTTACTTTTCGAAGAATTCCGTAAGTTAGTTGTTTGACACTAGAATATACATGGTACAACACCCAAAAAGTCAACCACTCAATTTACCTCTAGTTTAACTGAAACTTTGCCTCGGAGACGGTTACTATAGCTTTCAAATCTTTGACTATTAAACAAAAAAGTGTAAATTCAAAAGAACATTTTTATAGTTAAAGTGGAAGTCGAAATATCATTTGTGCCTTATATGTGCCACATAAGAACGGCAAGATACCTCGCTACTACACCTTAGACCTTATGCTCTAAGAATTCTAACTTCGTAAATGTGTAAAAAGGATCCGTGATAAAAAAAGAATATTGTCGAACAAATTTGAAAAGATTCTACCGTCAATGGTGAGGTTGTAGAGTTGAATAAAAAAATTCACCTAAAAAAATAGAGTTATTTTACATACCAAATTTATCTTATATAATAAGGGACCCATTTCTATCATTCATTTAAAATAAAATCAATAGTTGAGATTAAAATCATTTTAATACTTCAAATATTTTTTATAATTTAAATATATCTTAAACCATTAATCGTTAAGCGAAAATAATTACCCCATCGCAACGAGTATTTAATTATCTTTCTATAGACAGGCATTTTCATTTACTTTTGACAAAAAAAATCATTTTTTTCATGTTTTTTTCTCGTTTTTCGTCATTTTTTTTTTCATTATTGAAATTTGCATGAAAAATCACATATGATATTAGTGTTAAATCACATATGATATATATAATATTATATGTGATATTAGTGTTAAATCACATATGATATATAATATCACATGTGATATTAGTGTTAAATCACATATGATTTTTCATGCAAATTTCAGTAACGAAAAGAAAAACGAAAAAATGTAAAAAAAAAGTGAAAAACACGAAAAAAATAATTTTGTCGAAAGTATATCGGAGTATCTATAAAAAGGTAATTAAATGCTTGTCCTAATGGTACATTTTTTTTAGCTTAAAGATTAACGGTTTGAAAGATATTAATATCTGGAAAAAAAAATGTGGGTTTTAAAATTTTTTGAGATTAATATTATCTATTAGATCAAATAAAGATGAAGGTGAAAATTAATCCATTGGTATGTAAAAAAAAGTTTGCTCCTCAAATAATCTTAAATCATGAAAGAAATCATCTGTTTTTCTTAAGAACAAAAAATGACAAGGAGAAAATTTTCTTTTTTTTCAACAAAACATTGTGATGTACAAAACTTTGGTAAAATAAATTTCTTATTGTTCATCAAAATTTTTCTTTATTAAGGTTTATTTTATTTTATTTTATTTTTTTTTTGGTAAAAAGGAACTTTTACCCTGGTAAAATATATTAACCAAAAACCATTTAAAGTAGAATGAAATATGACTGAAATGTCACATTAACCTCAAGCAACCGCTTGAACAACCACTAGATCATTTATGACATGCCATAAATGAACAAATAGCTACCAACAACTTGAACAACCACTAAAAACAAAAAAGACATGCAAAACAAAGAAACAAATCCCAATAAAAGATTACTTCCTCGAATAGCCTTGAAGCTTGAAATCAAACTGATTTTTTAATTCCTCAAATTGCCCAGGGAAGTCATAGACCTGGGCCGCATAATCATCAGAAAGATAGCCTTCAAGCTCGTTATGTCCTCCTGCTGATGAAAAGTAACTGTCCATAGGATCATTTGGCTCAAACACCTCATCATCACTATCTGAATCAATCACTTCACCTACCTTAGAGAATGGGTTGCCCTTCCTTATACCATCAGCCACCGAAACAGGTTTACTATTATCATCCACAAGGGTGCCTTTCCCATCAATAATAAGCTTTTCAAGCTTCCCAATATTCTCAACAATAGGAGTGGTCTTAATAGGCGATGGAGAAATAGTATTAGAAGAACTAGAAGTAACTTCAGGAGTACCCGTAGTGCCAATCACAGGTTCCAAAACTGAATGTTGTTCCTTAAGCACATCAAAACCATTCTTCAAATCAACAAGGTTGATATCATCCACCCAATTATTATTCATAACTTGGTCATCTTGATGAGGAGTCGTACTACTAGTAGGATCAGTAGTAGCTTTATTACAAGTAGAACCTACATTAACCACTGGAGAACCTGTATTCGATTGGTTAGACGTCGATGCTCCTCCATTCTTTGGCTTAGTAACCGGACTATAGTAATACGAGACTTTACGCTTTTGAAAACGAATCCCATCAACATGACGATTAGTGCCCTAAAGCTTACATTTACCTTTCTTCTTATAAGCTTCAACGAAACCCTCTTCATCAACCAACGATTTACCTTTCACAACCGGTTTCACTCTCTAAGGACATCCATCATCATAGTGATCAAATACTTTACATGTCTCACATCTTGGCGGCTTCCACTCATATTCAATATCGATTTTTTTTAATGAATGACCTGACCCATTAGGGTATGGGATAGCAACCACAAGAGAGTCAAGTAATGCTTCCTTTGACGACACTTCCTCAAGGGCCCTAGCATAGGAATTACGACCCCACAACTTAAGACAAATCGTACTCATGTAGGAATCAAGCATGATAGGATGACCAATTTGCGTTGTAATCAAACTAAGACCAACCTCAGAATACACAACAACCGGAATATTATGAAGTTTAACCCAAACAGGAGCTAAAGTTATATCATCTTTTGTAAGTTTAGTGTTTGGAGTCCAAATATTTAAAAAGATAGGAACCAATCGTATCAACCATGGACCTTCTTCCAACACCCTTTCCATACTCTCCTTGGTTTCGAATTGGAACTATTCAAAGAATCCCTATCATATAATTAGATTATTGAGAACTATTCAAAATATAGTTTTCATGATAAATCAATTATGGAATAATTTCTGTAATTATGTCACGAATTTTCTGATACAAGTCCCAACATGCTTTTGCTTTAGACTTACCTTTCATGGCCTCTTCCTTTTCTACGTCTATCTTGGAAAGAGCCTCCACCTCGTCTTTGCTAATTTCAGTTGCTCCTTCTTGTTGGGTCAAAAATTTGACCCAATTGGCCCTGACAATATTTGAAAATAAAATAGCCTAACTCACTAAATAAATAGTGACTTACTCACTAATAAAGAAATCAGTAATGTGTTATATAACCTTAAACATTGAACAAGTCACTGAGTGAACAATCACTCAGTGAGTTACCTTCAAGATGTTCGGACCGAGTCTAATAAGAAAGACTCATCATTCAGTGAGGCGGTACTCAGTGAATGATCCCTGAGCCAAAGAAGAGGGTAATGGAGACAGTGAGTGATGACAATAACTCATTAACTCCCTGAGGCTATCTCTGAACAAACATACTCCTTGAGGCTGTCTCATACTCCCTGAAGGTGTCTCACTCTCCCTTAGGGTGTCTTATGCTCCCTGAGGGTGTCTCATGCTCCCTGAGGCTGTTTCAGAATTATGACAGCAAGTACTAAAAGGGAGTGAAAGCAAAGTACAAGAATTGCCATAGAAGTGGGAATTAGGTTATGACAATTCCAAAAGGAAGGTTGTCACTTCTCCAAAAGAGGAAGATGAAGAGGGACCACTAGGAGTGGATGACAACTCACCCATCAAATGTTGTACTTTGTATTTTGTAGCTATATATTTGTATGTTTTTAATAGTGATAGTTATGCATTCTAAACAAACAAATATACACAATGTATTAGTTGATACGATGATCCTCTCATTGAATCTCAAGCTTAGCTTGGATCAATGAGAGTTTTATTGTCATTCATATGGTATAGTTTTCCGCGACTATCCCGTTTAAATCTTTGACTCATCTCAAAGGTTTATAAAGAAGCTGAAGATGTTATCATGTAGTCAAGTGGGTATGAGAAATCTTGTAAATATTCTTCATCAATATTAATGAAATTGTTCTTTAATTTTATTATCAAGATTTACTCAAATTTCCATGGACCAACAAGTGGTATCAGAGTGGGTGGATCAATCATGATCTAGAATGATAGTTGAATTTGATGCATTTAAAGTGTTTGATGATATGCCTAACTTAAGTTTTGTGAAAGAATGAATTTGAAACGCTATACTTTTTGTTTGTCAAACGCTAGAATCGCCTTAATGAAACTATATTAGATGAAACTCCATTGGAGGAATGGCTATATTAGTGGAAGGGTGTAGTAGGATTAAGGTTTTGGATGGGGATGTGATGGATTCGGCTCATCTGATACATGATTAAAATGTTAGTAGTAGTGTTTGATGATATGCCTAACTTAACTTTTTATGTAAAAGTTAGTGAACCGTTTGATATATTTTGGGGATTTTGATCTAGTTTTGTTACATAAGCTGTAAATTAAGTTTTGTTATGTGATATAGTTTTTTGGAGTGTATTCTGCAATTAAATAACACATTGGTGGAGCGTTTCATATATATGTGTGATTTGTATCTAATATTGTTACAATTTACCTATGTTGTGAGTTAGGATTGATGTGTAATTTTTTGATTACAGCGTTTGGAGTGTATTGTGGAATAGGACTGACGTGAAATTAGCGGATTCTCTGATACATCTATGTGATTTGTGTTTATCAACATTCATAGATTGTTCGCAATTTATGTCAGTTAATAGGATGTCTGTTGTGTCAGTTAATAAGATGTCTGTTGTGGCCTTGTGGCCAGTCTTACTTAGAGAAGGCGATATTTAGTTAACAAAAGGAGTAATTGTTCAGATCATTTAACATATTACTAATTGCAACAATTCTGCACCTTGTTGGTTTTAGTTGTATCTATATTTATATACTGAAATTGTGGATTTAATAGATGCACTTTCTTACTATTTTTATTGTTTCTATACTTCTTTTAGTTGTCATTTACTTCTAGGAGAGTTAGATGATGCATGCTCTGACTATATGATTGTGTGTGAGGGTTATATCAAATAAATACAAAGTAGACGTGAATGGAATTTACTAATCGACCTTTTTCAAAAGACCGATTTGCAAAAACTCGTGAATACAATATATATGTAACACCCCAAACCGGATAAGGGTCTAAAGTGTAATATTATGGTGTCATTTCAGAACATAAAGCGCAAGCGGAAGACTTAGCACAATAAATTACAAATATTGAGACTAAAAGGACTAATGAAACAAACACAATAAAATCCATGAATACTAAGGAAGTGTTGGTCCACTAAAAGCTCCTACTCTCAGTACTCAATCCCAGCCTCCAACTTGATACCTGCCGCAGGGAAAAGAAAATGCGGCTGAGCTAACGCTCAGTGAACAGATATAAACATATGAAAGATAACTGAATATAAACGAATAAATAAACAATCCAATGTGAACCTACTGAGAGTAAAGGTCATAAAGAATGTGAAGGGTCATATGAATATGGTAATCAAAGAATAGTCCAGAAACAGTAGAAGAGATAGTAACAGAATTTGCTCAGTACCAAAACAATCAATCAAACATTTCATATCACAATTCATTATATTGTCAATTCATAAGTTGTACAAGGAGGGGATGTCACACCCCCGAAATACCTGAATGGCAGCGGAATGGAATACCTGAGGGTGTAACGGATCATAGCACACAAGCAAGGAAATATTGAACGACCTAAAGTGTCGTTTAGAAAATACAGCGTTTGATCATTAAAACATTCAGAGTTTACAAAGCTTAGGTCCCAAAAGAGTTTGCCAATATTGTTAAAATAAGTTCAACAAGATCAAACGTTTCATAAGTGCAGAAAATATGGTGAGACGCGTCGACTCCGCGACTCCATGAAGGTCCAAATGTATGCAACATGAGCTACCTTAATAACCTGAGAAATACATTGCGAAAAACGGTCAACACGAATGTTGGTGAATAATCATAGGTTTATAAGTAAATTCTAGTGTACATATGCCATAAGTAAAGCCAAGAAATAGGATGTCCGGAAAATATATACATTGGCTCTTAAGCTCATGACCCCGAAGCTAGACGATATTTGGCCCCAATGAGTGTTTACAAGACACTCTAATAATAAAGACATGAAATGCATTCGTCCCATTTGGAGCAACCCAAACACGAATGGAGGCGTCACCCTCGATAGATCTATCCACTCACTCCCGCTTAGTACCAGAAATTAACGGTCCATGATAATAAAAGGGGACTTTTCAAGACGTGGTAAATAAGACAACTTAAGCAATGTATGAAATTTTATACTTAGGCATGTACACAAAACAAGTAATGCAATGTATTCTCCCCCGTGGGATTTGAAATCAAAATATAGAATTAAAACGGGGCTATGAAACTCACCTCGAAGTGATGGTACAAAGATGGTGCAATGAGGTAAAAGTAGTCGGGACAATGAGGCGCGCACACTAGCCGCAACCTAAATGAATAATCGCGATCTAATTAAGATCAAGCCGTAATGAAATGAATGCACATGCACATGATGCTCATACCACTCGTAATTTGAAAATACTAGTTATCGTCGTAGAAAATGGTTTCCATACTTAGGAAAATATATCCATATATAGGAGTATATAACTTGTCATATAAACTCGTACGAAAAAGTTAGCGTTATAATCCTTGTATTGAAAACCTTGAAATACGTCGTTAAGTCGTATAAGTATTCTCTTGGATCATACGTATTCGTTTGATAAGAAAATAGTCCTTAGTAATATTTTCTAGAAAATATACCGTTTAGTACGTACGTTATTATTTTTATTTGTGACTATATATATATATATATATATATATATATATATATATATATATATATATATATGTATATATATATGTATATATATATATATATATATATATATATATATATAGTTTTGACAATGTTAAAACGGGTATAACTCGGTCGTTTTAGGCTCGTTTTCCTTGTTCTTTATGTCCACGGATTCGTCTTTGTATATACTAGTATATTTTTGATAACTCGGCTCCTCTAGGTTACGTTTAATGCCTCAAATTACCCGTCGTATTCTGCCAAACAGCAAGCAGTTTTTGTAAAAGTAGTTTTCGTCGTTAAATTTGCAAAAATCATATCTCCTTCGTTATAAGCTTGTTTTAGTCCATTCTTTCGCCTAAAGTTTCGTTTTTGAATGTATTTTCTAAATCTTTGGTCAAAACTTAGCCATCATCTACTGATTTTCCCACGAAATTAAAATAGGGACAGTAGGTATATCAAAAGTTTCAAAAACCATTTTCATGTCTCCAAACTAGTTCCATCCTCCATCAAACCACTTTCAAACACCACAAAGCTAATCTAATCCTACCATACACCTTCTTAGGGTGTCATGGGTCCTTAAACATCATCAATCCACTAGGTCTAACAAGGGTTTCATATGTTTCCATTTCTAGGGCTTCAAAGTTAATATATACAAAAATGGAGTGGTACAAGTTGATGCATGTATAAGATCTTGTAAGAAAATTATATAAACATAATAATAACTTGTAAAAATCATAAAAATGAGTTTGTTAACTTACTTGATGGTTTAGAGAGTTTAGATGATAAAAAGTCTACTAATCCTTGAGTTTTTATTTCAAAACTCTAACAAGGACTACTAAATGAACAAGTTTACAATATGATCTTGTAAAAATTTATGATTTTTGATTCCTTGACCACCTTGGTCGATCCAATCCTCAAGAGAAAAGAGAGAAAAAGTTTTTCTAGTGCAAGTAAAATGAGTTTTGTGATAATTGAGTGAAAAGAGTTTAATATATACTTGTAGACAAAAGTTTGGTAGCATTTAAGAGTGTTGGTGAAGTTTTTAATGTTTGAAGACTATGGGGGGGGGGGGGGGGGGGGGGTTGGCCGGTTCTAAAGGAGGAAAGGGGGGGGGGAAATGTTTTGTGATTTATTTTAGAAAGTTAGTGGTTTTAGTGTAGTATTATTAGTGTTAAGTTTAGTCGGGTACCGGGTTAACTAAAAATAAATTTTATTGAAGTTATTCGGGTCATAATAAAGTTATAAAAATTGTAAAAATAGGTCGGGTACAAGTACGGAGAGTTAGGGTGATTATCGTTTAATTTTGGTGAAAACCGTCGTTATTAAGTTAAACGTACGATACGTACTAGTTAAATTTCCAAAATACCGGGTAAATTAATATTATAGTTTTTATATTATAGAAATGAGTATAAAAATATATTGGGATCATAGTCGGGAGTGTCGGATATGTTAGACACATTTGTAGTTCGCGTATTAGTGTTTATTTAAAATAAACGTACGTAAATCGTTAATTGTATCAAAAGTATAAATTTAATTATCCTACGAGTGGAATAGCATGCAAGTGCCATAATGATGATATGCAGACTATTTCTAGTCTGTATGAGATGTCCCCATGATAATGCATGAATTCGCACATGAACCAATACGGTTACGCGAATTTAAATACTCGTAAACTAAATTTACGATGACATGAGTAATGCACGTGAATAGTGGTTTTCTCTCGGAAATGAATAGTGTCAAGTGAATAGTAAAATTTCTGAATGTTTCTCGAAATGTCAAATTGACCTCAAAAACGATGAATAGTGATCGATGAATAGTAAATGATGAATAGTAACTTGTGAATAGTAAATTGTCGAGGTTTGGAAAATGACCGGAAATTACGAGTTGTGACAGTCTTCTCCTCTAACAGGAACTTCGTCCCGAAGTTCAGTTTTGGTTGGTCTCTGAAGTATATTTGGTAAAAAGACGTGGATACTTAAGTTGCATTTGGTCTCCCCGTTCCCAAGTAAATTCGGGGTCTCTTCAAGAATTCCAGCGAACTTTCACGATAGGAATTCGACTTTGCTTCAACCGTTCGACCTCACGGTCCATGCTTTCTACTGGTTCTCTTACCAAGTCTACGTTTGTCTCAGGGTTGGATTCCTTTCCAAATGGGATTATGATTGACTATTCTGAAAGTCATTTCCTGGAATTTGCATAGGAGAAACATAGTTGTGTAATCCGGCTGTTCCTTAACAAGGCTCAAGTCTGACGGCCACTAGGCCTACTCTGTCTGAACTATTAAGTGGTCTGGTGTATATCGGCTTTAACTTCCCAAATATTTCCGAATAATATCATGCCTTTCCTAGGCAGAACTTTCAACGAAATCTGGCTACCAACTTGAGGTTTTAATGGTTTACAACTTATAGAATTTGTAATTGATCCTTGACTTGTAGGAAATTTCTGGTTATTTCATGAATGCCTACTGGGATAGTGAGTTTGGCTTTTTCCGAGTTCGGTTCGTCAATAGATGATCAGTGCTTCTTCAGGTTTATAATGTAATATGGGTAATATATGTTGCTGAACTATGTCAGAACTCAAATCTTATATGCCAGCTGGTCGATTCTAACATGAATCTGAAATGGTCCAATATACTAAAGGTTAAATCCTTCGTGTTACTAAAATCGTATCATGCCTCTCCAAGGCAAAGCTTTCAATTTAGTTCGTTCTTTCACGTGAATCTATTAAATTTGCTTGTTCAAGGATACCCAATCCGTATGAGGTGCGTCATGTACCAACCTAACTTCTACCAGTTTCTCGTTGCTTGTAACTGGTTCTTGACTTGTGAAATTTCCTTTGTTGTTCCATGATTTAGTTCTAGACCAGTGAATTTAACTTTCCGATTTCGGTTGGTAAACGGGTAATTGGTACTTCGACCATAAAGTGCCTCAATTGATGTAGTCTCTATGCTCGCGCGATAACTATGGTTGTAAAAGAATCCGATTTATGGTAAATGATTAGTCCAACCATTTCTAGAGTCAATCACTCATACTCTGTGTATAACTTTCCTATGTTTGAATCGTTCTCTCGTTATGACCATCGATCTGAGGATGATAGGCGGTGTTTACATCTTAATGAGGTTCCGAAGGAAATCTTAGAATGATTGTTAGAAATCTGAGGTGATTCGATCACCTTTATCAGGAACAATTGAAATAGGTACAATAAATCTTGTGACTAATTCCACAACGTTACGTCTTTCGAACACGGCGTTATACGAAGAAGATAGAATATGGGTAACAATGTTTGATTCTTTGTGTTTTGGTCTAATCGATTGCTAAGACATGTGTCATTCTTTGGCTACTGTGCTTGGTCTCCATTACTGACGTTTGTAATCGTTCTATGGTGTTCCTCCTAATTTCCTTTATCACATATTCAAATATTTCTTATTGTCAAGTCACAAAGCCCTAAATGCATAAGCGACGTAGCATGGTGATTGGTTTTCAAAATTTATCTCGCGATTTTTGAGTTTTTGGTCGAAATCTTTTTCTGAATAAACGAATTTAGAAAATGGAGCAAATTGTTTACTAAATAATATCTTTCTTGATGATCATAATTCAATAGTTAGGAAATGTGACGCGGTTTTCAAATAGGTTGTGAATAGGACTGTTTACCAAAGTTTGATGTTTATATATTTCCCATTGTACAATGGTTTTGCTAAATATTGACTAAAAAGGATCGTATTTATTCAAAATAGGCAATTCAAAAATTATTTTCTACAAGATATGTGTTTTGTATAAACACAAATTTTAAATCAACTTTATTTAAAAGTGAAAACACTAACAAGGATAAAATGGTAGGCTAGGAAATGCTCGCATAAATGCATAGATGTCTAACGTTCGGTTTCTGATATTGGATGGTACCTATTGGTGGTTATTTGGCAAAACTACAAGCCTAGGTATTCAACCAACTTAAGTCTTGAGATGGTTTATCGTTGAAATCGTCATCATGTTGGCAATATGAGGGTTTCAATTGATACTATGTCGATGAATTTCCGTATTGTCTTCACATGTAGCTGGGGAGATATTCTTGAGTCTGATGTCTCTCTCGATGTATAGGTGAGGTTATCTAGAATTTCCTGAGAACATAATGCTTTAGGGGAATCTATATCGATATCCATAATTCGAATCAATCATTCTTGTCGTAAACTCACTGCAGGGAAGTTTGCGTATGGATGAGACCATGTTAACTCAAAACACTTTACAGTATCGGTTAGGAGGCTTGGTTTATTCCCATGGTGTTGCCTAGCGTACCTTCACAATGTGTTTGATCCTGTAGCTCAGTCTAGCTAGTACCTTTTGAATAATAAATTGAACAACTAGGTCAGAGATGGTGGGTCAGATGGTCCAGTGGCATTTTAGAATTGTTGTTGAGTCATAAATTGTCTTGGTGTATACTTCTAGTCTAGGTTTGTAGTTTCGTAACCTTTTTTTTTTTTTTTTTTTTTTTTTTTTTTTTTTTTTTTTTTTATCGAGGAATCCTCCTAGTACTTAATATGGGAAGTCTCTCCTAAAGAAGTCAATGGAAAGTCCAACTTAATGACTAAGTGTGTGACAGGTGGGGTAAGTATCCAGGGAGAATTTGTCAGAAAGAAATATTTATAAAAGAGTTTATTTGTTTAAAACGCTTTTGGATGAAGATTGTTATTAACAATACTTTATAAAGTAACTATTCCCTTCATGGCATAATCCTTCCTGAAGTATACATAGGTGATCAGGCTATGTATAGTTGAGGACTAATGATGCGATGCTTGATTTAGTCAAAATAATATTATTTTCCTCAAAAGCTTTAGATGGTGTTCAACGCGTTGTTATTAAAAATGGTATACTAATTATTTCCTTCCAAAGTAATATAAAAATTGTTTCGCGTAATAATAGTAAATATTTGGCGTCATATTGGATAATCAGTTTATAGTACGGTAACAAAACGATTTATTTTAGAAATTTGGTAAAACAATTTCCCCATAAGGTAGTAAAATAGTTTAAAATAAAACTCGTTGAATGGTTTATCGGATACATGGGTAAATCCTATGGATTGGTAATAATCTACAAATCCGTCAAATACGAAATCGGTCAAATCCCTAATAAGACAATGGTATAATGTTGCTAAATGATTGAAAATTGCGCAATTGCAATAGAAAATGGAATAAACAAAGGCCACGGTTATCACAGAGGTAACAAAAGATAGTCATTACATTAGATAGGAAAGTGCTTAATATAACTAGGTTACATCAACTTACTTATGGAAAGTACCAAAAGAAAGTACAACCCTAGAGGGCTCAAACTATGGTTTAAATAATTAAAACATAAACTTCTTCTTCCAATTCTGGTTTCCCAACTCCGGGCATTCACTCCTGAAGTGTCCCACTACTCCACACTCGCGGCAGGTTACCGAGAGTTTCTGATGCTTTGCGAGGGTGGGAGCCTTGCAATCCTTGGTTTCATGTCCAAGCTTTTGGCAGTTCTTACATTGAGAGGGGCAAGATCCTTTGTGATGAAACTGACACTTGTTACACTCGGGTAATTTACCAACATACCTTTTCTTTTGGCTTGACCCAGCAGCACAGGTCTCCACCACTTGTTGTATCTTAAACTGTTGTTGAGAAGCATTAGCATCCAGATTACCGACCCACTTTCTCTTGTTGCTACCATTGCCTCCTAAAATCTTGGTGTGAGCTATGCGTTCCTTTGCTTCGATTGCCATTCTGATAGCTTTAGGCATGGTATCGGGTTCCAATGAGTTGACCAACATACGAATTTCAGGAGAAAGTCCTCCTATGTACCTTTCAAGTTTCTTGCTTTCCGGCTCATCCATTGCAGAGCCTAGTCGGGCTAAATCATAAAAAGAAGCAGTATACTTAACAACATCATCTCCTACCATGGTAAGGTTTAGTGTTTCCTGTTCAATTGCTTGTAATTCGCTTTTCACACAGAACTTCAAACTCATCATCCTTTTTAGTTTCTCCCAAGAGTGTGAGTAAGCAGCATCAACTCCTACTACCTGGACATACTTAGTCCACCATTTCTGGGCATGCTTCTGAAAAGTGCAAGTGGCGAACTTAACTTTGTCTTCCTTACGGCAGTCGCCACTTTGAAAGATTGTTTCTAATTCTTTGAACCATTTGAGAAATTCTTTTGTGTCTATATTTCCGCTAAAGGAGGAGGGATTACAACCCATAAATTCCACGTGAGTAAGTTGCTTGGTGAGGGCGGTAGTTACGTTCCTGGCAATGAATTGTCCAACAGCGGCTTGCGTCATGCTTGGAGTGGTTTGCTTAAATCTATTTCCATCAAATCATAAGAGTCCATGAGAATCTATTGGTACTAAGGATCATCCTATTCATAACACATGAATATAACACATGAAGGTTTCGGTCTATATGGACCAATATCATAGATAGCACAACCATTCCCTTATAGTAGAGTCAATACTTGGTGATTCCGTTTGTTCATCAATCAAAATACTACAAGTTTCTTCGAACTATGCCACACCTCTCGTGGCTAGGGTAATAGTAAAAGCTAGTAAGGATATAAGTCTAGTCTAAAGACTTTCTGTAGTCCTTCTAGGTGAAATCAGGTTTATGGCATCGTAAGGTCGAGATAGTCCTGAAGTAGTGTCTGAAGTTGTGCATCAATCAAGTCCTAGATAGTGTAGATTCTAAGCCATTCTTGAGGAACCTGCAGATGTTCCTGTTGAGTCCGTAATCTTGGTATTATCCACAAGGCGTTATCTAATTCATGGCAAGTGAAAATGGAAAAGGAAACTGACAATGGTGGTATTCTAAAGGATGAGAATAACATTGATGACAATGCGATCCTAGTGATGAGTTAGGAGATAATGGTGATAATAGTGAATGGGATACTACCCTCTTTCGCGCTATCTCGCGACATCCAAGAGGTAAAGTTGAAGTACGCACTATGGGACGACCAATAGTGTAATCAGTAACCAACGGTGGTGGTAGTACCTAAGTAGTAAGCGTCCTACTAGTGAAGGAAAGAAAACATGTTATCTCCCTTGTAATAAGCATCCTAATAAGTCCATTAAAATTAAGTCTGAATACTCTACCAAACGGCATTCTATGTATAGGCTGAATGATAGGAAAACCTTATTCTTATAACAAATCAATAGTGCTAACGGTGGTATACGTGCAACTGGTGGTATAATGGTAGTGGAAGATGACAAGGCATCTTCAATGTCGGAATCCGATGAAAGGATAACAGCGTGGGTATCTGAAGACATGTCACTTGTGAACCAGGTCAATATAATCATATATATATATATATATATATATATATATATATATATATATATATATATATATATATATATATATATATATATATATATATATATATATATATATGGGTATGGGTATGAATAACTCGTACAGTGTGTGCGTAAAGCAACATGTATAGTGAATATGCACCTATGATGAAATGATGAGATGCTATGATGATGTGGTTATAGTCTAGGGTCCAAGATACATCCTAGTTCGCTATAACCTTAGCTCTGATGCCAATCTGTCACACCCCCAAAATACCTGAATGGCAGCGGAATGGAATACCTGAGGGTGTAACGGATCATAGCACACAAGCAAGGAAATATTGAACGACCTAAAGTGTCGTTTAGAAAATACAGCGTTTGATCATTAAAACATTCAGAGTTTACAAAGCTTAGGTCCCAAAAGAGTTTGCCAATATTGTTAAAATAAGTTCAACAAGATCAAACGTTTCATAAGTGCAGAAAATATGGTGAGACGCGTCGACTCCGCGACTCCATGAAGGTCCAAATGTATGCAACATGAGCTACCTTAATAACCTGAGAAATACATTGCGAAAAACGGTCAACACGAATGTTGGTGAATAATCATAGGTTTATAAGTAAATTCTAGTGTACATATGCCATAAGTAAAGCCAAGAAATAGGATGTCCGGAAAATATATACATTGGCTCTTAAGCTCATGACCCCGAAGCTAGACGATACTTGGCCCCAATGAGTGTTTACAAGACACTCTAATAATAAAGACATGAAATGCATTCGTCCCATTTGGAGCAACCCAAACACGAATGGAGGCGTCACCCTCGATAGATCTATCCACTCACTCCCGCTTAGTACCAGAAATTAACGGTCCATGATAATAAAAGGGGACTTTTCAAGACGTGGTAAATAAGACAACTTAAGCAATGTATGAAATTTTATACTTAGGCATGTACACAAAACAAGTAATGCAATGTATTCTCCCCCGTGGGATTTGAAATCAAAATATAGAATTAAAACGGGGCTATGAAACTCACCTCGAAGTGATGGTACAAAGATGGTGCAATGAGGTAAAAGTAGTCGGGACAATGAGGCGCGCACACTAGCCGCAACCTAAATGAATAATCGCGATCTAATTAAGATCAAGCCGTAATGAAATGAATGCACATGCACATGATGCTCATACCACTCGTAATTTGAAAATACTAGTTATCGTCGTAGAAAATGGTTTCCATACTTAGGAAAATATATCCATATATAGGAGTATATAACTTGTCATATAAACTCGTACGAAAAAGTTAGCGTTATAATCCTTGTATTGAAAACCTTGAAATACGTCGTTAAGTCGTATAAGTATTCTCTTGGATCATACGTATTCGTTTGATAAGAAAATAGTCCTTAGTAATATTTTCTAGAAAATATACCGTTTAGTACGTACATTATTATTTTTATTTGTGACTATATATATATATATATATATATATATATATATATATATATATATATATATAGTTTTGACAATGTTAAAACGGGTATAACTCGGTCGTTTTAGGCTCGTTTTCCTTGTTCTTTATGTCCACGGATTCGTCTTTGTATATACTAGTATATTTTTGATAACTCGGCTCCTCTAGGTTACGTTTAATGCCTCAAATTACCCGTCGTATTCTGCCAAACAGCAAGCAGTTTTTGTAAAAGTAGTTTTCGTCGTTAAATTTGCAAAAATCATATCTCCTTCGTTATAAGCTTGTTTTAGTCCATTCTTTCGCCTAAAGTTTCGTTTTTGAATGTATTTTCTAAATCTTTGGTCAAAACTTAGCCATCATCTACTGATTTTCCCACGAAATTAAAATAGGGACAGTAGGTATATCAAAAGTTTCAAAAACCATTTTCATGTCTCCAAACTAGTTCCATCCTCCATCAAACCACTTTCAAACACCACAAAGCTAATCTAATCCTACCATACACCTTCTTAGGGTGTCATGGGTCCTTAAACATCATCAATCCACTAGGTCTAACAAGGGTTTCATATGTTTCCATTTCTAGGGCTTCAAAGTTAATATATACAAAAATGGAGTGGTACAAGTTGATGCATGTATAAGATCTTGTAAGAAAATTATATAAACATAATAATAACTTGTAAAAATCATAAAAATGAGTTTGTTAACTTACTTGATGGTTTAGAGAGTTTAGATGATAAAAAGTCTACTAATCCTTGAGTTTTTATTTCAAAACTCTAACAAGGACTACTAAATGAACAAGTTTACAATATGATCTTGTAAAAATTTATAATTTTTGCTTCCTTGACCACCTTGGTCGATCCAATCCTCAAGAGAAAAGAGAGAAAAAGTTTTTCTAGTGCAAGTAAAATGAGTTTTGTGATAATTGAGTGAAAAGAGTTTAATATATACTTGTAGACAAAAGTTTGGTAGCATTTAAGAGTGTTGGTGAAGTTTTTAATGTTTGAAGACTATGGGGGGGGGGGGGGGGGGGGGTTGGCCGGTTCTAAAGGAGGAAAGGGGGGGGGGGGGAAATGTTTTGTGATTTATTTTAGAAAGTTAGTGGTTTTAGTGTAGTATTATTAGTGTTAAGTTTAGTCGGGTACCGGGTTAACTAAAAATAAATTTTATTGAAGTTATTCGGGTCATAATAAAGTTATAAAAATTGTAAAAATAGGTCGGGTACAAGTACGGAGAGTTAGGGTGATTATCGTTTAATTTTGGTGAAAACCGTCGTTATTAAGTTAAACGTACGATACGTACTAGTTAAATTTTCAAAATACCGGGTAAATTAATATTATAGTTTTTATATTATAGAAATGAGTATAAAAATATATTGGGATCATAGTCGGGAGTGTCGGATATGTTAGACACATTTGTAGTTCGCGTATTAGTGTTTATTTAAAATAAACGTACGTAAATCGTTAATTGTACCAAAAGTATAAATTTAATTATCCTACGAGTGGAATAGCATGCAAGTGCCATAATGATGATATGCAGACTATTTCTAGTCTGTATGAGATGTCCCCATGATAATGCATGAATTCGCACATGAACCAATACGGTTACGCGAATTTAAATACTCGTAAACTAAATTTACGATGACATGAGTAATGCACGTGAATAGTGGTTTTCTCTCGGAAATGAATAGTGTCAAGTGAATAGTAAAATTTCTGAATGTTTCTCGAAATGTCAAATTGACCTCAAAAACGATGAATAGTAAATGATGAATAGTAACTTGTGAATAGTAAATTGTCGAGGTTTGGAAAATGACCAGAAATTACGAGTTGTGACAGGGGAGACCTCTCAAGTACCAGAAGTGAAATGGAGTGCATAGCACGCACTACCAATCACTAAGTCAATCACTATCCAATCATTCATTTAGCCTAGGATGCATCCATACGCTCCCTGCAAAACAGAATACATATGAAAGTACGAGACTATACATACATATACATAATGGCCATATGCACCATAATCATTATAACAGAAGGGAACGCCGTGGATCAATAACACCTCCACAGAAAGTGTCACGCCATTGGTGCATCAATGACATAGCCATGGTACCTCCATGACTAGATAATACTTTGGGCAATGAGTCAATTTAAACGGTTCAAAACAAAGGGATCATAACAATGGGATCCTATCAGATGGATCATAACAAAAGAATCATATCAATGGTTCAAATCAAAGGGTTCATATCATAACAACGGATCAAAGTCAAGGAATACGAATCATGAGAAACCTTTACTAATAAAAAGTAGAATATCTGTACCAATATGAAATGCAAATGAAAGAATCTTTTAAAGAAAGACTGAATATCCGTACCTTTAAAGCAACTCAACACGAACCGAAACACAACTTACTCATTCGATTTATCTATAAAATTTAGGAGATACTAATTATTTGACGCCATAACTAATTACTATACTTATGTATGTATTTAAAAGAGTTATCACCGTACATTTATTTGCTGTATACTAATTTAGATTTTGGTTCAAAGTTATAACCATCATGTTTACAAAAAGCAAGTAATATATATTTAGTCCGTTGTATCAATTACTATTTAACTCAAATTAAAACTAAAATCATTTTATTTAATTAAAACTATACATAATAGTTTCTAATCCAAATAAACAAATGCAACCCCTTTGAATCTTGGGTTTCGGCCCAGTTAAAAAAAACCAACGTGACCCAAACCTATTATATTTTAATTGATTGTTAGACCTAGGGTGTTCATGGATCGAGTAATATCCACGATAACCGAAAACCAAAACCAAACCGAACCGAAAAAAATTGAACCGAATTTGTAACCGAACCGAATTGTTCAAAACCGAACCGAACCGAACTAAATATTCGGTTATCGGTTCGGATATGGGTTTGGCAATAAAAACCAAAAACCGAAAACCGAACCGAAAACCGAAAATATATAAATATATATATTTTTTATGTATTTATGTATAAAAATAATAACTAAAAGTCTTTTTTTATTATAAATATAACATTATTTAAGCTTGAAAAAAAATTTCGTTCTAAAAATATATATAATTAAATGAAAATTTTATTAAAATTACATAATTCGGGTTATTCGGTTCGGTTTTCGGTTATAGCGGTTCGGTTTTCGGTTATTCGGTTCGGTTTTCGGTTCGGTTGAATCAAATTTGAATTCGGTTCGGTTTTCAGTTTGACTCAGAAAGAAAAATTAACCGAACAAACCGAACCGAATAAACCGAATAACCCGATAACCGAACCGATGAACACCCCTAGTTAGACCATTGCTATAATAAACAAGGATTCATTATCATAATTCATTTGAATGCTTGTGGTGTTTTCTGTTACAACAAAGCAAACACACCCTTGTTTCGAACAGTTTACAAGGTTCGAAAAACACCATCGAATACCATGACAACACTAGGGTCGATACATGCAAATTTAGTTTTTAATAAAACTTGTGTCGGATACCAGAAATATACAAGGGTCGAAAATAATAAACATGTTGGTCGACATAATAAAAATTATACAGTCGATATATATTTTATAGGTCGATTATCAAAAGTTTAAATATACAATAAAATAGTAAAGTATAACAAAGGTCGAATGGGTCGATATATAGAACATAATGTATAGGTCGATTAAAAGGCAACATAAGGTCAATTTTACATTGTACATATTAGACGACATGGTCGATTCATATTAGGCCAAAACAACAACAAAACAAAAGAATGGAACAAGTCTATACCTTGATGGAATAGTCGAAAAAATTTGCGAAACCAAAACCTTTTGTCGAACGGAATAAAGTAGCAGCAGTAGTACAAAATAAATATGTCGTGTGGGTGTTGTTGTCGTTCGAATGGAAGGAGTAAAGCAGGGCATTCTATTAAATAAATACACTAGTGGAGCGTGTATACAAGTTAACATTTGTTTGTTAATTGTATTAAATGGGTTTAAATTTAATTAAGGATAAGTTTAAAAGGGTATCATACTATATTATAAAGCATGAATGCTTACTATTAATAAAATACTTAAAATTAAGCATTACACATTTCAATGCTAAAAGTACAAGTGATTCAGCACAATATGGCATTTAATACAATAAATGAGATATAATTAGACATGTACAAGTTTAGTAGCTACATGTACACACCATTTTGTCTTTAACATTAAAGTTTAAAATTAATGACTTAAAAGTAATCATTATGTACATTAAATAAAATTAATTAAATAGCCAATAAATACAATTAATACACTTATTAAAACACCCCTTACATAAAAAATACAAATTATCAAGCATATTATACAATCAACTTAAACACAATACCTGCATTAAATGTCACTAATACAAATAATAAAGCATATTATACAAATTTTTTAGCCCGAATGGGAAATGAGCCAAATGGGCTCGAGCCCGAACGGGCACGGGTTAAACGGACTCGAGCCCAAACGGACACGAGCCAGCGGGCTCAAGCCCGAATAGACACGAGCTAAACGAAATTTTTAATATCCATAAATTTATTATCAAAAATAACATAATAAACTAAAATATGTTCACATATTTTACAAACCAAGCAAACTACTAAACAAAATATAAAATAAATAATAAATAAAATAATACAAACTAAACAAAATTTCATCAAACTTTTGCCATAAAAAACTAATCAGTAATGCCATTGCCAAAAAACGCACAAATAAAATAAATTATTAACCAAAAAAATTAAATTACAGGGTGCCCATAGCTGCATCGCGCGGGTTCCCTGCTAGTTTAAATTGGGCTTTAAAGGTAGTTAATGAGGAGGTTTAAATGGACCAAATTGATGGGTTTAAATATGGTTTTAACGGTAGTTAATTGTAATTTTTTAGATTTTGTCAAAGATAGTTTAAATGGGTGTTAGTAAAAGGCTAATAAACTTAAATGTACTTAATTATTAATCTAATTTAACAATTTCTTTTAATGTATTATAAAGTTATAAAAATTTCAAATTTATCAGAAATTTTAGGTTTCCGAATTTTAGGGTTTTACAACTCTTCCCTTATAAAAATAAAATTTCGTCCGCGAAATTGAAAAGTACCAGATAGAAACATACCAGATCACGAAAGGAAATTGAAAACGATTCAAACGAACGAAAGATTAGTTTCTCGTGACTCAATTCAGAAGGTTCAGAATATTTCGAATTCTTCAATAATGACCGATCATTTCAAACTGAATCCAGAGGATACATAACACATGTGTAACATATAACAGATCATAATCACGAATATGAACCAATACGGTGATGATAACTAAATTCCGACTTCAATTTATTAGCAGGTTCAAATCAGAAATTCCAGAAATATAACAAAAATGTATAAAGACGCAAATGAAAAACATAACTGAAAATGAACCGATCACCTATCACCAACTCACTTCCTCATAGAACATTCACCAATCTTATGCTCCATCGAACCGCATGCAAAACATGCTTTAGAGCTTTTGTGGCAAGGCTTCCCTGGATGCCACTTCCCACATATTTCACATGTGGTAGTCGACTCAGAATCGTGGTACCTCTGATCTCGTACCCTCGAAGCACTGTTCTGGGTAGGTGCTACAGCGGATCAGATGCGGTCCCCATCACGGTTTATTTTATTCTCCTGTTCCTCTCACGGAGAAGTTCGATATTACGGCCTGCGTTCACAACCTGAGCTACGTCTGTAAACTCTGTGTTCACAATCCCATCCAGAATCCATTCTTTCAGCCCCCATTTGAAATGTGAAGCCTACTCCTCCTGAGTTCCAGCCTTTGCCCCCAGAAATCCTGCTAACCTCAGGAACCGCTTCATAAATTCTTTGGTGGTTTCCCTGTCTTCCTAACGGATAATATGGTACTCCCGCTCAAACTTTTGTTGTTCAGCTAAAGGAAAGTACTGAGTATAGAAGACCCCTCTAAAATCTACCCATGTCATGGTGGCTATAAACGCATTACCTTCGGCTTGCTTATAGGCCTTCCACCAGTTTAGTGTATCACCCTCCAGCTTGTAGCTGGCCAAACGAGTCTTAAACTCATCTCCGCAGTCCAACACCTCAAAGATCTTTTCTATGTGTGCGATCCAATTTTCCGCATCAACAGGAGTGTTGGCGGAGCTAAAAGATCTAGGCTTCTGTTTCCCAAACTTTTCCAACCACCCAGAGATAGTAACTGGAGTGCCCCCACCACTAGAACTAGAGGCCTCCTGACAGAATTCCTCAAAGAGTCGAGCTCGGAGTTCAGGCATTAGAGCTTCAACAGCTTGAGCTGCATTGAAAGTGGCGATCTCTTCTGGTGTTTGAATGACCGAAATCTAAAAGGTCAATAAACGAATTAATGAAAACGAAATCAGAGTGAACAGTTAAAGCAGAAAGAAGCGTCAAAGCAGAAGGAAGCCTAATATCTACCCAATCCTCACAGGTCATAGCCTAAGCTCTACAGGTTAAATCCTAAGCTCTGATACCATAATTGTAACACCCCAAACCGGATAAGGGTCTAAAGAGTAATATTATGGTGTCATTTCAGAACATAAAGCGCAAGCAGAAGACTTAGCTCAATAAATTACAAATCTTGAGACTAAAAGGACTAATGAAACAAACACAATAAAATCCATGAATACTAAGGTAGGGTTGGTCCACTAAAAGCTCCTACTCTCATCACTCAATCCCAGCCTCCAACTTGATACCTGCTGCAGGGAAAAGAAAATGTGGCTGTGCTAAGGCTCAGTGAACAGATATAAACATATGAAAGATAACTGAATATAAACGAATAAATAAACAATCCAATGTGAACCTACTGAGAGTAAAGGTCATAAAGAATGTGAAGGGTCATATGAATATTGTAATCAAAGAATAGTCCAGAAATAGTAGAAGAGACAGAAACAGAATTTGCTCAGTACCAAAACAATCAATCAAACATTTCATATCACAATTCATTATACCGTCAAATCAGAAGTTGTACAAGGAGGGGAGACCTCTCAAGTACCAGAAGTGAAATGGAGTGCATGACACGCACTACCAATCACTAAGTCAATCAATATCCAATCATTCATTTAGCTTAGGATGCATCCATACGCTCCCTGTAATACAGAATACATATGCAAGTACGAGACTATACATACATATACAAAATATCCATATGCACCATAATCATTATAACAGAAGGGAACGCCGTGGATCAATAACACCTCCACAGAAAGTGTCACGCCATTGGTACCTCAATGACATGGCCATGGTACCTCCATGATTAGATAATACTTTAGGCAATGGGTCAATTTAAACGGGTAAAAACAAATGGATCATAACAATGGGATCCTATCAGATGGATCATAACAAAAGAATCATATCAATGGTTCAAATCAAAGGGTTCATATCATAACAACAGATCAAAGTCAAGGAATACGAATCATGAGAAACCTTTACTAGTAAAAAGTAGAATATCTGTACAAATATGAAATGCAAATGAAAGAATCTTTTAAAGGAAGACTGAATATCCGTACCTTTAAAGCAACTCAACGCGTACCGAAAACACAACTTACTCCTTCGATTTATCAATAAAATTTAGGAGATACTAATTATTTGACGCCATAACTAATTACTATACTTATGTATGTATTTATAAGAGTTATCACCGTACATTTATTTGCTGTATACTAATTTAGATTTTGGTTCAAAGTTATAACCATCATGTTTACAAAAAGCAAGTAATATATATTTAGTCCGTTGTATCAATTACTATTTAACTCAAATTAAAACTAAAATCATGTGGAAAACTAGAAGCGGGGGTTGAATAGTTTTACGTCCTTTTAAAACTTTATTATCAAAAATATTTTGTAGCTTATTAAAAACTTTCGATTCGATCTCAAGTGAATTCAAATGACAACCAATATAAGCAATTCTAATCTAATAATGAAAGTATAGAAATGTAATGAAGAAAAGATAGAGTTAGAAAGATGAAACCACAACACGCGAATTTATAGTGGTTCGGCTACAAGGACACCTTCCTTGCCCTACTCCACTCCTCGAGTACCACACTCGAGAGTTTTCTTCACTATGTCAACAAACTGCTTATGGTGGAGAAACCTTACACACCTTGGCTTACACGAGTTAACGACACTAAGCTAAATGTCAAGTTCTAATCGTAGCTAGAACCAATCTCACGACTTCTTCAAGGCTTCACACCTTCTTCACAACTTCTTCAAGGCTTCACACCTTCTTCACAACTTCACAACTTCACACCTTCTTCTATGCACAACTACTAAACTACTTTACAACACACCTAGTTTCTACAATCAACAAATTTACACAACACCTTTACAAATATCTAACACAACTACAATATGAAACTAGCTATTCACAACACTACTACAATTTTATGGATGTAGGGAAGTGTTCTTCTTCTTGCACTTGAATGGATGAAGCTTTGGATCACTTGGAAACAAAGACTTATGAATTATATGATCAAAGGATTTTAGATCTAGAAAGGAAGGTTGGATAAGAAAGTTTATAGTGCAAAAAGGTGAGGAAAATGTGTGAAATGATCCAATATTTATAGGGCCAGATTTTACTGTTCGGGAGCGTGCCGGTCCCCTTAATTATAGGCCGGTCCCCTTAATCATTAAGGGGGCCGCCTAGTAAAATTAAGGGGGCCGCCCTCCTGAACGTTGGAAAAGTTTTTCTGGATAAAATTTGCCCATTTTGGTTGGAAATTTGAAATCATATCTTTGTGGTTTAATATAGTATTACCAAAAATGATTTACAAATATATATAAAATGTTTATGTCATTTTATAATATGTTATGTCTTAAGACAAAATTTCCTTTGATCATGTAATGCATAAGATGCTTAGTTTATGCATACCTTAAGTGATATTAGATGTAGAAGTAAATATTTGTCACCAAATACTTGTTTACTTCTTAATCTTGACTTAATTTGATTTAAGTTTTGTGATTATCAAAACATAGGTTTATTGAGAGATATTAATAACCTTTTTAAACATTATTTATATCAACAATCTCCCCCTTTTTGATGATTACAAAACTTAAACTCATTAACTCAAAAATTAATTTTTAAGCAAGTATTTTAGTGAGTTTATATTTACTTCTCCCCCTTTTTGTAGAATCAAAAAGGTTATGCCGACAATTTTCAAACGTGAAGAATTGACGGGTAGAAATCTCCCCCTTGATGTGTACTCCCCCTCGTTTGGGGGCACCAAGAGAACGAGCTATGGGATGCTTAAAAAAAATATTAGAAGCACAAGTATTTGCATGCAAACATGTATAAGGTGATAAAAAAAAAAAAAAAAAAAAAAAAAAAAAAAAAAAAAAAAAAAAAAAAAACATGTTTGAAAAGAAAGCATTCATATTCAATAATAGGTTGTGTCAAAACACAACATACAAGTAGCAAGTGGATTACAAGTAGAAAAGCTAGTAAACTAACAACAAGGAAAATACATCATCATGGCAAGAGTACATGGTCTTCATAGAGCTTGCAAGCAAAAGGGTGGTAGAGGCTTTATTTATTAAGCATTTTAAATGCTTAATTAGGAGAGCATGATGGTGATGATGGAGGAATGGGTGAGAATTGTGGTGGAGGAATAATTGGAGAAGATGGTGGAGTTGGTGGTGGTGGTGGGTTGGTAAGCAAATGTTCAATATATGAGAACATATATTGAATTTCATCTCTAAGGCCAAAGATGACCGTGCGGTTGTGGATGCAACAAAGACAAGTATCCCCATGGGATTCAAGTAGCCTCCAAGGCACGGGATTGGCAAAGAATGGTGGTGTAATTGGTGGAGATGAGAGATGAGCATCAAGTGGTGTTATTGGTGAAAGTGAGATGGTAAGATGGGTGGACATGGGTTCTTGTGTAGGAAGTGGTGATGATACTTGTGGTGACAAGTGTGAGTTGATGTAGTCATTGATTGATGAGGTTGAGGGTATGGAGGATGAGGAAGTTCCATGAGTGGAAGGTGTTTTAGATGGTGCATTGGGTGCACTTGGAGATGAGCATTTGGGTGGAGGTGATGGTGTTTTGTTGTCTTCATTTGTTAAGTCAATGAAGAGTTGTTTTGGAGGGATGACCACAAGTTTTTGTTTCTTGGAGGCTTTGGAGTGTGAGGTGCTTGGTGGAGTCATGATGATTTAGATGGTGAATGATGTGATGAAGAATGGTGATTGTGGAGGGAATTTATAGTATGGAAATGGTTGATTTAGGTATGTATTTGAAATGGTTGAATGAGATTCTAAGATCAGTTGGGTTAAAATAGGAAATGGTAGCTGAAACTAGAGAAAGGGTTCACAAGATGCAAAAGAAAACAGTGAATCCAGTTCCAGATGGCCGGTCCCCTTAATTGTATGCCGGCCCCCTTAATAATTAAGGGGACCGCCTAGGGAATTAAGGGGGCCGCCCATCTGGTGTTTTCCCAGACGACCAGAAACCCAAAATTTGCAAAATTTGGTGATTTTTCAAGTGTGTTTTTCCAACAAGCTCTATTAGAAGTACATACTCTAGGAATGATGATATATAAACATATATATATATAATCAAATTTTGCGTGCAAATTAACATATTATAATCCATCTTGAAAAGAAGCATGGCATAACATTATGATAGAAGCATGATAATAATAGAAGTCTAAACATCATTCCAAATAACACAAGAAATAACACAAGTATTTCCTAATAAATCGGACAAATAGCAAACCATACAATTGTCTAAAAAGAAACAAGTAGCAACATGTCAATATCTCCTAATTCTTTTTCTTTCCAAGCATCTTCCTAAACATCTTCCCAACGGATTTGAATCCTCCTCGAAGTTCTTCATGCATTTGTTTTTTACGGTTGATGATAGACGTTTGACGAGTGAAGTGAAGCTCATCGGTACGTTCATGAAGAAGAGGAATTTGATACTCGGTATCATCAATATCGGAATGATCTTCAACAAAGGTCGTGGGGGATGGAGTACTAACACGTGAGGTGTTTTCCTCCTCATCATCATCGTCATCACAATGAGATGTAGAACCACGAGGCCTAGAGTACAAAGGAACACGAGATTTTCCTTTGTCACTACGAGGACGACGAGTACGAACAAGAGTAAGTTGATTCAAAGTAGGAAGGATGTGAACGTAGTAGTCTCTTTGAAGATGTGGGTAGTGTTCCATCACATAACGATAAAGTCGTGTGAGAAACATACCATAAGGAAGATTGGCATTTGGGGTGTTTTTGGCGGACATGATTCGATGAATAAAAAGATAAGCCAAATTGTATTGCTCTTCAGCAATTACACAATATAACATGTGGGCAATGCTCGCCGTGACATGATCACGATGACCACCAGTACCAAACGCATTCTCGCGAATGAGTTCTTCCCACTTTTTCATATCTCGGCTTTGCTCTTTGAGGAGGATTTGATTGGCATGAATATCGACATTCTTCGACTTGATCACTCGACTAGTCGTACGACGTTCTAGTTCAAGCATTCGACGAATATCTTCAGGACTAGGAATCTCAGAATAGTAGGGGCCATCCTGAGGACGATTTCTTTCAAGAGTGGAAAGATCCCATTCATTTGAGAAAACGGCTTGGCCGTTGAATGGGATTCTAAGAATTTGTCCAAATTGAGCAAGAGTAAGAGTGATGAATTGATTTTGAATCATGAAGGAAATGAGGAGATAACCATAGGGATCGGTTTGCACCGTCACTTGGCTATAGAAGTCGAGGATAAAGCGAGGAATGATAGGTTCGTTGATTTGGAAAAGACATTCAAAACGAATATTGGAGAACATTCGTTCGGTGTCATCAGATTCATAGAAAGATGGATCGACAATTCTTCCTTCGTGAATGTTTCTATTTTCAATAGGACGATAGAAACATGCAACTGAAGGAGACATGCCGGGAGTAGAAGAGACATTTGGAATGTATTGTTTGGTTTTGGATACATCACCAACCGTGGTCTTAGGCATTTTCACCTAAACAATATAACAACAAAAATAGAATTAATATAAAAACAACTATCATGCATATGTTATATATATGTATATATAATTATATGCAATATATGTGGAACGAAATTCTACTTCGACACAAAAAAAAAATATTCAATGAAGTAGTTTCATAATGTTCCTTTTATTTTGATTTTAAACTCGTTTAGAATATATAATATCAAAGAGTATGATATCATAATTCATTTCGAAATAAGGCTAGATATATATTAGATTATATATCTTCCATTTCGTAAGAGTTTGACAACATAAGCTTGTTAAAAAGATTAAAATGCGAATTTTAGTTTTCAAAAATATCATTTTCGAGATAAACCAAACGCTCCCTTAACTAGATAAAAACATCCTAAAACATCAATATATATATTGATTATATATCTTGATGACGTCTATTGATTTTAGTAGTATTAACAAGTTTTAAGTTTCAAATAACTACATATAGTTATAGTTTGTTCATGAACCAAACGCCCATGTTGTCTTCATGAACCATTTTTATAACAAATTGAAAAGTATGTTTTGATTGTTTAGGACGTTAAAACAATGTAATGTAGTAAGTTTTAAGTGGTTTTTGAGAGTTATATCAACAATGTGACTCTTGAAAAATAGAATTCAACAAGGGTTTATGGGCGATTAATGATTTTTGACAAAATGATATGTTATACTAAATTTGTAAAACATTATCCTAATCCTATGAGGAGCATTTGGTAGTTCAATTTCTAGCTTCTATTTCACTTAAAATCGAATTAAAATAAATTTTAATAAAATGCATAATTATTGATTAGACATCAAATCGAATGAAATGTGATGAAATGCATGTTGGAAAACTTACAAAAGATGTTGTTATATGTTTGGTTGATGTTTGCCCCTTGCGAAACAACCCCGGATTGGTGATATGATGGAGGATTTTGATGGTTTTGGGTGTTTTGGTTCGTACTCAGCAGCAGTGGGGAAGAAGTGAATGAGCAAATGGAGTGTTTGGGAATGGTATTAAGGAGGAAAACGGATTTAGAAGCATCAGATGGCCGGTCCCCTTAAACATTAAGGGGACCGCCCTCGATAACAAGCCGGTCCCCTTAATTATTAAGGGGGCCGCCTTTGAAATTTTCCAAATTTCGCAAAAATATTTATACGTATATAATTAGATTTATAATATATCAAAAATACGTCAACGTTTATTGGCACGATGATAGAATTCTTAACAATTTTTAATTACCGTTTCGATAATTAAAATATACCTTTGACAATTTTGGATAAAATGATCAAAGTGTTAAGTTGATGAAGGGTTTGAGATGTGTTCGGGAATATGTGAATTAGTGTATATATATATATATATATATATATATATATATATATATATATATATATATATATATATATATATATATATATATATATATATATATATAAGTATAAGTGTGAGTGAAAAATGGGTTGATGGGTGAGGTTTGAAAGATAGTAGCGTAGATAGGATAACGTCGGCGAGAGGAGTTTGTTTCATCCATAGTGTTCACGTGCGAAGGCGTTCTTGCATGATAAAAGTCCACTTGACTCATATCCCTTCATCATCATGAGTCTCCTAAAAGAGGACTTACTAGTATAACGCGAGGGGGGAAGGAAAGGGTTCGATAAAGAACGATTTCCTGGAGTTCTAGAAAGTCAACTAATGACGTATCTAGGTTATGTGCAAGCTATTATATATATATATATATATATATATATATATATATATATATATATATATATATATATATATATATATATATATATATATATAAGTGTATATATGATCGAACAAATAGAGAAGAAAAAGGCAAGCTATATCTATGCAAACAATGTAATCAACTAAAGCATATTTATCTAAGCATGGCAATGAGTTATGAAAGAATGGCGTACCCGGTGGTCTTCAAAAAAAAATCTTCAAAATCATCAAGATGATAAATAGACTTTGAAAAAGTCTATGTTGAGAAAAACTTCAAGATTGCCTCAAGGAACGTTCATCTAGCCATTCGATCCCCATTGTCTCTTTGGTCCAAAGTTGTTTGGTCCAAACATGTTTAACATTTGACTAGGATGCATGAAAGGTGGTAGTATACCCCAAGGATTGTAGCTTTGTTGGTAGTTCCACATTTGATTACTATTGTTATTATAGTTTTGCCTATTTTGGTTTCTTCTTGGTTGAGGTGTCTTAGACCTAGGATTAGGATTATTTGATTTTCTAGGTGGTGGTGTTTTAGATCTTGTCTTAGATTTAGAAGATCCTACCTCGTTTTTTAAAGACGGTTTATAAAAAGCTTTTACTTCTTCATTGTTGGCAAGAGGTATTTTTCTATCATTAATAAGTATATACTTAGGATTAGATTTTAGAGATTTTGGTTCGTTAGGTTCATTTTCGAATTTGACATTTTTCATCTCACTTGTTGAAGCTTCATTTGAGTTAAATCCTAAACCGGTTTTATCTCCAGATGTTCTTTGAATACTTATTATTTTACTAATTGAGTGACTACTATTTTCAAATTTGTTAAGTTTGCGAATTTCTTCCCTAAGTATTTCGTTTTCACCTTTAAGCACTTGACATGATTTACATTCTTCAAAAGTTTCTTTACCTTTTTCAAGTTGATGTATTTTAATTTTTTGTTCAAGTACTTCATTTTTCAATTGATTGTTTATGTATTTTAGTGATTTGTTTTTAGCCATTACTAGTTGTCCTAATTTGCATAGCCTATTATATTCATTATCTAGATCTTTTTCATCTAATGATAAACTTTCATCACTAAAATATTCGGTTTCGAAACGTACCTCATTTGATGTATTCGCCATGAGACACTTCTCTTCTTTTGTCGTTTCTTTCTCATCTTCATCACTATCACTCCAAGCGCCTCCAACAAAAGCTCTTTGATTTTGATCTCTTGTCATCATTGGACATTTTCCGATGAGGTGATTTGGATCACCACACTTGAAACATTTTCTTTCAATTTTGTTGTTCTTGTCATCCTTACTCTTTTGAAATGTTTTCTTTTCATCATGCGGTTGTCTTACGAATCTTCCTCGCCTTTTGAAGAATTTCTTGAAATCTCTTACGGCCATGGCGTATTCTTCGTCATCACTTTCGGAAGATGAGTTATCTTCGATACTAGATTCCTTTCTAGCTTTCAAGGCGATTGACTCGCTTTGCTCTCGTTTTTCTTTGACCATTTCGGAATCCTTCTTAATGATAACTTCGTAAACTTTTAGATTTCTAATTAATTCATCAAGTTGCAATGTTGACAAATTCTTCGATTCTTCAATAGCCGTCACTTTAGCTCGCCATTTTGGATGAAGAGCCCTAAGAAACTTCCTAACAAAATTCTTACTAGAAAAGTTCTCATCAAGTGCTTTTAAACTTGTGATGATAGTGTTAAATCTAGCAAAAGCATTATCAATTGATTCCTCTTCCGGAATCGTGAATTGCTCATATTGTTGAACAAGTAGATCTATCTTATTGTCTTTGACTTGACTATTACCTTGGTGAGTTATTAGTAAAGAATTCCAAATTTCTTTTGCGGTTTCACACATAAAGATCCTTTCGTACTCTTTACGTGGTAGCGCATTATAAATAACCATTTTTGCTTCATTATTTTTAGAAAGTTTTCTTTTTAAATCATCATTTTGTTTTTCAAAAGATACGATTTCATCTTTCTTAGTTTCTGGGTTATTTTGAATAGCTAAAAAATCACCATTAGTAATAACATGCCAAAGATCTAGATCTTTTGACTTCACATAAGTTTCGAATCGATTTTTCCAATATAAAAATCCATCACTTTCAAATAGTGGTGGTCTTTGCATAGATTGCCCTTCTAAATATTTTTCAGATTCCATAGATCGTTACAAGTTTTAAAATACAATATATTTTAAACATCTTGCTAGACGTGGCTCTTGATACCAATTGTGGAAAACTAGAAGGGGGGGGGGGGGGGTTGAATAGTTTTACGTCCTTTTAAAACTTTATTATCAAAAATATTTTGTAGCTTATTAAAAACTTTCGATTCGATCTCAAGTGAATTCAAATGACAACCAATATAAGCAATTCTAATCTAATAATGAAAGTATAGAAATGTAATGAAGAAAAGATAGAGTTAGAAAGATCAAACTACAACACGCGAATTTATAGTGGTTCGGCTACAAGGACACCTTCCTTGCCCTACTCCACTCCTCGAGTACCACACTCGAGAGTTTTCTTCACTATGTCAACAAACTCCTTATGGTGGAGAAACCTTACACACCTTGGCTTACACGAGTTAACGACACTAAGCTAAATGTCAAGTTCTAATCGTAGCTAGAACCAATCTCACGACTTCTTCAAGGCTTCACACCTTCTTCACAACTTCACAACTTCTTCAAGGCTTCACACCTTCTTCACAACTTCACAACTTCACACCTTCTTCTATGCACAACTACTAAACTACTTTACAACACACCTAGTTTCTACAATCAACAAATTTACACAACACCTTTACAAATATCTAACACAACTACAATATGAAACTAGCTATTCACAACACTACTACAATTTGATGGATGTAGAGAAGTGTTCTTCTTCTTGCACTTGAATGGATGAAGCTTTGGATCACTTGAAAACAAAGACTTATGAATTATATGATCAAAGGATTTTAGATCTAGAAAGGAAGGTTGGATCAGAAAGTTTATAGTGCAAAAAGGTGAGGAAAATGTGTGAAATGATCCAATATTTATAGGGCCATATTTTACTGTTCGGGAGCGTGCCTGTCCCCTTAATTATAGGTCGGTCCCCTTAATCATTAAGGGGGCCGCCTAGTAAAATTAAGGGGGCCGCCCTCCTGAACGTTGAAAAAGTTTTTCTGGATAAAATTTGCCTTTTTTGGTTCGAAATTTGAAATCATATTTATAACCTTTTTAAACATTATTTATATCATCAAATCATTTTATCTAATTAAAACTATACATAATAGTTTCTAATCCAAATAAACAAATGCAACCCCTTTGAATCTTGGGTTTCGGCCCAGTTAAAAAAAAAACCAACGTGATCCAAACCTATTATATTTAATTGATTGTTAGACAATTGCTATAATAAACAAAGATTCATTATCATAATTCATTTGAATGCTTGTGGTGTTTTCTGTTATAACGAAGCAAACAAACCCTTGTTTCGAACAGTTTACAAGGGTCGAAAAACACCATCGAATACCATGACAACACTAGGGTCGATACATGAAAATTTAGTTTTTAATAAAACTTGAGTCGGATACCAGAAATATACAAGGGTCGAAAATAATAAACATGTTTGTCGACATAATAAAAATCATACAGTCGATATATATTTTATAGGTCGATTATCAAAAGTTTGAATATACAATCAAATAGTAAAGTATAACAAAGGTCGAATGGGTCGATATATAGAACATAATGTATAGGTCGATTAAAAGGCAACATAAGGTCGATTTTACATTGTACATATTAGACGACATGGTCGATTCATATTAGGCCAAAACAACAACAAAACAAAAGAATGGAATAAGTCTATACCTTGATGGAATAGTCGAAAAAATTTGCGAAACCAAAACCTTTTGTCGAACGGAATAAAGTAGCAGCAATATTACAAAATAAATATGTCGTGTGGGTGTTGTTGTCGTTCGAATGGAAGGAGTAAAGCAGGGCATTCAATTAAATAAATACACTAGTGGAGCGTGTATACAAGTTAACATTTGTTTGTTAATTGTATTATACCAGACGAGTATCCGTATATAACAACGGTATTTTATAGCGACATATATTTTATTGATAAAAAAAAGTTTATAGGTTATAAATAATAAAAGTTTGAAGATTTGTGAATTAAACATAATGTTTTGAAACCCGGTTCGACCCGGGTGGTTCAACTGGTTGAACCGTTCCGGTCGAAAAATTGGTTAATTTAAACCGGGTCAACTTGCTAGGTTGGGTCGAAAACGGGTCAAATTAAACTGGTTTAACCCGTCGGGTTTGAAGCGTCTCGGGTCAACCCGGTTTGTGATTTGTATTAATTGTTTTAATTGGTAGATATGTTTTTAATTGATTGTACAATGTGTATAAATCATTATACTTTTAAGTAATGGGCTGTTTTAATAAGAGTATTAATTACATTTCATAATTTTCTTTAATAAGATTTTTCAACATTTCACATTACTTGACTTTTCATTTTTTCACTTTTACCATTTTTCTTTTATATGTAGTATAGATGAATTTAAATTTCATTAAGGATGAGTTTAAAAGGGTATTGAAATTGGGCTTTAAAGGTAGTTAATGGGGAGGTTTAAATGGACCGAATTGATGGGTTTAAATAAGGTTTTAATGTAGTTAATTGTATTTTTTTTAATTTTGTCAAAGATAGTTTAAATGGGTGTTAGTAAAAGGCTAATTATACTACTTATAAAACATTTAGACATTTCTCTCCTATTAATTTTTTAAGATTTCCTAATATAGATTTTAAGTAAATACTACTTATTGAGCATAGTTTACAAGTACGTAAAGCACACATAAAAAAATTAATATTCATCTAATACAATTAATACACTATTAAAAACACCACTTCACCCAAAAATACAATTATTTAAGCACAATGTACAATATAATTAAACTTCCACCCTTCATAAAAAAAAATACACTATTAATACAATTAATACACTATTAAAAACACCCCTTCACAAAAAATACAACTTTTTAACCACAATATACAATATAATTAAGCTTCCAAGAAATTAAGCTTTCAAAACAAAAATATGAGATCCAGCAACCCGAAACAATAATTTGAGATATTCGTCGCTGCAAATTTTATTACATGGAACCCGCCGCCGCATCGTGCGGGTACTCTGCTATAAACTTAAATGTACTTAATTATTAATCTAATTTAACACTCCCTATGCAGGACTGTTGTGGTTTTTTAACTAGAAAGAAGCCAAATTAAGCTTAAACTTTGGAACACAAAAGCATAACAGACCATTTTAAGTATTTAAGAGCTAATGCTAACAGAAATTAGGACAAAAATGAGCTAATCTATTTTTGCAGTATAATTTTGAATATTGAGATTTTGATGCTAAAGTGAAGAACAAAAGATGATGGAGCTATAATGAAGACAACAAACAGTAACCATAAGCTAATTGGGAAATACTAAAGCATATAAGCAAATGTGATAAACCAATAAGCAGTTTAAAAAGTAATAAGCTGATAAGGAAACAGTTGAAAGGAAATTGTAAACTTGCTATTAAACTTGAACTAGTACAGGAATAATTAAACTTAAAACAATTAGCCAAAGCTATCCTATTCCTAATCCTACTATCTAATTACTTTGTAAGAATGGCTACAATAGAGTATTTATACTAGAAAAAGTGCAAATGGTCTCCTTTTCAGTTTGTCTTCATCTGGTGTGCTTTCATTGTGAGACAGAATAAGCCTTGTGCTTCTTTGTAACAACCTCAGCCATTGGATAAAACCTTGGAGCCAAAGGAGTTGTTTTGAGCCGTAGGTTCAATTTGTGGTTTGTTTGGAGGTGATGAGATTCCTTGTGCTTCACGTGAAGGAGATTCCTTGGAGCAGGTGATGAGATGGCGTGTAGTAGGTAAAGCAATGGAGGTTGGGTTTGTTTGGAGGGTAAAAGAGAGGTGGGAGAAGGGTTTGACCAGGTTTGGGATAAAACGGGGTGCAGGGGTGTTTTTATCATCACTGGGTTAAGGTTTGTGAGTGGTGTTGGGTTAGTAGGGTGACTTAGGTTGGGTTGTGTTAAATTGTGGAGTGGGCTGGGTGTATAGGATTAGTGGATTGGGTAATTGGAGTAGTGGGTTTAAGATTAGGTGTAGTATTGTGAGTTTAGGTATTTTAGGAAATATTAGTTTTAAATAAAAAGTTTAAATAAAAACTGAAAATGTTTTTTTTTTTTTTTTTTTTTTTTTTAATAACAGAATAATAATATTAATAAAGATTTTTGATAATAATAATAATAATAATAATAATAATAATAATAATAATAATAATAATAATAATAATAATAATAATAATAATAATAATAATAATAATAATAATAATAATACATAATAAAAATTTTTGACAAAAAGATTTTTCGTGACTTTATTTTGAAAAATGTTTTCGGAAAAGGGTTTTGAAAATGATTTTTTTCGTTTAAGCTTTCGGGGTAAAAGGGTAAATTGGTAATTTTGTGTGTCGGTTGAGGGGTATTTTGGTCATTTTGTGTTAAAGTTAAGGGTAAAAGGTGATTACGGCTTTTGGTTTGGTTTTCCACACTCCCCTCAATGTCACATTCTCGAGATTGACTTTTCCTTTGATTTTTTTGTCTTTTTCTTCGTTTTTCTTCAAAATCATGTCGAATCGAACCGGTAATGCTCCATTTTGCTTTGTTTCCCATCCAAGCTCCGGATTTTGACAATTTTCCAAATCTCGTGCTCGTTTTTGTCTTTTTGGCCTCAATTATGGCTGTTTTTGCAATATCCTTTCCTGCACGATCACAAACACAAAAACACAATATCTTTTGCATTTTTGGTTGTTTTGGTCTTAATTTGGTAAGAAAAAGGTGTGTAAACAAGCACACACCACTATAACAAGTGCTTGGAGTCTAAGAACCTAGTTTGCTTGGATAGGAGAATCGCAATTGATGTTGCTGATGGCCTGCAGAAGGCATAGGTAACCACATAATCTGTCTCGCATTTTTCCTTGATGTTTTCCTATATTTACTGCCATACTGTGATTCAAATTAGAGCATATATTTCTTATTGGATTTGATACCAAGAGTTATTCTATTTTATCCTATAAATTCAAATCCTTGAAATAGGTTGACAATTACTAAAATCATCTCATTGGCAGCTTCTAACCTAACAAAATCCTCTCATTAACAGAAAGTCACCGATTGCCTGAAGCTGTCTACGGAGCTTTTGCAACAGAAAACCTACGAGTCCGCAACTAAAGCATTGGGGATTATAGCTGAAGCTTTGTCTATAAGCTACTATTCGGAGAAGCTATTTAATATGAAAGGAGAGGCTCTCTTTGAGGTATGTGATGCTCTAGATGATTTATACTCTTCAATAATGCTTTGGAGGTGGAACCTGATGTCTAAATCATACTTTCATCTAGGTAAGCTTGAGATGGCTCTTGACTCAATTGATAAACATGAGCAACTGAGACCTACTGCAGACAAGTAAGCATACTATATTGTTGTTTGATTAAAATATATGTCCTAATTGTTAGGGAAGACCTACAAAATTTGCTACTAATATACCTGCATTATTTGGTGTGGAAGCAGGGCCGTGGACTCCGAGGATTCATTAAGATTTTGGGTCCTCAACCAAAGAATCCATCTGGTACGGGTCCTCAACCAAATAATCCAACATCAGGTCCAAGTCGTCAACGCTATTCATATTACAGGTATGCATTTGGAAAACAATATTCAAGTATGTTGCATTTTTTTCTACTTTTCAAATATATACAAACTCGACCCATTTGACCCATTTCAAAACATGTCCTCTTTTTTCACCTCTAATGAGATTCTTATAATCAATTGTGCTTGTGACACATAGGATTGAATCAAATTATAGAATCAAAGTGTTCAAGTTTCATCAAGTGGATTTTATCTTTGTACTTTGATTAACTCAAGTTTATCATCAATTAGTTGACACCTTGGAATTTTCTACTTTTGCCCGGAAGCCTACCCATTATTTGTGATTCGCCTCAAACAGTCAACTAAGTTTACCAGGTGATGGTCAACCAAGTCAAACGTCTAAAACAAATGCTTCCGAGGAATACAGTGTTTTCCCGGGTCGTAAGTCCCAACGAGGTGTGCGATGTGATATTATAAACGAATCTGTGATTAGTGAATGTGAACAGGTAAGGGTATAAGTGTGTGTGTGTGATTAACTAGGGTTTTATAACTTAAAATAACTTAAACAAGCTAATGGAATGATTACGTGAAAACTAGGTATTTAAAAACGTACACCAATTTAAAATCAAACGCGATTGCGTACTGAGAAAAAGGTGAGTTTTAAGAAAAATAAACTACAAGGGTTAAAAATGAAAATTCTATAAACTTAACCTTAAAATAAAATTAAATTAAAAAGAAAACTATTTTTTTAGAATATTATATTATTTATTATTAATTATTTAATTAATAACTATTTAACTATTTAATTAAAACTAATTTAATTAAAACTAAAAATGATAAACACTACAATTTAAACTAAAAACTTATAAAAATATTTTCTAAACCTAAAATAGAACTTGAAGAAAGTATAAAAAATAAAAATAAATCTTTTTGTCTTTTTATGAATTTTCTATTAATTAAAAACTATTTATATTATTTAAACTATTTAAACTATTTTAAATTACAAATATTATTAAACTAACTTAGAAAATTATGAAAATTTTTATAAATCTAATTAACCATCATAGGAATCCTAAAAAATTATAAAAACTTTATTTTATATATTTTTAAACTAGTTTACTATTTATTATTCTATTTATTATTTAATATCTAATTAAACTATTTAAATTATAAAAACTATTAAATGAACAGTAAAAATTCTAGAAAAATTACTAAAATTATATTATGACTTATAAAAGCTATAAAAAATATAAAAACTAGGTGTTGCTATATAAAAATTAATTATGCTATTTAAAATTTATTTATTGATTAATTACTAATAAAACTATTATTAATTCTAATTAATATCAAATGATATTATAAAAACCTAAGAAAATTATTTAAATTACTTTAATATATAAGGAAATTAATAAAAATATAAAAATACAGATTACTTAATAAAAATATAAAAATGAAAATTAAAATTAAATTAAATTAAATAGAAACTATCACTTAATTTTATATTGTTTTTCTTGGATTTTTCTTTTACAAAACTTTATTATACATAAAAACAACTAACTTTAACAAAAACAAATATTTAATAAGCTAATAATAAGCTGTGTATAAGCTAAGAAGCAAAACAGTTGACTATTGTTGACTTTGATGAGAAATAAGCTCAAATGAGCTTATGTGGGACCCACCTTGGTATATTCTGGTACTTATAAGTTAATTGGACTTGTCAAAACTTAAAATGATCAAATAAGCTCAGTAGATAAGCTGATAAGCTCAAATAAGCTAATCCAAAACTTAATGTGAATACAGAATAGGGACAAGGTTTAGGGCTTATTCTAGGTGGGGTCCACTGAGGTACAGGTCAAACCTATGGTCAATCTAGGATCTCTACTAGGAGGGGGGTTGGGAAAAGCTGATTAGATGTGGTGGGGCCCACTGTGGTGGTCACAAAACCACCACAAAGTGGTGGTGATGGTTGATTGACCTGCTGCACAGGGGAGGTTATCTCCCTGCAGCTGACTTAGATGGTGAGTGGGGCCCACAAATAAATTCACAAAAATGAAGTGATGATGGGAATCAAGAGCTGAGATGGTAGGCTTGAAATCCTAAAAATATCAAAGCTTGAATACTTAAACTAAATTCTATAAAAATCACCCAATATTTGAGATTTTCTAGAATTGTAACTTTTGACTTTTTGAAAAACTTACCTAGTTTGACTTTTACCAAATTCTAATCACTACTACTGATTGATTAAACTGTATTAAGCTACAAGAGACCTAATTTAATCTAAAACTACAAGATATGAGCTAATGGTTGGGTTTATGGACCCTAAATCCTTGACAGTTAACTGTCAAGGAAATTGGTTTTGGATTTTGACTTTTTAACTTATGAACCCTCAATTTTATGACTGATATGATATACCTAAACCTAATGTGATATGTTTAGAGCAGAAACAACAACAAAATATATCTTGAACACCTATGAGTAGCATGAACCAAACACCCCTATATTGCACTGTTTCACTAATTTTAAAAGCTAAATAACAATTTAAACCATAAGTTTAACTAGTTACTGTTTAATAAGCTAAAACCAACTCAGATGAGCACAAATAAACAGCCAATTGCACAAAGTAATCTAAGTACCTAATGTAAGAAAAAGTGAATAAGAAAAAATCTTACTTGAAGTCCAAGCCTCAACTGATGAACCATGAACAATGATCACTTCCTATTGGATTCCCATAAATCCTCTAACCCAGAAGCAATCCAATTCACACCCTGCTCAGCTTTAATCTTTCTTCAAACAATATTTTTTATTTTCTATTTATTATGAATTTTTATGTTTTTTTAACTAAACTGAATTAAGAGTCCACTAAATGGTACTAAAGCTTCAACAAGCTTATATGAGACTGAAATGAGCTAAATGAATCAAGAAACAATAACAATTAACAACATTCAAGTGAAAATGTCAATTTCACTTGAATTTGCTAACTTTGAATTTAAATTGAGAAACTGAACTGAGATACTTAAACATAAACTTTCATTAACATTAAAAACGTAATACAACTTGTAATTAAGACTGAATTTAAAAGGTTCAAGATAGAAAATTAAATTTACACTACGAAGTGGTCTAAAATATTGACAATCTTTTTTTCTTGGTCTTCATTTCTTTAAATAGATATCCACTTAGCTTAACTGAACCTTCCTGAGCAAATCCCATCAAGAATCTCAGCTGTTGGATGAGTCAAAGACATCTTGGCCGTTTAAAAACACTTTTGGCGCCAAATTCCTATAAAGCAGTTGTGGGTAGTTTTGCTGCAATTAATGCTTCTTGTTTGTAGTATAGGTGGAGGGGACAAGTCATGGTGATTTTTGTGGAGTTTGAAACCAAGTGGTGAGACTTTGAGGTGAAATCTATGGGCAGAGGTGGTTTTGAGGTGAAATTGGTGTGGGAAAGCATTAACTGCTAAGTGGCTAGGGTTGTGAGGTGAAAGGTGATGGTGGGGAGAGTAGGTAACAGCTGGGGGTGTAGGTGTAAAGGTGGAGAGGTGGAGTGTTGAAGTGTTGCAGTGAGGTGGATGTGAAGAGGTGGAGGGGATGAGGTGTGGTCAAAACGGGTCAACGACCCTTTTTATTATAAGAGGGTGCATTGGGTTTTTGCTTTGGTGGGCTGGGAAACAAGAACAGGCCCAAGGAACTAAAAAAGGGTGGGCTAGGATTAGGTATTGGATTGGATTGGATGGGGTTTAATAACAAAAAATGGGGTCCGGTTGGTTTTTAACTTACAAAATCACAAGGACCAAAAATGTAATTTGGCAAAAGTTGAAGGGCTGAGTTTGGTATTTATCCATAATTATCAAAAGGATTTAATTTGTCATATGTGAATAGTACAAGGGCGTTTTTGATATTTTTAATTTTTTAAATACCCGGGGACTAAAACTGACAATTTACCAAACTTGAGGGACTAAATGTGTAATTTATTCAAAACTTTCTTCCAGGGACTAAAAGTGAAAATTATGAATTCCCTAGGACCCTTAATGATAATTTTCCCATTTTGAACACCCAGGGACTGAAACTGTCAAGTTTGAAACTTTGAGGGACCTGTTTTGCCAAACTGTGAAACTTCAGGGACCAATCATGTAAATTCACCAAACTTATCACCAAGGACCATTCCTGCAAAAGATTATTAGTATAAGGACCAAAATTGCTTTTCTCAAAGTTTTTACATCCCAGGGACCATTTCTGTCAATTTCCAAAGTACAGGGACTAAACTTGTAATTTTGTGAAACTTTGCACCAAAGGACTAAATATGTAACTTTATGATTAAAAAGGACCTTTGGTGACATTTTCATGTTTTTAGAATAACCAGGGACTAGTTTTGATAATTTATGAAACTTGAGGGACTGAAACTGCCAACTATGCAAACTTTGTACGTTTTTAATCTGTTTTTGCATATTTTGCATTTAAAACATATAAAACACATCTTTAAGATATTTAAAGTATTTTGATACATATTTGAGTGTTTTTGTATGTTTTGGCAGTTCAGATTAGTATAAAATGATGAGTATTTAGACACTCATCAATCCCCCACACTAAACTATTGCTAGTCCCTAGCAATCTATTGAGAAAAACTTAATGGATTTGAAAAACTCTTTACCAAAAGCCATCACTTCTGGAGTAGCCAGGTGTAAGAACTGTGGCACACCTGATAACCGTGTGATTTTGAGCAAACCACCAGCTGTCAACGGATTTGATTTGTCTTTACCAAAAGCCGTTTGCTTCTGGACTAGCCAACTCTTGATGGAATAGTCAACATCTTGGTGAGCTGATTACCAATTATGGTTTTTCCACGGCCTTTACCACAAGCCATAATCTTGCGGGCTAGCCAACTCATTAGCTTTTGAGGATAATGGGGAGTTGAGGAACCATACAATTTTTGGCAAATTGCAAGCCATAAACGGGTTTGAGTTATCTTTACCAAGAACCGTTTGCTCCTGGATTAGCCAATCCTGTTGTGGGTTAGACATGGAGGATTGATACCATTTATTGCGTTCTAAGTGAGAAAAAATTTTAAAATTTTGGCTAAAATGGGGGTTCTTGATGGAACATGTGTTTAAATTCGTTAGAATAACGAATCTCCCCCCACACTTAGAACTGAATATTGTCCTCAATATTCAAAGTACCGGGTGTTAAACCGAACTTAGAACGTAAGAAGAAAATATTCTATAGCCTTTATTTAAGATGTATATACATACAATTATTTTTTTAGATAAAACTTCTTAAATAGAAGCTATCACTATATGTACATTTTTTTTTTTTTTTTTTTTTTTTTTTTTTTTTTTTTTTTTTTTAGAATATATATATATACAACATGTGGGGTATCTCCCCCACACTAAGGTGGTACACGGGTGAAAACCTATATACATGCTAATGTTTTTGATTACCGAGTTACTAGCTTGACTCGACCCCGAATTAATTAGTCCATGGGGGAGCAAGTGGAAGAGACAATCTCAATCGGACTTTCATTCAAGATGTTTGGATAAACATTTGAAGCACGTGAAAGTTCCACACCGATAAGATATAATGACACCCGGCTCATAATTTATAAATGAGAATGCCGGGATCAAAGATAATGTCTTCACTCCCGAAAGAGTGAAGAACAGGATAGGGAACAGAATATATGAAGAAAAGAAAGAAAGTCATGATGAAAATCATGATTAACTCCTCATCCTCAATAGGAGAATTCATTGGTTCATGAATCTCCTCATTTAAGCTCGTTTGATCAAGACATATTATGGGTATGTCTAGATCAAAATAGAAACTATCATACTCCGGTGGAGATATGATATGAGTGAGTTCAAAGGAGAACTCCTCGTAAAGAGAATCATTCACAAGATGTAAATTCGTGAACTCATGTTCCTTTGTGGACTCATCACAATCCTTAATCTGAATATCAAAGAGTGGATTATCAGAAATCAAAGTGAATTCGGATTTGAATTCATATAGAGGATTGGTGAGAGTAGTTTTGAATGCTTCAGGAACAAGGGGATGTAAATCTGTGAATTCTTGTTCCGCTGTGAACTCATCACAATCCTCATTCTGAATATCAAAGATTTGATTATCAGAAACCAAAGTGAATTCAGATTCGAATTCATATAGAGGATTAGTGAGAGTAGTCTCGATTGCTTCGGGAACAAAATGATTATCATTTTCTTCTTCTGAGTTGACAAGCTCAGAAGGTAATTCCTCCACATAACTGATGTCTCCAGAAGATAAAGAATTTTTATCAGTATGTGAAGTACTAAGCTCGATGTTGGGATTATAGTTTAAAAGATTTTTAGTTTCTCCCATATCGGCTTCAAAATCAAGAATATCATCATTACTGCCAGATAGAAGTGGAATGATGTGAGTGAGTTCCTCTGTTAAATCCTCATGAAGAGAATCAACATCAGAATGAGGCAGTGATGCCTCAACATACTCAATGTCTCCATAAGATATACAATCATTACTGGAATTAGAGACATTCTCAATTTGATCATTTGGATTATCAGGGTGGGCAGGAATATCACACATATGATCAAGAATTCCCTGTGACTCTCTCGGGATTGAGACAAGGTTCTCAACACTAGACTTTATGAATTCGTCCGATTCCTTTGCAAGAACAGTGTCAAGATGCTCGTCCCCCATGTTCAGAGAGTGAGTGGGAACCTCGGGTGTGATAACAGACTCAGGGAGATAAGAAGGACTAGCAGTAATGGAGTCTACAAGTTCCATTATTTCTACTGCTGGTGATTCAGTTATATTCTTTTCTCCCTGTATATCCATGGAAGAAGTCTCAACTGATGAACTTGATGAGGTATCATCACTTTCATCATCTTCATCGAGAAGAGCAGCATTTTGAAATTTAGTACGTGTTATAGCTGCTTGTTCTAAGACTAGTAATTCTTCCATGCTTCTTTCGTCTCTAGCAGCATGTTTTTCAGCAAGTAATTCCGTGATAGATTTATCACGAGAATATTGAGTGAGTGGAAACTGTGGGGGTGTGAAAGTGTCAAAACCGGATGTATTAGAACTAGAACAATGTTCAGGTTTATAATACGGTTGACATTTAAAATCATCATGAGGACCCCCACAATGTACACAAGAAAAACTTGGTGCATTGTGAAACGACATATTAGCTAACTCCTCCTTAATGTTTTTAAGTTTTTCAAGAACCTCTAGACAAGGGTCTTGCTGGATATGAGGAGTTGCTTGGTTCATTTGGTACTGTGGAGGTGGTTCTTGAAACGAATAGTCGTAATTGTTACAAGGAAATGGATTCCTTGTTTGACAATCAGAACTAAAATGTGGACCTCCACAGTACTCACAACAGTAAAACTGTTGAGTCTGGCTTGGTGTATTTTGATACGAAGCATCATTGATATTTGGATAATATGATTCTTGCTCGTATGAATGTGATGGGTAGTTTAAAAAATTTGAGGAGTCGTTGTATGAGTTTTGATTAGGATCATAAGCAAATGAATTACTCGATCCACAAAACAAACAACTCCCGTTTTGAATATCATTACCACATTGTACACATGTACACCAACGACATGGAAAACCGAAAAGAGGCTCACCACAACCGTCACAAGGGACAAAAACTGGAGGTGGGACAAGTGGTGTGCTCTTAGAGCTAGGAATTTCCACCACTTCCGTTATGGTCTCGGGTTTTGGTTCTTGATAAACGTGAAGGTTGGGTAAATCGTTCTTTTCAGTCACTGCCCTAAGCTCTGTACGTTTGCTTGACAAACTTTTAATCGTAAACCGTGAAAGATCAGGATTGATTCTTGAAGGTTTAGGAGCATTTGTGAGCTCAGGTTTTTTGACAACCGTGGTTTGGACGTATTTAGCACCTCCATCGTCAGAGGAAAGTACAAGGTCCTTTGTCACCTCGGTTTCTCGTTCCATTTCCCTCACTGGAGAGGGAATATGAATCGATGGTCTATCATAATCAACATGACACCTCGATATTTTTGACAAGGCCACAAGTTTCTCAACTTTGCTTTTACAGGCCCTTTGTTTAAAGAAATCGTCATCGAGAGATGCCATTAGAATCAATTATGAGATAAGTGGAAGAAGGTAGAATCAAAGGGTTTTGGGGATGAGAAATGAAGAATCAAATAGGTAAGGGTGTAAAGGTGTGTATTTTTGTGTTTTGTTTTATAAAAATATGGATAAAAGATGGTAAATATACAATGGATGTGTATTCAGGTTTACTAATACGCAAAATCGTTTAGAATAAGCGCACAACCTCCCCGGCAGCGGCGCCAAATTTTGATTCGCCTCAAACAGTCAACTAAGTTTACCAGGTGATGGTCAACCAAGTCAAACGTCTAAAACAAATGCTTCCGAGGAATACAGTGTTTTCCCGGGTCGTAAGTCCCAACGAGGTGTGCGATGTGATATTATAAACGAATCTGTGATTAGTGAATGTGAACAGGTAAGGGTATAAGTGTGTGTGTGTGATTAACTAGGGTTTTATAACTTAAAATAACTTAAATAAGCTAATGGAATGATTACGTGAAAACTAGGTATTTAAAAACGTACACCAATTTAAAATCAAACGCGATTGCGTACTGAGAAAAAGGTGAGTTTTAAGAAAAATAAACTACAAGGGTTAAAAATGAAAATTCTATAAACTTAACCTTAAAATAAAATTAAATTAAAAAGAAAACTATTTTTTTAGAATATTATATTATTTATTATTAATTATTTAATTAATAACTATTTAACTATTTAATTAAAACTAATTTAATTAAAACTAAAAATGATAAACACTACAATTTAAACTAAAAACTTATAAAAATATTTTCTAAACCTAAAATAGAACTTGAAGAAAGTATAAAAAATAAAAATAAATCTTTTTGTCTTTTTATGAATTTTCTATTAATTAAAAACTATTTATATTATTTAAACTATTTAAACTATTTTAAATTACAAATATTATTAAACTAACTTAGAAAATTATGAAAATTTTTATAAATCTAATTAACCATCATAGGAATCCTAAAAAATTATAAAAACTTTATTTTATATATTTTTAAACTAGTTTACTATTTATTATTCTATTTATTATTTAATATCTAATTAAACTATTTAAATTATAAAAACTATTAAATGAACAGTAAAAATTCTAGAAAAATTACTAAAATTATATTATGACTTATAAAAGCTATAAAAAATATAAAAACTAGGTGTTGCTATATAAAAATTAATTATGCTATTTAAAATTTATTTATTGATTAATTACTAATAAAACTATTATTAATTCTAATTAATATCAAATGATATTATAAAAACCTAAGAAAATTATTTAAATTACTTTAATATATAAGGAAATTAATAAAAATATAAAAATACAGATTACTTAATAAAAATATAAAAATGAAAATTAAAATTAAATTAAATTAAATAGAAACTATCACTTAATTTTATATTGTTTTTCTTGGATTTTTCTTTTACAAAACTTTATTATACATAAAAACAACTAACTTTAACAAAAACAAATATTTAATAAGCTAATAATAAGCTGTGTATAAGCTAAGAAGCAAAACAGTTGACTATTGTTGACTTTGATGAGAAATAAGCTCAAATGAGCTTATGTGGGACCCACCTTGGTATATTCTGGTACTTATAAGTTAATTGGACTTGTCAAAACTTAAAATGATCAAATAAGCTCAGTAGATAAGCTGATAAGCTCAAATAAGCTAATCCAAAACTTAATGTGAATACAGAATAGGGACAAGGTTTAGGGCTTATTCTAGGTGGGGTCCACTGAGGTACAGGTCAAACCTATGGTCAATCTAGGATCTCTACTAGGAGGGGGGTTGGGAAAAGCTGATTAGATGTGGTGGGGCCCACTGTGGTGGTCACAAAACCACCACAAAGTGGTGGTGATGGTTGATTGACCTGCTGCACAGGGGAGGTTATCTCCCTGCAGCTGACTTAGATGGTGAGTGGGGCCCACAAATAAATTCACAAAAATGAAGTGATGATGGGAATCAAGAGCTGAGATGGTAGGCTTGAAATCCTAAAAATATCAAAGCTTGAATACTTAAACTAAATTCTATAAAAATCACCCAATATTTGAGATTTTCTGGAATTGTAACTTTTGACTTTTTGAAAAACTTACCTAGTTTGACTTTTACCAAATTCTAATCACTACTACTGATTGATTAAACTGTATTAAGCTACAAGAGACCTAATTTAATCTAAAACTACAAGATATGAGCTAATGGTTGGGTTTATGGACCCTAAATCCTTGACAGTTAACTGTCAAGGAAATTGGTTTTGGATTTTGACTTTTTAACTTATGAACCCTCAATTTTATGACTGATATGATATACCTAAACCTAATGTGATATGTTTAGAGCAGAAACAACAACAAAATATATCTTGAACACCTATGAGTAGCATGAACCAAACACCCCTATATTGCACTGTTTCACTAATTTTAAAAGCTAAATAACAATTTAAACCATAAGTTTAACTAGTTACTGTTTAATAAGCTAAAACCAACTCAGATGAGCACAAATAAACAGCCAATTGCACAAAGTAATCTAAGTACCTAATGTAAGAAAAAGTGAATAAGAAAAAATCTTACTTGAAGTCCAAGCCTCAACTGATGAACCATGAACAATGATCACTTCCTATTGGATTCCCATAAATCCTCTAACCCAGAAGCAATCCAATTCACACCCTGCTCAGCTTTAATCTTTCTTCAAACAATATTTTTTATTTTCTATTTATTATGAATTTTTATGTTTTTTTAACTAAACTGAATTAAGAGTCCACTAAATGGTACTAAAGCTTCAACAAGCTTATATGAGACTGAAATGAGCTAAATGAATCAAGAAACAATAACAATTAACAACATTCAAGTGAAAATGTCAATTTCACTTGAATTTGCTAACTTTGAATTTAAATTGAGAAACTGAACTGAGATACTTAAACATAAACTTTCATTAACATTAAAAACGTAATACAACTTGTAATTAAGACTGAATTTAAAAGGTTCAAGATAGAAAATTAAATTTACACTACGAAGTGGTCTAAAATATTGACAATCTTTTTTTCTTGGTCTTCATTTCTTTAAATAGATATCCACTTAGCTTAACTGAACCTTCCTGAGCAAATCCCATCAAGAATCTCAGCTGTTGGATGAGTCAAAGACATCTTGGCCGTTTAAAAACACTTTTGGCGCCAAATTCCTATAAAGCAGTTGTGGGTAGTTTTGCTGCAATTAATGCTTCTTGTTTGTAGTATAGGTGGAGGGGACAAGTCATGGTGATTTTTGTGGAGTTTGAAACCAAGTGGTGAGACTTTGAGGTGAAATCTATGGGCAGAGGTGGTTTTGAGGTGAAATTGGTGTGGGAAAGCATTAACTGCTAAGTGGCTAGGGTTGTGAGGTGAAAGGTGATGGTGGGGAGAGTAGGTAACAGCTGGGGGTGTAGGTGTAAAGGTGGAGAGGTGGAGTGTTGAAGTGTTGCAGTGAGGTGGATGTGAAGAGGTGGAGGGGATGAGGTGTGGTCAAAACGGGTCAACGACCCTTTTTATTATAAGAGGGTGCATTGGGTTTTTGCTTTGGTGGGCTGGGAAACAAGAACAGGCCCAAGGAACTAAAAAAGGGTGGGCTAGGATTAGGTATTGGATTGGATTGGATGGGGTTTAATAACAAAAAATGGGGTCCGGTTGGTTTTTAACTTACAAAATCACAAGGACCAAAAATGTAATTTGGCAAAAGTTGAAGGGCTGAGTTTGGTATTTATCCATAATTATCAAAAGGATTTAATTTGTCATATGTGAATAGTACAAGGGCGTTTTTGATATTTTTAATTTTTTAAATACCCGGGGACTAAAACTGACAATTTACCAAACTTGAGGGACTAAATGTGTAATTTATTCAAAACTTTCTTCCAGGGACTAAAAGTGAAAATTATGAATTCCCTAGGACCCTTAATGATAATTTTCCCATTTTGAACACCCAGGGACTGAAACTGTCAAGTTTGAAACTTTGAGGGACCTGTTTTGCCAAACTGTGAAACTTCAGGGACCAATCATGTAAATTCACCAAACTTATCACCAAGGACCATTCCTGCAAAAGATTATTAGTATAAGGACCAAAATTGCTTTTCTCAAAGTTTTTACATCCCAGGGACCATTTCTGTCAATTTCCAAAGTACAGGGACTAAACTTGTAATTTTGTGAAACTTTGCACCAAAGGACTAAATATGTAACTTTATGATTAAAAAGGACCTTTGGTGACATTTTCATGTTTTTAGAATAACCAGGGACTAGTTTTGATAATTTATGAAACTTGAGGGACTGAAACTGCCAACTATGCAAACTTTGTACGTTTTTAATCTGTTTTTGCATATTTTGCATTTAAAACATATAAAACACATCTTTAAGATATTTAAAGTATTTTGATACATATTTGAGTGTTTTTGTATGTTTTGGCAGTTCAGATTAGTATAAAATGATGAGTATTTAGACACTCATCAATTTGCAGCAAACAAAAGTATTTGCTTTCATAGTTTCTTGAAAAAAATAGTATGTGTTTTAACTTGTTTAACATCTTTAACCACCCATCAAAGTAAATGATGACAGAGTATATTACTAGTTTAACATCTTTGATCCTTTGTTGGTTTGACTACAGGAAATGATGACAAGAGTATTCAGAGCAAACCGGCCTTCTAAAGTTTGATTGAGTATCTCATTTTACTAGTACTACAGGACAAAATTGGGTATTAAGTACATTTAATGTTGGATTATGATTTCTATATGATTCTGATTTCTGGATAATCAGCCTTTTAAAGTTCTGATTCTGTGTATGGTTTCTGGATAATCAGCCTTCTAAAGTTCTGATTTTGTATGATATTTTGGCATTGGAAGTTCTAATTTCGGTATGATATTCTGGTATTGGAAGTTTGTGTATATCATGACATAACCTTTGTGTAGACAAAGATATGAACTTTTCCTGTCACTTATAGACAGATTATGTTTCAGGAAGGTGTGTCACCATAGACCTTTACCATCGGAACTTTTGCTGACACTTATCATATGTGAAGGAGAAGCTAATTTATCTTTGGTGACACTTTTTTATACTTTTCCTGACACTTTTTGTCTGTCAGCAAACGCAGTATATCTTGTAGTGAGTGCATATTCGAAATTTTATTGTTTCTGTTAATGGTTTATTAAACGTTGACACATACAACCTATTTATACTAAATCAAGATATAGACCCTACATTTCAATATCATACATCTCACCTTTGTTGTTGCTAAAAGTCATAGGTCGATAATGGGTACATTGGGTTTTGACATGTGAGGTTTATGCTCAATTCAAAATTGTTTAAATAGTTTCGGGGTCAGGCGGGGCGGCTTATCCGCCAACTTCTAATGTTTTCTTTCCAGTTTCATAATATTAAATAGTCCGATATAACAAAATTCATACGGGGTATGTAACTAGTGTCAACATATAGTGTAATTTGTAAACTCTCTAGGAACTTGATATGTTAAATTTTATGGAGCTTAGTATCTTTAACTAACTTGTCACGCTAGTCGTCAGTTGTTTTCTACATTGCTTCTAGTTTAGTCACATATTTTTCATGTTCCTGTGCTAGCTCAAGCTTTTTCCCTGCATGATCCTCTTTATTAAACATGATCGTCAGCGATAAATCATCAAAGTTATCAAGCATGTTTGCCCGACTATCATCTACAATACTATCAGAATTATTAGATCCTACTAGAGATGGTACTTATCCATGAAAAACATATAAATGATAGTTATCTACCACTCCTCATCTTTTTATATGATTGAATATTTCATCTCTATGAAACCAGTAACAGTTTTTACATCCTTTGTAAGGAAAACAATTTTGATTTCCTTTGTAAGGCTGGCTTAGCAAAAGAATCATTAAGGAAGTCAATAATTCCAATTTCAAAATAACGCAACTGTTTAACGAATTTCAAACGGTGTCTCTAATGATTTTAATGTCCTGAAGTTAATAGAGAAATGTAATTGGTTTACCTTTGTTTGAGTATTAGCAGTTTTCATGGGTATAGTTTTGGATTTTAAACATGGTGCACGTAAATGATTATGGACAAAGTAGATGATCAATGATGAGTGTGTAAATACTCATCATTTCTGTTACATATAAGCTGCAAAAACATATGAAAACACACAGGAATGCCTTGAAATATATAAAATTATCCCTGGATTGTGTTTTTATGCATAAGGATTGAAAACTGATGAAAAACAAAACATTTCACATAATTTACAGTTTCAGTCCCTGAACTTTGGAAAATTGGCAAAACTAGTCCCTGGTAAATCAAAACTTGTACAAATGTCATAAAAGGTCCTTGGAATTCATAAGTTGTCAAGAAAAGTCCTTTAAAGTTTAAAAATGGCAAAATGACAACTTTGGTCCCTCAACTTTTGAAAAGTGTCAAATTTAGTCCCTGGGTGTTTAAAAATGGAAAATTATCAAACTACACCCTTGTACTATTCTAAAAAGACAAAATTGGTCCTTATGATAACTTTTGAGAAGATACAAATTCAACCCTTCAAAAATCAGAAAATTACAGTTTTGGTCCCTGGAGTTTGTGGAATTGGCAGAATTGGTCCCTGAGTTTTAAAATGATAAAATTTATACTTGTGGTCCTTATACTAATGGTTTATTGCAGGTTTAGTCCTTAATTGAACTTTGGAAAAATCACAAACAAAACCCTCATCTTTTACCAAATTACATTTTTGGTCCTTGTATCTTAAAAACCAAACCGGACCCTTTGTATTAGTTACAAACCCAAACCAAATCCAATCCCTTAAATAAATAAAACCCAAAAACCACCCCAGCCCACTCACACCTAGGCCCAGTCCACCCACAGCCCACCCCTTAGTTAAATAAGCCGGGTCAAACAAAGTCAAACACCACCCCGTATTCCCTTCTTCCCCAAAAACCACCACCACTGCTCACTCACCTCACCCCCAGCCTCCTTCTCCAATACCACCATGGTTTTGTACACACACCTCACCAGCTGGCCTATCCACCTCATTTCCCAACACCATCATTTCACCCCACTTTAGCATTAAATGCTTTCTCCACCATTTTCACTCAACCTCCATACTTACAGCCTGTATAATGATCAAAACTCACCCATAGTCCACCCTTGTTATCCTAAGCTGTCTCCTACACCTCCTAATGCTCCCAAGAAGCTTTAATTGAAACTAAACTGCTTCTATCCACGTGTTTGAATATTGGCGCCAAAATGCCAAATGGACGGTTTTGATGATTGAAGCTAAATCAAAGGCTGAAAAGTGGTGGGAAGTCTTCAGAGATACATGGGGAGTCTCAAAAGGCTATAAAGTAAAAGAAAGAAGCAATGTTAAGGAATATCTAGTTTAATTTATAAAAATGTATGTCGATTAGTTAATCTTTTAAATTCCTTTGTATCTTTAAGCTTTTCTAGTGGTATTTCTTGAACTTCAGTGTATTCTAAACCTTTGGCAATAATAAATTTCAAGCTTTCTTTATGATTCTCAGTATATGCAATTTCCTTTTATATCAAAAATCTCAAATAGCTTGATTGTTGTTTCTAGCTGTGATTCTAGACTCATTTAGTTCATATAAGCTCTAAGAAAGCTTCTGAAGGCTTTGAGTAACTTTAAAAAGTGAGTGTAGTAATAAAACTCAAAAATAAATAAAAATCAAGAAAAATAAATAGAAAATAAAAAATTCAATGAAGAAGATGATCAAGGCTTGGAGCAAAGCTATTCTGGATTGCTTTGGTATTAGTGCTTAGTGGTAAGCATATAAGTGTGGTACTCAGTCCTTGGTTCTCAGATTTTGGCTTTAACTCAAGTTGTAAGCTTATCTCTTGATTTTTGCCATTTACTTTTTAGTTGTTAATCTAGTATAACTTCTCTTGTTTCCTGCTTATTTGATATTGGTTAGTAATAATCAAGTGTTAAATTAGTAGGTTGTTAATTGAAAATCATAGTTAATAGTTGTTAAAAGTTAGACAGTTAAAATAGTGTATTAGTGATTAATAGTTATAAGTTGTTAATTGCTGTGTTCTTGTGTTAATCTGATCTTATATAATCATAATCAAGTGGTTAAATTCAGTCTCATGTTCTAAATCAGTGTTATACAACACTAATCAAAAGAATACCCTTGCTAAGGTGTGTTTGGATCAAGCTGTTTCACTAGGTATATGCATGATATTGTTGTTAATTCTTGTTTGTGCATGTTTATTCAGATCATACTAGTCCATTTCAGTCATAATAAGTAGGTCTCAGCAGTTAAAAAAGTCAAATTAGTTTGTAATCTTCCCTATCTGTTAACTGTTAGTGTAAATCAGTCCAAATCTTCATATTAGCTGTATAAGTGGTTAGGTTAACTTATTTTAATCTTATTACACCTTAATACAACAAATAAAATTAACTAGGATTAATCAAAACTCATAAAAGTCAACTTCTCAAGTTTTACTTAAAAGTCAAAATGTATATGTTCAGATTTTAACCAAAGTTGCAAGAATTATTCTGATTTTTGTGTTTTGTTTTAGGGTTTGAAACTTCTTGGGTAGTTAATCTACCAGCTAAACTTTAGATTTCCATTGTTTATATTTTTGTGAAATTTATTTGTGGACCAAATTGCCCTTTGAATTGGACTGCAGGGCAAGGTCTTGCCCTGTGCACAGTTGTGGTATCTGATTTCATAAGCTCCTAGCTTGTTCAAAAGTGCTTGTTAGTTATAGATTGTTGTTGATTTGTGTAGCCTACCTAACTAGCTTGTTGTGTGATTAATTGTTTTTCCAATATTTGCTTATTGAGATTGCTTAATCTTGTGCTATCCAAATAACTTAACCACTGATCACTCAGTGTACACAAGCAACATCACAAGCTCATCATAAGCTCATCACTGAGCTTTGGCTTGTGATCTAAGGCTTTTTAAGAAGCTAAGCAGTCCATTAATCAATTTCAAGCTTTAAATTACCATTACTAACCCTTTAACTAGGGCTGCACATCAGCTTTAACTTGTTCATTCACTCAGTTCTCTGAGTGACCCAGTCAAACCACCCAACTTCATAAGCTACCCAGTGCTACCCATTGGTCAAGCTTTGCTATTTTGGAATCCTTACCAGCCCATCTTAACACTTCAGCATTCAATAAGTCCTTTTAAGCTTATTTCATAAGCTCAATTTGATCATCTTGGTTGTCTGTTAAGGGTGTTTGGATCTCAGTTTATTGGAAATACTCATAAGCTTATTACAAGCTTATTAGCCAAATCCAGTGAACACACTTGTTCATTTTTGTTAATATAATATATATACATAGTTTTTATTCTTTTGTTTTCTTTATTAAGCTTGTTTAAAGCTTGTACCAAGCTCATAAGCTTGTATCACTCACTCAGTTAACTGAGTGAAAACCAGCTTGGACCCCTCACTTCCCAAGCTCATTCTGAGCTTATCAGTGGGTCCTACACCCTAAATCCTAGTTCTTCTAACCCCCCTCCTACCAAGGTTCATCCTTTGACCCTTTGGTTGACCTGTACACCACTGGACCCCACCTAGAATTGCACCCAAACCTTGTCCCATTTCTGACCCAGAACCAAATAAGCAAACAGCTTATTGTGGTCTTGTGGCTTATCCATTGAGCTTATATCATCAAGTCTAGCTTATTAAAGTCCAATTAACTTAGGTGAATCAGATTTTACCCTTGTGGACCCCACATAAGCTCATTTGAGCTCATTTCTTTGTTTGGTCAAACCTAGTCAAACTGTTTGGGTAATAAGCACTCTCAGTGCTTATTTTTGATTTCTAAATTATTTGTCTTTGTAAAAGTTTGATATTTTAAGTATTTTATTAGATTTGTAAAAGAAAAACAAGAAAAAACCAAACTTAATTATAGTGATAGCTTCTATTTAATAGAAATTATCTATTTAATTTTCCTTTTTAGCTTATTTATAAGCACTTCTGCTATTTTACATTTTTATTAAATCTCTTATATATTAAAGTAATTTTATAAATTTTTCCAGAATTTTCTTTTGTCATCTAGTGTTATTTAAAATTAATATTAGTTTATTTAATAATTAAATAATAAATAAGAATTAAATAGCATAATATATTTTTATAAGGTAATACTTATATTTTATATTTTTCCTAGCTTCTATAAGTCATAAAATAATTTTAAAAATTTTCTTGTGATTTATACTGTTCATTTACTAGTTTTTATAATTTAATTATTTTAATTAGATATTAATTAATAATTAGAATAATAATTAGTAGGTTAAATTAAAAATACATAAAATAAAGTTTTTATAATTTTTTAGGATTCCCATGATGGTTAATTAGATATATAAAATTTTTCATAATTATCTAAGTCTTTTTAGTAATTTTAAATAAGTTAATCAATATAATTAGTTAAATAATAATTAAATAATAAATAATTAATAATAAATAGATAAATAGTGTGAAAAATATAATTTTAATTTTAAAATAAGTTTGATAATATTTTAGATTTTTAGAAAAATATAATTTTAATTTTTTAGACTTATTTTACATTTTCATATTTGATAGTTAATTATTAGATAATTAATAAATAGTTATTAAATAAAAATAATTAATTAAATAGTTTTTAATTATAAAATAAATATTTTAAATTTATTTAATTTGCATTTAAGCCCCTAAGGCTTATAAAATCCTACTATAAGTAAATTTGTTTTTGTTTACGTTTAATTAATAAACATTTACGTTTGTTAGTCCCTTTTTCACGTGTACTTATCTGATTTCACGTATTAGTTGATATAGCTTATTAAAACTATTTTCTCTTATATTTCAGTAGTACAAATCACTTAAACCCTTTTCCTGTTCAATTCACCTGATCTTAAAGTCGTTTTATTTCAGATTTCACATCTCGTTGGGATCTAACGATCCGGGGAAACACTAAACTCACCGGAGTATTGGTTTAGGCTGTCTGACTTGTTGACCATAACTTGGTTAATATTATCTGACTGTCTAGAGCCAATCAAAATTTGGCGCCGCTGCCGGGGAGGTGTGCTGCGTATTACGACTTTTTGAAATATCTGTGAGTTTGCATTTTCACCCTTTGTTATATATCATCTTTTTGTTCATATTTTATTTTCTATTTGTAAATTTCCCGTCACTCTAAATATTCTTAGAGTCGTCTCTAGTGCATGCGCACTCGTTCTTCTAGGTCCACAAGCCCTTTACGTGAGCTTGTCAGAATTCCTCGAAGACGCCGTAGACGTTCTGCCCCAACAGCCGTATCTGAGGAACGTGCTGTTTCACCGAAGAAAGTTATCATGGCGGAAGACCGTCCGATGAATGAGCTTCTCCAAGCACCCATTGAGGGTTACGGAGACGCTATTGTTGTCCCAGCCATCGTGGCTGAATACTTTGAGCTCAAAACCGGGTTACTAAATCTAGTGACTTCAAGCCAATTTTATGGTTTTGAGAGGGATGATCCCCATGCTCATATTCAATGGTTTAATAAAATCACTTCAACCATCAAATACAAGAACGTCCCTTCCGAAGCAGTTAAACTTCTTCTTTTCCCATTTTCTCTTGAGGGAGCAGCCCGAATTTGGCTGGAAAAACAACCTCCTCGTTCAATACACTCATGGGAAGATTTAGTTACCAAATTTGTAAACGAATTTTTTCCCCCGTCCAGAACGACAAGTCTTAAAAATGAAATCATCAAATTTACTCAAAGGTTTGATGAATCGTTTGGTGACGCATGGGATCGTTTCAAAGAATTGCTTCATCGATGTCCTCATCATGGTTTCACTGAATTGATGCAAATTGACACGTTTTATAATGGAGTGAGTCAATCTGACCAAGATTCTCTCAATGCCTCCGCGGGAGGTAATTTTTTGAGCAAAACCACAAAAGAAGCTTTAGAAATCATTGAAAATAAGTCCAAAGTCCGCACTACACGCACAAAGCCATATAACTCCCAAGTGAGTGCTGGTCCTTCCTCTTCATCACCCGTGAGTACTTCTAGCACCGATGCTAAGATAGATAAACTCACGGACGCAATTCAAGCTTTGGTTCTCTCAAGCCAGAAAAAAGTCACTTTCACACAAAATCCTTCACATGCTGAAGTTAAAAAAGTGGAAGTTTGTGTCACTTGTGGTGGCCCACATGCTTACTACAATTGTACTGCCACCGATGGTAGTCCTTTTGAAGCCAATGCCCTAGCCGGTACTACAAATCAGGGAGGTAATCAATATCGTCCTCAAATGGAACCAAGTTACCGTGCTAACACACATATGGGACCACCCGGGTTTAACCAAAACCCAAATTTGCAAAACAGAAACCAGAACCAACCCAGAATGAACCAAGGTTATCAAAACCAAGGGAATTTCAATCCTGGACAGAATCAAGGTTTCCACAATCAAGGAAACTTTAACAGAAACAATTTCAACCCCGGAAATCATTTTCAGGGAAATGGTAATCCAAATCAAGGGAATTTTCAGCCACAACAAGGTTATAATCAAAATAACCGTGTCCAAAATTTCCCTAACCAAACACAAGCCATTCTCCCAGCTCCACAACCATCATCCGATGAGTTGTTAAAGCAGTTCATGAAAACTCAAGAAGAGACAAACAGGTTGTTGGTCAGCCAGATTTCTGAAATTAAGAAATCTTTAAATGAACAACCCTCGGGCTCTGGAAAACTTCCGAGCAACACGATCGCAAACCCGAGGGGCGATGCAAAGGCGATCACGACCAGGAGCGGAGTTTCATATGATGGACCTACTGTTCCCACTACCCCTTCTACTTCTTCTCCCAAGGTAGTGGAAAATAACGTCGAGGTAAATAAGGACGAAGTACTTCCTACTCATAAGGGAGGTACCCAAGACGTCCCACCTCATGTTGTCCCGAAACCCAAACCAAAACCTAGAGTTGTTTTTGAACCAAATGATATTCCAGTTGAAACACCTCAGTCCAGACCTTCTACCTCCTCTATTCCTTACCCCTCACGCTTGAGTGAACAAAAGCTCCGTGAAAAAGCTAGTCACCAGATGGATAAATTCTTTCAAATCTTCCAAGATTTGCATTTTGACATTAGCTTTGCGGATGCTATTATTCTGATGCCCAAATTTGCATCGACAATCAAACACTTGTTAAGCAACAAGGAGAAACTGTTTGAAATGGCAAAGACTCCCTTGAATGAGAACTGCTCGGCAGTTCTTTTAAAGAAGCTTCCCGAGAAGCTGGGAGATCCTGGAAAATTTCTAATACCATGTGTATTTCCGGGAATGGTTGATTGCTATGCCTTGGCCGATCTTGGTGCAAGTATCAACCTAATGCCGTACTCAGTTTGGAAGAAACTTTCTCTTCCTGATCTTACTCCTACCTGCATGACTTTAGAGCTTGCAGACCGATGGATATCTCGTCCTCTCGGCATTGCCGAGGACGTGTTTGTGAAAGTAGGAGAATTTCATCTCCCCGCTGACTTTGTAGTGGTTGATTTCGATGCCGATCAAAGGGTCCCTCTCATTGTTGGGAGGGGTTTCCTTAGAACGGGCCGTGCTCTTATCGATGTATTTGAGCAAGAAATCACTCTTCGTGTGGGTAATGAAGCTGTTACATTTAACCTCGATCAAACCTCGAGGTACTCCTCCAATTATGATTCTGAAGCAGTTAATCAAATAGATATCATAGACATTGCTTCTGAGGAGTACTCTCAAGAGTTTCTTGGTTATTCTCATAATTCTGTGAGTGGGGATGCCACTCCATCATCTGAACCTATCATTTCCGACTCTTCCCCTTCTCTCACTCCGTTTGAGGGAAGTGATTTCCTTTTGGAAGAGGTCGAGGCTTTTCTCAAAAGTGATTCAGTTCCATTGGGAATTGATAACACTGAGATTGATCTGGAGGGAGATATTCTTCTCCTTGAGAGATTGCTAAATCAAGACAATTCTCCTCCACTCCCTCCCGTACAACTTCATAATCAGGAAATCAAATATGTTGAGGAAACTGATGATTTTCCTGAGGTCGAACTCAAGGACTTACCTCCTCATCTTGAATACGCATTCTTGGAGGGTGATGATAAATTGCCCGTCATTATTGCTAAAGGTTTAAGTGTTGAGGAGAAGAGTGCTCTCATAAAGGTCTTGAAGTCAAACAAGTAAGCAATTGCTTGGAAACTCTCCGATATTAAGGGTATTAACCCAGATTTTTGTACACACAAAATCTTGATGGAGGATGACTTCAAGCCTGCAGTGCAACACCAAAGAAGGGTGAATCCAAAAATCCATGATGTGATTAAACAAGAGGTTCTTAAACTTCTTGATGCAGGATTGATTTACCCTATCTCTGATAGTCCATGGGTTAGTCCCATTCATTGCGTTCCAAAAAAGGGTGGCATTACTGTTGTCACTAATGAGGAAAATGAGTTGATACCAACTCTGTCACAACTCGTAATTTCCGATCATTTTCCAAACCTCGACAAGTTACTATTCATCATTTACTATTCATCGATCACTATTCATCGTTTTTGAGGTCAATTTGACATTCCGAGACATATTCAGAAATTTTACTATTCACTTGACACTATTCATTTCCGAGAGAAAACCACTATTCACGTGCATTATTCATGTCATCGTAAATTTTGTTTACGAGTGTTCAAATTCGCGTAACCGTATTGGTTCAGGAGCGAATTCATGCATTATTGTCAGGGACATTTCATACGGACTAGAAATAGTCGACATATCATTATTACGGCACTTGCATACTATTCCACTCGTAGGATAATTAAATTTATACTTTTGGTACGATTAACGATTTACGTACGTTTATTTTAAATAAACGCTAATACGCGAACTATAAAAGTGTCTAACATGTCCGACACTCCCGATTTTGATCCTAATACGTTTTTATACTCATTTCTATCATATAAAAACTATAATATTAATTTACCCGGTATTTTGGAAATTTAACTAATACGTATCGTACGTTTAACTTAATAACGACGGTTTTCACCAAAATTAAACAATAATCACCCTAACTCTCCGTACTTGTACCCGACTTATTTTTACAACTTTTATAACTTTATTACGTCCCGAATAACTTCAACAAAACTTATTTTTAACAAACCCGGTACCCGATTAAACCTTAAACCTAAACCTAACCTAACTATACTTAACTACTAACACAAATTTTTACTAACTAACTACCCAACATTTTCCCCTTTTCCCTCCCCAAAACCGGCCTACCCCCCCCTAAAGGTCTTCCAACTTTAATTACCTCACCAAACCTATTAATTGTCCACCAAACTTTTGTCCAAGTATATATTAAACTTTCTTACTCATTTTCACATAAAAATCACTTTTTACTTCACTTAGCAAACTTTTTCTCTCTTTTCTTTGGTGTTTTGGTTCGATTTGGGATAAACAAGGAGCAAGGAGGAAAAATTTTACAAGATCATTTCATAAACTAGTTAGTATAATCATCCTTGTTAGAGTTTTGAAATAAAAACTCAAGGATTAGTAAGCTTTTCATCATCTAAACTCTCTAAACCATCAAGTAAGTATACAAACTCATTTTTATGATTTTTACAAGTTATTATTATGTTCATATAATTTTCTTACAAGATCTTTTACATGCATCATCTTGTACCACTTCATTTTTGTATATTTTAACTTTGAAGCCCTAGAAATGGAAGCATATGAAACTCTTGTTAGACCTAGTGGTTTGATGATATTTAAGGACCCATGACACCCTAAGAAGGTGTATGGTAGGATTAGATTAGTCTTGTGGTGTTTGAAAGTGGATGGATGGATGTTGGAACTAGTTTAGAGACTTGGAAATGATTTTTGAAACTTTTGAAATACCTACTGTCCTTATTTTAAATTCGTGGGAAAATCAGTGGATGATGACTAAGTTTTGACCAAAGATTTAGAAAATACATTCAAAAACGAAACTTTAGGCGAAAGAACGGATTAAAACGAGTTTATAACGAAGGAGTTATGATTTTTGCAAACTTAACGACGAAAACTACTTTTCCAGAAAACTGCTTGCTGTTGGGCAGAATACGATGGGTATTTTGAAGCATTAAACGTAACTTAAAAGAGCCGAGTTATCTAAAATATACTAGTATACACAAAGACGAATCCGTGGACATAAAGAACAAGGAAAACGAGCCTAAAACGACAAAGTTATACCCATTCTAACATCGTCAAACTATATATATATATATATATATATGGATACAAATAAAAAATAATAATGTACGCGCTAAACGGTATATTTTCTGGTAAATATTACTAAGGACTATTTTCTTATCAAATGAATACGTATGACCCGAGATAATACTTATACGACTTAACGACATATTTCAAGGTTTTCAATACAAGGATTTAACGCTAACACTTTTTAACGAGATAGTACGACAAGTTATATACTCCTATATAAGGACTTATTTTCCTAAGTATGGAAACCATTTTTCTACGACGATAACTAGTATTTTCAAATTGCGAGTGGTATGAGTATCATGTGCATGTGCATTCATTTCATTACGGCTTGATCTAAGTTAGATCATGGTTATTCATTTAGGTTGCGGCTAGTACTCGCGCCTCATTGTCCCGACTACTTTCACCTCATTGCACTATCCTTGTACCATTATTTCGAGGTGAGTTCTCATAGCCCCGTTTTAATTCTATATTTTGATTTCAAATCCCACGGGGGAGAATATATTGCATTACTTGTTTTTGTGTACATGCCTAAGTATAAAAATTCATACATTGCTTAAGTTTCCTTATTACCACGTCTTGAAAAGTCCCCTTTTATTATCATGGACCGTTAATTTCTGGTACTAAGCGGGAGTGAGTGGATAGATCTATCGAGGGTGACGCCTCCATTCGTGTTTGGGTTGCTCCAAATGGAGCGAATGCATTTCATGTCTTTATTATTCGAGTGCCTGGTAAACACTCATTGGGGCCAAGTATCGTCTAGCTTCGGGGTCATGAGCTTAAGAGCCAATGTATATACTTTCCGGACATCCTAATTCATGGCATTACTTATGGCATTTGTACACTTGATTTTACTTATAAACCTATGATTATTCACCAACTTTATGTTGACCGTTTTTCGCAATGTATTTCTCAGGTTATTAAGGTAGCTCATGTGCATACATTTGGACCTTCATGGAGTCGCGGAGTCGACGCGTCTCACTATAATTTCTGCACTTATGAAACGTTTGATCTTGTTGAACTTATTTTAACTAAAATGGCAAACTCTTTTGGGACCTAAGCTTTGTAAACTCTGAATGTTTTAATGATCAAACGCTGTATTTTCTAAACGACACTTTAGGTCGTTCAATATAACTATAATAATGGTGCTATGACAGTCACCCCCAGGTATTCCATTCCGCTGCCATTCAGGTATTTTGGGGGTGTGACAGATTGGCATCAGAGCTAAGGTTATAGCGAACTAGGATGTATCTTGGACCCTAGACTATAACCACATCATCATAGCATCTCATCATTTCATCATAGGTGCATATTCACTATACATGTTGCTTTACCACACACTATACGAGTTATTCATACCCATACTAATTTATATATATATATATATATATATATATATATATATATATATATATATATATATATGATTATATTGACCTGGTTCACTAGTGACATGTCTTCAGATACCCACGCTGTTATCCTTTCGTCAGATTCCGACATTGAAGATGCCTTGTCATCTTCCACTACCATTATACCACCAGTTGCACGTACACCACCGTCAGTTACTTATTTCACTATTGGTCGTCCCATAGTGCGTACTTCAACTTTACCTCTTGGATATCGCGAGATAGCGCGAAAGAGGGTAGTATCCCATTCACTATTATCACCATTATCTCCTAACTCATCACTAGGATCTCATTGTCATCAATGTTATCCTCATCCTTTAGAATACCACCATTGTCATTTCCCTTTTCCATTTTCACTTGCCATAAATTAGATAACGCCTTGTGGATAATACCAAGAATTGCGGACTCAACAGGAACCTCCGCAATGTCAGGAAGTCTTTAGACTAGACTTATGTCTTTACTAGCTTTTACTATTATCCTAGCCACGAGAGGTGTGGCATAGTTCGAAGAAACTTGTAGTATTTTGATTGTTGTACAAACGGAATCATCAAGTATTGACTCTACTATATGGGAATGGTTGTGCTATCTATGATATTGGCCCATATAAACCGAAACCTTCATGTATTATATTCATGTGTTATGAATATGATGATTGTTATTACCGATAAATTCTCATGGACTCTCATGATTTGATGGAAATAGATTTAAGCAAACCACTCCAAGCATGACGCAAGCCGCTGTTGGACAATTCATTGCCAGGAACGCAACTACCGCCCCCACCAAGGAACTTACTCACGTGGAATTTATGGGTTGTAATCCCCCCTTCTTTAGCGGAAATGTAGACACAAAAGAATTTCTCAAATGGTTCGAAGAATTAGAAACAATCTTTCAAAGTGGTGACTGTCGTAAGGAAGACAAGGTTAAGTTCGCCACTTGCACTTTTCAGAAGCATGCCCAGAAATGGTGGACTAAGTATGTCCAGGTAGTAGGAGTTGATGCTGCTTACTCACACTCTTGGGAGAAACTAAAAAGGATGATGAGTTTGAAGTTCTGTGTGAAAAGCGAATTACAAGCAATTGAACAAGAAACACTAAACCTTACCATGGAAGGAAATGACGTTGTCAAGTATACTGCTTATTTTTATGATTTTGCTCGACTAGGCTCTGCAATGGATGAACCGGAAAGCAAGAGACTTGAAAGGTACGTAGGAGGACTACCTCCTGAAATTCGTAGGATGGTCATCGCATGTGAACCCAATACCATGTCTGAAGCTATCCAGATGGCAATCGAAACAAAGGAACTCATAGTTCGCGACAAGACATCGGGAGACAATAATAACAACAAGAGAAAAGAGGTCGGTAATCAGGATGCTAATGCTACTCAACGACCATTTAAGATACAACAAGTGGTGGAGACCTTTACTGCTGGGTCAAGCCAAAATAAAGGATATGTAGGTAAATTACCCGAGTGCAACAGGTGTCAGTTTCATCACAAAGGACGTTGCCCGGAACCATGTGGCAACTGCAAGAAAATCGGACACAAAGCCAAGGATTGCAAGACTCCCACCCTCACAAAGCATCAGGAACTCACGGTAATCTGCCGTGAATGTGGAGTAGTGGGACACTTCAAGAGTGAATGCCCGGTGTTGAGAGACCGGAACTGGAGGAAGCAGTTCATGTTTTAAAACCATAGTTCGTGCCCTCTAGGGTTGTACTTTCTTTTGGTACTTTCCATAAGTACGTTGATGTAACCTAGTTGTATTAAGCACTTTCCTATCCAATGTAATGACTATCTTTTGTTACCTCTATGATAACCATAACCTTCGTTTACTCCGCTTTCTATCCCAATCGTTCAATTTTCAATCGTTTCGTAACATTATGCCATTGTTTTATTAAGGATTTGACCGATTTCGTAATTGACGGATTAGTAGATTATTACCAATCCATAGCATTTACCCATGTATCCAATAAACCATTCAACGAGTTTTATTTCAAACTATTTTACTACCTTATGGGGAAATTGTTTTTACCGAATTTCTAAAATAAGTCGTTTTGTTACCGTACTATAAACTGATTTTTCCGATATTACGCCAAATATTTACTATTATTACGCGAAACAATTTTTATATTACTTTGAAAGGAAATGACTAGAATACCATTCTTCGAAACAAAACGTTGAACACCATCTAAAGCTTTTGAGAAAAATAATATTATTTTGATTAAATCAAGCATCGCATCATTAGTCCTCAACTATACATAGCCTGATCACCTATGTATACTTCAGGAAAGATTATGCCATGAAGGAAATAGTTACTTTATAAAGTATTGTTAATAACAATCTTCATCCAAAAGCGTTTTAAACAAATAAACTCTTTTATGAATATTTCTTTATGACAAATTTTCTCTGGATACTTACCCCACCTGTCACACACTTAGTCATTAAGTTAGACTTTCCATTTACTTCTTTAGGAGAGACTTCCCATATTAAGTACTAGGAGGATTCCTTGATACAAGAAAAACAATAAAAGGATTACGGAACTACTATACCTAGACTGAAAAAAAAAAAAAAAAAAAAAATTTATAACTCAACGACAATCTTAAGATACCAAGCGAACATCCGACTCACCATCTCTGACCTAGTTGTCCGATTTTATTATTCAAAGGTACTAGCTAGACTGAGCTACGGGATCAAACACATTGTGAAGGTACGCTAAGCAACACCATGGGGATAAACCAAGCCTCCTAACCGATACTGTAAAGTGTTTTGAGTTAACATGGTCTCATCCATATGCAAACTTCCCTGCAGTGAGTTTACGACAAGAATGATTGATTCGAATTATGGATATCGATATAGATTCCCCTAAAGCATTATGTTCTTTAGAACTTCTGGATAACCTCACCTATACGTCGAGAAAGGCATCAGACTCAAGAATATCTCCCCAGCTACATGTGAAGACAATACGGAAATTCATCGACATGGTATCAATTGAAACCCTCATATTGCCAACATGATAACAATTTCAACGATAAACCATCTCAGGACTTAAGTTGGTTGGATACCTAGACTTGTAGTTTTGTCGAATAATCGCCAATAGGCATTTTCTAATGTCAGGAACCGAAGGTTAGACACCTATGCATTTATGCGAATATTTCCGATCCTGCCATTTTATCCTTGCTAGTATTTTTACTTTTAAATGAAGTGGATTTCAAAATTTTGTCCATACAAATCACATATCTCGTGGAAAATAATTTTGAATTGCCTATTTTGAATAAATACGACCCTTTTTAGCCAGTATTTACTTGAACCATTATACAATGAGAAATGTTTAAACATCAAACTTTGGTAAATAGTTCTATTCACAACATGTTTGAAAACCGCGTCACATTTCATAACTATTAAATTTTGAATCATCAATAAAGCTAATATTGAGTATACCATTTATTCCATTTTCTAAAATTGTTTATTCAGAAAAAGATTTCAACCAAAAACTCGAAAATCGCGAGATAAATTTGGAAACAAATCACCATGCTATATCGCTTGTGCATTTAGGGCTTTGTGACTTGACAATAAGGAATATTGGAATATGTGATGAAGGAAATTAGGAGGAACATCATAGAACGATTACAAACGTCAGTAATGGAGACCAAGCACAGTAGGCAAAGAATGACACATGTCTTAGCAATCCATTAGACCAAAACACAAGGAATCAAATATTGTTAACCGTATTCTATCTTCTTCGTATAACGCCGTGTTCGAAAGACGTAACGTTGTGGATTTAGTCACAAGATTTATTGTACCGTTTCAATTATTCCTGATAAAGGTGATCGAATCACCTTGGACTTCTAGCAATCATTTTAAGATTTCCTTCGGAACCTCATAAAGATGTGAACACCGCCTATCATCCTCAGATCGATGGTCATAACGAGAGAACGATTCAAACATAGGAAAGTTATACTCAGAGTATGAGTGATTGACTCTAGAAATGGTTGGACTAACCATTTACCATAAATTGGATTCTTTTACAACCATAGTTATCGCGCGAGCATAAAGACTACACCATTTGAGGCACTTTATGGTCGAAGTACCAATTACCCGTTTACAAACTGAAATCAGAAAGTTAAAAATTCACTGGTATAGAACTAAACCATGGAACAACAAAGGAAATTTCACAAGTCAAGAATCGGTTACAAGCAACGAGAAACTGGTAGGAGTTATGTTGGTACATGACGCACATCATACGGATTGGGTATCCTTGAACAAGCAAATTTACTAGATTCACGTGAAAGAACGAACTAAATTGAAAGCTTTGCCTTGGAGAGGCATGATACGATTTTGGTGACACGAGAGATTGAACTTTTAAGTATATTGGACCATTTCAGATTCATGTTAGAATCGACCAGCTGAAATATAAGATTTGAGTTCTGACAGAGTTCAGCAACATATATTACCCATATTACATTATAAACCTGAAGAAGCACTGATCATCTACTGACGAACCGAACTCGGAAAAAGCCAAACTCACTATTCCAGTAAGCATTCATGAAATAACCGGAATTTTCCTACAAGTCGAGAATCAATTACAAATTCTATAAAATTGTAAACCATTAAAACCTCAAGTTGGTAGCCAGATTACGTTGAAAGTTCTGCCTAGGAAAGGCATGATATTATTCGGAAAGATTTGGAAAGATAAAACCGATATACACTGGACCATGTAATAATTCAGACAGAGTAGGCCTAGTAGCCTTCAGACTTGAGCCTTGTTAAAGAATAGCCGGATTACACAACTATGTTTCACCTATTTGAATCCAGGAAATGACTTTCAGATTAGTCACTTATAATCCCATTTGGAAAGAATTCCAACCCAAAGACAAACGTAAACCTGGTAAGAGGATCAATAGAAATCATGGACTGTTAGAATCGAACGATTGAAGCAAAGTCGAATTCCTATCGTGAAAGTTCGCTGGAATTCTTGAAAAGGACCCGAATTTACTTGGGAACGAGAGGACCGAATGCAACTCAAGTATCCACGTCTTTTGACCAAATATACTTCAGAAACCAACCAAAACTGAACTTCGGGACGAAGTCCCTGTTAGTGGGGAAGACTGTCACAACTCGTAATTTCCGATCATTTTCCAAACCTCGACAAGTTACTATTCATCATTTACTATTCATCGATCACTATTCATCGTTTTTGAGGTCAATTTGACATTCCGAGACATATTCAGAAATTTTACTATTCACTTGACACTATTCATTTCCGAGAGAAAACCACTATTCACGTGCATTATTCATGTCATCGTAAATTTTGTTTACGAGTGTTCAAATTCGCGTAACCGTATTGGTTCAGGAGCGAATTCATGCATTATTGTCAGGGACATTTCATACGGACTAGAAATAGTCGACATATCATTATTACGGCACTTGCATACTATTCCACTCGTAGGATAATTAAATTTATACTTTTGGTACGATTAACGATTTACGTACGTTTATTTTAAATAAACGCTAATACGCGAACTATAAAAGTGTCTAACATGTCCGACACTCCCGATTTTGATCCTAATACGTTTTTATACTCATTTCTATAATATAAAAACTATAATATTAATTTACCCGGTATTTTGGAAATTTAACTAATACGTATCGTACGTTTAACTTAATAACGACGGTTTTCACCAAAATTAAACAATAATCACCCTAACTCTCCGTACTTGTACCCGACTTATTTTTACAACTTTTATAACTTTATTACGTCCCGAATAACTTCAACAAAACTTATTTTTAACAAACCCGGTACCCGATTAAACCTTAAACCTAAACCTAACCTAACTATACTTAACTACTAACACAAATTTTTACTAACTAACTACCCAACATTTTCCCCTTTTCCCTCCCCAAAACCGGCCTACCCCCCCCTAAAGGTCTTCCAACTTTAATTACCTCACCAAACCTATTAATTGTCCACCAAACTTTTGTCCAAGTATATATTAAACTTTCTTACTCATTTTCACATAAAAATCACTTTTTACTTCACTTAGCAAACTTTTTCTCTCTTTTCTTTGGTGTTTTGGTTCGATTTGGGATAAACAAGGAGCAAGGAGGAAAAATTTTACAAGATCATTTCATAAACTAGTTAGTATAATCATCCTTGTTAGAGTTTTGAAATAAAAACTCAAGGATTAGTAAGCTTTTCATCATCTAAACTCTCTAAACCATCAAGTAAGTATACAAACTCATTTTTATGATTTTTACAAGTTATTATTATGTTCATATAATTTTCTTACAAGATCTTTTACATGCATCATCTTGTACCACTTCATTTTTGTATATTTTAACTTTGAAGCCCTAGAAATGGAAGCATATGAAACTCTTGTTAGACCTAGTGGTTTGATGATATTTAAGGACCCATGACACCCTAAGAAGGTGTATGGTAGGATTAGATTAGTCTTGTGGTGTTTGAAAGTGGATGGATGGATGTTGGAACTAGTTTAGAGACTTGGAAATGATTTTTGAAACTTTTGAAATACCTACTGTCCTTATTTTAAATTCGTGGGAAAATCAGTGGATGATGACTAAGTTTTGACCAAAGATTTAGAAAATACATTCAAAAACGAAACTTTAGGCGAAAGAACGGATTAAAACGAGTTTATAACGAAGGAGTTATGATTTTTGCAAACTTAACGACGAAAACTACTTTTCCAGAAAACTGCTTGCTGTTGGGCAGAATACGATGGGTATTTTGAAGCATTAAACGTAACTTAAAAGAGCCGAGTTATCTAAAATATACTAGTATACACAAAGACGAATCCGTGGACATAAAGAACAAGGAAAACGAGCCTAAAACGACAAAGTTATACCCATTCTAACATCGTCAAACTATATATATATATATATATGGATACAAATAAAAAATAATAATGTACGCGCTAAACGGTATATTTTCTGGTAAATATTACTAAGGACTATTTTCTTATCAAATGAATACGTATGACCCGAGATAATACTTATACGACTTAACGACATATTTCAAGGTTTTCAATACAAGGATTTAACGCTAACACTTTTTAACGAGATAGTACGACAAGTTATATACTCCTATATAAGGACTTATTTTCCTAAGTATGGAAACCATTTTTCTACGACGATAACTAGTATTTTCAAATTGCGAGTGGTATGAGTATCATGTGCATGTGCATTCATTTCATTACGGCTTGATCTAAGTTAGATCATGGTTATTCATTTAGGTTGCGGCTAGTACTCGCGCCTCATTGTCCCGACTACTTTCACCTCATTGCACTATCCTTGTACCATTATTTCGAGGTGAGTTCTCATAGCCCCGTTTTAATTCTATATTTTGATTTCAAATCCCACGGGGGAGAATACATTGCATTACTTGTTTTTGTGTACATGCCTAAGTATAAAAATTCATACATTGCTTAAGTTTCCTTATTACCACGTCTTGAAAAGTCCCCTTTTATTATCATGGACCGTTAATTTCTGGTACTAAGCGGGAGTGAGTGGATAGATCTATCGAGGGTGACGCCTCCATTCGTGTTTGGGTTGCTCCAAATGGAGCGAATGCATTTCATGTCTTTATTATTCGAGTGCCTGGTAAACACTCATTGGGGCCAAGTATCGTCTAGCTTCGGGGTCATGAGCTTAAGAGCCAATGTATATACTTTCCGGACATCCTAATTCATGGCATTACTTATGGCATTTGTACACTTGATTTTACTTATAAACCTATGATTATTCACCAACTTTATGTTGACCGTTTTTCGCAATGTATTTCTCAGGTTATTAAGGTAGCTCATGTGCATACATTTGGACCTTCATGGAGTCGCGGAGTCGACGCGTCTCACTATAATTTCTGCACTTATGAAACGTTTGATCTTGTTGAACTTATTTTAACTAAAATGGCAAACTCTTTTGGGACCTAAGCTTTGTAAACTCTGAATGTTTTAATGATCAAACGCTGTATTTTCTAAACGACACTTTAGGTCGTTCAATATAACTATAATAATGGTGCTATGACAGTCACCCCCAGGTATTCCATTCCGCTGCCATTCAGGTATTTTGGGGGTGTGACAAACTCGGCTGGTTACCGGATGGCGTGTTTGCATTGACTATCGTAAGTTAAATGACGCCACCCGCAAAGACCACTTTCCGCTGCCCTTTATGGACCAGATGCTTGAGAGATTAGCAGGGAACGAGTACTATTGTTTCCTTGATGGTTTCTCAGGATACTTTCAAATCCCCATTGATCCATCGGATCAAGAAAAGACTACCTTTACATGCCCTTATGGAACCTTTGCTTATAAACGTATGCCTTTTGGCTTATGTAATGCTCCAGGTACGTTCCAGAGGTGCATGATGGCTATATTTACCGACATGATCGGTAAAACTATGGAGGTCTTTATGGATGACTTTTCGGTCATTGGGGATTCATTCCAAACATGTCTCACCAATTTCGAAACAATGTTGAAAAGGTGTAAAGACACCAATCTATGTCTAAATTGGGAAAAGAGTCACTTTATGGTCATAGAGGGCATTGTCCTCGGCCATAAGATTTCCAAGAATGGGATTGAGGTTGACAGAGCTAAGGTTGATGTCATTGCAAAACTGCCTCACCCTACTACCGTCAAAGGTATTAGGAGTTTCTTGGGTCATGCCGGTTTCTATCGTCGATTTATACAAGATTTTTCTAAAATCTCACGGCCTATGACTCATCTCCTTGAAAAGGATACTCCTTTTATCTTCTCACCAGAGTGCATCGAAGCTTTTGAAACACTAAAGAAAAAGCTTACTGAGGCACCCATTCTTATTGCCCCCGACTGGGATTTACCCTTCGAGCTTATGTGCGATGCAAGTGATTTTGCTATCGGTGCAGTCTTGGGGCAACGCAAAACGAAACACTTTCAGCCTATCCACTACGCAAGCAAAACTATGAACGAAGCTCAAACTCACTACACCACTACAGAAAAAGAATTATTAGCTGTGGTGTATGCTTTTGAGAAATTTCGGACATACTTAATCTTGACTAAAAGCGTAGTGTATACGGATCATTCGGCTCTTAAATATCTATTTGCAAAACAAGATGCAAAGCCGAGATTGCTCCGTTGGGTTCTCTTCCTCCAAGAATTTGATATCATTATTCGTGATAAAAAAGGAGCTGAGAACCTGGCTGCTGATCATTTGTCCCGATTAGAGAACCCTCATCAAAATGTGTATGAGAAAAAGGAAATAAATGAAACATTTCCTCTCGAAACACTTAATGCGGTTGCTTTTCGTGGAGATTCTACTACCCCATGGTTTGCCGACTTCGCAAACTATCATGCGGGTAACTTTGTTGTGAAAGGGATGTCTACCCAACAGAAGAATAAATTCTTTAAGGATGTTAAACATTACTTCTGGGATGACCCCTACTTATTCAAAATCTGTGCGGATCAAGTCATCCGACGGTGTGTATATGGACAGGAAGCCACTGAAATTCTTAAGGCTTGCCATGCTGGTCCCACTGGGGGACATCATAGTCCTAATTACACCGCCAAAAAGGTGTTTGATTCCGGATTCTTCTGGCCCACAATTTATAAAGATGCCCAGGATCTCATTAAAACCTGTGACGCTTGTCAGCGTCATGGAAACATTTCACAAAGAAATGAGATGCCACAAAATGCTATTCAAGTATGTGAAATATTTGATATCTGGGGCATTGACTTTATGGGGCCATTTCCATCATCCCGAGGAAACAAGTACATACTTGTGGCAGTTGATTATTTATCAAAGTGGGTTGAAGCAAAAGCTTTACACACAAATGATGCCCGAGTTGTAGTGAAATTCCTGAAATCTCTTTTTGCCCGTTTTGGAACCCCACGTGCTATCATAAGTGATCGCGGTACGCATTTCTGCAATGACAAATTTGATAAAGTCATGCAAAAATATGGTGTAACCCACCGTCTTTCTACCGCGTATCACCCACAAACAAGTGGGCAAGTTGAGGTTTCAAATCGTGGTATCAAAAGGATACTTGAGAGGACTGTTGGTGAAAACCGTGCTGCCTGGTCGGATAAATTAGATGACGCACTATGGGCCTTTCGTACAGCTTATAAAACACCCATTGGGTGTACACCTTACAAGCTTGTGTACGGAAAGACATGTCATTTACCGATGGAACTTGAGCACAAAGCCTACTGGGCTTTGAAACATGCCAACTTTGACCTCAAAACTGCGGGTGATCACAGAAAAGTTCAAATGAATGAATTAAATGAACTACGTGATTAGGCTTACGAGAACTCTTTAATCTATAAAGAAAAAACAAAGAGAATACATGACTCAAAAATAAAGAACCGCGTTTTTAACGTTGGTGATAGAGTACTTCTTTTTAACTCTAGATTAAAGATCTTCTCGGGAAAATTAAAAACCCGTTGGACTGGTCCATTTACTATCACTAAAGTTTATCCATATGGTACCGTTGAGTTATCTCAAAATGACGGTCCATGTTTTAAAGTAAATGGCCATCGTGTTAAACACTACTTTGGAGAGGACATCCCAAACATGGTTGTCCCGGATCTCCAAACTTTCCCCAAGGACAATTAAATTCGGGGTCGAGTCAAGCTAGTGACTCGGGAATCAAAAACAAGCTACCTCATGGACAAATCAATTCGAGGTCGAGTCAAGCTAGTGACTCGGTAATCAAAAGCATAGCAATATGGGTTTTCACTCATATTTCTGATTTCTTTCTCTTTTCTACCACCTAGTGTGGGGGAGATGCCCCCACATGTTGTATATATGTATATATCTTAAAAAAAAAAAAATAAAAAATAAAAAAAAGTTCAAAACAAAAGAAAAAAGTGAGTTTGTATGTAAATAGCCTAAAATAAAGGTTATTAATATTTCCTTCTTACGTTCTAACTATCGGTTTAACACCCGGTGATTTGAATATTGAGGGCAATATTCATTTCTAAGTGTGGGGGGGGGGGGGGGGGATTCTCACGAATTCAAACACATGTTCCATCAAGCACCCTCATTTGATCAAAATTTAAAGTTTTTTCACACTTAGAAATGCAATAAATGGTATCAATCCTCCATGTCTAACCCACAACAGGATTGGCTAGTCCAGGAGCAAACGGCTCTTGGTAAAGACATCTCAAAACCGTTGATGGCTTGCAATTTGCCAAAAATTGTATGGTTCCTCAACTCCCCATTATCCTAAAAAGCTAATGAGTTGGCTAGCCCGCAAGATTATGGCTTGTGGTAAAGGCCGTAGAAAATCCATAATTGGTAATCAGCTCACCAAGATGTTGACTATTCCATCAAGAGTTGGCTAGTCCAGGAGCAAACGGCTTCTGGTAAAGACAAATCAAATCCGTTGACAGCTGGTGGTTTGCTAAAAATCACACGGTTATCAGGTGTGCCACAGTTCTTACACCTGGCTACTCCAGAAGTGATGGCTTTTGGTAAAGAGTAAAAATCCATTAATTTTTTCTCAAATAGATTGCTAGGGACTAGCAATAGTTTAGTGTGGGGGATTGATGAGTGTGTAAATACTCATCATTTCTGTTACATATAAGCTGCAAAAACATATGAAAACACACAGGAATGCCTTGAAATATATAAAATTATCCCTGGATTGTGTTTTTATGCATAAGGATTGAAAACTGATGAAAAACAAAACATTTCACATAATTTACAGTTTCAGTCCCTGAACTTTGGAAAATTGGCAAAACTAGTCCCTGGTAAATCAAAACTTGTACAAATGTCATAAAAGGTCCTTGGAATTCATAAGTTGTCAAGAAAAGTCCTTTAAAGTTTAAAAATGGCAAAATGACAACTTTGGTCCCTCAACTTTTGAAAAGTGTCAAATTTAGTCCCTGGGTGTTTAAAAATGGAAAATTATCAAACTACACCCTTGTACTATTCTAAAAAGACAAAATTGGTCCTTATGATAACTTTTGAGAAGATACAAATTCAACCCTTCAAAAATCAGAAAATTACAGTTTTGGTCCCTGGAGTTTGTGGAATTGGCAGAATTGGTCCCTGAGTTTTAAAATGATAAAATTTATACTTGTGGTCCTTATACTAATGGTTTATTGCAGGTTTAGTCCTTAATTGAACTTTGGAAAAATCACAAACAAAACCCTCATCTTTTACCAAATTACATTTTTGGTCCTTGTATCTTAAAAACCAAACCGGACCCTTTGTATTAGTTACAAACCCAAACCAAATCCAATCCCTTAAATAAATAAAACCCAAAAACCACCCCAGCCCACTCACACCTAGGCCCAGTCCACCCACAGCCCACCCCTTAGTTAAATAAGCCGGGTCAAACAAAGTCAAACACCACCCCGTATTCCCTTCTTCCCCAAAAACCACCACCACTGCTCACTCACCTCACCCCCAGCCTCCTTCTCCAATACCACCATGGTTTTGTACACACACCTCACCAGCTGGCCTATCCACCTCATTTCCCAACACCATCATTTCACCCCACTTTAGCATTAAATGCTTTCTCCACCATTTTCACTCAACCTCCATACTTACAGCCTGTATAATGATCAAAACTCACCCATAGTCCACCCTTGTTATCCTAAGCTGTCTCCTACACCTCCTAATGCTCCCAAGAAGCTTTAATTGAAACTAAACTGCTTCTATCCACGTGTTTGAATATTGGCGCCAAAATGCCAAATGGACGGTTTTGATGATTGAAGCTAAATCAAAGGCTGAAAAGTGGTGGGAAGTCTTCAGAGATACATGGGGAGTCTCAAAAGGCTATAAAGTAAAAGAAAGAAGCAATGTTAAGGAATATCTAGTTTAATTTATAAAAATGTATGTCGATTAGTTAATCTTTTAAATTCCTTTGTATCTTTAAGCTTTTCTAGTGGTATTTCTTGAACTTCAGTGTATTCTAAACCTTTGGCAATAATAAATTTCAAGCTTTCTTTATGATTCTCAGTATATGCAATTTCCTTTTATATCAAAAATCTCAAATAGCTTGATTGTTGTTTCTAGCTGTGATTCTAGACTCATTTAGTTCATATAAGCTCTAAGAAAGCTTCTGAAGGCTTTGAGTAACTTTAAAAAGTGAGTGTAGTAATAAAACTCAAAAATAAATAAAAATCAAGAAAAATAAATAGAAAATAAAAAATTCAATGAAGAAGATGATCAAGGCTTGGAGCAAAGCTATTCTGGATTGCTTTGGTATTAGTGCTTAGTGGTAAGCATATAAGTGTGGTACTCAGTCCTTGGTTCTCAGATTTTGGCTTTAACTCAAGTTGTAAGCTTATCTCTTGATTTTTGCCATTTACTTTTTAGTTGTTAATCTAGTATAACTTCTCTTGTTTCCTGCTTATTTGATATTGGTTAGTAATAATCAAGTGTTAAATTAGTAGGTTGTTAATTGAAAATCATAGTTAATAGTTGTTAAAAGTTAGACAGTTAAAATAGTGTATTAGTGATTAATAGTTATAAGTTGTTAATTGCTGTGTTCTTGTGTTAATCTGATCTTATATAATCATAATCAAGTGGTTAAATTCAGTCTCATGTTCTAAATCAGTGTTATACAACACTAATCAAAAGAATACCCTTGCTAAGGTGTGTTTGGATCAAGCTGTTTCACTAGGTATATGCATGATATTGTTGTTAATTCTTGTTTGTGCATGTTTATTCAGATCATACTAGTCCATTTCAGTCATAATAAGTAGGTCTCAGCAGTTAAAAAAGTCAAATTAGTTTGTAATCTTCCCTATCTGTTAACTGTTAGTGTAAATCAGTCCAAATCTTCATATTAGCTGTATAAGTGGTTAGGTTAACTTATTTTAATCTTATTACACCTTAATACAACAAATAAAATTAACTAGGATTAATCAAAACTCATAAAAGTCAACTTCTCAAGTTTTACTTAAAAGTCAAAATGTATATGTTCAGATTTTAACCAAAGTTGCAAGAATTATTCTGATTTTTGTGTTTTGTTTTAGGGTTTGAAACTTCTTGGGTAGTTAATCTACCAGCTAAACTTTAGATTTCCAACTTGTTTATATTTTTGTGAAATTTATTTGTGGACCAAATTGCCCTTTGAATTGGACTGCAGGGCAAGGTCTTGCCCTGTGCACAGTTGTGGTATCTGATTTCATAAGCTCCTAGCTTGTTCAAAAGTGCTTGTTAGTTATAGATTGTTGTTGATTTGTGTAGCCTACCTAACTAGCTTGTTGTGTGATTAATTGTTTTTCCAATATTTGCTTATTGAGATTGCTTAATCTTGTGCTATCCAAATAACTTAACCACTGATCACTCAGTGTACACAAGCAACATCACAAGCTCATCATAAGCTCATCACTGAGCTTTGGCTTGTGATCTAAGGCTTTTTAAGAAGCTAAGCAGTCCATTAATCAATTTCAAGCTTTAAATTACCATTACTAACCCTTTAACTAGGGCTGTACATCAGCTTTAACTTGTTCATTCACTCAGTTCTCTGAGTGACCCAGTCAAACCACCCAACTTCATAAGCTACCCAGTGCTACCCATTGGTCAAGCTTTGCTATTTTGGAATCCTTACCAGCCCATCTTAACACTTCAGCATTCAATAAGTCCTTTTAAGCTTATTTCATAAGCTCAATTTGATCATCTTGGTTGTCTGTTAAGGGTGTTTGGATCTCAGTTTATTGGAAATACTCATAAGCTTATTACAAGCTTATTAGCCAAATCCAGTGAACACACTTGTTCATTTTTGTTAATATAATATATATACATAGTTTTTATTCTTTTGTTTTCTTTATTAAGCTTGTTTAAAGCTTGTACCAAGCTCATAAGCTTGTATCACTCACTCAGTTAACTGAGTGAAAACCAGCTTGGACCCCTCACTTCCCAAGCTCATTCTGAGCTTATCAGTGGGTCCTACACCCTAAATCCTAGTTCTTCTAACCCCCCTCCTACCAAGGTTCATCCTTTGACCCTTTGGTTGACCTGTACACCACTGGACCCCACCTAGAATTGCACCCAAACCTTGTCCCATTTCTGACCCAGAACCAAATAAGCAAACAGCTTATTGTGGTCTTGTGGCTTATCCATTGAGCTTATATCATCAAGTCTAGCTTATTAAAGTCCAATTAACTTAGGTGAATCAGATTTTACCCTTGTGGACCCCACATAAGCTCATTTGAGCTCATTTCTTTGTTTGGTCAAACCTAGTCAAACTGTTTGGGTAATAAGCACTCTCAGTGCTTATTTTTGATTTCTAAATTATTTGTCTTTGTAAAAGTTTGATATTTTAAGTATTTTATTAGATTTGTAAAAGAAAAACAAGAAAAAACCAAACTTAATTATAGTGATAGCTTCTATTTAATAGAAATTATCTATTTAATTTTCCTTTTTAGCTTATTTATAAGCACTTCTGCTATTTTACATTTTTATTAAATCTCTTATATATTAAAGTAATTTTATAAATTTTTCCAGAATTTTCTTTTGTCATCTAGTGTTATTTAAAATTAATATTAGTTTATTTAATAATTAAATAATAAATAAGAATTAAATAGCATAATATATTTTTATAAGGTAATACTTATATTTTATATTTTTCCTAGCTTCTATAAGTCATAAAATAATTTTAGAAATTTTCTTGTGATTTATACTGTTCATTTACTAGTTTTTATAATTTAATTATTTTAATTAGATATTAATTAATAATTAGAATAATAATTAGTAGGTTAAATTAAAAATACATAAAATAAAGTTTTTATAATTTTTTAGGATTCCCATGATGGTTAATTAGATATATAAAATTTTTCATAATTATCTAAGTCTTTTTAGTAATTTTAAATAAGTTAATCAATATAATTAGTTAAATAATAATTAAATAATAAATAATTAATAATAAATAGATAAATAGTGTGAAAAATATAATTTTAATTTTAAAATAAGTTTGATAATATTTTAGATTTTTAGAAAAATATAATTTTAATTTTTTAGACTTATTTTACATTTTCATATTTGATAGTTAATTATTAGATAATTAATAAATAGTTATTAAATAAAAATAATTAATTAAATAGTTTTTAATTATAAAATAAATATTTTAAATTTATTTAATTTGCATTTAAGCCCCTAAGGCTTATAAAATCCTACTATAAGTAAATTTGTTTTTGTTTACGTTTAATTAATAAACATTTACGTTTGTTAGTCCCTTTTTCACGTGTACTTATCTGATTTCACGTATTAGTTGATATAGCTTATTAAAGCTATTTTCTCTTATATTTCAGTAGTACAAATCACTTAAACCCTTTTCCTGTTCAATTCACCTGATCTTAAAGTCGTTTTATTTCAGATTTCACATCTCGTTGGGATCTAACGATCCGGGGAAACACTAAACTCACCGGAGTATTGGTTTAGGCTGTCTGACTTGTTGACCATAACTTGGTTAATATTATCTGACTGTCTAGAGCCAATCAATCAACTTATGACAATTTAGTTCACATTTGAAAGCAGAAGTAGAATACTAAAGTGAAATTGACTTGGCTTATGTGGAGAGTTATGAATTGCTACAACCTTATCAAAAATGTTGTCAGAAGTAGAATACTAAAGTGACTTTGTAAACAGTTTGTTGACATTAGTATTATACTAAATGTTAAACTTTTATGACGAATAAGACTATTTTAGTTTTATCCTAAACAAGTGTATATATACAGAAAAGAATTGAATGACAAAAGTGTACAACCGTCTATATATGATTCCATTAAAGAACAAGACGATGATTGACTTATAAAAGTCAAAGTCATAGGAAACTCGGGCGATGCAGAGAAGTAACAAAATTCTGCCACATTTTCAAATTCAACGTAATCCATTTCCATATAATAGAAAATGAACGACTAAGAAAGTCATTAACACAATTACACCAAAGAATACTAATATTTAAAAAACACATAAACGAACCCTAATCATGAAATAATGCAATGTTATGAAAGCACTATAATGACTATCAAATGAAAAAGGACAACATTAAGAAAGGTTGTTACTGAAAGCAAAACTAAATAAGAACACTAGGGTGGTGATAATACCATCACTTGTAGTAACTATAAAAAACACCAAGCATGTTTAATGTTGTTAGATCCATTTAGTGTCAATGACTTTGAATTAGAGTCTAATAAATATCTGAACAACCCACAAGAATGTTCTAAGCAAGATGGTGTTGGTTTTCGGGTCTTGATAATCAATGATTGTTTGGATTATTCTTGAATCGTGTAACAATTCACATTTTCGGATTACTATTCATTTTTACTATTCACTATTACTATTCACTTTTTACTATTCACTTTCACTATTCACTCCAGAAATTTTTATTTCATATTCTCGTAAGTTAAACTATTTTAATGATAATCCGAGAGTTTGACACTCGTCAGATCATTCCTGCAAAAATCACGAAACCGTGTCCGAGATTTACTTTTAGGTTTAAACGTCATTCCAGCATCCCGATATGTCCATAAAACACTATAAACAATAGAAATATGATTTTCTCTCGTTTTACGATAATTCCAAAAGTTTTGGAATTTTACGTTTTCCAGTTCAGCGTTTTACGCGAATTACGCGTTTTAGACCCGCGTTTCCAGTTTTAACAGCGTTTAAGCAACCCGATAGAACTTATCACTTATTAAATATGATAAGATAGGTTATATTAATAAGTTCTAACATATTTATAAGTTTCATATTTTTAGGATACCCGATTTTAAGTTTCATGACTTAACGACTTACTGTTATCGATTACCGGGACCAAAACTCACTCCGTAAGCTAGATAATACCAAGTTTATGTATCTAGTCACCCTATACTACTCTTGGCCGACTATAGGGGGGAATCATCCCTAATGTGTTCTAATCTTAAGCCTTGATCTCCTAGATGCATAACAAGTGTCTTTAGGAAGCAAAATTGATAACATCTAGCCTACCAAAGTAACCTCCTCATTTTAGTATAAAAGGAAGTCATCCCCTCTCCTCTTTGCTCATTCAAATGACCCAAGCACCATAAAAACATCATTTTGATCATTGTTCTTTCAACTTTAATCCATCACAAGTGTTAGTCTTATGTTCCTTGTTGATTCCTAGTTCCATTTATACCATAAATAACCATAAACAACACCATAATCTCATCATCATTCCATGATTGATTTGGAAGCTACACAAAGGTGCTAGGGCTGAGTTAAGAAGGATATTACAAGGGCTACCTAAGGTTATAATCAAGTGATTAAAAGATTTGTAAGCTAGGGATAAAGGATTGGAAGCTAGGGTTTTCGATTGAAGGATTTAGATCTTGTCTTAGTTCATGAGTTCCCTTTTCATTAAGGCCAAAAGTTGTAAGCAAACCCTAACATACTTTCTTACTCAATATCATTTTAATGCTTATTATGTTTCATTCAATCTATATATGGTCTTTGTGTTATGTTCATGATGTATAAAAACAATTAAAACGAGTTTTGGAAACTATATATTAACTTATGTTAAGTAAACAAGAAAACTAGTTATATTGAGAACCACGACCAAAATAGTATAACCATGATATTAAACACTTACCTACTGTTGTATAGGACTTAAAAAGGAAAACATATCAATTTGAATCACCTAAAACGAGTACACGAGTCAAAAGTTATGGCCAAAAGAAGTTAGCGAAACCAAAATGCCGAAACTGCCTAAAAACAACCTGTTAGCATTCTGACCTTTATTAAAGTGGCATTTCTGATCCGATTCATCAAAAAGTTAAAACACGAAAGTTGTCCAGAATGACGTTTTCATTTAGGTTCAATGAAGCTCGAGCCCTGAAAACGCTTTACGAGTGATATTTTTCTTCAAATTCTTAACAGCCAATTTTTATACCAAATGACCATGTAATAGTTGTGGTTAATTGAAACCAAGAGGTCTAATGACCTAAAGTCAAGACCACAATCATGGCTAGGCCAAGGTTGAGTCTTAAGCCTATGGTAACAACGACCAAGGTCACGGCAAAGCCATGGCTAAAGACCATATAAACTTACCTAGGCGAAAACATGAACTAAAGAGTTAATGGCAATATAAACATCCAATTTGGATCTAATCCATCAAAATAACCATGAGACTCATTGTAATAACAATCTTCATCCAAAAGTAAACTTTCCTAAGTTTATTCAAATATTGGAACATGTAACTTTTTCGGATCAAAAACTTATATATATTTTATCAAATACTACAATAGTAGGGAGCATCATGTGAGGGGTTCATTAAGTAAGCCGTCGAGATGAGTTATGGATTTATGAATTAAAGTGTCCTGGCTCCTCGAACGTTTACTACATGACCTCTGAATTATGTCGGCCCAAATGGTAGTAAGCGATATATAAACTATACATGTTTCATAAACCATTTCTTTTCAAAGACTTACACTATACTAAGCACTACATCATGGACTAAATGCAAGACATATATAGGTATGACAGCAAAGTACCTACCGGGATAGGCCTATTAGGATTGACGAATCCCATTTGTATTAACTAAGTTCAAACAAATGCACTATATTTGAGATTTAGGTATGACAGCAAAGTACCTACCGGGATAACTCTGCCGATTGATATTGGTACCCGTTAACGTTTTGGTGTCATGAGCTTAGTAATAATAATAAGTGTTTTGTTTTCCAACCATTCGTGTGAGTCTATAGCTCACACTACTAACATATTGTGTTCAACCATTAAACAAACTCTATGAATATCACTCAACCTTTGTGTTGACCTCTTAAGCATGTATTTCAGGTCCATGATGATCAAGGATGGCACGGAAGGGCATGGATATTCAAGAGGGCTATAAATTTTATTATCATTCAAAAACTCATTTAATGTAATTTGTAAACATGGAACCATCTGGGACCTCATTTTGTAATCTCTGATATTTATATAATTTGAATTATAAATCTTTTAAAACGACTCAATTAGAGATCGTTTTCTATTATTATGACTGTTGTGCCGTTGAGTAACACCCAGTTTGAATTCTGCTGCATCATTGAATTGGGGGTGTTACAGATTGGTACCAGAGCCATGGTTATAGAGAAACGGGTCTAATTGAGACCTAAACTATAACCACACTTACAAGCAAAAACATTTTATAGCCTTCCGCTCTCCGTGCCTTCCATCCTCCAGACGATTATGGACTTATTAAGCATTTTATACTACACAAACATAATTGCATATTGATATATGTACCCTTAACATAATTGAGCATTTCCCCGTAAGCATTTTATGCTACATGAACATATATGTATATTGATATATACATACTAGGCATTCTACACTGCACGAACATATATAAGTATATTGATATATACATTCGAGTTATTTTCAATCATTTTATCTAAACATATCTGCACATGCCTATTCTAGGGCATTTCGGCACAACCACATTCTCTCAACCATGTTCCTACTCTAGCATTTTATGTCCAAGACGTTGCAACTAATTACAATGGTCTTTTCTATTTCCTGGACATTGTATGATACAATGGTCTTAATCATTTCTCAAATGTTTTGAGTCACACAATGGTCTAACATACTTCCCAGACATTGTGAATTGCACAATGGTCTAATCTACTTCCGAGACATTGTGATTTGCGCAATGGTCTCTGGAATTATTCCATCACCTCATCAATATCATTTCATATGATATCAAAAACCCATCACAATCTATCGATTTCAAAATAGAAATATGAGATTTCTAAAGGATAAACTAATCCAACATCTACAAAAGCTGAAGTTTCTCTACATTCATCAAAGTTTTCTTATGAAACCTTCATTGTTAAAAGTTCGTAATCCTGGCCAAGTATGGACTGTTTTAGAAATACTTAAAACTTCCTTTCCACGCGTATCTACCCGTACTATCTTCTATGCAATGGAATGTGAAAACATAGGTTACAAGTCTTGTATGGGCGGGACTTGCAACTGAATTGTTTGACATCGCCTTTGTTTAGTGGACAGTTTCCCAAAAGCAACAGACATATCACAAGTATGCCTAATTTAGGTATTTGAAAATTTTATCGAACCTCGGCTAAATATAGACTAGTCACCTATATTTAACCTAGGGACAGTGAAACATAGTCTGACTAACTATGTTCGACTTAAAATTTTCAAATACTGAGAATAGTTGTACTAGGGTTATGTTCAGATTGATTTCCTACTTGAACTCGATAAACCACCAGAATTCTTTAAAATGATCTAGAGACACGATAGTGTCTTACCACTGAGCAAGATCTTAACACCTTATTTGTACTACCTAATTTCATTCTTGAAAGTTTTCATTTATGAGATAATCCCAACTACTATCTTGGGATAGTTTTCAATTCTTCTCTCTTATCCCTTAGAAGTACTATCCTGTTTAGGTCCTAAGGATACCATTCTATCATAAACCTTTAAAATTTCTTAAAATTTTAAAGCAAACTTGACATCTCTACCAATATTAATGTTAAGCATACACTACACACTTTTGTTCATCAACATATCACATCATTATCTTCACAACCGTTGCAACCACAAGATCATTAATAGATCTTGATGCACTTTTAAAGCTCAAATCATCCTTAGTTACACCACAAGCACCCTCATCAGCTTTACAAGATTGAATATTCATCTTGTACTTTTAGAACACCAGTATCATCTCGTAATACACTACCTTGTAACTCACCGGCTAATTATGAATGTTGTGTTGGGAATTCTTAAGTAGGATGATTTATAATTATTTAAATGGATTGGGATGCCTTTTCATTTAAATAAAGAAATTGTAAATCACCGAACCATAAGTTTATATTCCTGTATTTACATTGTTTGGGATGCCTCTCTATGTAAATAAAGAATTATAAACAAGTGGGCTTATTTGTATCCGAAATAACATAAGTATGAAGTCAATAAATACTAGGTACAACAACAGATTACCTACTAGACTATGATTGCAACTACTATATCGATTACTAATGATATTCGACTACTATATCAATTTCCATTTATTCGATTCCTATGTCAATTGCTATTGTTGTTCAACTACTATATCAATTGCTATTAATACTTGACAACTATATCAATTTCTATTTGATATTCAACTATATCAATTTCTGTACAACTACTATATCAATTTCTATTAATATTCAACTGCTATATCAATTTCCTTTGATATTCGACTATTATTTGAATCTCTAGTAATATTCAACTATGTTATCAATCTCTATTGACACACCATATTCTGAGACAAATCAAACTACATCACTGGTAATCATAGACTCTAGTCCTCATAAGTAACCACACCTCTTCATCGATACCACTCCAACATGTGGAAAACTAGAAGGGGGGTTGAATAGTTTTACTTCTTGTTGATTCGTTATAAAAGATAGTTTTAGTGTTTTCTTAGTTTTTAAAATTTAGATTCGATAATATATGATCTCAAGTCTTGCACAATATAAACAACTATCAATAAGTAAGATATAGCAATGATACGTAAAGAAATAAATGAGAGATGGAAAGATCGAACCGCGAGACAAGAGATTTATAGTGGTTCGGCTACAAGGACACCTTCCTTGCCCTACTCCACTCCCCGAGCACCTAACTCGAGAGTTTTCTTCACTATATCAACAAGCTCCCTTATGGAGGAGAAAACCTTACACACCAATATACACACCAATATACACACCACAACTTCTTCACGACTAAATCACAACTTCTACACAACTTCTTCACACCAATCTACTTCACAACTAACTACTTCACGCCTATCTTCTTCACACCAATTTTCTTCACGACTAACAACTTCACACCTAGCTTCTTCACTACAATCTAATTCCTAACTTTTCTTCTTCACACCAAACAACTAACTAATCACACAATCAATAAACCTAGCACAACTATCTACAATCAAATATTCACAACAATCTTCACAAAGAATTATGTAAATAATCTTGATGATGCACCAACAACTTGGATGTGGAGGTCACAACAAGTTGTAATACTTCTTGTCTTGGAGGATAGAAGTATTCTTCTCTTGCACTTGAGAGGATGATGTTTGAATCACTTTGAAACAAAGAATTATGTATTTATGATCAAAGGATTAAGAGAATTGAAATGGGGATCTAGAATAGAAAGTTTACGAGTGCAAAAGGTGAGAAAATTATGTGGGATGAACCAGTACTTATAGGGAGAAAATTTACTGTTCTGGAGCGTGGCCGGTCCCCTTAATGATTAAGGGGGCCGCCTAGTATAATCAAGGGGGCCGCCCTCCTGAACGTTGGATTTTCTTGTCCTTTTGTGAGGGAAATTTTTCTGGATAAAATTTGCCATTTTTTTTGGAAATTTGAAATCATATATTTAAAATGAATTAAACATATTCTTTTAATTCCAAAAGTAACTTTGTAAAAGATATAGAATGTTTAATACATTTTATAAAAATTCTAGTGATTAGAAAAATTTGCTTTGATCATGAAATGCAATAAATACTTTGTTTATTCATACCTTAAGTGATATGGATGCAAAAACAAATATTAAGTACTAAAAACTTGTTTACGTCATAAGTTTTAGATTAATGAGTTTATGCTTTGTAATTATCAAAACATAGAGATATTGTTAATATGCGAACAATGTTTTTTGACATTATTTATGTCAACAATCTCCCCTTTTTTGATGATTACAAAACCTTAAACTCATTAGGTCTAAAAAATAATTTTTAGACAAGTATTATTAGAGTTTAACATTCTCTTCTCCCCCTTTTTGTAAAATCAAAAAGGTTAGGCCGAGTAAGCTTCGTGAAAGAAGATTAAATGGGTAGAATGCTCCCCCTTGATGTATGCTCCCCCTCATTTGAGAGCACCAAGGGAATGAGCTATGGAGATCTTGGCTACACAAAATATTTGAAGAGAACAAGACACATATATATGCAAATAAAAATAGATTCATTCAAGCATCATTGAAATGATTAGCATTACAACATTCAATATGCTTAAAGCATATTGATTACAATGAAACAAAAGAAAAGACATAGTCCTATATTGCCTAAGAGAGCACTTGGACTTGCTTGCAACTCATGGTTGGTTGTTTTATTTGCTTGAAGGAGAACATGAGCATAAAGCTTAGTTGTTAGATGAAGAGGGATATGGAGTGGGGTATGGAGCGGAAGAGGTGGATCTTACGATGTTGTATCGTGTTAAGGGTGGTATGGGATGAGGACGAGTGAGGAGATATTCAATCCAAGAAATATCTTCACTCAAGTATAGGATTTATTTTTGAAGGAAGATGCAACAAGGGCAATAGTGAGTGTGGTTTGTAACTTGATCCAAGTTGAGAGAGTGAGGAAGGCAATTGTTGTAGGGTGATGATGGAGGTTGCCCTTTGTTGCGTTGTGCAAGATGCATGACATTGAGATCACTAAGATCATGGATTTGGGATATTTCATCACGGAACTTTTGCTTTTCCGTGGCAATGCGAAGAAAGTCATTATGTTGATATGGATGAATTGGGTTTGTGTAGTTGGAATTGTAGTTGGATGGTTGATCAAACTTGTATGGATCATTACAAATGATTGGAGGATGAGATGAGTGGTTTGGCATGAAAGAAGATGTTTGGCCAATGTTGTATGGTTTGTAAAGAGGATCAAATGAATGTCCTTGTGAATTTGGTGTAAAGTTTGGGAAGTAAGTGGTTGGAGGTGTTGAGTGATTTCCAACTTCATTGGTTATGATGGATTTGTTTCGAGGGCTTTTTCTTCGCCAAAAGGGTTTTTCCATCATTCTTGCAAGCCTTGAGGCTTTTGGTTTTGGTTTGTTTGGAGAAGTCATGAAGGGATGAATGGAGAGTGTGGAAGATTTGGGATATTTATAGTGTAAGATTTGTGTGTTTATGGATGGATAAAGTTTGTTTGGGAGATTAGGACAAAATGTGTTGGTGAAAAATGGGAAATGTAGGTTGAAATGGGCTAAAAAGCAGAAAAGATTATGTAAACCCGACCATCAGATGGCCGGTCCCCTTAATTAGGGGGCGGTCCCCTTAATGATTAAGGGGGCCGCCTTACAAAATTAAGGGGGCCGCCTTACAAAATTAAGGGGGCCGCCCATCTGGTGATTTCCAGATTGCCAGAATTGGGTTTTTGGCAGAAAATTTGCGGAAAGGTTGTGTGTTTGGATTAGAATTCAAGCAAGTTCAACTCATTGAGACAATATATCATCTAATCTAACTATAATATAGCATGCATGCAACAACACTTAAGTAAAAGAGCAATCAAGCAATTAGTAATAAGCAAGAGAAGGCAAACAAAGGCAAGGGCACTTAATCTTCCTAGAGCAACTATCTTAGATCAAAGGCAAAGGTAACTAGTGAGTGGAAAACTAGTGATGGAGCAAGATGACAACATTATTAGTGAATTTGTCCTAGTGTGTGTCTATATGCAACAAATGTGGAGTTGTGATTGTTTCGACTCCTAAATGCAAAGAGAGATAACGATCCTAAGAAACAATCCAAAAGATCTCCTTGATTCAATTTTTGCTCGATCATGAATGTCAAAGATATATATTAGATTATATACCTTGACAATTTATGTGAGAGTTTATGCATGATTTTGGAAGACAATGTTTTTAGCATTAGTCAACAATGCAAGGAAAATGATGTTCATGTGATTCCTAGATGTGAGAATAGTTTTTAAAGAAAATTGATTGGGTTTTACAAAAGAGTTTATGCAAAGAAAATAAACTTTCCCAATCTTTAATTTTGTGCGAAATAGATTCCTAGACTCAGAAATGGAGGAGTGGAAGAAAAGAAGAAAAAAATTTGTCTAAATGCAATAAAATTTAGTCAACTTGTTCCATCATTCCTAATCCTAAACGCAAGTGATTGAATAATTCACGCTTAAGGGGTTTAGTGAATATATCCGCAATGTTATCTTCCGATGCAACTTTTTCTATAGATATATTCCCTTTTTGTACATTATCCCAAAGAAAGTGGTGGCGTATTTCTATATGTTTAGTCCTAGAGTGTTGCACCGGATTTTTACTTAAGTCTATCGCACCTTTGTTATCGCACATAATGGGAACGTTTTCTAACCTAATGCCATAGTCTATAAGAGCTTGTTTCATCCATAGTGCTTGTTGACATGCCTTTCCAGCGCTTACATATTCGGCTTCGGTGGTAGAAATAGCAAGAGCGGTTTGCTTCTTCAAAAACCAAGATGTTAGACAACATCCCATAAACGTGCAAATACCGCTAGTGCTTTTTCTATCTACGTAGTCTCCCGCATGATCCGAATCCGCATAGACGATGGTTTCTATGCCGGATCCCTTAGGATACCATAATCCTAAGTGTATAGTGCCTTTAATGTATCGGAGGATACGCTTAACCGCTTCTAGGTGAGAGGTTTTGGGATCCTCTTGAAAACGGGCACAAAGGCAGACACTAAACATGATATCGGGTCTACTTGCCGTCAAGTATAGTAAACTACCTATCATTCCTCTATACTTGGTGTTATCTACGGACTCACCTTCATCATCCTTTGTGAGCTTTACTTCCGTAGACATGGGAGTCTTCATGGGTTTTGAGTCTTCTAGGCCAAATTTCTTAAGCATTTCCTTAATGTACTTAGATTGGTTAAAAAATATTCCATCTTCTAATTGTTTTATTTGTAATCCTAGGAAGAAGTTAAGTTCACCCATCATACTCATCTCAAACTCATCATGCATGATTTTGGCAAATTCATCACACATGTCTTGACAAGTTGATCCAAATATAATGTCATCAACATATATTTGGACAATGATGAGATTTGGGTCTTTCCTTTTAGTGAAAAGAGTGTTATCTACCATTCCCATGGAATAATCATGTTTAATAAGAAAAGCTTTTAATCGATCATACCAAGCTTTGGGAGCTTGTTTGAGTCCATACAAAGCTTTGGTGGTAGAAATAGCAAGAGCGGTTTGCTTCTTCGAAAACCAAGATGTTAGACAACATCCCATAAACGTGTAAATACCGCTAGTGCTTTTTCTATCTACGTAGTCTCCCGCATGATCCGAATCCGCATAGACGATGGTTTATATGCCGGATCCCTTAGGATACCATAATCCTAAGTGTATAGTGCGTTTAATGTATCGGAAGATACGCTTAACCGCTTCTAGGTGAGAGGTTTTGGGATCCTCTTGAAAACGGGCACAAAGGCAGACACTAAACATGATATCGGGTCTACTTGCCGTCAAGTATAGTAAACTACCTATCATTCCTCAATACTTGGTGTTATCTACGAACTCACCTTCATCATCCTTTGTGAGCTTTACTTCCGTAGACATGGGAGTCTTCATGGGTTTTGAGTCTTCTAGGCCAAATTTCTTAAGCATTTCCTTAATGTACTTAGATTGGTTAAAAAATATTCCATCTTCTAATTGTTTTATTTGTAATCCTAGGAAGAAGTTAAGTTCACCCATCATACTCATCTCAAACTCATCATGCATGATTTTGGCAAATTCATCACACATGTCTTGACAAGTCGATCCAAATATAATGTCATCAACATATATTTGGACAATGATGAGATTCGGGTCTTTCCTTTTAGTGAAAAGAGTGTTATCTACCATTCCCATGGAATAATCATGTTTAATAAGAATAGCTTTTAATCGATCATACCAAGCTTTGGGAGCTTGTTTGACTCCATACAAAGCTTTCTTTAACTTATAAACATAATCAGGTTTTGCAAAGTCAATGAATCCTGGAGGTTGTGCCACATATACCTCCTCATTGATAAAACCGTTAAGGAATGCACTTTTCACGTCCATTTGGAATAACTTAAAATCTAGGGCGCATGCATAGGCAAGTAGTATCCTAATTGATTCTAATCTAGCTACGGGGGCATAAGTTTCGTCATAATCAATTCCTTCTTGTTGATTATAACCTTGGGCAACTAACCTAGCTTTATTCCTAGTAACTACTCCATTTTCATCTAATTTATTTCTATATACCCATTTAGTTCCTATGATGGTCATATTCATTGGATTTGGGACTAATTCCCAAACATCATTTGCCTTAAATTGATTTAATTCTTCTTGCATAGCTATAACCCAACTTTCATCTTTTAAAGCCTCATTAATATTCTTAGGTTCTATTGCTGAGAGGAAACAAAAGAAATTATTTTTATCTTGAGCTTGTGACCTAAGGGTTCTTTGGTTAAGATGTCCTATTATATTATCTAGTGGATATGACCTAGATTCTTTAATATTTACAATTTCGTTATTTCATAAGTTAATGTCTTCATTGTCATTTCGTATGGGTTTTGTCTTACTAACCTCAATAGCTTCTTCTTCAACTAAGTCATCATCTTCTAAAGGTAAAGTTTTAGGAGGTGGTGGTGTTTCATCAAATGTTACATTTAGTGATTCTTCTACTTTCATGGTGTGTTTGTTAAGTATTATATATGCTTTACTATTTTTTGAGTATCCTAAAAATATTCCTTCATATGATTTTGGATCAAACTTAGTGAGATAATCCTTAGTGTTTAGAATATAGCATTTACTTCCAAATACCCTAAAGTAGTTTAAGTTTGGTTTTCTACCTCTTAGTAACTCATAAGGAGTTTTTCCTAGAATTCTCCTGATTGATACCCTATTTAAAATATATGTCGATGTATCTACGGCGTGACACCAAAATTTTTGTGGGATAGATTGTTCATTTAACATTGTTCTACTCATTTCTTGTAGTGACCTATTTTTTCTTTCTACTATGCCATTTGATTGAGGAGTACGAGGAGCGGAGAAATTGTGAGATATTCCATTTAAATCACAATATTTTCCGAATTGTACTTCATTGTCAAATTCCCTACCATGGTCCGTCCTAATGGCTACTATTGTGCATCCTAATTTACTTTGAATCATTTTACTAAATATTTCAAATTTTTCAAAGGCTTGGGTCTTGTCACTTAAAAACCTAGTCCACGTGTATCGTGAGTAGTCATCTACTATTACTAAGGTATATTTGTTTCCTCCATAGCTCCGCACAGCGGATGGACCAAAGAGATCCATATGTAATAATTCTAGGCACCTAGTAGTGGATACTATATTTTTAGCTTTGTGACTAGCATGAACTTGTTTTCCAATTTTACATGCATCACAAAAATGCTTGTCATATTTTAGATTAGGCAAATTTCTAACTAATTCCTTAGAGGCTAAAGATTGTATTTGTTGCATGTTAGCATGTTCTAATCTCCTATGCCATAATGTGGAGTTTTCATCTAGGGTCGTTAGGCATATTCTATCCTCAGGCTTGTTTCCTAGTTTCATAACATATATGCCTCCTTTCCTAATTCCTTTACCTATATTTTTTCCATTCTTAACTATTTCGCTATCCTCTTCGGTAAAGGTGACTCTACATTTATTGTCACATATTTGTCCTATACTAAGCAAGTTATATGTTAAATTATCTACATGCTCTACATTTTCAATAGTAAGTGAGTCTTGAGAAATCGTACATTTGCCAATGATTTTTCCACGTAAGTCACTACCGAAAATAACGTTACCTCCATTATATGCCTTGTATGTAGAGAATAGCTTGCGGTTCCCCGCCATGTGCCTCGAACATCCACTATCCTTGATCCATTCGTCAGGCTCCAAGTCAATTCCCAAACATATTTCGTCGGTTCCTTTTGCCATAAAACACTTTTCATCTCTTGGTTTTTCTACTTCTTCTTTATCACTATCACTCCATGTTCCACTAACAAATGCGCCTTGATTTTCATAACCCGACGGCTTTAGACATTCGCCAATGAGATGATTTGGACTTCCACATCTAAAGCACTTTCTTTTCCCGTAGTTGTCGCTTCTATTTCTTTGGAACAGTTTTCTTTCGTCTCGTGATGATCTAGTGAATCTTCTTCGTCTCTTGAAGAATTTCTTGAATTCTCTTACGGCCATTGCATATTCTTCGTCTTCACTTTCGTCACTTGAATCATCATCATCACTAGGTTCCTTTTTGGCTTTTAGAGCAATGGATTTGGTTTGTTCTTTCTTGACTTCGATCGTTTCCGAATCTCTTCTTATAATTTCTTCATGGACCTTCAAGTTGCCAATGAGTTCATCTAGTGATAACGTCATCAAGTTCTTTGATTCTTCAATTGCCGTGACCTTAGCTCTCCATTTCGGATGCAATGCCCTAAGAAATTTCCTAACACAATTCTTACTAGAAAATGTCTCATTAAGTGCTTTTAAACTTGTGATGATAGTGTTAAATTTAGTAAAAGCATTATCAATTGATTCCTTTTCCGGAATCGTAAATTGTTCATATTGTTGTACAAGAAGATCTATTTTGTTATCTTTAACTTGACTATTACCTTTGTGAGTAATAGATACAATTGATTCCTCATTATTTTTTGCTAGTTTCTTTTTCAAATCATCATTTTGTTTTTCAAAAGATACAATTTCATCCATTTTAGTTTCAACATTATATTGAATAGGGGGAAAATACCAAAGGTAATAATATGCCAAAGATCAAGATCTTTTGATTTCACATAAGTTTCGAATCTATTTTTCCAATATAAAAATTCATCACTTTCAAATAGTGGTGGTCTTTGCATAGATTGCCCTTCTAAATATCTTTCAGATTCCATAGATCGTTACAAGTTTTAAAATACAATATATTTTAAAAATCTTGCTCGACCTGTCTCTGATACAAATTGTGGAAAACTAGAAGGGGGTTGAATAGTTTTACGTCTTTTTAATTCGTTATAAAAGATAGTTTTAGTGTTTTCTTAGTTTTTAAAATTTAGATTTGATAATATATGATCTCAAGTCTTGCACAATATAAACAACTATCAATAACTAAGATATAGCAATGATAAGTAAAGAAATAAATGAGAGATGGAAAGATCGAACCGCGAGACAAGAGATTTATAGTGGTTCGGCTACAAGGACACCTTCCTTGCCCTACTCCACTCCCCGAGCACCTAACTCGAGAGTTTTCTTCACTATATCAATAAGCTCCCTTATGGCGGAGAAAACCTTACACACCAATATACACACCACAACTTCTTCACGACTAAATCACAACTTCTTCACACCAATCTACTTCACAACTAACTACTTCACGCCTATCTTCTTCACACCAATTTTCTTCACAACTAACAACTTCACACCTAGCTTCTTCACTACAATCTAATTTCTAACTTTTCTTCTTCACACCAAACAACTAACTAATCACACAATCAATAAACCTAGCACAACTATCTACAATCAAATATTCACAACAATCTTCACAAAGAATTATGTAAATAATCTTGATGATGCACCAACAACTTGGATGTGGAGGTCACAACAAGTTGTAATACTTCTTGTCTTGGAGGATAGAAGTATTCTTCTCTTGCACTTGAGAGGATGATGTTTGAATCACTTTGAAACAAAGAATTAAGTATTTATGATCAAAGGATTAAGAGAATAGAAATGGGGATCTAGAACAGAAAGTTTAGGAGTGCAAAAGGTGAGAAAATTCTGTGAGATGAACCAGTATTTATAAGGAGAAAATTTACTGTTCTGGAGCGTGGCCGGTATAATTAAGGGGGCCGCCCTCCTGAACGTTGGATTTTCTTGTCCTTTTGTGAGGGAAATTTTTCTAAATAAAATTTGCCATTTTTTGTTGGAAATTTGAAATCATATATTTATAATGAATTAAACATATTCTTTTAATTCCAAAAGTAACTTAGTAAAAGATATAGAATGTTTAATACATTTTATAAAAATTCTAGTGATTAGAAAAATTTTCTTTGATCATGAAATGTAATAAACACTTTATTTATTCATACCTTAAGTGATATGGATGCAAAGACAAATATTAAGCACTAAAAATTTGTTTACGTCATAAGTTTTAGATTAATTAGTTTATGCTTTGTAATTATCAAAACATAGAGATATTGTTAATATGCTAACAATATTTTTAGACATTATTTATGTCAACACAACATATAACACATATAGAACTTTGGGACGAAGTTCCCTTAAGGGGAAGAGACTGTATCGATTCACATTTTCGGATTACTATTCATTTTTACTATTCACTCCTGAAATTTTTATTTTATATTCTCGTAAGTTAAACTATTTTAATGATAATCCGAGAGTTTGACACTCGTCGGATCATTTCTGCAAAAATCACGAAACCGTGTCCGAGATTTACTTTTAGGTTTAAACGTCATTCCAGCATCCCGATATGTCCATAAAACACAATAAACAATAGAAATATGATTTTATCTCATTTTACGACAATTCCAAAAGTTTTGGAATTTTACGTTTTCCAGTTCAGCGTTTTACGCGAATTACGCGTTTTAGACCCGCGTTTCTAGTTTTAACAGCGTTTAAGCAACCCTATAGAACTTATCACTTATTAAATATGCTAAGATAGGTTATATTAATAAGTTCTAACATATTTATAAGTTTCATATTTTTAGGATACCCGATTTTAAGTTTCATGACTTAACGACTTACTATTATCGATTACCGAGACCAAAACTCACTCCGTAAGCTAGATAATACCAAGTTTATGTATCTAGTCACCCTATACTACTCTTGGCCGACTATAGGGGGGGATTCATCCCTAATGTGTTCTAATCTTAAGCCTTGATCTCCTAGATGCATAACAAGTATCTTTAGGAAGCAAAATTGATAACATCTAGCCTACCAAAGTAACCTCCTCATTTTAGTATAAAAGGAAGTCATCCCCTCTCCTCTTTGCTCATTTAAACAACCCAAGCACCAGAAAAACATCATTTTGATCATTTTTCTTTCAACTTTAATCCATCACAAGTGTTAGTCTTATGTTCCTTGTTGATTCCTAGTTCCATTTATACCATAAATCACCATAAACAACACCATAATCTCATCATCATTCCATGATTGATTTGGAAGCTACACAAAGGTGCTAGGGCTGAGTTAAGAAGGATATTACAAGGGCTACCTAAGGTTATAATCAAGTGATTAAAAGATTTGTAAGCTAGGGATAAAGGATTGGAAGCTAGGGTTTTCGATTGAAGGATTTAGATCGTGTCTTAGTTCATGAGTTCCCTTTTCATTAAGGCCAAAAGTTGTAAGCAAACCCTAGCATACTTTCTTACTCAATATCATTTTAATGCTTATTATGTTTCATTCATTCTATATATGGTCTTTGTGTTATGTTCATGATGTATAAAAACTATTAAAACGAGTTTTGGAAACTATATATTAACTTATGTTAAGTAAACAAGAAAACTAGTGACTTATATTGAGAACCACGACCAAAATAGTATAACCATGATATGAAACAGTTACCTACTGTTATAGAGGACTTAAAAAGGAAAACATAGCAATTTGAATCACATAAAACGAGTACACGAGTCTAAAGTTATGGCCAAAAGAAGTTAGCGAAACCAAAACGCCGAAACTGCCTAAAAACAACCTGTTAGCATTCTGACCTTTTTGAAAGTGGCACTTCTGCTCCGATTCATCAAAAAGTTAAAACACGAAAGTTGTCTGGAACGACGTTTTTGTTCAGGAATAAAGAAGCTCGAGCCCTGAAAATGCTTTACGAGTGATATTTTTCTTCAAATTCTTAACAGCCCATTTTTATACCAAATGACCATGTAATAGTTATGGTTAATTGAAACCAAGAGGTCTAATGACCTAAAGCCAAGACCACAACCATGGCTAAGGCCAAGGTTGAGTCTCAAGCCCATGGTAACAATGACCAAGGTCACGGCAAAGCCATGGCTAAAGACCATATAAACTTACCTAGGCGAAAACATGAACTAAAGAGTTAATGGCAATATAAACATCCAATTTGGATCTACTCCATCAAAATAACCATGAGACTCATTCTAATAACAATCTTCATCCAAAAGTAAACTTTCCTAAGTTTATTCAAATCTTAGAACATGTAACTTTTTCGGATCAAAAACTTATATATATTTTATCAAATACTACAATAGTAGGGAGCCTCATGTGAGGGGTTCATTAAGTAAGCCGTCTAGATGAGTTGTGGATTTACGAATTAAAGTGTCCTGGCTCCTCGAACGTTTACTACATGACCTCTGAATTATGTCGGCTCGAACGGTAGTAAGCGATATATAAACTATACATGTTTCATAAACCATTTCTTTTCAAAGACTTACACTATACTAAGCACTACATCATGGACTAAATGCAAGACATATATAGGCAATTCTTCATATTCTTTACTCCAATCCTAAGTCGCAACATTCTATTATAGGCTGCTCGTAGAAACCTTCGCGATTCGACCATCACATTCACTACTTGCTATATAACTTAAGGTGAGTTCATAGCCCCACTTTCCATTACTTAATTGTTTTACAAACCCTTGGGGGAATACATGCTATTTTAAACCGAACACAATGCTTTGAAATTGTATGCTACCTGATTGTTTTATTATTACTAAGTACCATCCTTGCTAAAACCAATATCCCTTATTATGAACCATTTAATCACTAGTAATAGTGAGCGCGAATATTGTGAATAGGCCTATTGGGATTGACTAATCCCATTTGTATTGACTAAGTTCAAACAAATGCACTATATTTGAGATTTAGGTATGACAGCAAAGTACCTACCGGGATAACTCCGCCGATTGATATTGGTACCCATTAACGTTTTGGTGTCATGAGCTTAGTAATAATAATAACTGTTTTGTTTTCCAACCATTGGTGTGAGTCTATAGCTCACACTACCAACATATTGTGTTCAACCATTAAACAAACTCTATGAATATCACTCAACCTTTGTGTTGACCTCTTAAGCATATATTTCAGGTCCATGATGATCAAGGATGGCACGGAAGGGCACGGATATTCAAGAGGGCTATAAATTTTATTATCATTCAAAAACTCATTTAATGTAATTTGTAAACATGGAACCATCTGGGATCTCATTTTGTAATCTTTGATATTTATATAATTTGAATGATAAATCTTTTAAAATGACTCAATTAGAGATCGTTTTCTATTATTATGACTGTTGTGCCGTAGAGTAACACCCAGTTTGAATTCCGCTGCATCATTGAATTGGGGGTGTTACAGATCGTGTATAGTTCACTTTCCAAGTACAATATTTCGACCCTATTTGGTGCCTTGGATTACACGAAATTCGTATTGAGATAAGAAATGAACACACTCAATGTCTAGGCATAAGCAATTGAGCAAAGCATTGAAAATATTGTATGTGTTGTTATGATTATTCATGTTATCATGAAAGACCAAAATTGGTGTCTATATATAATAGACCAAATAACTTTTCATGAAAAGTCACACCCCTTCATGAATGGTTGTACTTTTTGGTTTAAAGTAACTAACTTTCTAATAGATTTCTGCAACACTTAATAGTGACAGTTATTTCTGTCACTATTCCCAATAGTCACCATCTATTAAATTCTTGCAACGCCCTAGTGATGAATTTTCTGTCACAAACTTTACCATTCATGTTATATCCGAAATCAAGTTAATTACTTTATACAAGTGTGCAGGGTCGTCCCAATGATTTGGGTGGCCCGGTGCGAAACTACGAATGGGGCCCACTTAAATCACGAAAATCTTAACTATTTTGGAAAATTCAAAAGATACAGACATGTATAAATACTAATGGACATATGCTAAATCGGAGGGCTCCTCCGATAATATTTAAAAAGGGCTGTAAAAATTTAAGTTGGACATGTATAAACATACTTAGACATGTATAATTACCAATGGACAATACTAAATCGGAGGCCCCCTCACAAACGGTGGCCCTGTACGGTTGCCCCACTTGCACATGATAATCGCCGTCACTGCAAGTGTGCACTCTGCACCTCCAAACTAGTATTAAAACTTAACTTGAAAACCATTTGATCCCGGGTAAATCACCATTACACATAAAATAATTGATGACACTAAAATCACCAACAGACGATTTAGTCTTGCTAGACGTATATAACTTAATCAAAAAGAGGAAGTAGGCCGATAAATTAATCCAACAAGACAAAGTCTTTCAAAATTTTAGCTTCACGATCTTCTTAGCTATAAATAAACGAACCATTTTTTTTTCATATAAAACTAAAGAATCATATAAGCCATATTCATGGCTAATAACGATCTTGTAAATCCATCTATAAAAAAATCTAACTGCTAGCATGATTATACGACATTTCAATCATAAATAAAAATTGTCAACATCAAGCACTGAGTATAACTAAACTAGTTTTCTGAAGAACAAGAAAATTCAAACAAAATGCATAATGTGATAAAGTATATAGTCAAACATATAGCACAATTTATACAACATACGATTACATCAAAAGGCCAATGAAAGTCAGGATTTGCACATACTAAAATATGAGCAAAAATGCATTTTCTTAACACTATTATTACGAACCAGATTGTTATTTGAATCCAACGTCACTTTGCCGCTTGCCACCGTACAAATCCAAAATTGTAAACGATTCACTCGATATAAATTTATATATCTATACATACCCAAAACACAATATAATATTCTGGTGAGATCAAGAGAAAATAGCGATGATGCTGAGAGATAAATAGTGATGCCGGTTAAAGGGTGTTGCAGGAAGGGTGGTTACTTTACGGGGTAAGATCGAGTGAAAATGATGAGAAATGGGGAAGAAACTGATTTGGGGGATTAATTTGATTTTTGGAAGAAAAAAAAAAAAGAAAAGAAAAAAAAGGGAATAGCAAAAGAGGGGATTTTTTATTTTTTATTTATTATTATTATTTTTTTAAAATTCTATATGGCATAAACGGGGGACGGGGTGGCTCATGGTCGGGTTATCCTATTCGGGTTCTCAGGTTAGCGTGTTGATATAATCTCTACTCAAACACGACTCGTTTATTAATCATGTTAAAAAACTCAACCTTAAACCAGATATGCATAACATATGTACGTAACCCAGACCTGCATAAATGTTTGTGATGTTTTGATTCAACAGTTTCAATTCAATAATGAAATGAGTTTAAGAAAATGACAAGAATAACATATAAATGAGGCTTTATCTAACCCGTGCGATGCACGGTCTGTTGGTTGAATAATTATGTGTTTTTTCGTAATGTTGGTGCAGACGCTTGTATAAGCATATGACGCTTGATTTATTCTTCATTATTCAACAATACTTCATAAGTGGACATAAGTAACACACTGTGATATATAAGAAGAAAGCATGTTAACTTGTTATCGTGTATCATTCGTAGATATTGATAATCATTTTTCATTCAAGAAAAGATCATTTTAAATGTTTATCTAATTACTATTGATATTGAACGTGTTATTTATAATATTTCTCTATTAAAGTAACTTATGTAGATTCATGAAAAGACCATTTTAAATGTTCATCTAATTATTTGTCATTAATGATAGTATTTATTGAACAATTAAACTAAACCAACTTTCTAACTTCCATTATAAAAATATCTCTTATTTTAATGTGAACAATAATTGATTTTTTTATTTTTTATTTATTTTTTTATTTTTTATTTTTTTTGCATAAATATATGTTTTATTTCTAATAAACTAATTGAGATTCACATGAGGTCAATTACAACCTTTTAAGTTGCTTTTAATTTATTTTCTTTTATTACGCAACACGTGAGTCGGTTTTGTTCACTTGTTAAAAGAGATACTCCATCCGTCCCATAATAATTGTTCACTTTGACAATTTTGAGTCTTTCTTGTTCAACTTTGACCATTAATATTTTTATTTGTGTTATATAATACTTGATGAAAATTATACCAAATGAAAATACATTTAAAACCCAATCTATTCATATATTTTTCATCAAGTATTATATTACACAAATAAAAATATTTATAGTCAAAGTTGAATAAAAATGATTTAAAAAAATCAAACTGGACAATTATTATGGGACGGAGGTAGTAATATTTATCCATAGGTAAAATTCGGGCTTCAAGTTAAGCCAACAACGCTGATTTGCTTGTTATATAAAAACTAACATACTATAATCTACAAATGAGAGTAAGTATTTCTTAGTTTTGTTCGTAGTATTTAAAATTAATAGTCTCAATTCTAATTGTTCATTGCGTATTGTTTGTGAAAGTTGATGAAGTGTAAGTAAGATCGTGCATATAGTTGAGGCGTAATTTCGCTAAACAATCCATTGTAATACCAGTCTGATAAAGGCCTACTTGAAATGTAAATTCTGACATCTCAAATATATATGATTTTTTTTGCAAAAAAGGTCAGACTCATGCCATTTAATCGTAGATTGCATTGAAAAATATCTTTGTGTTTTTTCGTAATGTTGGTGCAGACGCTTGTATAAGCATGTGACGGTATTTAGATGCCTATGACAGATTTTGAGTTATTAGAGAATTAATAAGTTACATAACACATATTATATCCCGTACATGGAAACAAAACATTATTTGTGACTAGAGAAGTTGCTCCGATGTAACTATGTGTAGCATGAAACAATTATAGCTTACTAACTGACTCGTGCGATGCACAATTGTTGTATTTAATTGTTCATCACGTAATGGTTACCTGTGAGCCCTACGTAGACTTTTTTAAATCAATTGTTGTTTATCATAGAATCAGTCCCCACTCGATTTGGCATATGAGAATGAACTGATAAATCCTTAAGATTTTAATTATATGTTGACCCGTGTGGTCATAATCAGTATCATGTTGACCCGTGTGGGAGGACCGAAACAATTTTTTTTCCGAAAAAGCATTAGGGTTAGGCCTAGGGGGACCGGGACCCTTCCCGATCCTCACTAAGCTCCGCCCTTGCGTGAGAGTAGTACGTAATTTCTCTATCAATATTTGCGGGCGGGAGAAAAAGTATGTTTTTTCAAAGCATAACAAATAAGTTCACAAATTTAAGTTAACAATATGTTTTAAATTTCATTGTCTTTAATTTTAAATTATGAAAAGTCACGACAACGAAGAGTGACATTAGGTAAGTGATTCTATTTTAATAAATTCCAAATATATATATTATATAGAGTAGCGTACGTATACTTTTATTGCATCAGGTTGTCAAAAGTAAAAAACTTATACAGTACATACTTATGCGTTACATATGCTCTAAGATTTATTAGATATGAAAATTATGATTAGAAATGAAAATAATGACAATCATATAAGAGACATGAATCACATGATCATCAAAATAAAAAATTTCTTAATACATAAAAGTGGCTTTGGTTAAAACCAGTTAATTTTATTTCTTTATTTATTTTTGCAAATAGTTTCGGCAGATAAATATGTACTTGTTTTAACGTAATATTATTTGCTATACATGCTTTTCCTAGATCTACAATCCAATGAAACCAAACAAAAAGCTTGATGGTAAACTACTAATTAATTTGTTTTTCGCATGTGAAAAGTAAAAAGTAAATAAGATACAAAACTTAGCCCAAATTAGCTGAACCAATTCTCAAATTAGACTCACATGTATGTATACAGAAGGTCTTTTTGGTACATGTACACCACGCATGTAGATATCATCTTATTATTACAGAAAACCAACCTGACTTATTCATGTGCAAAAACATCTTTACAATGTGAAATGCCACTTAGGAAAGCCCAATCTCAAAATTATACCCGGGCCACGCATAGTGATAATACCCTATCCATTAAGCAATCCTATCACATATTTGATCTAACCCTAACACTCAGTTCTTGAGTTGGAAAGGAATTGGAAAGGGAAGGAAATTGACAGTTTTTTGTGTTCTCGAGTTTTTTTTAAGGAAGGAATTGGAAAGGGAAAGGAAATAGGGAGGAAGATTTAGTAACTAAATCTTCCTCCCACTTTTGGGAGGAAAGGGAAAGGAAAGGGAAGTTTTTATTGTGTAAAGACTAATATACCTTTTTTAAAACATTTTACATTAACAACTAAAGGGCATATATGTAATTTCACCAAGTTATTTTCCTTTTCCTCCCACTCAAGAACATGATTATCATTACTTTCCTTTTCCTTTCCTCTATCTCAAGAACATAACAACTACACTTACTTTCCTTTTCCATTTCTTTTCTCTTTCCAATTCTTTTCCATTTCCTTTCACTTAAAACTCGAGAACTGAGCGTAAAAGCCAAATTAGTTTTACACAGCCTCCCATCTCCTTTCTTTCTCTCACCAAATTAATCTTCTTCACACAAACTTGATCCCATCATCATCCTAGAATCCACACCCAATCGAAAGATAGACCAAGATCGACCTTATCTTGATTCTTGTGTTAATCAGAGCACTACCCACGGTTAACGAACGTGTTTAGCATGGCTTCAAGATTTTGTTTCCTCAAGTTGAGTCTCACTGAAGATGATTCGGCTTCAAGATCCTTTCCAAAAGGGGTTTCGGGTAGGTTCTTGCTGTGATTTTCCTTTTTTAGATCTATGAGGATATGGGTTCATACAAAAAAATCTTTAAAAGATTGGAAAAAGGTCGAACCGTTCTGATATCAATTTGTTTTGACCGATGTAAAGAGAGAATGTAACATAATTGTTCTTGTTCTTTCTTTTTTATTTTCGGATAGTGAAAGAAGCTTTGCTTCAAAATGGTCAGTGAGGATATTCTTGTTTTGTTTAGAGTTGGAATGATATTGAGGAGGATGGGAAATAGGAAAGTGATGGTCTGTGTTGCTTGAAATGTTCTAAATTGCTTGTGATTTTCATTTGATTTTTTTTTCTTGCGTATAAAATAGAAATTGGAGGGGATGAATATCATTTCCTTCTTTTTTTTTCATTTTTTTTTTGTTTCTTGCGTATGAAATCTGGTGTTGACTTATCATTCCTTTTTTTCATTTGATTTTGTGATTTTCGATGTGGTGTGCGAAAGATTTGAGGAGATGAATATCATTTTTTTATTGTTTCATTTGTTGTTGTTGTTGTGATATTTGTGAGGAAAAAGGTAACAATCTTATTTTTGTTGTATGGTAAATTGTTTGTTGTTGGTTGTTCGAATCTGGTTGTTGGATCACCATCGGAACTGTTAAAACAACAATGAAACCACCAAGCTCGAAACACCACCTTTTAAATTTAGATTCGGTGGTGTCGGCGGCGGAAACAGTTGATCTTGGCAGCGGTTCCGGTGGCTGTGGCGGTGAAAGAGTATGCTGTGAACCTGTTTGGATTGTGCTATTTATAGGGGAGTATAATACTTTGGTTTATAATTGCTGTTGATGGTTCATATTCATCTCCTAAAAATGCAGTCTCTTCATATTGCAAGTTGTAAATGTGAAACCTTTCATGTCTTTGGTCGTAACGTGAGGCATTCAAGATGAGCCTTCTCATAAATGAAATTGTTTGTAGTTATTTTGGTATGCATAATCATGTTTGCGCCGTACAATTGGTTGTGCACAACCCCCTTGCACATTAAATTAAGGGAGATAAGCTTTAAGTATAATAGATAAGTATACAATAAATGCGGTTATATTCAACTTATAATCATAATTAAATGTCATATTATGTACATAATAAATGAATTTTAAATCCAAATCCAACAAAAAATCCAAGTTATATAATTTGATTTTTGAGGTTTATATATTTAAACGTGTTAGATGGGTTAATACTTACCCAACTCAAACACGACCCGTTTATTAAATGGTTAGACGGTTTGAGTTGGTTTTTACCCAAACTTGTTTATCCTCAAGCCAAATCTATTTAACTTCGTGTCAGATTCATGTCGATTATATGTCATGTCAAGAATTGTCACTCGTAGAAGGTGGGGATTTATTTAACTTAATCCATAAAGGACAAATTGCAACAGCAAACTTTGACTGCTTCTCTTCAATTTTTGAGGTACAAGTAGCTACACATATTTATTAAGAACTATAAGGGGAGCAAACAGAGTTATATATGAAAAGTATCGTCGGGTGATCTTATCAAACATTTTCATAGGTATCATCCTGAATCTCCGTGTTATCTTCGTGAAAGGTAGACCTTATAGGTGGCATTTCATATAGTGATTTTTCACTTAAAAGCGCAACGATGTCTGACATCGCAGGCCTTTCGTTCACCCGTGACTGAGTGCACATCAATGCTATCTCTATGATCTTCTTTGCTTCTTCTACAGAATATTCGTTGGGGTCTAGTCGATCATCCATTAAGTTCAAATGTGTGCCACTCTCGTATAGATCCCATGCCTATCAAACACATTAACAGGAAAATAAGTTAATACAGATTTAACAAAGATTAAGGCCTGTTGAATGTTACTAATCCTCATAGATAGAACTGATTGACTGAATTATAAAAAAACGAAATTGGTCACGAACATGACAATCTGATCTCGACTTTGTTTGTGTCACTATATGTTCTTATTAATGGGACCTTCCCTCACACCTTTCTAGTTACGCATGAAACATGTGGGCACCTTTGGTGACGAATTTTTCAGTTTAAACAAAGTCTTATGCATGTATAAGTTTTGATTGTTTTGATTAACGAATAAACCGGTTTAGAAGAAGTGACCAATCTGTTTGAGACGCTTACATGATTAAGGAGGCTTGGAATAACTAAATCGTCATCTTTGACTTCTTTGCACCTCTTCCCGCTAATAACTTCAAGAACCACAATACCGAAGCTGTATGTATCTACTTTCTCAGATAACTGTCCATGAATGGCGTATTCTGGTGCAACATAAACACTATCCCTGCTGATTAAGATTAACAATGGTTATATATAAGATATTCATTACCGAGGAAAGTGACAGAGAACAGTAGCCAATTTATATGCTTGAAATTGAACATACAAGGATCCTGCCAATCTGGTACTGAGGTGAGTCTTGTCTTCTGGCAGCAGTCTAATAAACCCAAAATCTGCAATTTTAGGCTGCAATTCATTGTCAATTAGAATATTGGTGGTTTTTAAATTCCTGTGAATGATGGTAACGTGGTACTGTTCGTGTAGATATGCAAGACCCCTTGCTGTCCCGAAGATGATTTCAAACCTTTTTCTCCAACTTAGATTCCGTGATTTGTTGCCTATTGATGAAAAGTAATTAACAAAAAGAAATAAGAGATCTTAACACCTACAAGTCCAAGCACTCGTAAAGGTAAACCAGATGTCTTAACTCACCATAAAGAAATTGATGAAGGCTACCATTTTCCATGTACTCATAGACAAGAAATAAGAGTGGCCCTTTCCTACAATATCCAAGAAGACGTATAATATGCCGGTGATGAACATTAAATGTTATCTTAAGTTCATCATCTATGCGCATCTTTCCACCGGTAGAGTTCATATTTGTTTTTTTTATTGCAACCGTATCCCCATCTTTGAGAATGCCCTACATCATATCACCATAACTAATTACATTACTCAAAGAAAAACATAATGCCGCTAATCTATTACTACAAGAAATATGAAACATCTATGAATTTTTTGTAGGGAAGTTTTCCATAGGACATCACCTACGGAAATCAGGCAACTTTCCTACGAACTATGAGTACACCTGAAGTGACAATTTCCTAGTGATTAGTGACGGAAACCAAATCTAAGAAAATCCATCATAAATGAATTTTTATTATCAAATACATTACGAATGAAAGTCAATAAATGTAGGAATTCAATAGGAAGTTAAACTGAAACTCCATTGGAAATCGGTCGCAAAATTTCTATCACTAAAGGTCTGTGAGAAGGTCTTTTATAAATCTGTCGCCAAATTAGAGAAAAATTCTAACAAATTTTCCGCCACTTCATTTCAGGGCCGTCTTTGAGGGTGTGCAAGGTGAGCGATCGCTTAGGCCCCCAAAACTTGTCTCGTTAATAATAATATGCGTGTGTACACATATTTTTTACGAAGAAAAAAGTATTTAGATAAGAAAATATCTTAAATGAGTAATATGTTAGAACGTTTAGATAACTAATTGCATTATATCTTATAAACAGTTCACTTTATATATAACATTCTTTCTTTGAAAGGCCTCATTATGTAATTTCTTTCAAGTCCCTCAAAATTTTTATCAATTCAAGGGACGGCCCTGCTTCATTTAGATCTATTGTGACGGATTTGTTAAATATATGGATAAATATTAATATGTAAATGTCTAGTATCGAACCCGAAACCTCGGGATTGCACACTTTACAAACAAGAATAATGTATAATAAATATATATATGTTAAATGTATCGTATATATATATTTATAAACACTTAATGGACTAAATGATCGTTAGTTATTAACCGTATGGACTAACAATCATTAGTAACGAAAGATATGGACTAGAGTGTAACTTGGGAGTCAAGAAAGATCTAGAAACACCCTATGGGTGCTATGGCCGGTCGAAGCCCACTCCATTGGGTCGACCCATGCTTGTCTTGTCCTCCAAGTTTACTCTAGTATATATACAAGGCCAAGGATTAGGGTTTCACATCTTTTGTGCATACACTCTAACCCTAAAATTCTTGTTTTCTTTCTTCTTGTGGCCGATCGGTTCTCCCCTCCCCTTAGGGTTCTTGGATCGATTTTCCATAAGCAAAAACATTAGTGTTTTGTTTACTTGCAACAAACCTTTATTCGTTGGTAGTTTGTATGTACAAGAACGAGGTAATTACTTACTTTAGTAATTATCAAGGGATCGATTAACAAAACGGTAAGGGGTTAATCATTGATCCATATAAACCCTAATTAGGGTTCTTCATATTGTTAAAGACAATTGCTTTTGATTCTTGTTCGGGCTAGAATCAACACGGTACGTTCCTATTTAATTTATGTTAATCTCTTATGTGTTATAGATGTTCCTACGCTTCCGCAAATGTGTTTACCTATTTATGATTGTCATGATTCTCATATTCTAACAGTGGTATCACGAGCTTGCTATAACATGTAATTGATTACATAAAACACATAAAAAACGAATTTTGATTGTTTTAGATACATGTTTTGGATCTAGGGTTTTGTTTTTTTACCCTAACCCTAATTTAGGGGGGGGGGGGTCGATTTATTCCATGAACCCTAATTAGGGTTTGTGGTTTTATTAATTAATTGGATTAGAAACCCTAGGTTGCCTACATGTTTATGTGTTATTTGGGCGTATCCTTGACCTAATTGGTAATTGTTATGCTTTGATCCGTGACGAAACATGCATGTTAGTCATGGGTTATTAATTGTTTATTAATTGTTAAGCTTTTCACATGTTTAGATAGATCTTATATTGGGGAAGACCCCATAATTATTAAAATCAATTATGTGCTATGTGGTATGTGATTAGCTTTGGCCTACGCAATTGACTTGTCAATGTATGTGGCTCACTTCCATTAAGAGGTGAAGGCCCTAGTTAATTATATACATATTATACCTAGAATTGATTTTATTAGGATCTTTTTAACAAGGTTTGCATGTGGCTAATTGTTTCACTTTATTATTATTAGTTGTTTGTTTTCTTTGATTACTTGTTTTATTGTTTGATTGTTGGACACGTGTGTAAGCAATAAAAGGGTAATTTTTCCATAAAGAAAATTAATACGGACTAATAATTGTGAAACCCTAAAGTGACAAAGTAAGAATCTTGCAAGGTCTTATTGCCAATCGTGGTCCGATTCGCACGGTAATCAGCTCCCAGGCGAGACTAGCAAAATTCAAACTTTATTACTATTTTGAGATTGAATCCATAAACTTTTGCTTGAATGATGTTTTGTGCAAATATGTTTTTTAAAATTAAGTCTTTTAAGATGATATTCATAACCGTGATTTGAAGGCTTAGAAAAGAGCCTTAGAGTCTGCCTTGGTTATCACAATCTTGAATATGTCTTAAACGAATTACTTTTAAAATCATATGTTGTAGAAAGTCATCTTAGGGTTTTGGCATAAACCTCAAGTAAAACTTTGTGTATTAATTTCACGAATTGGATATAAAAAGTTTTTATGAAAACTTATGTTATAAAGATGAGTGCATGCATCTTTGTACATATTTTTGATTGACATATCAAAAAATTTATACCCTAAAAATTTAAGTTACATGCCATCTAACTATAAGAAACACTTGAAGTTATTATTTAGTAAACGTGAGACGCAGGCTAAATTTTAATGACAAGGTAAATTTCCGAGTGTGCGTGAGACCACACATGGAGAATTTGCAGTTTCTAAGTTAGACAACTTAATTAAGTTGATGCGTGAGACCTAGAGCTTAAGGCATGAGATGGGATGAAACATGCTTACATGACAAATTGATGAATCAATTTGATGTAAATCCCATAATGATCTAGGAATTGGAAAAGTGTTTGCCAATTATTGTTCGACAGATTACCATCTTTTATACTTTCACCACTAGCAGATCAACTGATGTGGTGGAATCTATGTAAAGTTGGATCCTAGATTTTCAAGAAATTAGTTGATTATATGAATATAACCTTGGGTATTATATTTTCTTGGAAATATAAATTATCGAAAATACTAAAATTGAATTTTGTAAATTCTTTAAATGTATAAATGCAACTCAAAACCGTAAACGTAAGTTATTCTTTTAATTGATCTACACCCGCTTGGGTTTTTGGTTAGAGTCAATATTTACAAAAGAATAAATATAGTCTTCTTTCCATTACGAGAAGTGTGAGACTTAAATCCTATTCCTTTTCATGAATGAGAAAGGTATAATAGGATGATTAGAATTGTCTAAATTCTAAATACATAACTCATAGCAAACTTTAATAGTAAGAGTATATGCACCTTATGAGTTATTAAATTAGAAGCTAGACTGATTACTGCATAATGGTAAAAGACAAATTAGATTATTTTATCTAGTTGTTTTGATTTGACCATTTAAAGATACTACATACAATTGTTGGAATGGTAGATCTATACAGGAAGAAATTGCATGCCCAGCTTTTTCAAGTTAATAATTTGGAATGTGATGAATCACATTTATGTAGTAGATTACATCCTTTTATAACCTATATAATTGTTTGAATGGGTTTTCTTAAAAGATGTAGGAAAGTAAATAGTACACTATTTCTTTCACTAATTAATGAAACATTTACAATGTTGTCAAATTTAGTGGGAGTATTGTGTTCTTATGAATGAATAAGGGACTATTATTATGTTCTCTAATTCAGTGGGAGTTACAAGACTTATTGTCTTGATTGTAACTTAGATTATCTTTTGAATATCTCAAGGTAATTACTTTCCAAATATAGACACTAATATTTTCAAGGATAGTCATGTACGTTTCCTTGATTGATTGAGTAACTCTATATCTACTAGTTATGCTAATGACACAAATCATATTGTTCACATTAACAAACGCGTGCGTATTGTTTATATGATACATGGTGTTGTACCATGCACAAGTGGGAGAAATCTACATTGTGTGCAAGGTACAACACATAAGAATATGATTCAAAGGATTCTCTTAACTGCAAGTAAGAGATTATAATTCTAATTAGATTAATACATCTAATCTTAGAAACACTTGGTGTTGAAATTTAGTAAACGTGAGACGCAGGCTAAAGATTAACAACAAGGTGAATTTCCATGTATGCGTGAGACCAACATGGATAATTTACAGTTTCTAAATTAGACATCTATTAGAACATGTGTCAATAACGATACTACTTCAACTTTAACATTTATGTATTATTAGAATGACATAAATGCATGAAGTAATATAAGACTACTTCAATAATTATGTATTCTTAGAATGACATAAATAAATGAAGTAGTATGTTGACTTGAAAATATTAATGAAACCAAATGATGGTGTTCATGATTACTTTAATTATACATGTTTATACATTATTGTATATTTATAAACATAAAGTCTTCTAAGTATTACAAGACTTATAATTAAGTAAGACGTTAGCTTGTTATGGTCTTTTAATTAAGACATATACAAGAAGTCATTGAGTTAATCAATGATTAATAACGTATAGTGAGATTATAACAAGTTTATGGTTTTATAAGACATAAACATGAAGTGACTTGGTCAAAAGTACTTGTGTTATAAAGCATGCAATTGGTTTGAAAATACTATTATACCATTAAGTTGACTTAGTTGGTAAATAAGTATGCCAACAGGAATATGGTTATCTTATATATATTGTTAGATATTCTTACAATATTAATTCTAATTGAAGTACCACATATGGATAGTATGTTCAGTTAGGGAATCAAACTCTTGTTAGATTGTTTGATTAAAGATAACTATGACTTCTTTTCTTTCAAAAAGTTATCAAGGTTAGAAATTGAGTATGGCTTGAATATACTCAATTAGACTCCTAGAAGATTAATAAGACGTTATTGAATTATGAAATGTGATGAATCACATTAAGTCTTAAATTGAAGTTCTGAATTTGTTAAGCTACTTATATGAAGGTTATTAACAAAGAACTATCAATATGTATTTGTAATGTCCTAAAAGAGAACGCTGGATTGTTGCTCTAATTGCTAAGTACTTATATTCTATATAATGCTAAAGGCAAGTGGGAGTATTTTATCTTGAAAAGATAGAATCACAAGATACATAATCTTCTAAGACCACACTAGTTAAAATCATGATGAGGCTTAACATGTAAATGATAAACCTCAAGATGATGGAATTATCATTCATAAATCCACTTGGATATCTCAGATATTTAATTAATATGCTGATGATTATATGATGTAGTATTACCAAAATAATGAATTGGGTAAATTACTCATAATATGAATGTTAAAGATGCAGTTCATAAAGATATTCAAATTTAAAATTTGGTTTATCTTAATTCTTAATGGTTAGAGAATGGAGATGAGTTTATTCAAAGATTATGTAACCCTAGTGGTTTAAATCTTTGTGTAAAAATCATATGGACAAAATTGTACACATATCTTAATGCATGTCTTATTACAAGATTATTAATTATACTTAAGCTATTAACTATGATTGAATACTCTTTTCTAAGCACATTAAAGATACAAAGATGCTTAATTGTCATATTTATATGAATATGAAATTTGACAATGAATATCAAAACTCTTTCTTGAATAATTACTTGAGCGAGGACGATAAGTAATCAAAAAGGAGTTTATGAATTCATGCAAATCTTTGGAAGTGTACAAAATGCAATAATCCATGAATGGATAAATGCATGCATCTAGGAGATTATTCTTATGATAAATTATTAAATCCATGTTTAGGTTTATAATTAAAATAAGGTAATTTCTAAGTATTCCAGAAAGCTAGTGGGAGTATTATGTTATGATTTACTAAATCATATATGTTGTATAACATATAAGAGTAACATTCCATATAAGTAAAAGGTTAGACTTAATTTGGAATGAAACGTTACTTGAAAGATTTAGGAAATATAACATACAACCTTGAAATAAAAGTTTATTATTAAATAAACAAGTGCGGTAAATTAATTCTAAATAGAATATGATATATTATTTAGGATGACTAAATGGATATACATATTTGTAAAGATCAAACATGAATAAAATCTAAGTTTGACTGAAGGATTTTCATGTGCATTATATTATTGTTGTATCATGCTTAAGTGCTTAAATGATTTGACAATATTTGATATCCAATTAAAAGCTATTATATAACCTGTGTAATAGATATTCTAATGGAAAATGTTTGAAATTAGAATAATGATCCTCAAACTGGAATAGCTCCTAAACATTACACATTGGATATTAAGTTTACGGAAATTTTAAGAGCATATTGTGTTTAATATACAATGATGCTGGTTTAATTGAGATGACACTCAATAACTAGTCATGGTAGGATTTTATCCTTGTTAATGGCCATGAGAACTAGTTGTGCTTACTAAGAGCATAGTTGCATTATACATTAAAGAATTAGAATACTTTAAACTTTAAAGGGTTTGAAAGTTTGATTGTCATAAGTTGGTGATTGAGGATATCACATTATTTATGAAGAATTATGTAGCTATATCAAGATAGTTGGATATACACATACAAGAATTTTACTTATTGAATTCTTGAATTAAGTATTCTCAAAATTCGGATAGATCAAAGTTAGTTGAAATAATGCCTTGTCAACAAGAATGATTGTCATTGCTTGAGGCATAGTTGTCTTCAAGTTATTACTTGAGACAAGATTCATTAACTAGAATTATCATGCATTGATCTATTTAGTGTTTGGATAAAGGACATTGAGCAATTATTATTTATAATGAATTAAAGTACTTAGTACGTTTGCTTTCATTAATAATAAATTGTGTCCTATATTTGCATGTTTAAATCCGTGAATAACTTATGTTGTTCTAAATTGTCCATTGTCGATTAATGATATGGGAATATCATTAAACTAAGACGAATCTGAGTATTGGTTAAGAATATACTTGAAAGTATATTGATGCGTTGACATACCAATTTCACAAGATATTTGATGAATTGAATATTGGACTTATCCCAATAATATGATTTAATATTTAAATGTGAGAATCATATTTAAAGTTATCCTCAGACTTGAGATACCAGATAAGTGTCATGGATGTAGTGCATTTTTGTGAAGCAATCTACCGCTCACCGTAACAGGGAGTCATAAGGGTTGTTTTCAGAAGTGTTGCAAAGTTCATGGGTTATTCTTGTAGTCAAGAGAGAATTTGTTCCTTCTGATTTGTTCAGAAGTTTAATACTGCTGGGCCCCTCGTAGGGTTGACAAAATGTTTGCGTGGCCACGCCCAAAGTCTATCTGGAATACGTTCAGATGTTTTGGTAATTTTGTTAAATCATAAAGAGACGAGAAACAAAAATTTAATAAAGAACCTCACATCTTTATTAATGTGGTATTAGAAACAAAAGGATAATTATAATGATGAATCATTAAAGGTTTTTTCCAGAAAACCTAGCTCGGATTGAACTAGGGGCATTGGAGTGTTGCAAGACGCTAACCAATGTCATTTTACTATTAATAGATATCCAAGTGGGAGCTGTTAAATATATGGATAAATATTAATATGTAAATGTCTAGTATCGAACCCGAAACCTCGGGATTGCACACTTTACAAACAAGAATAATGTATAATAAATATATATATGTTAAATGTATCGTATATATATATTTATAAACACTTAATGGACTAAATGATCGTTAGTTATTAACCGTATGGACTAACAATCATTAGTAACGAAAGATATGGACTAGAGTGTAACTTGGGAGTCAAGAAAGATCTAGAAACACCCTATGGGTGCTATGGCCGGTCGAAGCCCACTCCATTGGGTCGACCCATGCTTGTCTTGTCCTCCAAGTTTACTCTAGTATATATACAAGGCCAAGGATTAGGGTTTCACATCTTTTGTGCATACACTCTAACCCTAAAATTCTTGTTTTCTTTCTTCTTGTGGCCGATCGGTTCTCCCCTCCCCTTAGGGTTCTTGGATCGATTTTCCATAAGCAAAAACATTAGTGTTTTGTTTACTTGCAACAAACCTTTATTCGTTGGTAGTTTGTATGTACAAGAACGAGGTAATTACTTACTTTAGTAATTATCAAGGGATCGATTAACAAAACGGTAAGGGGTTAATCATTGATCCATATAAACCCTAATTAGGGTTCTTCATATTGTTAAAGACAATTGCTTTTGATTCTTGTTCGGGCTAGAATCAACACGGTACGTTCCTATTTAATTTATGTTAATCTCTTATGTGTTATAGATGTTCCTACGCTTCCGCAAATGTGTTTACCTATTTATGATTGTCATGATTCTCATATTCTAACAGGATTTCCTAGAGAGACTTTCATCTGAAAGCTTTTTTCACTAAGCATTTCCGAGCATGATTTCGGTAGGGAATTTTTCCCTCAGAAATTCGTCATTAGGTGAAAGCCTTTTCTTTATTAGTTATGCATATTAATTTATATATATCAAATTTAAGCGTATATAATCATTTCACCATTACTGGTAGTACCTTATATACTTCACCAAATACCCCTCCTCCAAGTTTGTGCAGATCACTGAAGTTATTTGTGGCAACTTTTAGATCATCATAGCTGAATCTTGCGGGATCTTGAAGCAACTCAGTTAAGACAGCTGATTTATCTAACAAATTAAATATTAAAAATTAACATCCAGAGTCACCAGTGAGGAGGATCGAGGTAAATATGTTACACTCGCCGGCATAAGTTAGAGAACTACATGCTAGCTAGCTAGTGCACCTTCTATTTACCTTTTTTGCAACCACTTGTGCTTTCCGATCGGAGCCGCCATAAGAAAAAAGCTAGTACCAGCAATAGAAAACATACACCTCCAACAACCCCACCAATTACGGATCCTTTCTTGCCTGAATCACCTGTTAATCATTGAAATGCAAAGTCGAACTAATCAACCATACAATACTAAATGAGAGCACGTACTTTTAAGTTAAAATACAAACATCGGTGTATGCCACCATCTCTATTAGAACAATAACTTTACTAAAAAAAACCCAACAATTTGAAATAGAGTATTTTAATTTGTACATTGAAGCTAGCCTTCTTAGAACTAAGGCTCACCATCACCAAGGAGGCGTGTTATATCAGTTGTCTGGTTTTTTCTGAAAAATGGAGTCCTCGAATACCTCATAAAACATCCAATATCAACAGCCCTCCCGGTTGTACCAGGTATACATGCTCCTAAAGAAGTATATCTGGAATCTAAGCAATCTTCACAAATGCTCTGGTTTAAGTTGAGATTGCACTGAGCAATGGCGTACACGGTACCATTACTATTAGATATTCTCCTTGTAGAAGCTGCATAGAAATTTGATGTTCTTGGTGCTGCAGTTCGAAGATCTGATAACAAACTGTCTGTCGCTTTTCTGAAGTCTGTTGCCTGTGGCGATGTTGTATTGCCACACATTACTATACCAGCTTGTTTAGTATAATCATCATAGAAGTTATTATTTCCGTACCTACACCAACATAAACCTAATTACTTTGCGTGAACATTCTTTCTTGAGACATGAATTTTTTTGTAGCAAAATTAGATTTTAAAAATCAAAAAACAATAAGAGGCAGGCGGGAATTTTGCTTTCCAGCCATTGACACAATATTCAAGTTTTATATTCAACGATCTAATCTTTTTGGAATCTAGTAATCAATAATAGTACCTAGCCGGGCTAACTCCATAATAAAATCTAATTTTATAGTTTAACATTCATTTACCTAATTTTGTAAGCGAAGATTAATTGAGAAATTAAAATGGTAGGAAAATCTTTCAAAGGGTTAATCTTTAATAGTCATTACTAGCTGTAAAATATTGAAGTTGACTATTAAGGGCATCCAATATGAGAGTTTCTACAAAAGGTTTGAAACACAAGAAAATGTTTATGGTCCGTTTAGTTGAGGGAAAACATCCTTGTTATGTTTTGTGAAAAACAAAGAAAACAAAGATCGCGTTTAAATTAGTGTTTTATAATAAAATTCTCTACAAAACACAAAATTCCTATTTCCAAGTTTAATACACAAAACTACAAAACAATTTTTTTTTCACCCGTTTTCCTTTAAAATACCCCCAAATCCGTTTTTGTCTATTTTTATACGTTTAAGTGGTTTTTATCCTTTTTTGTCTGTTTTTCTGAGTTTTCATATGATTTTTTACGTTTTCTTCCGATTTTTACGTTTTCTTTCGTTTTTTTACGTTTTCGTCTTCTTTTTAACGTTTTCGTCAATTTTATTTACGTTTTTGTCTTTTTTACGTTTTCATCTGATTTTTTACTTTTTCGTCAGTTTTTTTACGTTTTCATCTGCTTTTTTCATCTGTTTTTTTACGTTTTCGTTTGTTTTTTTATGTTTTCGTCTGATTTTTTACGTTTTCGTCGGTTTTTTTATATTTCCGACCGTTTTTTACGTTTTCATCAAATTTTTTTACGTTTCGTCCATTTTTTAAATGTTTTCGCCGGTTTTTTACGTTTTCGTCTAATTTTTATGTTTTTGTTAGATTTTTTACGTTTTTGTATGATACTTTACGTTTTTGTCAAATTTTTTACGTTTTCGTCTGATTTTTTACGTTTTCGTTTGTTTTTTTTCCGTTTTCGTCCGTTGTTTTACGGGTTTTTCAGTTTTTTTAATGTTTTTGTCCGGTTTTTACGTTTTTGTCTGATCTTTTACGTTTTCGTCTTCTTTTTACGTTTTCAGCTGTTTTGTTTTCTTCAGTTTTTACGTTTTCGTTAGATTTTTTACGTTTTCAACTGTGTTTTTACGTTTCTTCAGATTTTTTACGTTTTCGTCCATTTTTACGTTTTCGAACGATTTTTCACGTGTTCATCCGATTTTTTACATTTTTGTCCTTTTTTTAACATTTTCGTACGTTTCCTTACATCGTCGTCCATTTTTGTCTATTTTTTACATTCTCGTACGGTTTTTTACGTTTTCGTTCATTTTTTTTACATTTTCGCTCGTTTTATTATGTTTTCTTCCTTACTTTTATGATTTTTTATGTTTTCATCCGTTTTTTACGTTTACTTACGTTTATATACATTTTCGTCTGTTTTCTTATGTTTTCGTCTGACGAAACCTAAAAAAACGTAAACAAAAGATGACAACGTAAATAAAAGATGAAAAGGTAAAAATCAGATGACAACATAAAAAATCGGAAGAAAGCGTAAAAAATCGAAAGAAAACATAAAAATCGGTCGAAATCATAAAAAAATAAAAACATTAAAAAAAGGACAAAAACATAAAAAAATAGGACGAAAACGTAAAAAAAGAAAAAAACCGTAAAAAACTGACGAAAACGTAAAGAAACAAACGAAAACGTGAAAAATCAGACGAAAACGGAAAAAATCATACGAAAACTTAAAAAACAGACGAAAACATAAAAAAAACCTGACGAAAACGTAAAAAAATGGATGAAAACGTAAAAAATCTAACGAAAACGTACGTGAAAAACAAACGAAAACGTAAAAAATCAGATTAAAACGTAAAAAAATAGACGAAAACGTAAAAAATCGGACAAAAACATAAAAAATCTGACAAAAATGTAAAAAAAACAGACGAAAACGTAAAAAAACTCTGACGAAAACGTAAAAAAATCACGAAATCGTAAAAAAAATAGACAAAAACTGTCAAAAAAATGACAAAACGTAGAAAATCGGACAAAAACGTAAAAAACAAACGAAAACGTTATTTGATGTTATATTTTACTTTTTTAATTCTTTATTTTCTCGTATTAGATTTTTTTTAGTTATTTTATAATTTAGTTGGTTAGTGTATAATATTTGTTTTTGTGTTTTGAAGATGCTTTTTATAATATTACTAAGATAAATAGAGAATTGAGATATTAAACAACAACACTTAAACATGTTTTTTAGTTTTGCAAAATGGAAAACACAAACACATGTTTCTCAGACTAAACGTATTTTCTAAATTTTTCATTGTTTTGTGGAAATCAAACTCCTCTCCCTTTTTTCTACAAAACAAGAAATAGAAAATGAAAGAAAATGTTTTCTAACTAAACGTCACCTTATAATTTGTTTTTACCATAGTCAATTTATGTTTCATGTCTATGTGGAAGCTCTAATTGGGAGATGGTGTGTTATATTATTGATGGGGAAATTCACGTTTATTACTCTTATCAATTGATTGTGAACTAGTTAAAGAAAAACAAAACAAGGCCAGTTATTAATTACCTGACTTCGCAGCCATTGTAAAACGCATGAGCTCCATTGCCTAGCCCACATACTTTTAGTTGAGCGACAGCATAGTCAAAACATGCAACACAATTGGCAGTGGAGAGATATCCCCTACATGAGGCAAGACCCCACACAGACTCACCATTCAGCAAAGTGCGTGCAGTGGCATAGCGTGTGACACCACTGACCAGTAACTGATGACGGAGGCTAGAAATAGTTGTGTTGAGGTTGCTCAAGAAATATTCCCCGTTTATACCTTGATATTTACTGCAAAAGTATCTTATCAAAGTGCTATTTCTATTACTAGGCTTTGATGCTGTTACTGGCTTTGCCATTGTTACAATGAACAACAGCACCACCAACAGTCCCGCCAGCCGCCATGAGAAACTGTTTCTTTTAACTTGTTTCATGTTCATATGCTCTTGCTCCCTCCGTCTGTTTTTTGTTTTATTCTTTTAATCTTTGGAGTTAACATACCAAGAAAAAAAGTCAATCATTTATAACACACGCAAACCCTGAAGCTTTTAAATTTGAGGGAATCTATAATTCAATTAGATTATATTTTCCTCCGGTCAACTGCAGGTGTCGAATAGATATGGATAATTGTTTAGACAATATTTAGCCATGGAACAGATAGATATGCATACACGAACAGTTTTAAAATTGTATAAGCTAGCTAGCTAAATGGATACTTTATTTAATATGTCTCATACATAATTAGTTAATTCAAAAAGGAATAATATTGATAGACTTAAGAATTAAGATTCTTTCATGTTAACATGTGCAGGGCTGCTTAAGCACTCTATTCTTACTATGTTAACATGTGCAGTGGCTGCTCAAGCACTTAATAATTGTTATTCTTACTATGTTAATATAATTGAGGAATCCTACTCGACACTTTTGTTAAAAAATTATAACACTAAAGGCCCCGTTTGGTTCATTGTAATCGGACGTAATTTGATTTAATTGTAATTTGTTTACATTACGTAGTGTGTTTGGTATGTATAATGGATGTAATTGTAATTCAAATTACATTACGTAGGCTGTTTGGTTTACAATGTAATTGTAATTCAAACTTTCCAATTACATCAAGGGATGAAATTCAGATTACATAGCAAATTGGATGGAAAGTTTTGAATTACGTTGTAATTCAGTATTTTATAATTCAAAGCATCAGTATTTATAAAATATTATTAATATTATTATTAAAAAATATTTATTATTATTATTATTATTATTATTATTATTATTATTATAAGTATTATTATTATTATAACATTAATACTAATATTATTATTATATTACTTTTATTATTAAAAATATTTTATTATTATTAATATTATTTTTATTATTATATTATTTATTATTTAATAAATAATATTATTTTATTATTATTAATATTTTATTAATAATATTAATATTTTCTTATTATATTATATTATATTATTATATTATATTATTATTTTATTATAATTATTTTTATTATAATTATAAAATTATATTATTATTATGATATTAATATTAATATTATTATTAATCTTAATATTATTATATTATTTATTATTTAACAAATAATAATATTATTATTTTATTATTATTATTATTATTATTATTATTATTATTATTATTTATTAATATATTAATATTTTATTATTATTGTTATTTTTTTTTCTGAATTACATTACGTTGCGAGTCAACCAAAAAGAATGACAGATTTCATCAATTACAATTCATTCAAATTACAATTCCTTTCAAAGATTACATTTCCTTCAAAAACAATCTGTGAACCAAACACACCCTAACAAAGCACTTTAGTAAAATAAACCGTTCGTTCTTTTACTTGTATAAAAAATACATGTTGAGTGTAAATTTAAAATAATACACCCAAGGTCCCTACTGCTCATTTTTTGCATCGCCGAAGGTCCCATTAACTAACAGGCGTCAGTTAATGCATGTTAAGTCTCCCATATGCCTTGCACGTGAGGGTATTTTAGTCATTTCACCGTTATGTTAATTATTTAATTATTTTGGTACAACCTTATGGACGAACGGTGTTATTTGCTCCTAAAATTAACACCATCACCTCATCCACCCTCCTTCTTCTTCATCTCCACTCACCACCACCAATCATTTCAACCATCCACCACCACCCACCACCATTACAACCATCCCCCACCACCCACCACAATTATTAAACTTTTCTTTAGTTTACTTTTCCTTTTTAACACAGATTCATAAAGTATACAACCTTATGCTTATAGTGTTAAACAACCTTGTCAATGAGCCCTAATTTTAATTTATACATAATTTCTTTTTTCTGCCTCTCTTGTTATGAGCCCTAATTTAACTGTTACGAGCCCAAGTTAATTAAGCGCCTACCACTCCAACTTTAACTGTTAATAATCGCCTATGTTTTTAGCAACAATCATTTGACCGCCTATGAGCCTTCCAACCCTAATTTAACCGTTAAGAGGCTTGGTATAACCCTATGTGCTGTTATGGGTCCTAACTAAACAGTCTGTGTTGTTACGAGCCCAAATTTAACTGCTAGTTTAAGTGCTTGTGTTGTTATGACTCCAAAACTGTTAAGAGCTCTGATTTAATCACCTATGTTTGTTGTTACGAGGTCTGATTTAACAACCTGTGTATTTATGAGCTTTAATTTAACTCAATTGTCCCTGCTATTACGAGCACTAGTTAAACAGCCAATGTTATTAAGAAGCCGTAATTTAACTACCTCTATAGACATAATTTAACCGCCTCTGTTGCTATACGCTCTGATTGAATCGTCCTTATTCTTATTAGCGGTGCTTTAGCCGTTCGTGTTGTTACATGCCCCAATATAACCGTCCGTGTTGTTACGAGCGATAATTTGACCGTTTCTGCTACGAGGGGTAGTCTAACTGCATGTGTTGTTAAGAGGCCAAATTTAACTGTATGTGTTTTGTCACGAAACGTAATTACACCGCTTGTGTTTTAGGAGCTATGATTTAACCGCGTGTATTGTTGCAAGCCGTTATTCGGCCATCTATGTTTGTGTTTGACCTAATTGATATATTGTTCGTTGATTTGATTTTATGTTTATAGATGATTAGAATGTAACTTTGTTTCGCATTTATTATCTATACGGTGTAAACTTTTGATGAATTTTGTAAAATATTTGACTAAATTGCAACATACTTAGAGTACTCTGAGCGATTCATGTAAGGTGATTATTTAGAATGGAACATATTTAAAGTGTAGTATGTTGTAAATAAGGATGTAAGAGATGAAGGTAAGTTGAGGCTAACGAAATGTTTATGATAAAAAGATGGAGAACATTTTGAATTGTTGGATCTTCTTCAAAACTCTCAGTAACAAGTTTTTTCTCCAATTGGTCTTAGTGGTTTTGATTGTCTTAACTTACATATGCTAGAATTAACCAGGTCGCTTGACGTGTCTGTTTCTTGCTTTTGTTTTTGTCTACATTCTAGTTTTATAGATTGTATTTGTGATTACTCATATTTTAAGGAACTAGTTTTTCTGCATGGTAGATGATGTATTATGAATTATAGGGTGATTAAGTTGTTTATGGAATCTTTAGGTTCATCTTAGTTGTTTTGGTATAGCTTCGACGGTGAATATAATTTACAGTTTGACATTCAAAATAACATGAGCAAATTAGATTTGTTGAGATAGAAAAAACGAAAGAGCATTAATTCCCCATAGCAATCTGAGTTAGAAAATAAAAAAGAAAAGAAAAAATTTAATAATGGTGATGGTGGTGGGTGATTGTAATGATTGGTGACGATGAATGAAGAAGAAGAAGGAGGAGGGTCGATAAGGCGATCGTGTTAATTTTAGGAGTAAATTACACCTTTCGTCATTAAGGTTGTACCAATATAATTAAATAATTAACATAACATCGTGAAATGATAGAAATACCCTCACGTACAAAGCACATGGGGGACTTAACAGTGGTTGAATAACTGCCGGTAATCAAAGGGATCTTGGGCGATGCAAAAAATTAGTAAGGACCTTGGTCATATTTATTTTAATTTAGGGACTCATCGAATATTTTTAATATAATTAAAAGGATGAACGATGTATTTTGTTCTTTTTATAATTTATATCCATAGCTATATAATTAGTTTTATAGCTTTCTTTAATGCAAACTACATGTATCAGTGTAGAATTTTTGCTACAATGTTCGTGGCCTTTTAGTGACAACGCATGCCGTTGCCAAATAGTCAACAGTATAAGTCTGTCACTAAAAGTTATAGCGGTAACAGTCAACGGTTTTTAGCAACGATGGGTGAGTCGCACAAATATTCTCTGTCAAAGATATAAGAAGTGGAATCCATAGACTTTTAGCGACGACACGTGCTATCGCTACTAAAAGTAAATATAAAGATAATTATTTAAATTTTAATTAGATACATAAATATTTAAATTATAAATTATTAAATTATCAATTAATTGTATTGGGGTCAAACCTGCCAACGCATGTCATCGATAAAAGTGTTTGTAGGTTAAAAAGGACCTGCCGATTTCGGCAGCATTATAAATTTTTTTTCGAAATTCTTCCCAAAAATTCTACCAAATCATAACCTAAAAATTACCTAAAACAAAGAAACAAAATTATTTAAATTCGTTTGACCATTTATTCATTCCAGGACACCATACGAAGTTCTAGTTTCGAAAAAAATGATACAAGTACTAATATGTCCATAAAATAACAAAATGATGTTCTTATAAATACTATCTCAAACACAATCCTTACTCATAATCATCATATGCATCATCAAAAACACTACCATCACCGCCATCATCATCGTCACCTACTTTCTTGCTAGGGGGAGGAAACACTTGGGATAAATGATAAAGGTAAGGGGGACGATACACATGGGATGAACCTTGTTGGTTGTAAAGAAAGTCAAAATTGGTTAAAGGCGGGTTGGGTTTCTTCAGCCGCCGCATCTTCTGCCGCCACCTTTAATTATAAAAAAAATACATCCATGGCCATGCAATTACATACATATATTTTTCAAACAATTTTGAGGCTACCCAACAACAGCTGCTACTGGATTTTAACAATGCTAAAACCCAAAGATAGATTAGGGTTTAGACACGTAGCTATTGAAGGAGACATGAATTTTGCCGAGCTTACTAAGCCTAAAGAAAATGGGCCAACAAACAACATCTGATGACCCAATAACAAATTGCCAAACAACATGACTAAAACAAGAAAATGACATGGCATAGCACAAAAATATGTCGTTTCAATCTTTTCTACAACAAAACATCAATATACATATTGACACATTAGTAAACCATGCAACAAAATCTAGTAACTCGAACCGACATCAAGGATTCCCAAACAGCCAAATGTTGTCATTTTATAAAAACATCTTAAAACAACGAACAGTATATCAATGGTAAACAAAAACTGTAACAGGCCAAACTTCATCCAGTAAAGCAGTTGGAAACGAATTATAATCGTTAATAAAAATAAAGAACTAACCTATAAATTTGACCAACAGTAACACCGATTCCAAGTTGTTAGGTTACGAATTTTTCCCATGTAATACTGGTACCAATTCACCACACGAAGTTCAGTAAGATATTAGGTTATAGATTATTGTGCATGAAGGTTAATAAAAGAAACACCTGGAGACACTATTAAAATAGAGGGAACAACAATCAGGCCTAGAACAACAACATTAAAACCAACTGCTTAGCCCACTTACCTAGCTCAGTTACTGACCAACATGGCCAAAATCGCAAAACGACATGTCATACGACAAATTCATCATTTCAATCTTTTGCCTCGAAAGGCTTAATATTATGCCTCCATTAAAAAGAAATCCACTAATGAGTTTGAACGGTTACGAAACTACTTGGGAGCCTAAAATCTCGTGCTTACATAGGAACAACTAGAACGATGGCTGACTAGTGCCCCCAGCTTCCATAGATGGAGGAATATCATAATTACTATAAAACCGTGAGTTTGAATTAAATGACCACATTATAAACGTGGACTGAATATATGTATAAATATATCAATAGCCATGCAATAACATTTCTATAAAGCCACCTATTGTACATAAAGGGTGGTAAAAGAAATACCTAGGGGTAACTATTAAAAGAAGAGGAAAAAAAGAAAAGGGCTTAAAGATAAAATTTGATGTGAAAAAAAAACCAATTACTTTGCCTAATTAATTAGCACATTTACTAAAAGACATGGGTATAACCAAAAAACGGCATACTATATGACAAAGCAACGTCTTTTCAAGATTTGAACCCCTCAAACGGCATCATCACCATGCCTTTAATCTGTAAGAATGCATCATAAAAAATGATGAAAAAACCGCCATGGCTGCATCAGTATAGATGCCTCGCCAAGATAACATAATTCTCAAATTTTAATCGATTACACTACAACAGATGTATAACAGAAACACATAATGTATCTGTATGCACAAACATGAAGTATAACCATTGTTGCTTTGGTAAAACCATTTTAACCAATGACAGAGTACGCTCAGATCACAAAAATGTTATTGCAAACACATCAAATTTGAGAATATTGTGGGCTAACAAATCGTAATCCGCAAATTCAGATTATTTTTTTTAATAATCATGCTCAGATAGGTAAACAACTAAAAAAGATGAAACATCCGCCGTGGTTGCAAATATATCCAACTTGCGCCGCCAGGATGTAGCGGATAATCTTGCATTTTGATGTGTCTCGCGACTACTAGTTTTAAATTTATAACACGAATTACCGGATAAAGCTAAGAACACACGGGCAAGTATGACCCTTTCGTATGTAGTTAGTTTTGGTTGGTAAGCCGAGGTCGTTCACTAGGATTTGGGTGTTTTCAATTGTGAAGAATCTATGTAACAATAAGCAATAAAAGGGTGGTAATTGGTTGTCACGATCCAAAATACCATATAAGCAATAAGTAACATGAAAATGATGATTATGTGAATTCAATAAGATTAAAACAATACTTGTTTGGAACTAGTATATATATTTCTATGGAGTGTATGGAGTATCGGGTAGATATCAAGCAATAGTAAACAAAATCCAAAAAGCATACAATTCCAATTCAATGGGTAATATCATGAAATTGCATATACTAAGGTTAAGACGAACACTTTTTTTCGGCCTAAATGTTAATATAAACCGAATCATTATAAACCATTTGTTTGAAGTATTAGTTTTACCAATTTGTTCATAAGAGTTCTTTCGACCTACTCTTGAATCAATCGTTACAAGTCCATTTAACATGTTTATTCATAGTTGTCAATTATGAAATACCAAACATATATGCGCATTAACATTTGGAACAAATCATGACAAGAAGTTCTTTCGACCAAAATCCAGTTATGATTCATCAACAAGTTATTTAGACATGTTACAATTCAAACAAACTCATAAGCAAAACCATAATTCTATATTGCAAAATACCAAACACTCCATATCAATATCTACATTATTCCAAACAAGTATAACCAAACTACTCACTCATATTAAACAAAGCAATACACTCATAAACTTTAGCATTAGAAGACATGATTAAAGGTCTTACAATGATTGAAATAAGATTAAAAATGATGTAGTAATGATGCCTCAAGTATTGGCGATGACTTCTTGATGTTTTGACCTCCAAATGATAACTTCTTGGACCTCCAAAGTTTCCTGGAATTTTATGGACGAATTTTGGTTTTGAGAGGGAGTATTGGTGGTAGGAGAGGTGTTCTCTCAAGTTGAAATAGAGAGAATTGGTAAGGGATGATTAGAAATGCATGTAAAAGTCTCTATTTATACTCCTCTCAAGTCCTAGGCTCATTAATGCATCAACTTGGCCTCCAAGTAGTTTAGAAGGACTTAGAATACCAAAAAGAATGGCCTAGAATCGGGTAGAATGAGGTAGAATGAGTTTTTGCAAAAGTTTAACGAGCTGACCAACCGGTCGGTTGGATTTCAACAGATCCGGTTGGATGAGACATTTTCATCTAACCGTTCGGTAATCCATCTAACCAATCGGTTGGATGCATTTTGGCAGAAAATCATAAACATCAAACTTGTAGATCTTTCTCTTAGCTTTCCGTGGCCGCTTGAATCAACTAAATCCGAGTTCGTATGCTCAAGTTATGGCCAAAATGGTGAAGGTGTATCGGGAACAACGAGTCTTCCAATAATTATTCGTTTGAGCTTCTTTTCTTCATTTCACTTCTCGTTTTCCTTCTTGTACTTTATTCTTGAGTCTTTGGAGTGACAACTTAATGACTTTTATATTCTCGAATATACTCCAAGAGACTTTCATTTGTCGGGAATTCTTCGTACATGCATAAATCTTCGTTTATTGATCATTTTTACGTCTTTTCCTTCATTTTCCTGTTCTTGGCTAGCATACACACTTTTATACAATTAAGTGACAAAAACAACCAAAAAACATACGAAAAACGCCACTAAAAACATGCACAATTTGAGCGTTATCAAATCCCCCACACTTGAACTTTGCTTGCCCTCAAGCAAATCTAGAATTAAGAAAAATAAATCCACATGGTGCATAAGAATGATTAGAAAAATGTGATGCAAATCTTCCAAGTACAAGTACGAGATATGATTCATCGTTTTTAAGCATTAATGGTGAAAATTCGAGATGTTTGACAATACCCATAGATTTTCTTGCTTGATTAACATTTCTAAACACCTCACGAAAAAGTAACGAAGTATAATTCACTCAACCACTCATTTATTTGGGTGGTGGAGTATTGATGAGTGCTCAAACACTCATCGTTTTTGATATATTTAAACTGCCAAAACGCACAAAAACAATCAAAAAGATATCAAAATACTTAAATTATCCCAGTGATTGTGTTTTATGTGTTTTAAAAGCAAAATATGCAAAAATAAAGAAAAAACGTACAAGTTTGCAGTATTGGCAGTTTCAGTCCCCCAAGTTTCAAAACTTGTCAATTTTAGTCCCTATGCATTTATTTTCAAGGAAAAGTCAACCCAAGGTTTTAAAAGTCAAATAATCAAAATATTACACTTGGGTTGCAAGTTTTCTAAAAATACAAGTTTAGTCCCTGAAAATCCAAATTTGGCAAAATAAGTCCCTGGGAAGTTTTGAAATGTTGAAAAATGGAAAATTGGTTTGTGATCTTTGGAATCTTAGCAACATTGGTCCTTGGTATACAATGGGAAAAGTTTCAATTTCAGTCCTTGGGTTTTGCAAAAATTACAAATTTGGTCCTTGATAACTTTACATCATCCGGACCCTTTTTAATACTAAACCCAAAATACCACCCCAACCCTAAGCCTTGGTCTGATCCAGCTACACAACCCAAGCCCACCACTTAGCCCAAAAGTTTAAAACCGTTTTAAATAACTCCCCCGGTCAAACTTGCGTTGACCCGACCTTCTTCCCCAACCATATCCCACGAAACCAGGCAACATTGTCTCCCCCCCCTCCACCTTTTCCACCAACTCAGCCCCCACAATCAATGCCCACACCTAACAAAGCCACCACCATTAATGCCCTCACCAACACCCACTAAAACCACTCATTTAACCCCGACCCCATTTTGGCGCTAAAATCATGATCAAGGGTTTAGAATGGTCTCACAACAATTCAATGGATGGGATTTGGTCAAGAAGTCATCACAAAGACTTTGGGAGTGTCAGTTTTCAAATGGAGGCCATGTGGAAGACTTAGGGAATTATTTTTTTAGGTCGTTATATATAGAAAAGCTCATAGAAGCTCTTGGTGTGTAATTTTTCTTAGTTTTATGTAGTTTTTAGTTTATTTTAATGTAATGTAACTGTTTTTTATCAATGAAAGCTCAGTTTGAAGTTTAATTCTCATTTCCATTTTTCAAAGTCTCATTTAAATTTATCAAGTTCTAATTTAAGCTTCTAATTTGTGTTTAGTGGATTCTCAAGCTATTACAAACTCAGTAACAAGGGTTTATTAACTTAACAAACTTGTTTGATCAACTCTTAGCTCATTTTTAAATATTTATAAAAAATAAAGAAAAATCAAAAATAAGTGAAAGATTGGTGATCATTGACTGATTGAGCAAGGAGCACAGTGAATTGTGGATGGCTGTGGGTTAGGTACCTCAGGGGAGGGCATAGGATTGATTGATTTGGTCCTTTGGTTCTTACTCAGTGGCTTGGAAGGCTTTGTAAGCTAAAAATAATCTTTCATCTTTACTCTTAAGTAGTCTAGACTGTTTATTTAAGTTCATTGCAGTTAAATATTAGCTTATAAATTAGTAGTTACCATTTGTTTGTGTTTTATATTTGTTTAAGTTGAAATCTCCTCAATAACTGATTTTTAAGGGGTGTTTGGTTTTAGATTGTTTACCTTGTTCCACTCATTCATTTGTGCAAATCTGTGTTCATGCATGTTATCTAGTTGAAGATAAGCTCAGTGGAACAAAGGAATTGGTACCAAAGTTAGCAATAGTCAAAATCCCAAAGAAATACTCACCACAGTCAACTGTGGTGAGTTTTGAAGTGAAAAACTCATAAAACCATTTCATAAGTTGGATTTGTTACTCAATTCACCTTTAATACAGCTTATTTTAACATTTTAAGTCATCAAATCTGTGTTTGAAGTTCATATAAGTCAAACCTTGCAATTTCTTGAAAAGTCAATTGTGCATTCTTGGATTTTGATCAAACTTTGGAGGCTTGCAACTTGTGTAATATAAGGTTCTAAGGTCTGAGATTTTACCAACTTAAACTTTACCACTTTGTGGATTTTTGTGAATTTTATCAGATTTTTAAGATTTTGTTTGCTGGGCCCCACAAGGCCACAAAGTGACCTGCAGGGCAACCCATCTGCCCTGTTCTCAGATACCTCAGTCACCACCACCACTTTGGTGGAGGTTTGTGACCACTACAGTAGTCTAGGCCCTTTGTTTTTGGTTCCACTCAACCCCCCTCCTACCAGGGAGTAAGGGTGAACCCTTTGTTTGACCCCTACCATTGTGGACCCCACCTAATTTGGCCCTTAGACTTTGTCCCATAACTGCCTCAGTCAACAAATAAGCAAAGTGCTTATTTGATCTTTTTGGCTTATTCAGGCCATTCATTGGCTTAATTCTTGCTTATTGTTGTTCATAAGACTCAGAGAAACCTAAGAATACCATTGTGGACCCCACATATTCATTTTGAGCTTAAAAACCTTCACAGTCAACAAAAGTCAACTGTGAGGTAATTAAGCACTTCAAGTGCTTATTTCCAGGGGTGTAGTGAAAGTGTCTTTATTAAAAGTACTTATTTTTAGCTTATAATTAGTTTAGAAAAAGAAAAAAACCAAAAAAACCAATTTTAAAAATAGTGATAGCTTCTATTTAATAGGATTTATCAATTTAATTTTCTTTTTAATTTATTTCTAAGTAATATATCACTTTTATATTTTTAGAAATTATATTTTAGGTTAAAATAATTTTACAAATTTTTCCAGATTTTTATTTTGTCTTTTAGTGGTTTTTCTAATTAATTTTAGTTTAATTTAGTTTTAATTAATATTAATCAATTAAATAGCATAATTAGATTTTATATAGTATAACTTAGTTTTATAATTTTTCTAGCTTTTAATTTAGTTAAAACATTTTCATAAATTTTTCTAGAATTTTTAGTGTTCATTTTCTATTTTTTATAATATAATTAGTTTAATTAGTAATTAATAAGTAATTAGAATAATAATTAATTAATTAGCTTAAAAATACTTAGAATTAACTTTTTATAATTTTTTAGGATTCCTGTAATGGTTAATTAGATTTATAAATTTTTTCTTAATTTTCTAAGTCTTTTTAGTATTTTTAATAATTCTAATCAATTTAATTAGTATTAAATAGATAATTAGTAATTAATTAATATTAAATAATTAAATAGTGTAAAAATAATTTTTATTTTTCTTAAAATTTTCTTTAATTATTAGGATTGTAAAAATATCAAATTTACACTTTTACCCCTTCCAGTTCTCCAGTTGTACTTTTTGTATTGTTCGTCTGTATACGTTTTTTAATTAAAACGTACGTTTTTAGGTTTAGCTCAAATCTTCGTACTCCAAATTCCCGTAATCAACCACATAGCTTTCCTAAGCTATATTTGTTAATAATTTCCACATAATTTTCACAACAAACCCTTTTCTGTGAATAACACCCGATTACGAACACGCTAAAGTTACATTTCACACCTCAACGGGATTTAACGACCCGGTGATACATTATATTACCCGGAGCATTGATCTAGGCTATTTGACTTAGTTGACCATTCTTTGGTTAATTTAAGTTAGGTGGTTTGGCATCAATCAATTTATGGCGCCGCTGCCGGGGAGGTGTGCGCGTTTCTGTAGCATTTTTCGAGATTAGTATTATCTCACCTCACTCATTGTACAAATACCATCACTTGTGAATATTTTCAAAATCAAAACACATAAAAATGTCATTGACACTTTTCCTAAAGTGTTGAAACACCAAAAAAAGTAAAAAACCAACAAAACATATCGTAACGTTTTCTGATTCGGTTTTCTTTTAAGGTGATTCTTGAAGAGAAACGAATCTGGATTACGGGACGATAACAAAAATATTGTCCAAAAAGTTTTTATCCCTAGTGCATGCGCACTCGTTCTTCAAGGTCCACTAGCCCATTACGTGAGCTGGTTCAGAGACCTCGAAGACCTCGTAGACGTTCTGCACCAACAGTCGGGTCTGAGATCCGTACTGTTCCACCTCCAGCTGTCATCATGGCAGCTGAACCCACTATGAACGAGCTTCTCCAAGCACCCGTCGAGGGTTACGGAGATGCTATCGTTGTTCCAACAATCATGGCCGATAATTTTGAGCTTAAAACAGGATTAATAAATCTGGCCACATCACGTCAATTCTACGGTTATGAGAGGGACGATCCTCAAGATCACATTCGATGGTTCAATAAAATCACTTACACCATCAAATGCAAAGATGTCCCCTCTGATGCAATCAAACTTCTTCTCTTCCCATTCTCCCTGGAGGGACAAGCTCGGATTTGGCTTGAAAAACAACCTCCACGATCTATTGAGACATGGGAAGATCTTGTGAAAAAGTTCGTGAATGAATTCTTTCCTCCTTCCAAAACCACAAGTCTCAAGAACGATATCATGAAATTCACGCAGAAATTTGATGAATCCTTTAGTGACGCATGGGATCGTTACAAGGAATTGCTCCGAAAATGCCCTCACCACGGTTTCTCTGATCTCATGACACTTGATACTTTCTACAATGGTGTAAGCCAATCTGATCAAGACTCTCTAAATGCCTCCGCTGGAGGTAACTTCTTGAATCGCACCACAAAGGATGCTTTAGAAATCATTGAGAATAAATCTAAGGTTCGCATTCCACGAAGCAGATCGGTTTGTTCCCAAAGGGATGTTGTTCCTTCTTCTTCATCGCCCGTGGCTCAGTCTAGCACCGATGCTAGACTTGACAAACTCACGAAAGCTGTCCATGCATTTGTTCTCGCCCAAAGCAAGAAAGATTCTTCTCCTTCTCCACAAGCTGAAATAAAAAAGATAGAAGTTTGTGTTACTTGTGGTGGTCCACATTCATATTATAATTGCCCTGCCACCGAAGGCAATCCATTCGAAGTAAATGCAATAGCTGGCAATTCCAACCAAGGAGGTAACCAATACCGTCCTCAAGTGGATCCAAATTACCGGGCTAGCAATCAGGGTGGACCACCCGGTTTTCCTCAAAATCCAAATAGGTTTAATCCTAATCCACCAAGGGGGCCAAATTTGCAAAATCAAAATCCTGCCCCCGTCAATCAGTACCCACCCCAAAGGGGTAATCAAGGGTATTCAGCTCCAAATTATCAAGATCCCCTCCCAAATGAGCTCAATAACTACATCAAAGTTAATGAGACCAAAATGAGGGCAATGCAAAATCAAATCTCAAATTTGAAAAATGATTTCCAATCATCAATAACCAAACAGGGTCAAGAGCTGAAGAGTGAGTTGATGCAAACAAACAACAAAATTGATCAAAATCAAGGCAAGATTGAAAATATGCTTGCCAGTCTTATGAATCATCTCACTCCACCCTCTACATCAGGAGGTCTCCCGGCTAATACAATTGTTAACCCCAAGGGTGAACTCAAAGCTATTACTACACGAAGTGGTAAAGCTTATGAAGAGCCGCCAGTTCCTCCTATTTCTCCTCTTCCACCTATGCCTCCTCCTCTTTATTCTGAGGAAGTTGAAATTGAGCCTGAGGCAACCACGGACAAGGTGCAATTTACTAGCCCACGAAGTACCGCACACGTCCACCCTCAGGATGTTCCGGAAATTGTACCAAAATCTGGACTTGTACCAAAACCGGGAGTTGTATTTGAACCATCAACAACTCCTGGAGAGAACCCTAAATCCAAACCTTCACTACCATACCCGTCAAGACTTAATGAGCAAAAGCTCCGCGAAAAGGCTAGTCACCAAATGGATAAGTTTTATCAAATCTTTCAAGATTTGCACTTTGACGTTAGCCTTGCGGATGCTATCATCCTGATGCCCAAATTCGCATCGATGATCAAGAACTTGTTAAGCAACAAGGAAAAATTGTACGAAATGGCAAAGACTCCATTGAACGAAAACTGCTCAGCAGTTATCTTAAAGAAGCTTCCCAAGAAGCTTGGAGACCCTGGGAGATTTCTCATTCCATGTGTTTTCCCTGGGATGGTTGAGTGCTTCGCCTTAGCTGATCTTGGCGCTAGCATCAACCTGATGCCTTACTCAGTGTGGGAGAAACTGTCTCTTCCTCAACTCACTCCTACGTGCATGACTCTCGAGCTTGCCGACCGTTCAATCTCTCATCCTCTCGGCATTACCGAAGATGTATTCGTGAAAGTAGGAAAGTTCCATTTCCCCGCTGACTTCGTTGTTGTTAAGTTCGATGCTGACCCACGAGCTCCTCTCATTCTTGGGAGAGGATTCTTAAGGACGGGTCGTGCGTTAATTGATGTGCACGAAGAAGAAATAACTCTTCGTGTTGGTAATGAAGCCGTAACCTTTAAACTCGATCAAACTTCGAGGTACTCCTCTAACTATGACGCCGAATCGGTTAACCAAATTGATGTCATTGATGTCGCGTCTGAGGAGTACGCTCAAGAGGTTTTAGGTTTTGTCGATGATTCTCCGAGTGAAAACTTCACTCCATCTTCTCACCCCATTATTGCCAATTCTTCTCCTTCCCTCACTCCGTTTGAGGGAAGTGACTTCATCTTCTCAGAAGAAATTGAGGCCTTTCTCAAAAGTGATTCGATTCCCGATGGAATTGATAACCAAGAGATCGACCTCGAGAGGGATATTCACCTGCTGGAAAAATTGTTAAACGAAGATCCCTCACATCTTCCTGTTCTACCACAAACACTTCATAAAGAGGAAGTCAAAAATGTTGAGAAAACTGATGACTTTCCCGCGGTTGAACTTAAGGACTTGCCGCCTCATCTTAAATATGCATTTCTGGAGGGTGATGATAAATTGCCCGTCATTATTGCTAAAGACTTAAGTGTTGAGGAAAAGGCTGCTCTTATACAGGTTTTGAAGTCTCATAAACGAGCAATTGCTTGGCGTCTCTCCGATATCAAGGGCATCGACCCTGAGTTTTGTACTCACAAGATATTAATGGAGGATGACTTCAAACCTACGGTCCAACATCAAAGAAGGGTGAATCCAAAAATTCACGAGGTTATCAAACAAGAGGTTTTAAAACTTCTTGATGCCGGATTGATTTACCCTATCTCGGACAGTCCTTGGGTCAGCCCAATCCATTGTGTTCCAAAAAAGGGTGGCATTACCGTTGTCACAAATGAGGAGAATGAGTTGATTCCAACTCGTTTGGTTACGGGTTGGCGCGTCTGCATTGATTATCGTAAATTGAATGACGCCACCCGTAAGGATCATTTTCCTCTGCCCTTTATGGATCAGATGCTCGAGAGATTAGCGGGGAATGAGTACTATTGCTTCCTCGATGGTTTCTCGGGTTACTTTCAGATTCCCATTGACCCGCAAAACCAAGAAAAGACCACTTTTACGTGCCCCTATGGAACCTTCGCATATAAACGTATGCCATTTGGCTTATGTAATGCCCCGGGCACGTTTCAAAGATGTATGATGGCCATTTTTTCCGACATGATCGGGAAAAGTATGGAGGTCTTTATGGACGATTTCTCGGTCATTGGGGATTCGTTTAAAACATGTCTCTCCCATTTAGACAGCATGCTAAAACGTTGTGAAGACACAAAGTTATGTCTAAATTGGGAGAAAAGTCACTTTATGGTCAAAGAGGGCATTGTCCTCGGCCATAAAATTTCAAAAAATGGGATGGAGGTTGACCGTGCCAAAGTGGACGTCATTGCTAAATTGCCTCATCCCACGACTGTGAAAGGTGTTAGGAGCTTTTTGGGTCACGCCGGTTTCTACCGTAGGTTTATTCAAGATTTTTCTAAAATCGCCCGGCCTATGACCCATCTCCTCGAGAAGGATGCTCCTTTTATCTTCTCCCCTGAGTGCATCGAAGCCTTTGAAACATTAAAGAAAAGGCTTACCGAGGCACCGATTCTTGTTGCCCCCGATTGGGACTTGCCCTTCGAGCTCATGTGTGATGCTAGTGATTATGCTATAGGGGCAGTCTTGGGGCAACGCAAAACAAAACATATTCAGCCTATACACTATGCCAGCAAGACTATGACCGAGGCACAAAGTCATTACACTACCACTGAAAAAGAATTATTAGCTGTGGTGTATGCTTTTGAAAAATTCCGGCCATACTTGATTCTGACTAAAAGCATAGTGTATACGGATCATTCGGCTTTGAAGTATCTATTTGCAAAACAAGATGCAAAGCCGAGACTCCTCCGATGGGTTCTCCTCCTTCAGGAATTTGATATCATCATTCGTGATAAAAAAGGAGCTGAGAACCTGGCTGCTGATCATCTCTCCCGTCTTGAAAACCCTCACCAAAATGCTTTCGAGAAAAAGGAAATAAATGAAACATTTCCTCTCGAAACCCTCAATGTGGTTTCATTTCGTGGAGACTCGATTACCCCATGGTTTGCCGACTTTGCAAACTATCTTGCGGGTAACTTCATTGTGAAAGGGATGTCGTCCCAACAAAAAAATAAATTTTTCAAAGACGTAAAACATTACTTTTGGGACGACCCCTACTTGTTCAAGATATGCGCGGATCAAGTCATCCGGCGGTGTGTGTATGGTCAGGAAGCCAATGAAATTTTAAAGGCTTGCCATGTTGGTCCCACGGGGGGCCACCACAATCCCAACTACACCGCCAAAAAGGTGTTTGATTCCGGCTTTTATTGGCCCTCGATCTACAAGGATGCCCAAGATTTGGTCAAATCCTGTGACGCTTGTCAGCGTCACGGGAATATTTCACAAAGGAATGAAATGCCTCAGAATGCAATTCAAGTTTGTGAAATCTTTGATATCTGGGGCATCGACTTTATGGGGCCATTTCCATCCTCTCACGGCAATAAATACATACTCGTGGCAGTTGACTACTTGTCAAAATGGGTTGAAGCGAAAGCTTTACCCACAAATGATGCCCGAGTAGTTGTGAAATTTTTAAAAGCTCTTTTTGCCCGATTCGGAACTCCACGTGCTATTATTAGTGATCGTGGTACGCACTTCTGTAATGACAAGTTTGACAAAGTCATGCAAAAGTACGGTGTAACTCACCGTCTTTCTACTGCGTACCACCCTCAAACGAGTGGACAAGTCGAAGTGTCCAATCGGGGCATCAAAAGAATCTTGGAAAGAACTGTAGGTGAGAATCGTGCATCTTGGTCGGACAAATTAGATGATGCACTTTGGGCTTTCCGTACGGCTTACAAAACACCCATTGGGTGTACGCCTTATAAACTTGTGTACGGGAAAGCGTGCCATCTTCCGATCGAGCTTGAGCATAAAGCCTATTGGGCCCTCAAGCATGCCAATTTCGACCTCAGAACGGCGGGTGATCACAGAAAAGTTCAACTAAATGAATTAAACGAACTTCGTGATCAAGCTTACGAGAACTCTTTGATCTATAAACAAAAGATAAAGAAGATTCATGACTCAAAAATCAGAAACCGCGTTTTTAACATTGGTGATCGAGTCCTTCTTTTCAACTCTAGACTCAAGATCTTCTCAGGAAAGCTCAAAACCCGATGGACTGGTCCATTCACTATCGCAAAAGTTTATCCTTATGGTACCGTCGAATTATCTCAAAATGACGGTCCTAACTTCAAAGTGAATGGACATCGGTTAAAGCACTACTTTGGAGAGGACGTACCATCCATGGTCGTCCCGGATCTCCAAACTTTCCCCAAGGACAATTGAATTCGGGGATAGAGTCAAGCTAGCGACTCAATGACCAAAAACTAGCAACAATACGGGTTTTCACCCGTATCTCTGATTCTTTCTATTTTCTACCACCGAGTGTGGGGGAATGGCCAACCCCCCGCTGTTTGAAAAAATGTATATATGTATAAAAAAAAAAAAAAAAAAAAAAAAAAAAAAAACAAACAAAAAGTTGTATATATATAGAAATAAAGTGAAAATTGGTATTTCCGCAGTTAGATTCGAATCTTGGCTTTTTACGTTCATAGCTTCGGCATAATAGCCGGGACTTTGAATATTGAGGACAATATTCATTTCTAAGTGTGGGGGGGGGGGGGGGGGGGGAAATTCTAACGAATTTTATCAAAATATCTTTCAAGTACCCCCGTTTTTGGCCAAAATTTTCAAAAATTTTTTTCACTTTATTTCAAAATTTTTGTGGTAATCAGTCCGCCATGTCTAACCGAAAAAGGGATTGGCTAATCCAGGAGCAAACGGCTCTTGGTAAAGATAAATCAAATCCGTTGACGGCTGGCAATTTGCCCAAAATTGTACGGTTCATCAACTCCCCGAAAACAAATGAGTTGGCTAGCCCGCAAGATTATGGCTTGTGGTAAAGGCCGTGGAAAATCCATAATTGGTAATCAGCTCACCAAGATGTTGACTAGGTCCATCAAGAGTTGGCTAGTCCAGGAGCAAATGGCTCTTGGTAAAGACTTAACAAATCCGTTGGAAGCTGGTGGTTTGCTCAAAATCACACGGTTATCAGGTGTGCCACAGTTCTTACACCTGGCTACTCCAGAAGTGATGGCTTTTGGTAAAGAGTTTAAAATCCATCAAGTTTTCTAAAAAGATTGCTAGGGACTAGCAATAGTTCAGTGTGGGGGATTGATGAGTGCTCAAACACTCATCGTTTTTGATATATTTAAACTGCCAAAACGCACAAAAACAATCAAAAAGATATCAAAATACTTAAATTATCCCAGAGATTGTGTTTTATGTGTTTTAAAAGCAAAATGTGCAAAAATAAAGAAAAAACGTACAAAGTTTGCAGTATTGGCAGTTTCAGTCCCCCAAGTTTCAAAACTTGTCAATTTTAGTCCCTATGCATTTATTTTCAAGGAAAAGTCAACCCAAGGTTTTAAAAGTCAAATAATCAAAATATTACACTTGGGTTGCAAGTTTTCTAAAAATACAAGTTTAGTCCCTAAAAATCCAAATTTGGCAAAATAAGTCCCTGGGAAGTTTTGAAATGTTGAAAAATGGAAAATTGGTTTGTGATCTTTGGAATCTTAGCAACATTGGTCCTTGGTATACAATGGGAAAAGTTTCAATTTCAGTCCTTGGGTTTTGCAAAAATTACAAATTTGGTCCTTGATAACTTTACATCATCCGGACCCTTTTTAATACTAAACCCAAAATACCACCCCAACCCTAAGCCTTGGTCTGATCCAGCTACACAACCCAAGCCCACCACTTAGCCCAAAAGTTTAAAACCGTTTTAAATAACTCCCCCGGTCAAACTTGCGTTGACCCGACCTTCTTCCCCAACCATATCCCACGAAACCAGGCAACATTGTCTCCCCCCCTCCACCTTTTCCACCAACTCAGCCCCCACAATCAATGCCCACACCTAACAAAGCCACCACCATTAATGCCCTCACCAACACCCACCAAAACCACTCATTTAACCCCGACCCCATTTTGGCGCTAAAATCATGATCAAGGGTTTAGAATGGTCTCACAACAATTCAATGGATGGGATTTGGTCAAGAAGTCATCACAAAGACTTTGGGAGTGTCAGTTTTCAAATGGAGGCCATGTGGAAGACTTAGGGAATTATTTTTTTAGGTCGTTATATATAGAAAAGCTCATAGAAGCTCTTGGTGTGTAATTTTTCTTAGTTTTATGTAGTTTTTAGTTTATTTTAATGTAATGTAACTGTTTTTTATCAATGAAAGCTCAGTTTGAAGTTTAATTCTCATTTCCATTTTTCAAAGTCTCATTTAAATTTATCAAGTTCTAATTTAAGCTTCTAATTTGTGTTTAGTGGATTCTCAAGCTATTACAAACTCAGTAACAAGGGTTTATTAACTTAACAAACTTGTTTGATCAACTCTTAGCTCATTTTTAAATATTTATAAAAAATCAAGAAAAATCAAAAATAAGTGAAAGATTGGTGATCATTGACTGATTGAGCAAGGAGCACAGTGAATTGTGGATGGCTGTGGGTTAGGTACCTCAGGGGAGGGCATAGGATTGATTGATTTGGTCATTTGGTTCTTACTCAGTGGCTTGGAAGGCTTTGTAAGCTAAAAATAATCTTTCATCTTTACTCTTAAGTAGTCTAGACTGTTTATTTAAGTTCATTGCAGTTAAATATTAGCTTATAAATTAGTAGTTACCATTTGTTTGTGTTTTATATTTGTTTAAGTTGAAATCTCCTCAATAACTTATTTTTAAGGGGTGTTTAGTTTTAGATTGTTTACCTTGTTCCACTCATTCATTTGTGCAAATCTGTGTTCATGCATGTTATCTAGTTGAAGATAAGCTCAGTGGAACAAAGGAATTGGTACCAAAGTTAGCAATAGTCAAAATCCCAAAGAAATACTCACCACAATCAACTGTGGTGAGTTTTGAAGTGAAAAACTCATAAAACCATTTCATAAGTTGGATTTGTTACTCAATTCACCTTTAATACAGCTTATTTTAACATTTTAAGTCATCAAATCTGTGTTTGAAGTTCATATAAGTCAAACCTTGCAATTTCTTGAAAAGTCAATTGTGCATTCTTGGATTTTGATCAAACTTTGGAGGCTTGCAACTTGTGTAATATAAGGTTCTAAGGTCTGAGATTTTACCAACTTAAACTTTACCACTTTGTGGATTTTTGTGAATTTTATCAGATTTTTAAGATTTTGTTTGCTGGGCCCCACAAGGCCACAAAGTGACCTGCAGGGCAACCCATCTGCCCTGTTCTCAGATACCTCAGTCACCACCACCACTTTGGTGGAGGTTTGTGACCACTACAGTGGTCTAGGCCCTTTGTTTTTGGTTCCACTCAACCCCCCTCCTACCAGGGAGTAAGGGTGAACCCTTTGTTTGACCCCTACCATTGTGGACCCCACCTAATTTGGCCCCTAGACTTTGTCCCATAACTGCTGTTGACATAAATAATGCCTAAAAAACATTATTAAGTTTTTATCAATATCTCTATGTTTTGATCATTACAAAATATAACCTCAAAGAACTAAAATTTATGACATAAACAAGTATTTGGTGATTAATATTTCTCTTTACACCCAAATCACTTAAGGTATGAATAAACAAAGTGTTTAGTGCAATGTATGATCAAAGGGGTATTTAATTAACTAATACAAAGTTTATTTAATTATATAATCTTATTATATATTTTTGAAAAACACTTTTGGTAATAAGGAAAAATGTTTTAATCATACTAAATATATGATTTCAAATATTTAACCAAAATCAGTTAGTTTTTCACCAAATAAACTTTCCCCACTAAAAGACAAAGTTTCTGGCCGTTTCAGCTGGGCGGCCCCCTTAATTATAAAGGGCGGTCCCCTTAAAATTAAGGGGACCGGCCATGATTTAAGGGGACCGGCCACGCTCCTCTGTCAGAAACTTTTGCCTATAAATACCACCTTAAACCTGGATTTTTTCCCCACCTTTTGCACTCCAGAACTTTCTGTTCTAGATCTCCATTTCCAATCTATAAATCCTTTGATCATACATTCTTAAATCTTTGTTTCAAAGTGATCCATACATAATCCATTTAAGTGCAAGAGAAGAATACTTCTATCCCTCAAGACAAGAAGTATTACAACTAGTTGTGATCTCCACATCTAAGTTGTTTGAGCATCATCATTGATTATTATTTCATAGTGTGATTAGTTGTGAATATTTGTTAGAGAATAGTTGTGAAAAAGATAAGTTAGGAATAAGATTGGTGTGTAGAAGAATTGGTGTGTAGAAGTATTGGTGTGTAGAAGATTGGTGTGTAGATTAATGGTGTGTAGAAGATAGGTGTGAAAGAAGTGGTGTGATTAAGTAGTGAATTGGTGTGTAGTAGTTGTGATCTAGGTGTGAAGATATTGTGGTGTGTAAATTGGTGCGTAAGGTTTTCTCCGCCATAAGGGAGCTTGTTGATATAGTGAAGAAAACTCTCGAGTTAGGTGCTCGGGGAGTGGAGTAGGGCAAGGAAGGTGCCTTGTAGCCGAACCACTATAAATCGCTTGTCTCTCGGTTTGATCTTTCCATCTTTTACTTATTTAATTACTTACATAATTATTGCTTCATAGTATATATACTTAGTGTTGTTCATATTGTGTATAACTAGATTTCATATACCATCGAATCTATATTTTATAAATCAACGAAAACTTTTAAACAATTTGTTTTATAACAATTAAAACGACGTAAAACTATTCAACCCCCCTTCTAGTTTTCCACAATTGGTATCAGGAGCCACGTCTAGCAAGATTTTTAAAATATATTGTATTTTAAAACTTGTAACGATCTATAGAATCTGAAAAATATTTAGAAGGGCAATCTATGCAAAGACCACCACTATTTGAAAGTGATGGATTTTTATATTGGAAAAATAGATTCGAAACCTATGTGAAATCAAAAGATCTTGATCTTTGGCATATTATTACCTTTGGTGATTTTCCTCCTATTCAATATAATGTTGAAACTAAAATGGATGAAATTGTAGATTTTGAAAAACAAAATGATGATTTGAAAAAGAAACTAGCAAAAAATAATGAGGCTAAAATGGTTATTTATAATGCGTTACCACGTAAAGAATATGAAAGAATTTTTATGTGTAAAACCGCAAAAGAAATTTGGGATTCTTTACTAATCACTCACCAAGGTAATAGTCAAGTTAAAGATAACAAAATAGATTTTCTTGTACATCAATATGAACAATTTACGATTCCGGAAGAGGAATCAATTGATAATGGTTTTGCTAAATTTAACACCATCATCACAAGTTTAAAAGCACTTGATGAGACATTTTCTAGTAAAAATTGTGTTAGGAAATTTCTTAGGGCATTACATCCGAAATGGCGAGCTAAAGTCACGGCTATTGAAGAATCAAAGAATTTGATGACATTGTCACTAGATGAGCTTATTGGCAACTTGAAAGTCCATAAAGAAATTATAAGAAGAGATTTGGAAACGGTCAAAGTCAAGAAAGAACAAATCAAATCCATTGCTCTAAAAGCCAAAATGGAACCTTGTGACGATGATGATTCAAGTGACGAGAGTGAAGATGAAGAATATGCGATGGCCGTAAGAGAATTCAAGAAATTCTTCAAGAGACGAGGAAGATTCACTAGATCACCACGTGACGAAAGAAAGGTGTTCCAAAGAAATAGAAGTGATAATTACGTGAAAAGAAAGTGCTTTAGATGTGGAAGTCCAAATCATCTCGTTGGAGAATGTTTAAAGCCGCCGGGTTATGAAAATCAAAGCGCATTTGTTAGTGGAACATGGAGTGATAGTGATAAAGAAGAAGTGGAAAAACCAAAAGAAGAAAAGTGTTTTGTGGCAAATGCAACCGACGAAATATGCCTTGGAATTGACTTGGAGCCTGACGAATGGATCAAGGATAGTGGATGTTCGAGGCACATGACGGGGAATCGCAAGCTATTCTCTACATACAAGGCATACAATGGAGGTAACGTTATTTTCGGTAGTGACTTGCGTGGAAAAATTATTGGCAAAGGTACGATTTCTCAAGACTCACTTACTATTGAAAATGTTGAACATGTAAATAATTTAACATATAACTTACTTAGTGTAGGCCAAATATGCGATAATAAATGTAGAGTTATCTTTTCCGAAGAAGATAGCGAAATAGTTAAGAATGGAAAAATTATAGGTAGAGGTATTAGGAAAGGAGGAGTATATGTTATGAAACTAGGAAACAAACCTGAAGATAGGATATGCCTAACGACCCTAGATGAAAACTCTACATTGTCGCATAGGAGATTAGGACATGCTAACATGCAACAAATACAATCTTTGGCCTCTAAGGAATTAGTTAGAAACTTGCCTAATCTAAATTATGACAAGCATTTTTGTGATGCATGCAAAATTGGAAAACAAGCTCATGCTAGTCACAAAGCTAAGAATATAGTATCCACTACTAGGTGCCTAGAATTATTACATATGGATCTCTTTGGTCCATCCGCTGTGCGGAGCTATGGAGGAAACAAATATACCTTAGTAATAGTAGATGACTACTCACGATACACGTGGACTAGGTTTTTAAGTGACAAAACCCAAGCCTTTGAAAAATTCGAAATATTTAGTAAAATGATTCAAAATAAATTAGGATGCTCAATAGTTGCCATTAGGACGGACCATGGTAGGGAATTTGATAACGAAATACAATTCGGAAAATATTGTGAGTTAAATGGAATATCTCACAATTTCTCCGCTCCTCGTACTCCTCAATCAAATGGGGTAGTAGAAAGAAAAAATAGGTCACTACAAGAAATGAGTAGAACTATGTTAAATGAACAATCCATTCCACAAAAATTTTGGTGTCACGCCGTAGATACATCGACTTATATTTTAAATAGGGTATCAATTAGAGGAATTCTAGGAAAAACTCCTTATGAGTTATTAAGAGATAGAAAACCAAACTTAAGCTACTTTAGGGTATTTGGAAGTAAATGCTATATTTTAAACACTAAGGACTACCTCACTAAGTTTGATCCAAAATCATATGAAGGAATATTTTTAGGATACTCACAAAATAGTAAAGCATATATAATACTTAACAAACACTCCATGAAAGTAGAGGAATCACTAAATGTAACATTTGATGAAACACCACCACCTCCTAAAATGCTACCTTTAGAAGATGATAATTTAGTCGAAGATGAAGCCATTGAGGTTAGTAAAACAAAACCCATAGGAAATAATAATGAAGACATCCACTTAGAAAATAACGAAACTATTAATATTAAAGAATCTAGATCACATCCATTAGATAATATAATAGGACATCTTAACCAAAGAACCCTTAGGTCACAAGCCCAAGATAAAAACAACTTCTTTTGTTTCCTCTCAGCAATAGAACCTAAGAATATTAGTGAGGCTTTAAAGGATGAAAGTTGGATTATAGCTATGCAAGAAGAATTAAATCAATTTAAGGCAAATGATGTTTGGGAACTAGTCCCAAATCCAAAGGATATGACCATCATAGGAACCAAATGGGTATATAGAAATAAGTTAGACGAGAATGGAATAGTTACTAGGAATAAAGCTAGGTTAGTTGCCCAAGGTTATAATCAACAAGAAGGAATTGATTATGATGAAACTTATGCCCCCGTAGCTAGACTAGAATCAATTAGGATATTACTTGCCTATGCTTGCGCCCTAGATTTTAAGTTATTTCAAATGGATGTGAAAAGTGCATTCCTTAACGGTTTTATCAATGAGGAGGTATATGTGGCACAACCTCCAGGATTCATTGACTTCGCAAAACCTGATTATGTTTATAAGTTAAAGAAAGCTTTGTATGGACTCAAACAAGCTCCCAAAGCTTGGTATGATCGATTAAAAGCTTTTCTTATTAAACATGATTATTCCATGGGAATGGTAGATAACACTCTTTTCACTAAAAGGAAAGACCCAAATCTCATCATTGTTCAAATATATGTTGATGACATTATATTTGGATCGACTTGTCAAGACATGTGTGATGAGTTTGCCAAAATCATGCATGATGAGTTTGAGATGAGTATGATGGGTGAACTCAACTTCTTCCTAGGATTACAAATAAAACAATTAGATGATGGAATATTCTTTAACCAATCTAAGTACATTAAGGAAATGCTTAAGAAATTTGGCCTTGAAGACTCAAAACCCATGAAAACACCCATGTCTACGGAGGTAAAGCTCACAAAGGACGATGAAGGTGAGTCCGTAGATAACACCAAGTATAGAGGAATGATAGGTAGTTTACTATACTTGACGGCAAGTAGACCCGATATCATGTTTAGTGTCTGCCTTTGTGCCCGTTTTCAAGAGGATCCCAAAACCTCTCACCTAGAAGCGGTTAAGCGTATCTTCCGATACGTTAAAGGCACTATACACTTAGGATTATGGTATCCTAAGGAATCCGGCATAGAAACCATTGTCTATGCGTATTCGGATCATGCGGGAGACTACGTAGATAGAAAAAGTACTAGCGGTATTTGCACGTTTATGGGATGTTGTCTAACGTCTTGGTTTTCGAAAAAGCAAACCGCTCTTGCTATCTCTACCACCGAAGCCGAGTATGTAAGCGCCGGAAAGGCATGTCAACAAGCACTATGGATGAAATAAGCTCTCGTAGACTATGGCATTAGGTTAGAAAATGTCCCCATTATGTGCGATAACAAAGGTGCGATAGATTTAAGCAAAAATCCGGTACAACACTCTAGGACTAAACACATAGAAATACGTCACCATTTTCTTAGGGATAATGTACAAAAAGGAAATATATCTATAGAAAAGGTTGCATCGAAAGACAATATTGCGGATATATTCACAAAAACCCCTTAAGCGTGAATTATTCAACCACTTGCGTTTAGGATTAGGAATGATGGAACAAGTTGACTAAATTACATTGAATTAATTCTAAGTTATACTTGCATGAAAATTTATTTTTCTTTCATTCCATCTTCTCTGAGTCTAGGAATCTATTTCGCACAAAACTTAAGATTGAGAAGATTTATTTTCTTTGCATAAATTTTTTAAAAAAAAAAAAAAAAAAAAAAAAAAAAAAAAAACTCAATCAATTCTCTCTAATCTTTATTCTCACAATCTAGGAATCACATGAAAATCATTTTCATTGCATTGTTGACTAATTCTAAAAACATTGTATTTCAAAATCATGCATAAACTCTCACATAAATTGTCAAGGTATATAATCTAATATATGTCTTTGACATTCATGATCGAGCAAAAATTGAATCAAGGAGATCATTTGGATTGTTTCTTAGGATCGTTATTTCTTTTTGCTTCTAGGTGTCGAAACAATCACAACTCCACATTTGTTGCATATAGACACTCACTAGGACAAATTCACTAGTAATGGTGTCATCTTGATCCATCATTAGTCTTTCACTCACTAATTGCCCTTGCCTTTAATTCAAGATAGGTGCCTTAGGAAGCTTAAGTGTGCTTGCATTTACTTACCTCCTATTGCTTATTATGTGTTGATTATTTGCTCTTGTGCCTATGTGTTTTTGCATGATATCTAATGTTAGATTAGATGCTATATTGCCTAAAGGAATTGAACTTGCTTGAATCCAAGTCCAAAAAAACACAACCTTTCTGCAAATTTTCTGCCAAAAACCCAATTCTGGCAATCTGGAAATCACCAGATGGGCGGCCCCCTTAATTATGTAAGGCGGCCCCCTTAATTTTAAGGGGACCGCCCCCTAATTAAGGGGACCGGCCATCTGATGGACGGGTTTACAGAATCTTTTCTGCTTTTTAGCCCACTTCAACCTACATTTCCCATTTTTTCACCAACACATTTTGTCCTAATCCTCCAAACAAACCTTATCCATCCTTAAACACACAAATCCTACACTATAAATATCCCCAATCCTCAAAACTCTCCACTCATTCCATCATGAACTCTCCAAACAAACCAAAATCAAAAGCCTCAAGGCTAGCAAGGATGACGGAAAAACCCGTTTGGCGAAGAAAAAGCCCTCGAAACAAATCCATCACCATTAATGAAGTTGGAAGTCATTCCACACCCCAACTTCTTACTTCCCAAACTTTGCATCAAACCAACAAGGTCATTCATTTGATCCTCTCTACAAACCATACAACATTGGTCAAACATCTTCCTTCAAACCAAACTACACATCCCAACCTCCAACCACTTATAATGATCCATACAAGTTTGATCAACCATCAAACTACAATTCCAACTACACAAACCCAACTCTTCCATACCAAACCTATGATCCCCTCCACATTGCCACGGAAAAACAAAAATTCCGTGATGAAATTAACCAAATCCATGATCTTAGTGATCTCCTTGCTATGCATCTTGCATAACGCAACAAAGGGCAAACCCCATCATCACCCTATGCTAATTGCCTTCCCCACTCTCTCAACTTGGATCAAGTTACTAACCACACTCACTTTTGCCCTTGTTGCATATTCCTTCAAAAACAAATCCTCTACTTGAGTGAAGATATTTCTTGGATTGAATATATTCTCACTCGTAATCATCCTATACCACCCTTAACACGATACAACATCGTGAGATCCACCTCTTCCGCTCCATACAACACCCCATATCCACCTCAATCAAACATCTAAGCTCCATGCTTATGTTTTCCTTCAAGCAAATAAAACAAATCAACCATGGGTTGCAAGCAAGTCCAAGTGCTCTTTTAGGCAATATAGGACTATATCTTTTATTTTGTTTTATTGTAATCAATATGCTACAAGCATATTGAATGTTGTTATGCTAATTATTTCTATCATGCTTGAATGAATCTATTTTTATTTGCATAATTGTTGTTTTTGCATATATATGTGTGTTGTTCTCTTCAAAATATTTTTGTAGCCAAGATTCCAATTGCTCGTTCCCTTTGTGCTCTCAAACGAGGGGGAGCATACATCAAGGGGGAGTTCTCTACCCGTTTAAACTTCTTTCACGAAGATTATTCGGCCTAACCTTTTTGATTTTACAAAAAGGGGGAGAAGAGAAATGGTAAACTCTATAATACTTGTCTAATAACAAGTTTTAAATCTTTTGAGTTTAAGGTTTTGTAATAATCAAAAAGGGGGAGATTGTTGACATAAATAATGCCTAAAAAACATTATTAAGTTTTTATCAATATCTCTATGTTTTGATCATTACAAAATATAACCTCAAAGAACTAAAACTTATGACATAAACAAGTATTTGGTGATTAATATTTCTCTTTACATCCAAATCACTTAAGGTATGAATAAACAAAGTGTTTAGTGCAATGTATGATCAAAGGGGTATTTAATTAACTAATACAAAGTTTATTTAATTATATAATCTTATTATATATTTTTGAAAAACACTTTTGGTAATAAGGAAAAATGTTTTAATCATACTAAATATATGATTTCAAATATTTAACCAAAATCAGTTAGTTTTTCACCAAATAAACTTTCCCCACTAAAAGACAAAGTTTCTGGCCGTTTCAGCTGGGCGGCCCCCTTAATTATAAAGGGCGGTCCCCTTAAAATTAAGGGGACCGGCCATGATTTAAGGGGACCGGCCACGCTCCTCTGTCAGAAACTTTTGCCTATAAATACCACCTTAAACCTGGATTTTTTCCCCACCTTTTGCACTCCAGAACTTTCTGTTCTAGATCTCCATTTCCAATCTATAAATCCTTTGATCATACATTCTTAAATCTTTGTTTCAAAGTGATCCATACATAATCCATTCAAGTGCAAGAGAAGAATACTTCTATCCCTCAAGACAAGAAGTATTACAACTAGTTGTGATCTCCACATCTAAGTTGTTTGAGCATCATCATTGATTATTATTTCATAGTGTGATTAGTTGTGAATATTTGTTAGAGAATAGTTGTGAAAAAGATAAGTTAGGAAGAAGATTGGTGTGTAGAAGAATTGGTGTGTAGAAGTATTGGTGTGTAGAAGATTGGTGTGTAGATTAATGGTGTGTAGAAGATAGGTGTGAAAGAAGTGGTGTGATTAAGTAGTGAATTGGTGTGTAGTAGTTGTGATCTAGGTGTGAAGATATTGTGGTGTGTAAATTGGTGTGTAAGGTTTTCTCCGCCATAAGGGAGCTTGTTGATATAGTGAAGAAAACTCTCGAGTTAGGTGCTCGGGGAGTGGAGTAGGGCAAGGAAGGTGCCTTGTAGCCGAACCACTATAAATCGCTTGTCTCTCGGTTTGATCTTTCCATCTTTTACTTATTTCATTACTTACATAATTATTGCTTCATAGTATATATACTTAGTGTTGTTCATATTGTGTATAACTAGATTTCATATACCATCGAATCTATATTTTATAAATCAACGAAAACTTTTAAACAATTTGTTTTATAACAATTAAAACTACGTAAAACTATTCAACCCCCCTTCTAGTTTTCCACAACTGCCTCAGTCAACAAATAAGCAAAGTGCTTATTTGATCTTTTTGGCTTATTCAGGCCATTCATTGGCTTAATTCTTGCTTATTGTTGTTCATAAGACTCAGAGAAACCTAAGAATACCATTGTGGACCCCACATCTTCATTTTGAGCTTAAAAACCTTCACAGTCAACAAAAGTCAACTGTGAGGTAATTAAGCACTTCAAGTGCTTATTTCCAGGGGTGTAGTGAAAGTGTCTTTATTAAAAGTACTTATTTTTAGCTTATAATTAGTTTAGAAAAAGAAAAAAACCAAAAAAACCAATTTTAAAAATAGTGATAGCTTCTATTTAATAGGATTTATCAATTTAATTTTCTTTTTAATTTATTTCTAAGTAATATATCACTTTTATATTTTTAGAAATTATATTTTAGGTTAAAATAATTTTACAAATTTTTCCAGATTTTTATTTTGTCTTTTAGTGGTTTTTCTAATTAATTTTAGTTTAATTTAGTTTTAATTAATATTAATCAATTAAATAGCATAATTAGATTTCATATAGTATAACCTAGTTTTTATAATTTTTCTAGCTTTTAATTCAATTAAAACATTTTCATAAATTTTTCTAGAATTTTTAGTGTTCATTTTCTATTTTTTATAATATAATTAGTTTAATTAGTAATTAATAAGTAATTAGAATAATAATTAATTAATTAGCTTAAAAATACTTAGAATTAACTTTTTATAATTTTTTAGGATTCCTGTAATGGTTAATTAGATTTATAAAATTTTTCTTAATTTTCTAAGTCTTTTTAGTATTTTTAATAATTCTAATCAATTTAATTAGTATTAAATAGATAATTAGTAATTAATTAATATTAAATAATTAAATAGTGTAAAAATAATTTTTATTTTTCTTAAAATTTTCTTTAATTATTAGGATTGTAAAAATATCAAATTTACACTTTTACCCCTTCCAGTTCTCCAGTTGTACTTTTTGTATTGTTCGTCTGTATACGTTTTTTAATTAAAACGTACGTTTTTAGGTTTAGCTCAAATCTTCGTACTCCAAATTCTCATAATCAACCACATAGCTTTCCTAAGCTATATTTGTTAATAATTTCCACATAATTTTCACAACAAACCCTTTTCTGTGAATAACACCCGATTACGAACACGCTAAAGTTACATTTCACACCTCAACGGGATTTAACGACCCGGTGATACATTATATTACCCGGAGCATTGATCTAGGCTATTTGACTTAGTTGACCATTCTTTGGTTAATTTAAGTTAGGTGGTTTGGCATCAATCAAGTATATATAAGAGAAATCACACTCATTGCTCAGTCATGATTCGTTTATTACCATAGGCTTGTACAAGAAACAAAACTCCACCGACGTGGCGTAAGTAACAAGTGTAAACATCTAAAGAGGTCTTTTATTCGGGTTGTAATGTTAGGCTAAAGGGTTTATACCATGCTTATGTTCAAACATCTCATACAAAAACATAATAGTTCGCTGGCGCGAATTCTTGATTTAGTCGAACAACGGATGGTCACTAAAGTAATATACCTTAGATTGTTGGCGCGTTATTCGATTCCTCAAAAACCGGATGGTCACTACAATATTCATGCACTTGATATTCTCACAATGCCATTACAATATCCGGATAGATAAAGTAAATTGGTAAGGGTAGGGATAAGGCATGGGAATATTTATGAAATTGGTTTTAAAAGAAAAATAAAGTCAAGTCTAAGTCCATTTGTTGCTAGTCACCAAACAATCCACGAACCCGTAAATGATTATAGTTACAATCATCTCTGCTTCAGACTTTCACATATCGATACATTGATTCGCAATAAGAATATTCTTCATACTTAACACATTGGCTAACAACATATCACATAACTTTCTCTCTTCATCTCCATACATAATATAGCACATTGGCTATAATTGTCATCTTATAGTTGCGATGATTTTTTTCTTTTTTTATTTTTTTATTTTTTATTTATTTTTTTTGACATCTCCCCCACACTTCGTATAAGCATACACCAAAAAAAAAATACAAATAAGAAGCTGCAGTCTCCGTCTTTATCGGAATGGCACACACATGACAAAGTGTGGCTAACTTATAATCATCAAAAACAATCCAACATACCAAACAACTAGCAACCCACCGTTTAGACTTTGACAAAGGGTAAGGCTAAGGTTTAAAGTGTAAAATATTTTTGTATTTTTCTGGATGTAACAAAAATGAAAACGATGGCTCGGAGGGTGAACTAAGGGTATCTAGCGCTAAAGATGAACGCTGAAAAATGGGTTCCAAATACGAGGATAACTAACCGATGTGGTTAGCAAAATTGTTTTGTAAATGGATGGCCATTTGGTTTTATTCCTAAGGTTGCCTCTTTATCACACGAATACACTTATATCACACGAATGCGATCTTACTGCGGTCTGGTAATGATTTACAAGTACAAGTTCTAGAATAAATAAAATCACCGGCACACTCATAACAAAAGATCCAAGCATAAAAAAAATGTATGCTATATATGAAATAGGCTCAAATCCTCACAATTTAGTGGTAATGGCTATAATATGTGCTAGCAAATGTTATCGATCCCATAATGGATTGCAATATTAATCAGGACACATCTCAAGTTTTTCAAAATTATAGATTTCACCAGTGGATTGATCCAGTTATTCTAATATAATATCCTAAAAGCGTGAAAACAACTAGATCACAAGGGCAAACAAGTATACAAAATTTTAATTTCAAATTGGCCCAAAAATTCGGAAAGTTAAAAATGAGTTTCATTTTTCACTATTTACTTCCCCCACACTTAAGTTAAGCATTGTCTCATGAAAAATAAACTTCAAAGCATGTAAAATAGGGAAAATAAATAAATAGATAGTCCAAGAGAAACGAAACTTCCCGGGCCAAAGAAATCGCTATCGAACTCCATGTGATAAAATACTAAGCAAATGCTAGCATAAGCTTCAGATCCAAGAATTCTCCTCCATCACCTGTTGCATTTATTCAAACAAAAACAAAACAAAACAAACAAATTGCACACAATAACAGATTAAACATTACGAGCATGTAACACCCCCACACTTAAGATCTTCCAAGTTTTGAAAAGAAATTTTGCGAAAAAGGTGTACATGTTTATTTAAAACAAAAATAAGAAAACAAACAACTAAAAAGGAGCTCGGGTTGCCTCCCGAGAAACGCTTAATTTATTACTGAGTCATTAGCTAGACTCTTCCCCGGATTAGGATACTTTGACGGTACGGTTCAAATGGGGAATTTCAGTTCTTAAACGTTGAGGATATGGGATATTTGGTATGTAGTTCACAAGTGATGGACATTCTTTGGATTTGACCACGTGATAATCCCTTTTTGTTATCTTGAACGGTTCATCGATTTTATTAAAAACGAAGACAGGTGGCGAATCTTTTTGATTTTTCGAAGGGTCATCAGACTTTCCGTTCCTAGTGAATACGTCATTCATGCTCTCAATGTGAGGTGGATGAGGTGGGTTAGTCATACTGTTTTGTTTTGAAGAAACTGGATTTTGTGGTTTAGACCATTCATCTATCTTTCTTTCCAATTCTCCATTCCTCTTGGGTACCTTTGACACTTCTTTCTCCTGCTTCCTAATCTCTTTTTCTTTCAAGACTTCTTTTTCAACGTCTCCAATTGCATTGAGTTTCTTGTTACCAACATGCTTTGACGATTCATCATGTGTAAACATCTTCTCATCTACTAAGAGTTTAGTAGACGGGATGTGCACGGTGCAATCCTCAAGAAAAGGTGAAACGCTTGGTGAACTAGTAATGATTGGGGTTGGCATGGTTGTAATGGGTTCCTCAATAACTTCAACATCACCCTTATCATGCTCATTACGGATTGAGGGTGGTTTGTAGACAAATTCATGTCCTGGATTGGAATCTGTTGTTTGAGGAAGTGATTTGGTACGATGGAATCCTTGCTTCTTTTCCATGTCTTGGATTATGGCTTGGTGGTTTCTTTTTCCTTGATTGATTTGTCGTTCCAATTCTACCACCTGGTTCTTCATACACTCATTTGCTTCCATCAATTCTCTCATCATCTCCTCCGGTGAGGTTTTGGTTTCTTTGTTTTGTCCAAAATATTGTGATGAAAGTGGTGTTTTATTTTGTGGCTAGAAATGTGGATGGTTATGGTTCGGGTTTTGGCTTGAGTAGGTGTAACAACCGTGGTTTTAGCAGGTCAGTTTGACTGGTAATCTTGATTCGGTTGACGTTTGTTTGATGTGTCTTAGGTGATTGAAGTGTTATATGTGTGATATAGGTGAGTTTTAGCACTAAATCCCTTTGCGTAAATGGTTTTATTGTGATTTGGAAAGTTTGGAATTTGGGAAAGTTCATTTTGATCACCTTTGTGGTGTAGAAATGACTTGTGTAGTTTTGGTGTTTTTGTGTTTTTGTGTTTTTGTGTAACGAGGCTTCGTTCAAGTAATTGAGCGTTAGTAAGTTACGTGGGATTTGTTTTTATGAGTTATATTTCAAAAAGAGTGTGAAATTCTATTTTTGGAAACTTTATTTTGAAAATGGTTATTTTCCGGTTTGTCGTAAAATTTAGTTTTATCGCGAAAGACATTAGGTTTCATTACGGGAATACATAAAATATGAAAAGTATGAGGTTTTGAGTGTAACAAATAAATTTAATGAAAAAAATATAAAAAAATATATATGTATGGAAAAATTCGGCTAGAAGGGGATAAGGGGGAAAAAGGAAACCAAATTTGAGCCCAATTACAACACCTAATGATAAGGATTATCCATAAATAATATATAAACAAACCCAAACACCCCAAAAACATTTTTCCTGCAAATTAAATTCGATCCAAGGAGCAAGAGAAGGGAGAAAAAAATTAGGGTTTATAATTGTGAAGCAATAATCAAGAATCAAGGTAAAATCCTTAACCCTTTTGTGTAATTAATTAATTATTGTTATGATTCATGTAATAATTATTATGATGGAATCTAGGGTTTATATACTTCTGTAAATTAATGAAGTAAAACATGTTGGGATCAATAATTAGTAATATTATAATGATTGGTGAAGAGAATTGGGTGTAAAACATGCTAGTTATTGAGTTAGGGTTTGGACAGAAAACTATGGCTGTAAAGATGTGAGTGTAAATAACAGATGGTGAAGAGTTAAGTCACGAATTTTAGGTCTAAATTGAATTTTAATGAAAGAGCTTTCCAAAAAGTCCAGCTACGATTGATTTCAATGTCGGGAAGTTGGTCTTTTGATTTTTCTTTGTTAAGGTGTCAAAGCTGTCAAACCGGGACAGATTTTGGGTAAAAGTTTGAGGGTGTCATGTGGTTGTAAAAGTGATATTTTGACTTGGCCTTCTGGAATAGATAAGTATTAGGTTATATTAGACTACCAAAAAAAGGATTCGCGATAAAAACTTGTGGAAGTATTTATTTAAAATCAAAACTTTTTGGTGTGCTTTCAGATCCGAATTTGAGTAGTTGACAAGTTTGAATTTCTTATGAGTATTTGTGTGTGTTATTGGTCCATGGCCTTCTGGGATTAGCTTTTCTGCTTATGATAGACCATGGTGAATTTTTGGTATGAGTTGTTGAGCTTTATTTATCGTGATTTTATGTGGGCAAAGGTACCCAAAAATTCTGCATTTTCTGATTTTAAGAGTACAAGGGATTTAGTGAGTGTTAGGTTATGGTAATGGTTAGTATGGTGTCTAGGAGATCCATGGTGGGTCATATGAGTCTTAGACATCCATCATATGAGTATTACATGGGTTGTAGCTTTTAGCTTGGCCTTGTGTAACGTGGACTTATTTGTGTTGTTTAGATTTGTGATTTGTGTTGTGGAAGCTGCAAGGTTTGAGGTGAGTTCATAGTCCCATATTTTTACTTTGTTTTAAAACTTGGGATGGGAATGATGCTTGTCTTAAATGATTTGAATTACTGTGATTATGTGTATGGTGTTAAAAAGCTTGGACTTTTAATGTTATCGTATTTATGCTATATGTGAACGGTAATGATATGTTGTGTGATAACTGTGTGGTTCAATTGGGAGGGTGCTTACCCTGTTGCTCGCGCATGCGACCTAATTGTGGTTTAATGGGATCGGGGGACACGAGCCGTCCTGATGTTGTAATTATTGTGGGATCGGAGGACACGAGCCGTCCTGTTGTAATCATTGTGGGATCGGAGGACACGAGTCGTCCTGATGGTTGCCTTATGTGTGATGTTGCCTTGTAATATATGTAGCTTACATGATAACTATAATTATTTGTCCAGCTATATTTTGTAATCACAGTGATTTTGGTTGCCTAGTGTGTATGAGTCTTAAACCTATGAATCTCACCAACATTATGTTGACATTTTAAGCATCATTTTCAGGTGAGCTTTCTGAGGATAAGATAGAAGGATGTGATTAGACAAGACCTAGTTGAATTGGAAGTGGTTTATCATCTATGTTTGGAGTTATGTTTTGTTTTGGGGTATTGTTACAACACTTTGTGTTTGTACTTTGCTATATTTTGTGCATGTAGTTGTTCTCTATATAGACACCAGGTGTTGTGATGATATCCATGAAGTTACACCCGCGCGTTTCCGCCGTGGCGGGGTGTGACAGATTGGTATCAGAGCCTTGGTTATAGAGAATTAGGTGGTTGAACCTAGACTATAGCCTAGGAGTCCCTCATATAGTTGCATTTAGGACCTATACGTAATTATAGTATTTTATATGTCTATTTTCCTATATTTATGAGATGTTTTATTGAGTTTCGGACGTCTATTCTATCCCCTATATGTAGTATTGTATATATATCGACTTTATTATATCGTCTTCTGCGCGTAAGATGCTTCGTTGGACAATCGTTGTCGCTATCGGATGCGAGAGAAGTGGTAGGATGAAGCGGACTAACCGCAGAATCCGAGTTTCCGATAGCATGTATCTATGTTCGGACAAGGGGAGGATGTTTATGGGAAACGTTGGTGGAGAAGAAGTGGAGAGGTTTGGAACCACGAAGACTTCTGGAGATGGAGCCATTACCAAATACCCTTGGTAGTGTCCTCATTTCACTTAGGAAAGAGAGGTGGTTTAGTCTAAATCTCGTGATTTTGTATGCGCTTGTGAATCATGTGGAATTGGAAGAAAAGAATAGAGATGGTTTTGCATGTTTTCGACTACCTCAACATGTAGGAAACATGAATGGGTGGTTGAGTAAAGATGAAAGGGAGTTAGGATGGAATGTGATGAGGCAAAAATTGAACCACTTTTAGGGGGTCATTTAAGCCCGGAATTGACTTTATTTGATCAAATATTGCCCTTAATCGTTTCTTTTGTGATTTTAGGTACTTTGGGAGTGAAATCTGGAAAAGGAAGCAATTCGGACGTTTTTGGAGCATAAAAGTGAAGAAAGCGCTAAAGTCTTAATTTTCCTTGCTGGGAACAGTAGGTGACGGCGTCAAGAAGGAATTCCTGACGGCGTCAAGAGTAATTTCCATGACGACCCAGTACAGATTTGACGGCGTCACGAAGTAGGGCGTCAAGAGTAAAGTTCATGACGGCCTGGAAATGCATAATACATGACGGCGTCAAAAGTAGATCAAGGCAGTCCGAGAAGAGTTTTGGCGGCGAGGTGACGGCGTCACCTATTTGGTCTTGACGCCGTCAGACCCTATTTCCTATATATAGTTTTCTATTTTTCACATTAAAAGGAGAGAAGTTTTGGAGAAACCCTAAGTACGAACTTGGTGCGAATTTTACAGGTTTTTCAAGGGTTCTAAGCCCTTGATACCTTTCATGTGTAATTGAGATAAGTATTCTTTTAATTCAATCAATATGTCTATGTGTTGGTTGTCTATATCTTGTTCTTATCTTAATTCCATCATGCTAGGCTAGATCTATCTTGTGTTTGCTTGGATCTAATGAAACCTAGATGTTAATTATGTGTTGATTACTTGTTTATAATTGTATTGGATGAATGAATTTTATGTTAGGCTTAAGAAAACTGGCAGATCTCCAAATGGTAACATGCTTGAACGTCTTAGGAAACATGAACCGATGTGCACTAGGTCTTTATTGGTTGTATTTAATGCATGAGCCACTGTTTATAATCCCTATGGTTGTGCTGGGCATGGTATAGGAGGAGATAAGAGCTCATAGAACTGGGGAGTTAAGTGCGCCACCTCATGAATGATATTAAGGAATACAATCCGTCATCCATGCAACTATAACAAGTAATTAACGTGTAAAAGATGTCTAGGGAGTAGTGAAATCTAAGTAAACACATTTTCTCCACTTATTGCTCACAACTTTAGTATAATTTAGTTTATTTTCATTTCTAGTATTTTATTTTGATTGCATCTTTAGTATTGGGTTAGTTGACTAGCAACTAATTCCGCCCAAATCCTTCAAACCCGAGATTTTAACTTGCTTTCTAAAAAATATAAAAATACAAAAATAATCATCCCTCACCTTTAGAACTAGTATTTAGGTTTTCTAATCCTAGCGACACTATTCCTAGCTGAACGATCAATCCCCCGGTACTTGTCACTATACTATACTACAACGATCAGGTACACTGCCTGGTGGGGGTTGTAAGCTTCTCAAGATCCCTTGAGAGGTAAAGCCTGGTGCGATTCCCACGTACATCAAGTTTTTGGCGCCGCAGCCCGGGGAATAGTTATTGTCTAGGTTAGAATTTCTTTTTATTAGGTCTACTTGCTAGATTCCTTTCTAGTAAGATTTTATTTTTATTTTTAGGTTTTCTTTAGTCTATCTTTTTCTTTGTGTGCTTGTTCGTAATTTCCATTGACTCTTCCGTTCACCATTATGGAGTACGCGAATACACCATACCACCAACTACAAAGGCCATTCTACCCTATTGACATCTCGAATTTCAAACAATATCGAGATGAACCCATATATGATGCATGGACTCGTTTTAGAAATTTACTCCGAAAATTCCCTCATCATAGTTTCGCTTTAACATCCCTAACCCGAACCTTTTACTATCGTGTTGGCCAATATGACCAAATGCGCATTGAGGATTTTGCCAATGGGGACTTTAGGGAATTAAGTGCTGAAGAAGCATGGGATACCATAGAAGATTGTGCCCAATATTATTATAGGGTAGACAACCCAACAAACGTTAGTACAAGTCAATTGAATATAAATTTCCAGGATCATGAAACAAGTTTGTTTGGGGATGAATATATTAGTGTTGAGATACCTAAGTGGTTGTCATGTAATGCCATAGTACAAGCTGAACACATAGGTGACCTTGATGTGATGGAGGATTTAGCCGAACATGATCACACTGATCAAAAAGACCTAGGTCCTATGATCGATGATGATGAATCTCAAGAAACATATGATGAATCTTTTGGGCAATATGTATATAACAGTCAGAATATTGAGGATGATCCATATGATTCGGACATAGAAGTTGAGATGCCTAAAGAAGTACGTGAGATACTTGGGAAAATGTTAGGGTTGGATTATAATGAAACACATGTTGAGGATATAGGTGATCTTGATAAGATGGATGATAAAGTAGAAAATCTAAGCTCACCAAATACCCCACAAGTCCTACCATCATTTGAGGCATACATACCACCCGTGACTTATTCGGATGAAGTAAATGAGACTTTAGGAATCCCAATTGAGGTAGAACCTTTGAACCAAACACAACTAGAGGATATAGGTTTGAATACTTATAATGATAACCTTACCCTTAGTTTTAGGAAAGTTCCTAGTTTTGATGAATCGGAGCCTCAACCAAAACCGTTACCTAATCTTCCATCCTTGGATGAAAATTTAGGAATTGAAATAGGTTCCGATCCACCCATCAAACCATATAGTCCGGGTAGTCTTAGGATAAAGGTAGTGGACTCTAAGCCTTGTAGAGAGAAAGCCAATATAGGAGTGGAAAATGACCTTACATACTTACATCACCCATTCATGATTGATCATAAGAAACATTATGGGTTTAAACCGGGTTTACTAGGTCAAGATGGATTCCCAACTAGGAGTCTCTTGAAGTTGATTGAAAATGATCCCTTTCTAGGAGAAAATCTTAATCCACCCATTAACCCGATTGAATTAGGTAAGGTTATGATGATAGGAGCACAACCCTTTGAGCATATAATTCATCCACCACTCTTTTCTCACGTGGCATACTTCCACCCTAAGGGTATGTATCGCTACTTCCACCCGCACTTAATCCTAAGTGTAGGGAAAACCTCCCTTCTTTCCGTTAAATAAGGGAAGAGTCAGGCTCGTGACTCGAACAAAAACAAGCGCTTCTTGGGAGGCAACCCATGTTTTGTGTGATTTTATTTTGTTTGTTTGTTATTTGCTTCCGTATGCATGCTTTGTTTTTATTGTTGGTAGATCATGTTTCTAAATTAAATAGTGGAAATACTTTACTTTGTTGTTTTGGCCTAGTCTTAACTCCACCTAAAAGTATTTTTGCAAAAGATAAGTGTAAGGGGAAACCCCAAATATGGTTTTAAGAAACAATCCGATCATGATTCTCCACAATATTAAATGAACATGTATATTCGTATTTGTTAGAGTCAAATGCTTGTATTGAGTCATAATGAAGTTTTGCAGGATCTTCTAGGAAGTAGGACCAAGTTTTTCCAGAAATTTTCCGAAAACTTAACATAAGAATTTATGCAGGTCACTTCTGACGGCGTCACGAGTTAACTCTTGACGGCGTCACGTGTAAAAATCTGGAAATTTTACCGATTTTGTTTTTCTAACGGAGTCTTATGGTTTTTGTGAATTATTAAGTTTTATAATCTCCAGGAAATCTGCAAACTTCATTCCACAAGCATTATATCTTATCTTGTTTTCTAGGATTTAGTAACTTATATAGGATGCCGCCGATTTTACGCTAGGTTGTTTTGTCTATTTTCTCAGATTTTACAGGTTATGTATGACAAGAAGATAATTTATATTTCTGGAAGGGAAGCTTTGATTGTTCATTTTCTTGGAGGAAGATTTAACCTGGCCACCTTATTATTCATACCGAGCGAATCAGGGGAGTATTTGATTTCATTCTTTTTACTTTTTCACTTTTACATTCTTTACTTGAACATTGAGGACAATGTTCATCTTAAGTGTAAGGGGAGGGTAAAAAGATGATACCTTACATATACACTTTCGCTTGAGTTTGTTTTGTTTGATGGTAGATGATGAGTGCTCAAACACTCATCATTTTTGGTCTGATCTGAACTGCAAAACGTACAAAAACACTCAGTAATGCATCAAAATACTAAAAATATTTCAAAATCGTGTTTTATATATTTTAGATGCAAAATGAGCAAAAACAAATGAAAAACGCATAAAGTTTGCAAAATTGGCAGTTTCAGTCCCTCAACTTTCATAAAATGACAAAACTAGTCCCTGGATATTCAAAATATGGAAAATTATCACCAAAGGTCCTTTTTAAATCATAAGTGGTCATATTTAGTCCTTTGGTGAAAAATTGGAAAAGTTTTGAAAATTTACAGTTTGGTCCCTGGAGTTACAGATTTTGGCAGATTCAGTCCCTGGTGGGATAATTTTGAAAGAAAAATCACTTTTGGTCCTTGGGAAGTTACAAAAACCATTTTTAGTCCTTGGGGTGAAGTTTGAGAAATTTACAAGTTTAGTCCCCGAGGTTTGGAAATTTACACATTTAGTCCCCGGGAATTCCAAAAATGAAAAATTACAAATGTGGTTCTTGGATTATGGAGAATAGCATTTTTGGTCCTTGTGAATACTTTGTGAGAATTACAATTACAACCCACAACTTTCTGAAAATTACAAAAGAGGTCCTTGTGAAAATTTAACAAAACCAAACGGATCCCTTTTCAAATCCAAACAACAAACCATAACCCACCAAACCCTTTACCCCTAGCCCACCTTAGCCCAACCAATCCAGCCCACCACTTCCTTAATAATAAAAAAAACCACCCAACCGTTTTAAATAATCCCATCTTTGACCCGCGTTGACTCACCCCTAACCTCCCCCACTTCCCTGGTTGTTCTCTGCAACACTTCACCTCACCCATTCCCCCACCTCAATCACCCCTCTCCTTGTCCCCTCTGCCTACCACTAACATCCAAAACCCTTTAATTACCCCTAAACCCTAACAAGCAATCTACAAGTTGTCAAAACAACTTTCCCGCCAAAAGTGGAAAGGAAGCAAAAGTTATCCAAAAGTCGTTCAAGTTGCTGGGATTTGTTGTGGGACCCTCCAGGGTGTATAAAAGAAAGAAAAAAAGAGAAGAAGAGTAGTAGTTGGTAGAATTAGAGTAACTTAGTGTAGTTAGTTAATTTTAAGGTCGTATGTAGTTTAATTTGATCATCAGTTGTAATTTTAAGTTAAGAAATGTTGTAATCAGTTCATCTAGTTTAATAAAAACTTTGTTCAAGCTTACTTTAATGATTCTCAGTTCCATTTTACAATTCACCATTTCCACTTTAATTCTCATTATTGCTTTCATGTAATTGAAAGTAATGTTTTATTGTTTCTTAGGTCCCAATTAAGTCACTTAATGGTTTAGGCAAGCTTAGTGAGTTCTAAAATCTGTTTTAATTCCAAATTCCATAAATATGCAAAAATCCAAAATAAATAGGAATTAAATCAAAAATCAGAAGTGAGTGAAGAAGAAAGCAATGCGAATGACGGAATTTGGATTTGCAAGGTAGTAGAACCTCAGGAGAGGTGCTAGGCTAGTTTATGATCATTGGACTCTTGATTTGTGCATTGGATCACTTGTAAGTTTTTTCTCTCATTTTAGTTAATCAATGTATTAGGATCAATATATTGCTTATCTGTGTCAATGTGTACTCCTGTAGTGAACTTAAGTCAAATTGTTGCTTTGTATTATGTGTTTGCTCATTGAATCGTTTGATGTTCAGTTTCTTCATTTTGAACTGTCAATTTAGTACATTTTTGATTCTCAGCTTTTGATGTAATAAATGGTTTTTCTATGCTCAAATAGGTTTATATCATCATAATATGGCATCTGGATTCAGTATCATGGTTTGATTCAATGTATTGCTTTGAAAAAGCTAAAATAGATTTCCATAAAGGAGTGTTTGGTTCTAGCCTTTCTACTGTGCCCTTGTTGTTTATTAGTGTAGCAGTTGATACAGTTAGGTCAATTAGGTTCATATAGGGTCATATTAATCACCACCTTAGTCATTTTTAGTGCAAAAGTAAAAAAAAAATCAAAGTACCACCCCCAACAGTCCACTGTTGGGGAATTGAGATCCAAATCAGCCAATATCATTGCATAAGATGTTTATGTAGCTTAATTTAAACTCATTTCAGCTTAATACAACTTATTTTGCATGTAGGATCAATTACAAGTTCATCAAAGTCAAAGTATATAGTTTTTTTTAGAAAAAGTCAAAGTTGCATTCTCAGAATTTTCCAAAGGTTCACATAATTATTTTGAATTTTGTGTTTTAGATTAAGTCTTGGAACTTGTTGTTTCTTGTTCCCTACCAGCTTGGCTTTAATAATCCACAGTTGTTTGATTTTTGTCAATTTTTATGAACATTTCACAAGCTCTCAAAAGTAGCTGCAGGGCTGCAACCTGCCCTGCTACACAGACCCTCAGCCAACACCCCAACTTCCATGGTGGTTTCTGACCTCCATAGTGGGTCCCATGCCCCAAACCTTGTTCCTCTCAGACCCCCCCATGGTAGGCTTGAACCCTTGACCAATAGTTTGACCTAGATACCACTGGGACCCACCTAAATCAAGGCCTCAAAGTTGTCCCATATCTGAGCAGTTAGGAAGTTCTTGGATTGCTTATTTTGTGATTATTGCTTATTCTGTGGTCCCTTTTGGCTTATTCCAGCTTATACAAGTTAACATGACTTGTTGGAGCCTGATTCACCCATTGTGGGTCCCACTCAAAGCCATTTTAGCTTATTTTCCCCTTGGGTCAACATAAGTCAACTGTTGACCATTTTAGCTTATATTTTGCTTATTTGTAAGTTACAAAAAGTTTGTTTTTACAAAAAGTGTTTTTTTTTAAGTATTTAATAGGTTTGTAAAAGAAAAATCAAGAAAAACAAATTTAAAATTAAGTGATAGTTTCTATTTAATGTAATTTAATTTTAATTTTCATTTTTAAATTTTTATTAAGTACTTGTCATTTTTATATTTTTATTAATTATATATTATATTAAAGTATTTATATTAATTTTCTCAGATTTTTATTTTCTCATTTATTATTAATTAGAATTAATTTTAGTTTTATTAATTATTAATTAATAATTAGTTTTAAATAGCATAATTAGTTTTTATTAATCAAAACTTAGTTTTTATATTTTTTTATAGCTTTTATATGTTGTAAAATATTTTCAGAAATTTTCTTAGAATTTTTACTGTTCATTTAGTAATTTTCTTAATTTAAAATAGTTTAATTAGTATTTAGTAATTAATTAGTAATTAATTAATAAGAAAACCACAAAAAGACAAAAATACTTATTTTTATTTTTAAAACTTGTTTTTAGTTATTTTACAATTTTAGAAATTTTATTTTCACCTTTTTAGTATTTAATTAATAATGTATTATATTCAAGTATTTTAAATATTAATAATAAGTAATAAATGGTATTTAATTAATATTAAATTATTAAATAGTTTAAAAATAGTTTTTCTTTTTCTAAAAATTTTCTTTTACCTTATAGTTTGTAAAAAAGTCATTTTCACCCCCTGGGTGTTTTCAGATTTCCGTTTTCACTTTTTATTTCGTACGTTTACGTTTTATTTAAACGTAACGTACGCGTTTTTAAGTTTTAATCGTTTCTGGTTTTTCCTACTTTCTCGTCTTATTCATATAGCTTGTTTAAGCTATTTCTTTGTAGATTCCTTAGTTAAACCACACACAAACCTTTTTCTCATCCAAATTCACCCGATCACGAAACCGTTTGTTAACAATTCACACCTCGTCGGGACATAACGACCCGGGGAAACCTTTTACTTCCGCGGAGCATTGATCTAGGCTGTCTGACTGTGTTGACCACATCAGTGGTTGATTTTAGTTGATGGTTTAGCATCAATCAACTTTTGGCGCCGTTGCCGGGGAGGTTGTGCGCGTTTATCTAAACGGTTTTTCTGATTAGTGTCTTTGGAATTCGTTCCATTGTACATATTTCCATCCTTGTTCATATTTTCATAAAAACAAAAACACAAAAAGATTTTCCTTCTCATTTGTACAAAATGTATTTCCAAAAACCCAAAAATATTCACCTTTACCCTCTCGCACCTTTGATTCTTCATCCCTACCCCTCCCAAACCATTTGATTCTTTCTATGTCTCATCCATACTTTCTGGTTTGCCAGTGGTGTGGTAGTTCTCATAATGGTGGTAATTGCCACAGTTGTGGCATGGTAGAGTCAGGAAACGGGTCTGTCTATAACCAAGATCCCTATTCTTACCATGACACGACTAATTTATTCCATCAGCTGCCACACCATGATACTCAGCAGTTTTACTGTTGTGAGTACTGCGGTGGTTCACACTACAGTTCTGATTGTCAATCGGGAAACACGCTTGTCTATGAGCAGTTTCCTGATAACGATTATGACTCTAGCACTTATCACCTACATCCACATCAGTTTTACTGTTATGATTACTGTGGAGGTCCACACTCTAGCTCGGATTGTCAAACAAGGAATCCATTTCCTTGTAACAATTACGACTATTCGTTTTCAGACCCACCTCCACAGTACGATATGATTCACACAACTCCTCAAGAAACCGAGCAAGACCTTTTACTAAAGGCTCTTGATATTTTAAAAGAACTAAAGGAGGAGTTGGTTACTACACCGTTTCGTGACTCTCGTGAGAAATCTATGGCAGAATTACTTGCTGAAGAACGAGAGGCTAGAAACGAATTGAGTATGGAGGAATTACTTGTCTTAGAACAAGCAGCTATAACACGTGCCAAATTTCGTCAAGCTGCTCTTCTAGACTGTGATGATGATAGTGATATTGAAGACACCCTTGATATCCTTCAATTTTATAAGGGTTCGTCGGATTCATCACTTGTGATTCCTCCCATTGTAAATCAGGGAGAAAATAATGAGACGGGGAAATTACTAGCCGTTGAACAAATGAAACTTGAAAATTCCATGAATGTTAGCTCCTCTCATCTCCCTCAGTCTGTTGTTATCACACCCGAAGTTCACACTCACTCTCTAAACATGGGGGATGAGCATCTTAGCACTGTTCCTAATACGGAATCGGATGAATTAATAAAGTCTAGTGTTGAGATCCTTGTCCCAATCCCGAGAGAGTCACAGGGAACTTTGGATCATGTATGTGATATTCCTTCATCTATTGAGTGTCCTAAAGATCAATTTGAGACTTTCTCAGATTTTAGCGATGATTGTACATCTTATGGAGACATCGAGTATGTTGAGGCATCAGTTCCACAAACTGATGCTGATCATCTTCTTGAGGAGTTCGCTGATGAACTTACTCACATCAATCCACTTTCATTGGAAAGTGATGATGGTCTCCTCGATTTTGAAGCCGATCTGGGAGAAATTGAAAGTCTCCTATATCATGATCCGTCACTCACTTCTGATCCCAGCAGTCCAACAGAGAATAATATTCACTTTGTTCCCGAAATATTCAATACTACTCTCACCAATCCTCTATTTGAATTCGATTCTGAATTCACTATGATTTCTAATAATCCAATCTTTGACGAGGATTGTGATGAGTCCACAATGGAACATGAGTTCACAAATTCACATCTTGTGAATGATTCTCTTCATGAGGAGTTCTCCAATGAACTCGCTCATCAGTTTGATATCCCGGGGGGAGATGCTCTCAATCTTGAGAATTTGCAAATTCCCACCCACCCTCCCGGGTTGTTTACGAGCTTACCTTTTGAAATCCAAACTCAGGCTATTGAGCCTCCTCTTGAGGAAGCAGATCAAATCATGCTTTTTATCATGATTTTCTTCCTTTTCTTCACCTACAGGGTAACTTCTTCTCTCCTTCACTCCTTCGGGAGTGAGGACACTATATTTGATCCCGGCATTTTCATGTATCATTATCTTGAGCCGGATACTTATCTCATCGGTGTGGAACTTTCACGTGCTTCATATGTTTGTCCAAACATCTTGAATGAAAGTCCGATTGAGATTGTTTCTTCCACATCATGCTTCCCCAATGACAAATGAATTAGGGGTCGAGTCAAGCTAGCGACTCGGTAAACAAAAACAGTAGCATGCATATAGGGTTTTCACCCTAAGTGTGGGGGAGTCCCCCATGCTATGATTACAGAAGTGAAAATACAAAATGGTGTTTTCCACGTTTAGCTTGTAATGTTGCCCTTTTACGTTCAAAATGTCGGCATAATACCCGGGATTTTGAATATTGAGGACAATATTCATGCTTAGTGTGGGGGGGTATTCGCTATTCTAGCGAATTTTATCACATTTTACTATATAATACCCCCGTTTTTGCCAAAATTTCAAAATTTTCAAAAATTTTTCACTGGTGCTTCAAAATTTGTGGTAATCAGTCCGCCTTGTCTAACCGACAAAAGGGATTGGCTAGTCCAGGAGCAAACGGCTCTTGGTAAAGACATCTCAAATCCGTTTATGGCTTGCAATTTGCCAAAAATTGTATGGTTCCTCAAACTCCCCAAAAACAAATGAGTTGGCTAGCCCGCAAGATTATGGCTTGTGGTAAAAGCCGTGGAAAATCCATAATTGGTAATCAGCTCACCAAGATGTTGACTATTCCATCAAGAGCTGGCTAGTCCAGGAGCAAACGGCTTCTGGTAAAGACTACTCAAATCCGTTGACAGCTGGTGGTTTGCTCAAAATCACACGGTTATCAGGTGTGCCACAGTTCTTACACCTGGCTACTCCAGAAGTGATGGCTTTTGGTAAAGAGTTTTTCAAATCCATCAAGTTTTCAAAACAGTATTGCTAGGGACTAGCAATAGTTTAGTGTGGGGGATTGATGAGTGCTCAAACACTCATCATTTTTGGTCTGATCTGAACTGCAAAACGTACAAAAACACTCAGTAATGCATCAAAATACTAAAAATATTTCAAAATCGTGTTTTATATGTTTTAGATGCAAAATGAGCAAAAACAAATGAAAACGCATAAAGTTTGCAAAATTGGCAGTTTCAGTCCCTCAACTTTCATAAAATGACAAAACTAGTCCCTGGATATTCAAAATATGGAAAATTATCACCAAAGGTCCTTTTTAAATCATAAGTGGTCATATTTAGTCCTTTGGTGAAAAATTGGAAAAGTTTTGGAAATTTACAGTTTGGTCCCTGGAGTTACAGATTTTGGCAGATTCAGTCCCTGGTGGGATAATTTTGAAAGAAAAATCACTTTTGGTCCTTGGGAAGTTACAAAAACCATTTTTAGTCCTTGGGGTGAAGTTTGAGAAATTTACAAGTTTAGTCCCCGAGGTTTGGAAATTTACACATTTAGTCCCCGGGAATTCCAAAAATGAAAAATTGCAAATGTGGTTCTTGGATTATGGAGAATAGCATTTTTGGTCCTTGTGAATACTTTGTGAGAATTACAATTACAACCCACAACTTTCTGAAAATTACAAAAGAGGTCCTTGTGAAAATTTAACAAAACCAAACGGATCCGTTTTTAAATCCAAACAACAAACCATAACCCACCAAACCCTTTACCCCTAGCCCACCTTAGCCCAACCAATCCAGCCCACCACTTCCTTAATAATAAAAAAAACCACCCAACCGTTTTAAATAATCCCATCTTTGACCCGCGTTGACTCACCCCTAACCTCCCCCACTTCCCTGGTTGTTCTCTGCAACACTTCACCTCACCCATTCCCCCACCTCAATCACCCCTCTCCTTGTCCCCTCTGCCTACCACTAACATCCAAAACCCTTTAATTACCCCTAAACCCTAACAAGCAATCTACAAGTTGTCAAAACAACTTTCCCGCCAAAAGTGGAAAGGAAGCAAAAGTTATCCAAAAGTCGTTCAAGTTGCTGGGATTTGTTGTGGGACCCTCCAGGGTGTATAAAAGAAAGAAAAAAAGAGAAGAAGAGTAGTAGTTGGTAGAATTAGAGTAACTTAGTGTAGTTAGTTAATTTTAAGGTCGTATGTAGTTTAATTTGATCATCAGTTGTAATTTTAAGTTAAGAAATGTTGTAATCAGTTCATCTAGTTTAATAAAAACTTTGTTCAAGCTTACTTTAATGATTCTCAGTTCCATTTTACAATTCACCATTTCCACTTTAATTCTCATTATTGCTTTCATGTACTAGAAAGTAATGTTTTATTGTTTCTTAGGTCCTAATTAAGTCACTTAATGGTTTAGGAAAGCTCAGTGAGTTCTAAAATCTGTTTTAATTCCAAATTCCATAAATATGCAAAAATCCAAAATAGATAGGAATTAAATCAAAAATCAGAAGTGAGTGAAGAAGAAAGCAATGGGAATGATGGAATTTGGATTTGCATGGTAGTAGAACCTCAGGAGAGGTGCTAGGCTAGTTTATGATCATTGGACTCTTGATTTGTGCATTGGATCACTTGTAAGTTTTTTCTCTCATTTTAGTTAATCAATGTATTAGGATCAATATATTGCTTATCTGTGTCAATGTGTACTCCTGTAGTGAACTTAAGTCAAATTGTTGCTTTGTATTATGTGTTTGCTCATTGAATCGTTTGATGTTCAGTTTCTTCATTTTGAACTGTCAATTTAGTACATTTGTGATTCTCAGCTTTTGATGTAATAAATGGTTTTTCTATGCTCAAATAGGTTTATATCATCATAATATGGCATCTGGATTCAGTATCATGGTTTGATTCAATGTATTGCTTTGAAAAAGCTAAAATAGATTTCCATAAAGGAGTGTTTGGTTCTAGCCTTTCTACTGTGCCCTTGTTGTTTATTAGTGTAGCAGTTGATACAGTTAGGTCAATTAGGTTCATATAGGGTCATATTAATCACCACCTTAGTCATTTTTAGTGCAAAAGTAAAAAAAAAATCAAAGTACCACCCCCAACAGTCCACTGTTGGGGAATTGAGATCCAAATCAGCCAATATCATTGCATAAGATGTTTATGTAGCTTAATTTAAACTCATTTCAGCTTAATACAACTTATTTTGCATGTAGGATCAATTACAAGTTCATCAAAGTCAAAGTATATAGTTTTTTTTAGAAAAAGTCAAAGTTGCATTCTCAGAATTTTCCAAAGGTTCACATAATTATTTTGAATTTTGTGTTTTAGATTAAGTCTTGGAACTTGTTGTTTCTTGTTCCTTACCAGCTTGGCTTTAATAATCCACAGTTGTTTGATTTTTGTCAATTTTTATGAACATTTCACAAGTTCTCAAAAGTAGCTGCAGGGCTGCAACCTGCCCTGCTACACAGACCCTCAGCCAACACCCCAACTTCCATGGTGGTTTCTGACCTCCATAGTGGGTCCCATGCCCCAAACCTTGTTCCTCTCAGACCCCCCCATGGTAGGCTTGAACCCTTGACCAATAGTTTGACCTAGATACCACTGGGACCCACCTAAATCAAGGCCTCAAAGTTGTCCCATTTCTGAGCAGTTAGGAAGTTCTTGGATTGCTTATTTTGTGATTATTGCTTATTCTGTGGTCCCTTTTGGCTTATTCCAGCTTATACAAGTTAACATGACTTGTTGGAGCCTGATTCACCCATTGTGGGTCCCACTCAAAGCCATTTTAGCTTATTTTCCCCTTGGGTCAACATAAGTTAACTGTTGACCATTTTAGCTTATATTTTGCTTATTTGTAAGTTACAAAAAGTTTGTTTTTACAAAAAGTGTTTGTTTTTAAGTATTTAATAGGTTTGTAAAAGAAAAATCAAGAAAAACAAATTTAAAATTAAGTGATAGTTTCTATTTAATGTAATTTAATTTTAATTTTCATTTTTAAATTTTTATTAAGTACTTGTCATTTTTATATTTTTATTAATTATATATTATATTAAAGTATTTATATTAATTTTCTCAGATTTTTATTTTCTCATTTATTATTAATTAGAATTAATTTTAGTTTTATTAATTATTAATTAATAATTAGTTTTAAATAGCATAATTAGTTTTTATTAATCAAAACTTAGTTTTTATATTTTTTTATAGCTTTTATATGTTGTAAAATATTTTCAGAAATTTTCTTAGAATTTTTACTGTTCATTTAGTAATTTTCTTAATTTAAAATAGTTTAATTAGTATTTAGTAATTAATTAGTAATTAATTAATAAGAAAACCACAAAAAGACAAAAATACTTATTTTTATTTTTAAAACTTGTTTTTAGTTATTTTACAATTTTAGAAATTTTATTTTCACCTTTTTAGTATTTAATTAATAATGTATTATATTTTAGTATTTTAAATATTAATAATAAGTAATAAATAGTATTTAATTAATATTAAATTATTAAATAGTTTAAAAATAGTTTTTCTTTTTCTAAAAATTTTCTTTTACCTTATAGTTTGTAAAAAAGTCATTTTCACCCCCTGTGTGTTTTCAGATTTCCGTTTTCACTTTTTATTTCGTACGTTTACGTTTTATTTAAACGTAACGTACGCGTTTTTAAGTTTTAATCGTTTCTGGTTTTTCCTACTTTCTCGTCTTATTCATATAGCTTGTTTAAGCTATTTCTTTGTAGATTCCTTAGTTAAACCACACACAAACCTTTTTCTCATCCAAATTCACCCGATCACGAAACCGTTTGTTAATAATTCACACCTCGTCGGGACATAACGACCTGGGGAAACCTTTTACTTCCGCGGAGCATTGATCTAGGCTGTCTGACTGTGTTGACCACATCAGTGGTTGATTTTAGTTGATGGTTTAGCATCAATCAACTTTTGGCGCCGTTGCCGGGGAGGTTGTGCGCGTTTATCTAAACGGTTTTTCTGATTAGTGTCTTTGGAATTCGTTCCATTGTACATTTATCCATCCTTGTTCATATTTTCATAAAAACAAAAACACAAAAAGATTTTCCTTCTCATTTGTACAAAATGTATTTCCAAAAACCCAAAAATATTCACCTTTACCCTCTCGCACCTTTGATTCTTCATCCCTACCCCTCCCAAACCATTTGATTCTTTCTATGTCTCATCCACACTTTTTGGTTTGCCAGTGGTGTGGTAGTTCTCATAATGGTGGTAATTGCCCCGGTTGTGGCATGGTAGAGTCAGGAAACGGGTCTGTCTATAACCAAGATCCCTATTCTTACCATGACACGACTAATTTATTCCATCAGCTGCCACACCATGATACTCAGCAGTTTTACTGTTGTGAGTACTGCGGTGGTTCACACTACAGTTCTGATTGTCAATCGGGAAACACGCTTGTCTATGAGCAGTTTCCTGATAACGATTATGACTCTAGCACTTATCACCCACATCCACATCAGTTTTACTGTTATGATTACTGTGGAGGTCCACACTCTAGCTCGGATTGTCAAACAAGGAATCCATTTCCTTGTAACAATTACGACTATTCGTTTTCAGACCCACCTCCACAGTACGATATGATTCACACAACTCCTCAAGAAACCGAGCAAGACCTTTTACTAAAGGCTCTTGATATTTTAAAAGAACTAAAGGAGGAGTTGGTTACTACACTGTTTCGTGACTCTCGTGAGAAATCTATGGCAGAATTACTTGCTGAAGAACGAGAGGCTAGAAACGAATTGAGTATGGAGGAATTACTTGTCTTAGAACAAGCAGCTATAACACGTGCCAAATTTCGTCAAGCTGCTCTTCTAGACTGTGATGATGATAGTGATATTGAAGACACCCTTGATATCCTTCAATTTTATAAGGGTTCGTCGGATTCATCACTTGTGATTCCTCCCATTGTAAATCAGGGAGAAAATAATGAGACGGGGAAATTACTAGCCGTTGAACAAATGAAACTTGAAAATTCCATGAATGTTAGCTCCTCTCATCTCCCTCAGTCTGTTGTTATCACACCCGAAGTTCACACTCACTCTCTAAACATGGGGGATGAGCATCTTAGCACTGTTCCTAATACGGAATCGGACGAATTAATAAAGTCTAGTGTTGAGATCCTTGTCCCAATCCCGAGAGAGTCACAGGGAACTTTGGATCATGTATGTGATATTCCTTCATCTATTGAGTGTCCTAAAGATCAATTTGAGACTTTCTCAGATTTTAGCGATGATTGTACATCTTATGGAGACATCGAGTATGTTGAGGCATCAGTTCCACAAACTGATGCTGATCATCTTCTTGAGGAGTTCGCTGATGAACTTACTCACATCAATCCACTTTCATTGGAAAGTGATGATGGTCTCCTCGATTTTGAAGTCGATCTGGGAGAAATTGAAAGTCTCCTATATCATGATCCGTCACTCACTTCTGATCCCAGCAGTCCAACAGAGAATAATATTCACTTTGTTCCCGAAATATTCAATACTACTCTCACCAATCCTCTATTTGAATTCGATTCTGAATTCACTATGATTTCTAATAATCCAATCTTTGACGAGGATTGTGATGAGTCCACAATGGAACATGAGTTCACAAATTCACATCTTGTGAATGATTCTCTTCATGAGGAGTTCTCCAATGAACTCGCTCATCAGTTTGATATCCCGGGGGGAGATGCTCTCAATCTTGAGAATTTGCAAATTCCCACCCACCCTCCCGGGTTGTTTACGAGCTTACCTTTTGAAATCCAAACTCAGGCTATTGAGCCTCCTCTTGAGGAAGCAGATCAAATCATGCTTTTTATCATGATTTTCTTCCTTTTCTTCACCTACAGGGTAACTTCTTCTCTCCTTCACTCCTTCGGGAGTGAGGACACTATATTTGATCCCGGCATTTTCATGTATCATTATCTTGAGCCGGATACTTATCTCATCGGTGTGGAACTTTCACGTGCTTCATATGTTTGTCCAAACATCTTGAATGAAAGTCCGATTGAGATTGTTTCTTCCACATCATGCTTCCCCAATGACAAATGAATTAGGGGTCGAGTCAAGCTAGCGACTCGGTAAACAAAAACAGTAGCATGCATATAGGGTTTTCACCCTAAGTGTGGGGGAGTCCCCCATGCTATGATTACAGAAGTGAAAATACAAAATGGTGTTTTCCACGTTTAGCTTGTAATGTTGCCCTTTTACGTTCAAAATGTCGGCATAATACCCGGGATTTTGAATATTGAGGACAATATTCATGCTTAGTGTGGGGGGGTATTCGCTATTCTAGCGAATTTTATCACATTTTACTATATAATACCCCCGTTTTTGCCAAAATTTCAAAATTTTCAAAAATTTTTCACTGGTGCTTCAAAATTTGTGGTAATCAGTCCGCCTTGTCTAACCGACAAAAGGGATTGGCTAGTCCAGGAGCAAACGGCTCTTGGTAAAGACATCTCAAATCCGTTTATGGCTTGCAATTTGCCAAAAATTGTATGGTTCCTCAAACTCCCCAAAAACAAATGAGTTGGCTAGCCCGCAAGATTATGGCTTGTGGTAAAAGCCGTGGAAAATCCATAATTGGTAATCAGCTCACCAAGATGTTGACTATTCCATCAAGAGCTGGCTAGTCCAGGAGCAAACGGCTTCTGGTAAAGACTACTCAAATCCGTTGACAGCTGGTGGTTTGCTCAAAATCACACGGTTATCAGGTGTGCCACAGTTCTTACACCTGGCTACTCCAGAAGTGATGGCTTTTGGTAAAGAGTTTTTCAAATCCATCAAGTTTTCAAAACAGTATTGCTAGGGACTAGCAATAGTTTAGTGTGGGGGATTGATGAGTGCTCAAACACTCATCATTTTTGGTCTGATCTGAACTGCAAAACGTACAAAAACACTCAGTAATGCATCAAAATACTAAAAATATTTCAAAATCGTGTTTTATATGTTTTAGATGCAAAATGAGCAAAAACAAATGAAAAACGCATAAAGTTTGCAAAATTGGCAGTTTCAGTCCCTCAACTTTCATAAAATGACAAAACTAGTCCCTGGATATTCAAAATATGGAAAATTATCACCAAAGGTCCTTTTTAAATCATAAGTGGTCATATTTAGTCCTTTGGTGAAAAATTGGAAAAGTTTTGGAAATTTACAGTTTGGTCCCTGGAGTTACAGATTTTGGCAGATTCAGTCCCTGGTGGGATAATTTTGAAAGAAAAATCACTTTTGGTCCTTGGGAAGTTACAAAAACCATTTTTAGTCCTTGGGGTGAAGTTTGAGAAATTTACAAGTTTAGTCCCTGAGGTTTGGAAATTTACACATTTAGTCCCCGGGAATTCCAAAAATGAAAAATTGCAAATGTGGTTCTTGGATTATGGAGAGTAGCATTTTTGGTCCTTGTGAATACTTTGTGAGAATTACAATTACAACCCACAACTTTCTGAAAATTACAAAAGAGGTCCTTGTGAAAATTTAACAAAACCAAACGGATCCGTTTTTAAATCCAAACAACAAACCATAACCCACCAAACCCTTTACCCCTAGCCCACCTTAGCCCAACCAATCCAGCCCACCACTTCCTTAATAATAAAAAAAACCACCCAACCGTTTTAAATAATCCCATCTTTGACCCGCGTTGACTCACCCCTAACCTCCCCCACTTCCCTGGTTGTTCTCTGCAACACTTCACCTCACCCATTCCCCCACCTCAATCACCCCTCTCCTTGTCCCCTCTGCCTACCACTAACATCCAAAACCCTTTAATTACCCCTAAACCCTAACAAGCAATCTACAAGTTGTCAAAACAACTTTCCCGCCAAAAGTGGAAAGGAAGCAAAAGTTATCCAAAAGTCGTTCAAGTTGCTGGGATTTGTTGTGGGACCCTCCAGGGTGTATAAAAGAAAGAAAAAAAGAGAAGAAGAGTAGTAGTTGGTAGAATTAGAGTAACTTAGTGTAGTTAGTTAATTTTAAGGTCGTATGTAGTTTAATTTGATCATCAGTTGTAATTTTAAGTTAAGAAATGTTGTAATCAGTTCATCTAGTTTAATAAAAACTTTGTTCAAGCTTACTTTAATGATTCTCAGTTCCATTTTACAATTCACCATTTCCACTTTAATTCTCATTATTGCTTTCATGTACTAGAAAGTAATGTTTTATTGTTTCTTAGGTCCTAATTAAGTCACTTAATGGTTTAGGCAAGCTCAGTGAGTTCTAAAATCTGTTTTAATTCCAAATTCCATAAATATGCAAAAATCCAAAATAGATAGGAATTAAATCAAAAATCAGAAGTGAGTGAAGAAGAAAGCAATGGGAATGATGGAATTTGGATTTGCATGGTAGTAGAACCTCAGGAGAGGTGCTAGGCTAGTTTATGATCATTGGACTCTTGATTTGTGCATTGGATCACTTGTAAGTTTTTTCTCTCATTTTAGTTAATCAATGTATTAGGATCAATATATTGCTTATCTGTGTCAATGTGTACTCCTGTAGTGAACTTAAGTCAAATTGTTGCTTTGTATTATGTGTTTGCTCATTGAATCGTTTGATGTTCAGTTTCTTCATTTTGAACTGTCAATTTAGTACATTTGTGATTCTCAGCTTTTGATGTAATAAATGGTTTTTCTATGCTCAAATAGGTTTATATCATCATAATATGGCATCTGGATTCAGTATCATGGTTTGATTCAATGTATTGCTTTGAAAAAGCTAAAATAGATTTCCATAAAGGAGTGTTTGGTTCTAGCCTTTCTACTGTGCCCTTGTTGTTTATTAGTGTAGCAGTTGATACAGTTAGGTCAATTAGGTTCATATAGGGTCATATTAATCACCACCTTAGTCATTTTTAGTGCAAAAGTAAAAAAAAAATCAAAGTACCACCCCCAACAGTCCACTGTTGGGGAATTGAGATCCAAATCAGCCAATATCATTGCATAAGATGTTTATGTAGCTTAATTTAAACTCATTTCAGCTTAATACAACTTATTTTGCATGTAGGATCAATTACAAGTTCATCAAAGTCAAAGTATATAGTTTTTTTTAGAAAAAGTCAAAGTTGCATTCTCAGAATTTTCCAAAGGTTCACATAATTATTTTGAATTTTGTGTTTTAGATTAAGTCTTGGAACTTGTTGTTTCTTGTTCCTTACCAGCTTGGCTTTAATAATCCACAGTTGTTTGATTTTTGTCAATTTTTATGAACATTTCACAAGTTCTCAAAAGTAGCTGCAGGGCTGCAACCTGCCCTGCTACACAGACCCTCAGCCAACACCCCAACTTCCATGGTGGTTTCTGACCTCCATAGTGGGTCCCATGCCCCAAACCTTGTTCCTCTCAGACCCCCCCATGGTAGGCTTGAACCCTTGACCAATAGTTTGACCTAGATACCACTGGGACCCACCTAAATCAAGGCCTCAAAGTTGTCCCATTTCTGAGCAGTTAGGAAGTTCTTGGATTGCTTATTTTGTGATTATTGCTTATTCTGTGGTCCCTTTTGGCTTATTCCAGCTTATACAAGTTAACATGACTTGTTGGAGCCTGATTCACCCATTGTGGGTCCCACTCAAAGCCATTTTAGCTTATTTTCCCCTTGGGTCAACATAAGTTAACTGTTGACCATTTTAGCTTATATTTTGCTTATTTGTAAGTTACAAAAAGTTTGTTTTTACAAAAAGTGTTTGTTTTTAAGTATTTAATAGGTTTGTAAAAGAAAAATCAAGAAAAACAAATTTAAAATTAAGTGATAGTTTCTATTTAATGTAATTTAATTTTAATTTTCATTTTTAAATTTTTATTAAGTACTTGTCATTTTTATATTTTTATTAATTATATATTATATTAAAGTATTTATATTAATTTTCTCAGATTTTTATTTTCTCATTTATTATTAATTAGAATTAATTTTAGTTTTATTAATTATTAATTAATAATTAGTTTTAAATAGCATAATTAGTTTTTATTAATCAAAACTTAGTTTTTATATTTTTTTATAGCTTTTATATGTTGTAAAATATTTTCAGAAATTTTCTTAGAATTTTTACTGTTCATTTAGTAATTTTCTTAATTTAAAATAGTTTAATTAGTATTTAGTAATTAATTAGTAATTAATTAATAAGAAAACCACAAAAAGACAAAAATACTTATTTTTATTTTTAAAACTTGTTTTTAGTTATTTTACAATTTTAGAAATTTTATTTTCACCTTTTTAGTATTTAATTAATAATGTATTATATTTTAGTATTTTAAATATTAATAATAAGTAATAAATAGTATTTAATTAATATTAAATTATTAAATAGTTTAAAAATAGTTTTTCTTTTTCTAAAAATTTTCTTTTACCTTATAGTTTGTAAAAAAGTCATTTTCACCCCCTGTGTGTTTTCAGATTTCCGTTTTCACTTTTTATTTCGTACGTTTACGTTTTATTTAAACGTAACGTACGCGTTTTTAAGTTTTAATCGTTTCTGGTTTTTCCTACTTTCTCGTCTTATTCATATAGCTTGTTTAAGCTATTTCTTTGTAGATTCCTTAATTAAACCACACACAAACCTTTTTCTCATCCAAATTCACCCGATCACGAAACCGTTTGTTAACAATTCACACCTCGTCGGGACATAACGACCCGGGGAAACCTTATACTTCCGCGGAGCATTGATCTAGGATGTCTGACTGTGTTGACCACATCAGTGGTTGATTTTAGTTGACGGTTTAGCATCAATCAGTAGATGTGCAATAAAACTATGAGAAATACTTGTTAGTGCAATTTTAGCGCAAAATTTAAAATTTTTTACAACATTTAGGAGTGAAACTTTAGCCATAGCAAGCGTCTCATGGATAGGAGATTGTATAACTAGCACATAACCGTATATTCAGAAAAGCATTTACTATTAGTGCTTATGAGTGTACCGGTAGCATTTAGATTCTAGAACTTGCGTTAGTGATGCATCCCGAGACCGCTAGTGAGACTACATTCGTGTAGTAGGATTTACTACATGATAACAGGCATTAGGATCACCCTTGTATTAAACCCGTATCATAATTACTTGACCATTTAAGTCATATTACTTGACTAGTTAAGTCAACTAATTTTCCCACACCATTAGCGTTGTACTCATTTTTAGTACACGAAACCTCTAGTACACCCCTCTGAGCCTATCTTTTCGTTACTAACTTTAAGCATTTTACTTAAAAGAGAATTTGTTACACCCCACTTAAATGTACACCCAAATCGCCTTAGCCTTCCGTGTATGCGCTCATTTTTAGTGCATTATTGTTATTTGTTAAACCCTAAGTTAACTATCTATTTGATTACATGATTGCTAAGTCGAGTCATATCCTTGTACATATTGTTTTGGGATGATTGGGACTCATGGGTAAAGTACTTATTTATGGAGTAATGGGGAAGAACATCATTTTATTACCCCCATATGTACGTTAATCTTAAAAGTGCTCCAAGTGTTTTGATTTTCTTAATTCGAGTCATTAGATTAGTTTATTGTAAAGTATATAAAAATTCAAGTGTAAGGGGAATGTTCAACCCCTATGATGTATTATTTTGGATGGTATGGTAAGAGTGTATGAAAAAAAAAAAAAAAAAAAAAAAAAAAAAAAAAAAAAAAAAAAAAAAACCGAAAAAATCAAGAAAAAGAAAGAAAAAAATAGAAAAAGAAAAAAGAGAAAAACATACAGACTACCATCCCTTTTTATTCTATGTTCATTTTATGTTTTTGTTATTTTTCATTTATTAGCTTAAGTCGAGTCTAGTCTTGGCTTAGCAACGCCATATTGTACATGTAATTAACCAAGATTGTTAACTCGCCACCAGTAAAACTTCCTTTATCCAACAAAACCGTGTATTTCATATCCCTGCACCTAACGTTACAACCCTTTAAAATACCCCTTTGATAGTTTATCTTAGGTGCTTACGCCATGTGGTGGAGGTTTGATCCTTTCCCAAGCCTATGGTAATCTATTTTGCTATGACAGGTAGTGAGAGATATCTTCCGTTTCCATATTGTAATTTACACTTTATTACACCCGAGAGATGTGAGTATCTAAACACTATTTGTGAGGTGCTTGCGTATGACCTCCGTGCTTGTCTATTGGTCTTTAGTGGAATGATTATTTGTTGTAATTACTTTTATATTAGTGTTAAATGACCCCTAACTTGTATTTTGATTAGAATAAAAGCGCATTTGCTTGAGGACAAGCAAATCTCAAGTGTAAGGGTATATGATGAGGCGAAAAATGAACCACTTTTAGGGGGTCATTTAAGCCCGGAATTGACTTTATTTGATCAAATATTGCCCTAAATCATTCCTTTTATGATTTTAGGTACTTTGGGAGTGAAATATGGAAAAGGAAGCAATTCGGACGTTTTTGGAGCATAAAAGTGAAGAAAACGCCAAAGTCTTAATTTTCCTTGCTGGGAACAGTAGGTGACAGCGTCAAGAAGGAATTCCTGACGGCGTCAAGAGTAATTTCCATGACGACCCAGTACAGATTTGACGGTGTCACGAAGTAGGGCGTCAAGAGTAAAGTTCATGACGGCCTGGAAATGCATAATACATGACGGCGTCAAAAGTAGATCAAGGCAGTCCGAGAAGAGTTTTGGCGGTGAGGTGACGGCATCACCTATTTGGTCTTGACGCCGTCAGACCCTATTTCCTATATATAGTTTTCTATTTTTCACATTAAAAGGAGAGGAGTTTTGGAGAAACCCTAAGTATGAACTTGGTGCGAATTTTACAGGTTTTTCAAGGGTTCTAAGCCCTTGATACCTTTCATGTGTAATTGAGATAAGTATTCTTTTAATTCAATCAATATGTCTATGTGTTGGTTGTCTATATCTTGTTCTTGTCTTAATTCCATCATGCTAGGCTAGATCTATCTTGTGTTTGCTTGGATCTAATGAAACCTAGATGTTAATTATGTGTTGATTACTTGTTTATAATTGTATTGGATGAATGAATTTTATGTTAGGCTTAAGAAAACTGGCAGATCTCCAAATGGTAACATGCTTGAACGTCTTAGGAAACATGAACCGATGTGCACTAGGTCTTTATTGGTTGTATTTAATGCATGAGCCACTGTTTATAATCCCTATGGTTGTGCTGGGCATGGTATAGGAGATAAGAGCTCATAGAACTGGGGAGTTAAGTGCGCCACCCCATGAATGATATTAAGGAATACAATCCGTCATCCATGCAACTATAACAAGTAATTAATGTGTAAAAGATGTCTAGGGAGTAGTGAAATCTAAGTAAACACATTTTCTCCACTTATTGCTCACAACTTTAGTATAATTTATTTTATTTTCATTTCTAGTATTTTATTTTGATTGCATCTTTAGTATTGGGTTAGTTGACTAGCAACTAATTCCGCCTAAATCCTTCAAACCCGAGATTTTAACTTGCTTTCTAAAAAATATAAAAATACAAAATAATCATCCCTCACCTTTAGAACTAGTATTTAGGTTTTCTAATCCTAGCGACACTATTCCTAGCTGAACGATCAATCCCCCGGTACTTGTCACTATACTATACTACAACGACCAGGTACACTGCCTGGTGGGGGTTGTAAGCTTCTCAAGATCCCTTGAGAGGTAAAGCCTGGTGCGATTCCCACGTATCAGAATGGTGTGGATTCGGATCTAGAGTCCACAACGAGTAGTAAGTTGAATTGATCTAAGTAGGGAGATAAGTGTGAGAGTGGAGTTTGAGCCGTTATGCGACGTCTTTTGTTTTGTGTCATGTTTTGGAATTCGTATATTGTCTTTTGCTGTCTGGAGCCATGTTGGAGCGTAATTACTCTTGGATATTGGATCGACCTTATCCAAGTGATTTTGATTATAGAGTTTACGTGATCGTTGGAATTCTTCCATGCGAGATGAGTGTTTGCGACGTCTTTTGTTTTTGGTTGCGTGATTGTTTGCATCATGTGTTGTCATAGGAGGGAGTACACTTATGAAAGGGGGCATAGATAATTATGGTGGCCAACATAATTATACATGCGTCACGACACAAGTGGACTTGCAAGTATGATGGCATGGATTGCATGGTGTATTAGGTGCTATGTGGTATATGTGTGTTATCATTGAGATGTGTGATTTTGGAAGTAAGTATGCGTGCGGAATAGGCTTATAACTATGGTTGCGAACATAATTATAAGGGTACCACACACGTGGACTTGCGACCATTATTTCATTTATTGATGTTTGTTGTTATATGTTGTGGTAGATGGTATGTGATATCATGTTGGTGATGGCTGTATGGTTAGAGAAGTATTCTCTTAACCGTTTGGGCAATCGTTATATGTTGGGGTGTGTAGGTGGTAAGATTCCATCCTACCTATCATATGTTGATACCTCAATTATCGGTGGGTACTTATGTTGTGGTATTTAAGTTGATTCGATTGCTAGACGCTCCGTTTGTATACCTAATTCTTTGGTTGGCATTCCTATTCGTACCATGATGGTACATATGCCATATTCTTTCTATTTGACGTCGTGATAGGTGTTGGGTAATCGAATTCGTTTTTGTTGGAAACTGTTTCGTTTCTTTAGTTATTCCATACATTCATTCCTCAGATGAATGTTATACTATTCATCAAGTATTGTTGGTTAGTGACGAGTTGGTGTGGATATTTAATCCCTCATTTACATACACCATTTGAAGTTCATGACATGTTTTGTGACCTGTTAGTATCGGTGTTTTTCTATGATTTTGGTTTGATTGTTGTACGAATGAGTCTTTGCGTTCTTCGCTTGGTTTGTAATGTATTTGAAGGAGTGTTCACTGGTATGAGTTTGTTTGAGGATTATTTTGATCACGGAGTTCTTCAAGTCTTTCGCGTTCGATTAAGGGGTTGTGTTAAAGTCCTTATGGTATTTTAAAATTTGTTTTGGGTATTTCAAGATCATTTGTTGGAAACTATTATTTATATGGTAAAAAGGAAGTGTGGAAAAAAAATGGTTATGTTGATATCTTACATAAAATGGTTTATATATATATTTTATAAAATGTATAAGTTTAAGATATGTCTTGTGAAAAACGGTGTTCATTTGTTTTGAGAAGGTCGAGTACGGGAATAAGAACTATCTATGGTCCTCATTTACCAAACTTGTTATGTATTTGGTTCATTGATGAGTGTGTAAATACTCATCATTTCTGTCACATTTAGACTACAAAGAACATATGAAAACACACAGGAATGCCTTAAAATACATAAAATATCCATGGATTGTGTTTTTATGCAAAAGGATTGAAAACTGATGAAAAACGACATATTTCACATAATTTACAGTTTCAGTCCCTGAACTTTGAAAAATTGGCAAAACTAGCCCCTGGTAAATCAAAACATGAAAAATATCATCAAAGGTCCTTAGGGATTCATAAGTTGTCAAGTTTAGTCCTTTAAAGTTAAAAAATTGCAAAATGACAACTTTAGTCCCTCAAGTTTCAAAAATGTCAAAAATAGTCCTTAATGTTTTGAAAATGGAAAGATATGAAAAGTAAACCTTGCACTATTCTTAAATGACATAATTGGTCCTTATGATAACTATAGAGAAATTACAGGTTCAACCCTTCAACTTTCAAAAAATTACATGTTTGGTCCCTGGAGTTTGAGAATTTGACAGAAAAGGTCCCTGGTATTTAAAAATGGAAATATTACATCTTTGGTCCTTGGAATATTCATAAATGGCATAATTGGTCCTTATAACTACTTTAGAAATATTGCAAGATCAGTCCTTTATGTTTGAAAAAATTACATAATTGGTCCTTGTGATACTAATAACCAACCGGACCCTTTATTACTATTAAACCAAAACCAAAATCCAATCCAAAAACCCCCAGCCCACACCCTTTCCTTGGCCCAAAACAAAACCGGCCCACACCCTTAATATTATAAACCAGGGTTTGACCCTGGTCAACCCTCCCAAACCCACCACCACTGTTCACCTCCCTCTCCCATACCTGCAAACCTGAAAACCAGGTGGTTTTACCACCACCTGTCCACCCCCAGCTCATTACCTACTCCTCTCCTACTCCCTTCCACCTCACAACCCTATCCCACACCACAATAAATGCCTTTCCCACCTTTTTCCATCAAATTCTCCACTGTAGCACTCAAACTCCTCGTTTTTCTTCCATCTCACCCCAACTTGTCTAAAAACTATCTCAATTGTCCCCCTTACACCTCCACAAGCCCCCAAGATGCATTAATTGCAAAATAACGGCGCCAAAAACTTGATGTGTCTCGCGACTACTAGTTTTAAATTTATAACACGAATTACCGGATAAAGCTAAGAACACACGGGCAAGTATGACCCTTTCGTATGTAGTTAGTTTTGGTTGGTAAGCCGAGGTCGTTCACTACGATTTGGGTGTTTTCAATTGTGAAGAATCTATGTAACAATAAGCAATAAAAGGGTGGTAATTGGTTGTCACGATCCAAAATACCATATAAGCAATAAGTAACACGAAAATGATGATTATGTGAATTCAATAAGATTAAAACAATACTTGTTTGGAACTAGTATATATATTTCTATGGAGTGTATGGAGTATCGGGTAGATATCAAGCAATAGTAAACAAAATCCAAAAAGCATACAATTCCAATTCAATGGGTAATATCATGAAATTGCATATACTAAGGTTAAGACTAACACTTTTTTTCGGCCTAAATGTTAATATAAACCGAATCATTATAAACCATTTGTTTGAAGTATTAGTTTTACCAATTTGTTCATAAGAGTTCTTTCGACCTACTCTTGAATCAATCGTTACAAGTCCATTTAACATGTTTATTCATAGTTGTCAATTATGAAATACCAAACATATATGCGCATTAACATTTGGAACAAATCATGACAAGAAGTTCTTTCGACCAAAATCCAGTTATGATTCATCAACAAGTTATTTAGACATGTTACAATTCAAACAAACTCATAAGCAAAACCATAATTCTATATTGCAAAATACCAAACACTCCATATCAATATCTACATTATTCCAAACAAGTATAACCAAACTACTCACTCATATTAAACAAAGCAATAAACTCATAAACTTTAGCATTAGAAGACATGATTAAAGGTCTTACAATGATTGAAATAAGATTAAAAATGATGTAGTAATGATGTCTCAAGTATTGGTGATGACTTCTTGATGTTTTGACCTCTAAACAATGACTTCTTGGACCTCCAAAGTTTCCTGGAATTTTATGGACGAATTTTGGTATTGAGAGGGAGTATTGGTGGTAGGAGAGGTGTTCTCTCAAGTTGGAATAGAGAGAATTGGTAAGGGATGATTAGAAATGCATGTAAAAGTCTCTAATTATACTCCTCTCAAGTCCTAGGCTCATTAATGCATCAACTTGGCCTCCAAGTAGTTTAGAAGGACTTAGAATATCAAAAAGAATGGCCTAGAATCGGGTAGAATGAGGTTTTGCAAAAGTTTAACGAGCTGACCAACCGGTCGGTTGGATTCCAACCGATCCGGTTGGATGAGACATTTTCATCTAACCGTTCGGTAATCCATCTAACCGATTGGTTGGATGCATTTTGGCAGAAAATCATAAACATCAAAGTTGTAGATCTTTCTCTTAGCTTTACGAGGCCGCTTGAATCAACTAAATCCGAGTTCGTATGCTCAAGTTATGGCCAAAATGGTGAAGGTGTATCGGGAACAACGAGTCTTCCAATAATTCTTCGTTTGAGCTTCTTTTCTTCATTTCACTTCTCGTTTTCCTTCTTGTACTTTATTCTTGAGTCTTTGGAGTGACAACTTCATGACTTTTATATTCTCGAATATACTCCAAGAGACTTTCATTTGTCGGGAATTCTTCGTACATGCATAAATCTTCGTTTATTGATCATTTTTACGTCTTTTCCTTCATTTTCCTGTTCTTGGCTAGCATACACACTTTTATACAATTAAGTGACAAAAACAACCAAAAAACATACGAAAAACGCCACTAAAAACATGCACAATTTGAGCGTTATCACATTTATTCAAATCCATTCAGGAACATCTAAAGTCTATCATCAAAGCCTATCATATTTTGATTCTTATCAAAAAAGACATGAAACCCATATCAGTGACCCATCTAAGCCATTGTATGCAGTCACATATTGATGATGATGGGAGAAATCAATACAAAATTCTAAATGATGCCTACAAGGAAAAATTCAATACCATTAGAATCAAAATACTATTATGCAATTCTGAGCTTATATCCGGCATTATACCAAACCTCTTACAGGCATGGATAAAACCTTTTCATTGACTTCCCTATCTTCCTCCATTTAATTTGCATGCCCTAGATACAAAATGAACAATCAATTAGCAAACCCTTAAACAAAATGAACAATCAATTAGGAAACCGAAAATTATGAAAATTAACAACAAAACTGAACCCGCAAATTAATATACACAAATTTTTTACCTAACACCACAATTTTAAAAACCCTCAAATATTATTTTGTAAGAAATTCCCGTTTTATACATTAGGCGTGCGAACAATGAATATTAGCCAAAAACGTAGCTTCCTCCCAAATCTTCAAAGACCATAAAAAGGCAAACCGTTTTTCCAAAAACCATCCGAAAATTATGATCCATTGTAACAACGGAGTACCAACCTATAAATTAAGCCTCAGGTAACAATAATCACAATTTTTTATAACTCAAACGCAATACATATGTTGATTCACCACATAATGTTGTATCAAGATATGAGATTATAGATTACTGTGCATGAAGGTTGGTAGAAGAAAGACCTAAATCCTGAAAACCCAAAGAGGTAAAAAAAAAAAAAAAAAAAAAAAAAAAAAAAAAAAAAATCCCCTGATTTGCCAAGCACTTAACAACATCCAATGACCCAACAACCAAAACAACATAAGCAAAAACACAAAATGATACGCCGTAGCACAAAACGTGTCATTTTGTTTTTTTCACCCTAAACAGCGTCGTGTGCACGCCTAATGTAATAAGATAATAAGGCTCTAATTCCATAATTTGAAAGAGCCTTTGTAAAAATTCACCTCATTTACATCCGTTAAATTTAAAAAAAAATAAAAATAAAAAATAAATAAATAAAAATAAAAAAAAAACTTCGATTCTCTCTCTCTCACACATTACTTATGTTTAGCTTATTGGAACCAACACTTCCTTGGGCTTTTAGATTTTTTCAGCAAGTGTACTGACAGTACCCAAACCGACACAAGTGAGCAAGTAGAGTATACTAGTGCGCTTGCTCAGTGGAGGGCTTTCCCCCTTTGTGCAGCCTGATTCTCTCTCTGAAAATAAGGGTGCCCTCGATTGACATTTATCATTGAATAAGACGAGCTGTTAACAACATGTTATACCTTTAGGAAGTACTTGCTCAAAGAACAAAATGTTTAGTAATGTGTAAGCCTTAAGTGCTTTGAGCTGGCTTGGTTTATATTGGGCTCATTAGCCCATGAATTACTGATATCGGGCCAGGCTATTAATTTAGGTCCTATAATCATTTCCTTCAAATTAAAACAACGAGGAGGGCGGCAGTCCGCCGCGTTGCGGCGGAGCGTTGGTTCATGACGTTGATTATTGCATGGTATATTTTTTTAAAGAAGAAAGCGGGCCTGATGTCAAAGGTGGTCGAACATGATAGTACGTCAAACTAAGAAGCTGGATATATATATGTTATGGCCTGCGTGTTTACAAAATTATGCATGGCTTAATCCTATATAGGTATTAAGCCTGCAAATGTATGGCTCTACAACTAAAGTGATTGGTGTTTACAACACATGTTACACTATTGGGTCAAATAATAATAGAAAATGGACATGCAGATTGACTGAGAGCCAAAATGTTTTTTTATTAGTTTCTGGCACGTTTCCATAGGACTTGACGCTGAATTATATATATAAGAATGCCAACAACCCGCTACAAATTGTATTTGCCACTTAGTAACTTTTTAGAAACTTCATACATATAGATGGCCCAGTAATTAGCGGTGGCCCGAGAAAAAGGACCAGGTCCGAACCTCGCTGGCACAAATTGTGTATAACACTATAACCAAAACATATTACAAAATTTTAGAAAAACAAACCACATGGGCTGGGCCTTGTTAGCAGGCTAAAAAAATTTCGAGAACCACAATGACGTGAGATCGCGTCATTTGACGCTACATTAGTTATATAGTAATCTTAGCTTAGCTATCGTACAGTTTATTTATAAAATGTTATAATTATTTTCTTTGCAATAACTTTATTTGATTATAATTAAAATATTGCCGCTTATTTTGTAACAACAAAAATAACATCATAAACATCAAAGAGTGTAGAAAAAGAAGCATATAAAAAGTGTCGAAAACGAAGTGCATAAAATTTGATTTTTTTTTTTTTTTTTTTTTTTTTTTTTTTTTTTAATCGAAGCATATAAATAACAAGATATCGAGAATGAAGTATATAAAGTGTGTAGAAGGGCCCTTCAAAGAAACCTCCATGAAAATTATACACCATCATATGTGAACTTTAGAACAAAAAACAAATTTGAGCCTTTGGGGACTCCACAAAGGTGCCCCATATTGGCCACTAAAATCATGAATACTGATGGGCATACACCATTTATATTTTAATGCAAGACTCTCCTCAAATATTTTAATGTGGATATGTGTTAGCTGAAGATATGCACTTCGAAAAGATCTCATGAGTAGAATGGTTGTACATACATGAGCAAGCTAGCATATACATATATTTCCTGTAGAAGACATATCTTGAATATTATATGTAAAGATATCAAAGAGAGTTTGTAATAAGCAAGTACACACACTTCATGCAAAGGTAACGTGCAAATACACACACTTCATATAAAGAAAGGACATTTAGAGCAGGTATGCATAGTTTGTTTAGTATAAATAGCATGCTTCCATGATACAAAGAGATCATCAAAAACACACTACTACTACTACTACTACTACTACTACTACTACTACTACTTCCCTCTCTACTACGGTTTATATCATATTGCATCGTGTAGCATTTTCACATCTGACTTGATCTTCGGAGTGTACTACGGGGAGTGAGTCCCGTATACATTCTAACGATATCTCTTGTTTCTTGAGTACAGATATATAGGTCCACGTGTTAGGTGATCAAGGCTCAGCATCTGGACCCATGAATCAACGTATCATCAAATACAAATAGAGCTAGAAAAGAAAAAGCTTTCCTGACCACTTGAGCACCACGAATCCAAACCAATCTCTAAATGATTTACCTGGAGATGATGCATCTGACCAAGCCAGATCAAAGCACTTAAGCTTTACACATTACTAAACATTTTGTTCTCTGAGCAAGTACTTCCAAATGTATAACACGTTGTTAAGAGCTTGTCTTTTGCTGGAAAAATCTAAAAGCATGAGTGAGTGTTGGTTTGAATAAGCTTAACATAAGTAATTAACCGAACTGAATAAATCAAAAAATTCGATAACCAAACCGATGAATACCCCTGCATCACAATAAATACAAGATAGAAGAAAAACAGTATGGCATGCAAATGCCCCTTTGATATACGAGAGATCGAGTGGTCATATTTTTTGCTGGCTACGAGTAAAACCCTAGACATGAAAACTTCACTCGATCCTCCTTTAGTAACGTAACATGTATACACGAAATCATGAACCGAGCAGGTGAGTTGAAATTGTAAAGAGAGAGTGGAAATAAATTAGGAATGATGATATTTTATATTTCTCATTTTGAGGAATTAACTAAGGCACTACAATATTAGATATTTGTTTTGTGAGGCAAAATAATACTTTATTTAATATATGTAAGATAAATATTTATTTATTTAATTTAAAATTTACAGTTGACTACATGAACATAGTAAGTTTGATATATTTATCAAACTGAAGAGGCGTTAATTAGGATAATTATAAGAAACCGTAGTTAGATATACGTAATGGTTTCATTAAGCCTGTAAATACATAATACTCATATTCTAGAGATTCTACAGTAACTCATTGCTTTACAAATCGAATCTAAGCCATGTTCTCTTGCAATGTAACAACTTGTGAATCTTTTGTGGAGTATGCCCCGACTATATATGCTTACACATAATGAGGATGTCAAATATTTGAGTATAGAAGTTTGTAACTTGCCGAAAAACGTTGATATATATGCGACGTAAAGTTTAACATGGTGCAGTGGGTTACAAATATCTGCAAACATCTATAGCATAAGACTATATGCAAAAAATAGTATCTAAAAACATTAACAATATATTAAATTCTCACCCAATTATCTCATACTAAAATAACATGGTTGGAAAGTTACAAACCTTAGGGTTTATTTGATAGGACGTAATGAAATGTTAAATGAATGGAATAAGTGACTTAATGGAATAAATAATGTAATGTAATAATTCATTACCCTTATTAATAATGTTTGACTGGTATGATAGGATGGAATGCAATCAATAAGAAAAAGACAAAAATGGTTTTATTTAATAAGAAGTGTATTTAATATGGTTAGTTAATGGTGGACTTTTATGTAATTTTGATTACATTATTGACGTAATGAAAAAACAAACATAATTTTCTCATTCAGTCGTTATGAGTCATTGCATTCCGTAATTAAAAACAAACATAATTTTCTTATTCTGTCGTAATGTTCTTTTCCATTCCTACTCTTATTACGATGTACCAAACACTATGTTAGATAATAATACTAGTACTACTTATTTGATAATATTTCTCAAAGTCAGCAGTTGGACCCATATGTCGACTAAGGGGTAAATTTGTAAATGTGTGACGTCTATACTTTGAATACTATATGGTGCCAACATATTGGAATGTAACCATATATTATTTTTCTCTGTGCACACTACGTTCTTCATCTTCGATCAGTCTTTCTTGGAACCTCGAACAATCGTGTAAAATGAGAAAACATACTCTAATATTTATTTTAACGGCACTGATGATGGCAGAGGTGCTGGTTTCGCAAGCGATCAACAGAAATAATACTCTGGTTAGACGGTATTGTAGTCAATATGGCGTGTTAAATAACGAGTTTTTCCAAAGGAATCTCAACTCCACCCTTTCGAGCCTCCGAAGGCAGTTGGTGAACAACACAGCATACCACACTGTTGCACGTACTATAATCAATGGTGAATCCGTATATGGACTTGCTTTATGCAGGGAGTATCTCTCTAATTTAGAGTGTCTAAAGTGTTTTGACATTGCTGTTAAAGGAGTGAAAGTGTGTGGGAATGAAACCGGTGGTCACGTTATCTACGACGATTGTGATCTCAGGTAAGTAATTACTAGTTACTTTCATTTCTTTTTTCTGAAAATAAAAAAGGAATATACTTCCATTCTTGAATTTGTTCATTTGATTACTTAATCATTAGTAATAACTTATCCGCGTGCATGAGGCTTGTCACAGTGGGTCGGTCGACATCGGTCGTGGGTCGATCGGCCGACTGTGGTGATTTGGTCTTGATCGGTCGTCGATCAAAAAACAAGGGAACTAGTTCGTTGTAACGACCAAGTTTAATACACACTAACTTCAAAAAGTGTTACCGTTTAAAAATAATAATAATAATAATAATAAAATATATATATACTTTTTTTTTTTTTTTTTTTTTTTTTTTTTTTAACTTTACCACTTTTACAACATTATAAATACCCCACTTATTTCCTCATTTCATTCACAAATTCTCGCATCACCTTCAAATACCCTACTTAAAATATTTGAATTACAAAAATAAAAATAAATAACTTGGTCGCTATTGTCGCAACTTGGTAGTCGTCAGGTCGTCGGAGAGAGAAAAAACTAATGTGGCAGGTCGTCTGCAGGTAACCACTGCGACTAGGGGCCTGAGGTCTAAATACGAATCAAATCTAGTTTAAATATCACGAGCAGGTTTTTTTTTTTTTTTTTTCAAAAATAATAATAAATAATGATCTTATGATTTTATTTTTTTCATTTTAGAGAGAGATGTTATAATGATTTTTTTTTTTTTTTTTTTTTTTTTTTTTTTTTCTTTTCTTGTAAACCAATTTGAGACAAATTTGACAAGTGATCTTTTTAGCAACATAGACAGATGTATTCTTATGATTATTTTTTTCTTTGAAAAATCAATTTGAGACAGTTTTGACCAATTGAGTATCAAACTTTGACTTTTATTAGACATAATATTTCTTTAGTATATTCATTGTTTTTTTTTGAACAATAGTATATTCATTGTTGGATATTGAACTTTTAACGTTAAGGAAATTTTACTATGTTTGTCTTTTCTGTAATTGAACTTTGCGGAGATTTGCAGCGGGATTTGGGGCTTATGGTGGTGGTTTATGGTGGGATTTGACCGGTTTGGCCGAGTATTGTCCGTATATGTAAAAATATTCGGTTTGGCAGAGTTTTTGTCAATTCCTGGTTATCACCAGATTTGCCCCGTTCACTCACATCTGGATCGGCAGGCTTTTAAAACCGGTCTAAGCCCTGACCCTTGTTGAATTGACTGGTCTGGTCCGGCTTTCAAAACATTGTTTTTTTTTTTTTTTTTTTTTTTTTTTTTTTAAATATAGGATTTGAGGATAACCACTGAAAAAAATAGCCAATTTTGATGAAAACTACTAAAATTTGTTGTATAAAGTATAAACCACACCATATTTGTAGTTTTATCAACACTAAGTCAAATAACCAAGGCACACAATCTCCACTTAACACATTTTTAATTTCAGTTCCTACATTTTTTGTATAGGTACGAGAACAATAATTTCTACTCGGAGGCTAATGTCCGGGGTAATGTTGGAGTATGTGGCAACCAAACATCATCTCAACCAGCATTTAGAGAAACAGTCAAAACGTTGTTATCGAATCTTCGAGTTGCAACACCAAGAACACCTCAATTTTATGCTGCTTCTACAAGGCGAGTCACAGGCAGCAATGTGACCATATATGCAATTTCACAATGCAATATAAACATAAGCCAGAGCGACTGTGCAAAATGTTTATCGATAAGAAGTACAACGTTATCCGATTGTCTTCCTAATACAAACGGAAGGGCAATTGATGCAGGATGCTTTATGAGGTACTCCAATACTGCGTTTTTCAGAGATAACCAAACAACTGATTTAACTCCCTTTCTAAAGGATGGTGAGACCTCTTTCAGATAAATGACCTTAATGTTCTTTACTTGAACTTATTTGTTTAAAAGATAGTTCAACTTTGTCCTTCTTAGCCATTTAGCTGTGTAATTTGTATAATATTCATCTATAGTCATACCTACAATAACAACTATTGAAACTGGTTGAAGGATGTAGTGTGGATCAGTAAGTATCTTTATGAACCTCTGCTTATGTCATTTGCAGGAGATTCAAGCACTAAGAGAGCTATCATTGGAGGAATTACTGGAGGCTCCGGACTACTTTTGATTGTGGTTGTATTTCTATTATGCAAGCGCTCCACAAAATCAAGAGATCGCCAACAAGGTACAATTAATATATCCACCAGCAGTGAGATCTTGGGCAAAAATTTGGCAAACTCTCTTATATTCTCTACCTTTTACGAATCAAGATGTTTCTTTAACTAAACCTAAGTTAGTCTCAACAGATTTTATTTATCTTGTACATATTTAGTGGTTCGTAATATACTAATATCATGTGAGCTTTTGAGTTACAGTGAAGTCGACTGGAGCAACTGAGTTGCTTCAAGGCCCCACGGCTTACAAATACAATGATTTGGTAAGTGCAACAAATAATTTTAGTCAAGACTACAAAATTGGAGAAGGAGGTTTTGGAGAGGTGTATAAGGTATGTAGAGTAGTGTGTGTATTTTCCAGAATATTTTCTTCAGTTTTTCTGTATCATTGTATCCAGCTGCTTATCGTGTGACTGAGTGGCCATATGTTTTCTTGCTATTCAAATTTGACATGAATCAGGGGAAACTAAATGATGGGGAAGTAGTTGCGATAAAGAAAACGACGAATGCCTCGAGAGGACGAAAAGCATACTTCAATAATGAACTTAAAATAATAAGTAATGTTCATCATAGGCATCTTATGCGTCTTCTTGGATATTGTAATAAGGGACCTCACATGTTTCTGGTTCTTGAGTTCATGGAAAATGGAAGCCTTGATAAATTCATTTATGGTGAGTTGGGACAATTTCATTATTTGATTATACTAGAAATTTTAACCCTCACAGATGATGTAACAATCGACAGGCGAAAAAAGAGGGAGCTTATCATGGAAACAAAGGTTTGAAATAATCTTTGGGATAGCGAGGGGACTTGCATATCTACATGAGCAATACCATGTCACTATCGTTCACAGAGATATTAAATCGAGCAACATTCTTCTTGACAATGACTTTCAGCCAAAAATTTCAGATTTTGGCCTTGTTCGACTGCTACCTGAAGATAAGACGCATATCAGCACCAAAGTTGCAGGAACATTGTATGTTAAGATTGACTAGAGCCTGATCTTCACCATTTCTATATATTCTACTTTTCAGTATGTGTGTGTATCCTCACTAACAGCTATCTACTCATACGTTGTTCAATTCAGTGGCTTTGTAGCACCAGAATATGCACTTTATGGGCAGGTGTCCGAGAAAGTTGATGTATACAGCTTTGGTGTGGTGGTCCTCGAAATTATAAGCGGAAGGAGGTGCACCGACAGCATAGAATATGGATCTGTTACATACAATTTAGTTGATCATGTAGGTATAACGTATGGTTATACATTTTTGGATTCATTGATCTCATTTATGGCTTCAATGAAGCCAAAAATGTTTTGATCATATAAACAATTATCTCAATGAATAGCGCAACTTTTTTGAATAGTTTCAAATTTTCATATTACCTTTCGCGTATTTTGTATATGACAGGCATGGAATCTGTACGAGAATGGAATACACGCGAATCTAATGGATATTACGCTAGACACAAGTGAATATGAACAAGAAGATGTGAAGAAAATCATCGAGCTATCCCTGAAATGCACTCAGTCACCAGCATCAACAAGACCATCAATGTCTGAAGTGGTTTCGCTTTTAAGTGACAGATCACCTGAGCTAAGATCTACAATGAGCTCTACGTTTACTAAAACTCATGCGCACATTAAATTAGAGACCTCTACATCTGATTCCACATCGACATCAAATGCCACGGCCTCAAATTTTGAACTTTCAGGCCGTTAGATTTGTATTTGACAGATCATTTTGGGGAAAAATGTATTGGTCGCAAAATCGTTACTCTTTCAAGATGGTACTTTTTACATGCTGTATGAAGTAAAAATACAAATACACTTCACGGGCTATGTAAGCTGCTTTAGTTTTGGATATTTCCATCAATAACGTGACGTGTATAATGATACATTAATACGAAAAATACGTCAAATGATAATAATTTCGCGTTTCATTTTCAAGCTACTGAAGAGTTTAGTGCTTGAATGAGTTACAGGTTTGGTTGACGAGTTATTCTGTAAATTACTATGGGATAATCACTTGAAAATGTATCAAACTTGCCAAAAATTATATTGTATGTATCTGTTCTCTTTTACTGTGTATACATCTAACTTACTAAACTTCCAAATGTATGTACAGTAGCGGCGAAGAGAGTGTGCAAGTGGTGCGGTTGCACAAGGCCCCACAATCTATGGGGCCTCATTTTGTGTACTTATGATATATATCCGACTGCTTCTTCTTTGTAAATCTCATTAGTTAAATATAATTCATCTTGCCACAATATATATATATATATATATATATATATATATATATATATATTAATTTATTATTATTTGTTTTTTAATGAGGCTTCTTTTTAATTTTTGCCCGTGGCCTCCAAATTCATTTGCCGGCCCTGTGTATGTTTGATAAGGAGAAATTTGTTACTCTTTTAAGGGGTCATTTAAGCCTCGTGATAATATGATCAATTATTACCTTAAATCATTTCTTTTGTCAATTTAGGTACTTTTGAGAATAATTCTGGAAAAGGAAACATTTTAGACGTTTTTTGAGCAAAAATTGAAGAAAATGACAAAGTCAATAATCCAAGCTGAAAATTGTACCTGACGGCGCCAAGCATTTCAAAGGGACGACGTCACTCATTGGAACAAGAGGTGGATATCACAATTGCACTTGACGCGCCAGAAGAAAAGTTGAAGTATAAGGCATGACGGCGTCACGTTATACAGAAAGTAGGCCGTCACGTGTTATTACCAAAGTGTGACAGCCCAGAAATCTTACAAGGGGACGGCGTAAAAAAGTTGGATTGGACGACAAGAAACCCTAAACACGGCGAGATGACGGCGTCAGCCATTAAAAGGAGACGCCGTCACCATTGTAAATCTATATACACTTTTCGATTTTTCATTCACAAAAGAGGACTTTTGGTAGGGAATTTTTGGTACGAACCCTAGTCGACTTTTGCAGCAATTTTAGGGTTCCAAACCCTCTTTTCTTCCATGTTCAATTAAAGATAAATTATCCTTTAATCATTCAATATGTCTATGTGTTGTTTGATTATATCGTGTGCTTTTCTTTCTTTTAACATGCTAGCTTAGATTTACTTGTGTTTGCTTAGATCTAATGAAACCTAGTTATTGATTGTTGGTTGTTGGTTTGTCATTAATTGTGGTGGGTGATTGATTTTAGCGTTAGGCTTAAGAAAACTGGCTAATCTCCTATACGGTAACTTGCTTGAACGTCTTAAGAAACGTAATCGGATGTGTACTACGGTTTTATTGGTTGTATTAAATGCATAAGTGACTATTAATGAGGCCATGCTAAGAAACTAAACGTGTCGTCATAAGAAGAGATAGAAGCTTATAGAGTTGGGGAAGATCGTACACGGCCCCACGAATGGTATTAAGGAATGCAACCCTTCTCCCATGCAATTGTGACAAACCAATTAATCAATAAAAGATAACTAGGGAGTAATGAAATATAAGTAAACACGGTTTTCTCCATATTAGAAGTTCTCACATTTTATTTTCTTGTTATTTATTTATTTGTTTAAGTAGTTATTTAGGTTAGTTGACTAGCAACTAATTCCGCCTATTCTTCCGTTACCCGAGATATTTACTTGCTTTCAATAAAATATAAAAACACAAAAAGAATCATCCCTCACCTCTAGACCTAGTTAGATTAGTTTCAATCCTAGCGAACACTATCCCCGAGAGAACGATCAATCCCCCGGTACGTGCCACTCACTATACTACATCGGTCAGGTACACTGCCTGATGGGGATTGCAAGCTTCTCAAGATCCCTTGAGAGGTAAAACCTTTTGCGTAGACTACAATCCACGCATCAAGTTTTTGGCGTCGCTGCCGGGGTATAGTTATTGCTTAGGTTGAAATTTATTTTTATTAGGTCTACTTACTAGATTCCTTTCTAGTGAAATTTTTATCTTTATTTTTATTAGGTTTTCTTTAGTCTATCTTACTTCTTCATTTCTTTGTTCATAACCATTACCATCCGCCATCATAGAAGGTGGAAATATCTTTGATCCCATCAACCCACCACAACCAAACCAACCTCCTAGAGCCCCAATTTTAGGAGAATACTCCCGACCTAGCCACCAAGGCTATCGAAACACCATTGAGCTCACTCAAAGAGCCAATGTGTCTCCCTTGCAATCCGACACCATCCGGTTGGTGCAAAGCGAATGTGCATTCCATAGACTTCGTTCTGAAGATCCAAACCAACATCTCAAGGATTTCCTCAAAATCATAGACTCCAAAGACCTTGATGTTGAAACTCGAGAGACGACCTGATTGCGTCTCTTCCAATTCTCTCTACGTGACCAAGCTAGCCAATGGCTTAAGCATTTACCCGCGGGATCCCTCACATCTTGGGATGATCTCACCTCTCGCTTCCTTGCTCAATTTTTCCCACCTGGAAGAAACACCAAGTTAAGGAATGACATCTTGGTGTTCCAACAACGTCAAGGCGAAACTCTTTACGAAGCATGGACTCGTTTTAAGGACTTACTTCAAAAAGTCCCTTATCCCGACATAGATCTTTGGCTCCAAATCCAAATCTTCTATAACCATGTCGACTACTATACCAAGCGCACCATTGATCGAGCCGCCAGGGGCAGATTGCGTGACAAAGACGCCAAGGAATCATGGGAAATCATTGATGAACTTGCAATCTACAATGATGAATTATAGGAAACTGTTCATTTTGTAACCTCGGCTGTCAAAGCAATTTCGTCACCGGAAAAGACTACTCAACTCTCCGAAGAAAGCCTTTCTAAACTTAAGAAAATGGTTGACTATCTGATTGAAAAACAAAAGAGACCCTTAAGTCCAGAACAAGCAACGGTTAACTCTATCTCAAACATAAAACCAACACTGTTGTCCAAATCACCTCTTAGGGAGAACGCCGACACCTTCCAAAAGTATGGTCGGCCCTATTCACCTCCTCACGATCTCAGCCCAGTGTGGAAAACTAGAAGGGGGGGGGGGGTTGAATAGTTTTACGTCTTTTTGATTTGTTATAAAAGATTGTTTGAGTGTTTTCTTTATTTTCAAAAATTTAGATTCGATAATATGTGATCTCAAGTCTTGCACAATATAAACAACAATAAGTATGTACGATATAGCAATAATAATGTAAGTAAAAAAATAAATGAGAGATGGAAAGATCGAACCGCGAGACAAGAGATTTATAGTGGTTCGGCTACAAGGACACCTTCCTTGCCCTACTCCACTCCCCGAGCACCTAACTCGAGAGTTTTATTCACTATGTCAACAAGCTCCCTTATGGCGGAGAAAACCTTACACACCAATGTACACACCACAACTTCGCCACAACTTAATCACAACTTCTAAACAACCTCTTCACACCAATTAATCTTCACACCAATCTACTTCACAACTTTCTACTTCACACCTATCTACTTCACACCAATCTTCTTCACTACTTTATACTTCACACCTATCTACTTCACACCAATCTTCTTCACTACAATCTACTTCCTAACTCTTCTCCTTCACAACAAACTCCTAACCAATCACACTATCTATATACCTAGCTAAACTATCTACTATCAAATATTCACAACTAATTACACAAAGAGATAGATACAATTAATGATGCTCTAACAACTTGGATGTGGAGGTCACAACAAGTTGTAATACTTCTTGTCTAGGAGGATAGAAGTATTCTTCTCTTGCACTTGAGAGGATGATGTTTGGATCACTTTGAAATAAAGATTTATGTATGTATGATCAAAGGATTAAGAGAATAGAAATGGAGATCTAGAACAGAAAGTTTAGGAGTGCAAAAGGTGTGAAAATTATGTGGAATGAACTAGTATTTATAGGGGAACAAACTACTGTTCTGGAGCGTGGCCGGTCCCCTTAATTAGGGGCCGGTCCCCTTAATAATTAAGGGGGCCGCCCCCTCCAGAACGTTGGAGTAGTTTGTCCTCTTGTGAGGAAGGTTTTTTTGGATAAAATTTTCCATTTTTGTTTGAAAATTTGAAATCATATATTTATAGTGATTTAAACATATTCTATTAATTCCAAAAATGTTTTATAAAAGATAATAAGTGTTTATGACATTTTATAAAAGTTCTAGTTATTTAGAAAAATTTTCCTTTGATCATAGATTGTAATAAACACTTTGTTTATTCATACCTTAAGTGATTTGGATGTAAAGAGAATATTAATCACTAAATACTTGTTTACGTCATAAATTTTAGTTCAATGGGTTTATGTTTTGTAATTATCAAAACATAAAAATATTGATAATAAGTTAATAATGTTTTTAGGCATTATTTATGTCAACAATCTCCCCCTTTTTTATTATTACAAAACCTTAAACTCATTAGGTCAAAAATTTATTTTTAGACAAGTATTTTAGAGTTTAATATTCTCTTCTCCCCCTTTTTGTAAAATCAAAAAGGTTAAACCGAGTAAGCTTCATAAAAGAAGTTAAACGGGTAGAAAGCTCCCCCTTGATGTATGCTCCCCCTCATTTGAGAGCACCAAGGAAACGAGCTATGGAAAGCTTGGCTACAAAAAATATGTAAGGAGAACAAAACATATATATGCAAAGCAACAATTATGCAAATAAAAATAGATTCATTCAAGCATATTTGAGACAATCATAGAAATGATCATCATTACAACATTCAATATGCTTGAAGCATATTGATTACAATAAAACAAAAGAAACAACATAGTTCTATATTGCCGAAGAAAACACTTAGAATTGCTTGCAACCCATGGTTGAGTGTTTTATTTGCTTGAGGGGAATGTTGATATAAATAATGTTTAAAAAGGTTATTAATATCTCTCAATAAACCTATGTTTTGATAATCACAAAACTCAAATCAAATTAAGTCAAGATTAAGACGTAAACAAGTATTTGGTAACAGATATTTACCTCTACATCTAATATCACTTAAGGTATGCATAAACTAAGCATCTTATGCATTACATGATCAAAGGAAATTTTGTCTTAAGACATAACATCTTATAAAATGATATAAACATTTTATATATATTTGTAAATCATTTTTGGTAATGCTATATTAAACTACAAAGATATGATTTCAAATTTTCAACCAAAAAGGGCAAATTTTATCCAGAAAAACTTTTTCAACGTTCAGGAGGGCGGCCCCCTTAATTTTACTAGGCGGCCCCCTTAATCATTAAGGGGACCGCCCCCTAATTAAGGGGACCGACACGCTCCATAACAGTATTTTCTGGCCCTATAAATATTGGATCATTTCACATATTTTTCTCACCTTTTTGCACTATAAACTTTCTGATCCAACCTCCATTTCTAGATCTAAAATCCTTTGATCATATAATTCATAAGTCTTTGTTTCCAAGTGATCCAAAGCTTCATCCATTCAAGTGCAAGAAGAAGAACACTCCTCTACATCCATCTAATTGTAGTAGTGTTGTGAATAGCTAGTTTCATATTGTAGTTGTGTTAGATATTTGTAAAAGTGTTGTGTAAAGTTGTTGATTATAGAAACTACGTGTGTTGTAAAGTAGTTTAGTAGTTGTGAATTAGTTGTGCATAGAAGAAGGTGTGAAGTTGTGAATGTGTGAAGAAGGTGTGAAGCCTTGAAGAAGTTGTGAAGGTGTGAAGAAGGTGTGAAGCCTTGAAGAAGTTGTGAGATTGGTTCTAGCTACGATTAGAACTCGACATTTAGCTTAGTGTCGTTAACTCGTGTAAGCCAAGGTGTATAAGGTTTCTCCACCATAAGGAATTTGTTGACATAGTGAAGAAAACTCTCGAGTGTGGTACTCGGGGAGTGGAGTAGGGCAAGGAAGGTGTCCTTGTAGCCGAACCACTATAAATTCGCGCGTTGTGGTTTGATCTTTCTAACTCTATCTTTTCTTCATTACATTTCAATACTTTCATTATTAGATTAGAATTGCTTATATTGGTTGTCATTTGAATTCACTTGAGATCGAATCGAAAGTTTTTAATAAGCTACAAAATATTTTGGTAATAAATTTAAAAAGGACGTAAAACTATTCAACCCCCTTCTAGTTTTCCACAATTGGTATCAGGAGCCAGGTCTAGCAAGATCTTTAAAATATATTGTATTTTAAAACTTGTAACGATCTATGGAATCTGAAAAATATTTAGAAGGGCAATCTATGCAAAGACCACCACTATTTGAAAGTGATGGATTTTTATATTGGAAAAATCGATTCGAAACTTATGTGAAATCAAAAGATCTAGATCTTTGCCATGTTATTACCAATGGTGATTTTTTACCTATTCAAAATAACCCCGAAACAAAGAAAGATGAAATCGTACCTTTTGAAAAACAAAATGATGATTTAAAAAGAAAACTTGCTAAAAATAATGAAACAAAAATGGTTATTTATAATGCGCTACCACGTAAAGAGTACGAAAGGATCTTTATGTGTGAAACCGCAAAAGAAATTTGGAACTCTTTACTAATAACTCACCAAGGTAATAGTCAAGTCAAAGATAATAAGATAGATCTACTTGTTCAACAATATGAGCAATTCACGATTTCGGAAGAGAAATCAATTGATAATGCTTTTGCTAGATTTAACACTATCATCACAAGTTTAAAAGCACTTGATGAAAATTTTTCTAGTAAGAATTTTGTTAGGAAGTTTCTTAGGGCTCTTCATCCAAAATGGCGAGCTAAAGTGACGGCTATTGAAGATTCAAAGAATTTGTCAACATTGCAACTTGATGAATTAATTGGAAATCTAAAAGTTTACGAAGTTATTATTAAGAAGGATTCCGAAATGGTCAAAGAAAAACGAGAGCAAAGCAAGTCAATCGCCATGAAAGCTAGAAAGGAATCTAGTATCGAAGATAGCTCATCTTCCGAAAGTGATGACGAAGAATACGCCATGGCCGTAAGAGATTTCAAGAAATTCTTCAAAAGGCGAGGAAGATTCGTAAGACAATCGCATGATGAAAAGAAAACATTTCAAAAGAGTAAGGATGATAAGAACTACAAGATTGAAAGGAAATGTTTCAAGTGTGGTGATCCAAATCACCTCATTGGAAAATGTCCAATGATGACAAGAGATCAAAATCAAAGAGCTTTTGTTGGAGGCGCTTGGAGTGATAGTGATGAAAATGAGAAAGAAACGACAAAAGAAGAGAAGTGTCTTATGGTGAATACATCAAATGAGGTACGTTTCGAAACCGAATATTTTAGTGATGAAAGCTTATCATTAGATGAAAAAGATCTAGATAATGAATATAATAGGCTATGCAAATTAGGACAACTAGTAATGGCAAAAAATAAATCACTAAAATACATAAACAATCAATTGGAAAATGAAGTACTAGAACTAAAAATTAAAATACATCAACTCGAAAAAGGTAAATAAATTTTTGAAGAATGTAAATCATGTCAAGAGCTTAAAGGTGAAAACGAAATACTTAGGGAAGAAATTCGCAAACTTGATAAATTTGAAAATAGTAGTCACTCACTTAGTAAAATAATAAGTATTCAAAGAACATCCGGAGATAAAACCGGTTTAGGATATAATTCAAATGAAGCTTCAACAAGTGAGATTAAAAATGTCAAATTCGAAAATAAACCTAATGAACAAAAACCTCTAAAATCTAATCCTAAGTATATACTTATTAATGATAGAAAAATACCTCTTTCCAACAATGAAGAAGTAAAAGTTTTCTATAGACCGTATTTAAAAAATGAGGCAGGATCTTCTAAACCTAAGACAAGATCTAAAACACCACCACCTAGAAAACCAAATAATTCTAATCCTAGGTCTAAAACACCTCAACCAAGAAGAAACCAAAATAGGCAAAACTATAATAACAATAGTAATCAAATGTGGAACTACCAACAACGCTACAATCCTTGGGGTATACTACCACCTTTCATGCATCCTAGTCAAATGTTAAACATGTTTGGACCAAACAACTTTGGACCAAAGAAACAATGGGGATCAAATGGCTAGATGAACATTCCTTGAGGCAATCTTGAAGTTTCTCTCAACATATACTTTTTCAAAGTCTATATGTCATCTTGATGATTTTGAAGATTTTTTGAAGACTACCGGGTACGCCATTCTTTCATAACTCATTGCCATGCTTAGATAAATATGCGTTATTTGATTACATTGTTTGCATAGATATAGCTTGCTATTTCTTTCTATGTGTTCGATCATATACTTATATATATATACTCTTATACTTAGTATATTAAATATATATATATATATATATATATATATATATATATATATATATATATATATATATATATATATATATATAATTACTTGCACATAACCTAGATACGTCATTAGTTGACTCTCTAGAACTCCAGGAAATTGTTCATTATCGAACCCTTTCCTTCCCCCCTCGCGTTATTCTATTAAGTCCTCTTTTAGAAGACTCATGATGATGAAGGGATATGAGTCAAGTGGACTTTTATCATGCAAGAACGCCTTCGCACGTGAACACTATGGATGAAACAAACTCCTCTCGCCGACTATATCCTATCTCCGCTATTATCTTTCAAACCTCACCCATCAACCCATCTTTCACTCACATTTATACTTATATACATATATATATATATATATATATATATATATATATATATATACATATATATATATATATATATATATATATATATATATATATATATATATATATATATATATATATATATATATATATATACACACTTATTCACACATTCCCGAACACACCTCAAACCCCTCATCAACTTAACACTTTGATCATTTTATCCAAAATTGTCAAAGGTACATTTTAATTATCGAAACGGTAATTAAAAATTGTTAAGTATCTTATCATCGTGCCAATAAACGTTTACGTATTTTTGATATTTTATAAATCTAATTATATACGTATAAATTTATTTGTTCCAGAAACTAATTCCGCGAAATCTCAAAAATTTCAAAGGCGGTCCCCTTAAAGATTAAGGGGACCGGCTTGTTATCGAGGGCGGTCCCCTTAATGTTTAAGGGGATCGGCCATCTGACACTTCCAAATACGTTTTCCACCTTATTTCCATTCCCAAACACTCCATTTGCTCATTCATCTCTTCCCCATTACTGCTGAGTACTAACCAAAACACCCAAAACCATCAAAATCCTCCACCATATCACCAATCCGGGGTTGTTTCGCAAGGGGCAAACGTTAACCAAACATATAACAACATCTTTTGTAAGTTTTCCAACATGCATTTCATCACATTTCATTCGATTTGGTGTCTAATCAATAATTATGCATTTTATTAAAATTTATTTTAATTCGAATTTTAGTGAAATAGAAGCTAGAAATTGAACTACCAAATGCTTCCCATAGGTTTAGGATGATGTATTGCAACTCAAATTTAGTATAACATATCATTTTGTCAAAATCATTAATCGCCCAAAAACCCTTGTTGAATTTTATTTTTCAAAAGGCACATTGTTGATATAACTCTCAAAAACTATTTAAAACTTACTACATTACATTGTTTTAATGTTATAAACAATCAAAACATACTTTTCAATTCGTTATAAAATGGTTCATGAAGACAACATGGGCGTTTGGTTCATGAACAAACTATAACTATATGTAGTTATTTGAAACTTAAAACTAGCTCATAAAATTTGTTAATACTACTAGAATCAATAGACGTCATCAAGATATATAATCAATATATATATTGATGTTTTAGGATGTTTTCATCTAGTTAAGGGAGCGTTTGGTTTATCTCGAAAAAGATATTTTTGAAAACTAAAATTTGCATTTTAATCCTTTAAACAAGCTTATGTTATGTCAAACTCTTATGAAATGGAAGATATATAATCCAATATATATCTAGCCTTACTTCGAAATGAATTATGATATCATACTCATTGATATCATATATTCTAAACGAGTTTAAAATCAAAATAAAAGGAACATTATGAAACTACTTCATTGAATATTTTTTTTGTGTCGAAATAGAATTTCATTCCACATATATTGCATATATATATATATATATATATATATATATATATATATATATATATATATATATATATAAAACATATGCATGATAGTTGTTTTTATATTAATTCTATTTTTGTTGTTATATTGTTTAGGTGAAAATGCCTAAGACCACGGTTGGTGATGTCTCCAAAACCAAACAATACATTCCAAATGTCTCTTCTACTCCCGGCATGTCTCCTTCAGTTGCATGTTTCTATCGTCCTATTGAAAATAGAAAAATTCACGAAGGACGAATTGTTGATCCATCTTTCTATGAAAATGATCAAACCGAACGAATGTTCACCAATATTCGTTTTGAATGTCTTTTCCAAATCAACGAACCAATCATTCCTCGTTTTATCCTAGATTTCTATAGCCAAGTGACGGTGCAAACCGATCCCTATGGTAATATCCTCATTTCCTTCATGATTCAAAATCAATTCATCACTCTTACTCTTGCTCAATTTGGTTAAATTCTTCGAATCCCATACAACGGCCAAGACGTTTTCTCTAATGAATGGGATCTTTCCTCTCTTGAAAGAAATCGTCCTCAGGATGGCCCCTACTATTCTGAGATCCCTAGTCCTGAAGACATTCGTCGAATGCTTGAACTAGAACGTCGTACTACTAGTCGAGTAATCAAGTCGAAGAATGTCGATATTCATGCCAATCAAATCCTCCTCAAAGAGCTAAGCCAAGATATGAAGAAGTGGGAAGAACTCATTCGAGAGAATGCGTTTGGTACTGGTGGTCACCGTGATCATGTCACGGCGAGCATTGCCCACATGCTTTATTGTGTAATTGCTGAAGAGCAATACAATTTGGCTTATCTTTTTATTCATCAAATCATGTCCGCCAAAAACACCCCAAATGCCAATCTTCCTTACGGTATGTATCTCACACGACTTTATCGTTATGTGATGGAACATTACCCACATCTTCAAAGAGACTACTACGTTCATATCCTTCCTACTTTGAACCAACTTACTCGTGTTCGTACTCGTCGTTCTCGAAGTGACAAAGGAAAATCTCGTGTTCCTTTGTATTCTAGGCCTCGTGGTTCTACATCTCATCGTGATGACGACGATGATGAGGAGGAAAACACCTCACGTGTTAGTACTCCATCCCCCACGACCATTGTTGAAAATCTTTCCGATATTGATGATACCGAGTATCAAATTCCTCTTCCTCATGAACGTATCGATGAGCTTCTCTTCACTCGTCAAACATCTATCATCAACCGTCAACAACAAATGCATGAAGAACTTCGAGGAGGATTCAAATCCGTTGGGAAGATGTTTAGAAAGATGCTTGGAAAGAAGAAGAAGTAGGAGATATTGACGTATTGCTACTTGTTATTATTTGGTTCTATTAGACATTTGTATGATTTGCTATTTGTCCGATTTATTCGGAAATACTTGTGTTACTTCTTGTTTATCTCTTGAATGATGTTTAGATCTTAACTATTATCATGCTTCTATCTTAATGTTATGCTATGCTTCTTTTCAATATGGATTATAATATGTCAATTTGCATGCTAATTTGGTTATATATATATATGTTTATATATCATCATTCCTAGAGTATATACTTCTAATAGAGCTTGCTGGAAAAACACACTTGAAAAATCACCAAATTCTGCAAATTTTGGGTTTCTGGTCGTCTGGGAAAACACCAGATGGGCGGCCCCCTTAATTCCCTAGGCGGTCCCCTTAATCATTAAGGGGGCCGACATACAATTAAGGGGACCGGCCATCTGGAACTGGGTTCACTGTTTTCTTTTGCATCTTGTGAACCCTTTCTCTAGTATCAGCTACCATTTACAATTTTAACCCAACTGATTTTAGAATCTCATTCAACCATTTCAAATATATACCTAAAACAACCATTTCCATACTATAAATTCCCTCCATAATCACCATTCTTCATCTCATCATTCATCATCCAAATCATCATGACTCCACCAAGCACCTCACACTCCAAAGCCTCCAAGAAACAAAAGCTTGTGATCATCCCCCCAAAACAACTCTTCATTGACTTAACAAATGAAGAAGACAAAACCCCATCACCTACACCCAAATGCTCATCCCCAAGTGCAACCAATGCACCATCTAAAACACCTTCCACTCATGGAACTTCCTCATCCTCCATACCCTCAACCTCATCAATCAATGACTACATCAACTCACACTTGTCACCACAAGTATCATCACCACTTCCTACACAAGAACCTATCTCCACCCATCTTACCATCTCACTTTCACCAATAACACCTCTTGATACTCATCTTTCATCTCCACCAATTACACCACCATTCTTTGCCAATCCCGTGCCTTGGAGGCTACTTGAATCCCATGGGGATACTTGTCTTTGTTGTATCCACAACTGCACCGTTATCTTTGGCCTTAGAGATGAAATTCAATATATGTTTTCATATATTGAACATTTGCTTACCAACCCACCACCACCACCAACTCCACCATCATCTCCAATAATTCCTCCACCACAATTCTCACCCATTCCTCCACCATCACCATCATGCTCTCCAAATTAAGCATTTGATATGCTTAATAAATAAAGCCTCTACCACCCTTTTGCTTGCAAGCTCTATGAAGACAATGTACTCTTCGCATGATGATGTATTCTCCTAGTTGTTTATTTGTGTACTAGCTTTTCTACTTGTACTCCTTATTGCTACTTGTATGTTGTGTCTTAACACAACCATTTCTTTTATATGAATGCTTTCTTTAAACCATGTTTTTTTTATCACCTAATATATGTTTACATGAATATACTTGTGCTTCTAATATTTTTGTGTTGCAAAGCATTCCATAGCTCGTTCTCTTAAACGAGGGGGAGTACACATCAAGGGGGAGATATCTTCCCGTCAAATTTTCACGTTTGAAAATTGTCGGCATAACCTTTTTGATTCTACAAAAAGGGGGAGAAGTAAATATAAACTCACTAAAATACTTGTTTAAAAATTAATTTTTGAGTTAATGAGTTTAAGTTTTGTAATCATCAAAAAGGGGGAGATTGTTGATATAAATAATGTTTAAAAAGGTTATTAATATCTCTCAATAAACCTATGTTTTGATAATCACAAAACTCAAATCAAATTAAGTCAAGATTAAGACGTAAACAAGTATTTGGTAACAAATATTTACCTCTACATCTAATATCACTTAAGGTATGCATAAACTAAGCATCTTATGCATTACATGATCAAAGGAAATTTTGTCTTAAGACATAACATCTTATAAAATGATATAAACATTTTATATATATTTGTAAATCATTTTTGGCAATGCTATATTAAACTACAAAGATATGATTTCAAATTTCCAACCAGAAAGGGCAAATTTTATCCAGAAAAACTTTTCCAACGTTCAGGAGGGCGGCCCCCTTAATTTTACTAGGCGGCCCCCTTAATCATTAAGGGGACCGCCCCCTAATTAAGGGGACCGGCACGCTCCAGAACAGTATTTTCTGGCCCTATAAATATTGGATCATTTCACATATTTTTCTCACCTTTTTGCACTATAAACTTTCTGATCCAACCTCCATTTCTAGATCTAAAATCCTTTGATCATATAATTCATAAGTCTTTGTTTCCAAGTGATCCAAAGCTTCATCCATTCAAGTGCAAAGAAGAAGAACACTCCTCTACATCCATCTAATTGTAGTAGTGTTGTGAATAGCTAGTTTCATATTGTAGTTGTGTTAGATATTTGTAAAAGTGTTGTGTAAAGTTGTTGATTGTAGAAACTAGGTGTGTTGTAAAGTAGTTTAGTAGTTGTGAATTAGTTGTGCATAGAAGAAGGTGTGAAGTTGTGAAGATGTGAAGAAGGTGTGAAGCCTTGAAGAAGTTGTGAAGGTGTGAAGCCTTGAAGAAGTTGTGAGATTGGTTCTAGCTACGATTAGAACTCGACATTTAACTTAGTGTCGTTAACTTGTGTAAGCCAAGGTGTATAAGGTTTCTCCACCATAAGGAGTTTGTTGACATAGTGAAGAAAACTCTCGAGTGTGGTACTCGGGGAGTGGAGTAGGGCAAGGAAGGTGTCCTTGTAGCCGAACCACTATAAATTCGCGCGTTGTGGTTTGATCTTTCTAACTCTATCTTTTCTTCATTACATTTCAATACTTTCATTATTAGATTAGAATTGCTTATATTGGTTGTCATTTGAATTCACTTGAGATCGAATCGAAAGTTTTTAATAAGCTACAAAATATTTTGGTAATAAATTTAAAAAGGACGTAAAACTATTCAACCCCCCTTCTAGTTTTCCACAGGGAATATAAGCATAGAGCTTAGTTGTTTGATGGAGAGGGATATGGAGTGGGGTATGGTGCGGAAGAGATGGATCTCACTATGTCGAATCGAGTTAAGGGTGGTATTGGGTGAGGGCGAGTGAGAAGATATTCAATCCAAGAAATATCTTCACTCAAGTAGAGGATTTGTTTTTGAAGGAAGATGCAACAAGGGCAAAAGTGAGTGTGATTTGTAATTTGATCCAAGTTAAGAGAGTGGGGTAGGCAATTTGCATAGGGTGATGATGGAGGTTGTCCTTTGTTGCGTTGTGCAAGATGCATAGCAAGGAGATCACTAAGATCATGGATTTGGTTTATTTCATCACAGAACTTTTGCTTTTCCATGGCAATGTGAAGAGAATCATTGTGTTGATATGGATGAATTGGGTTTGTGTTGTTGGAATCGTAGTTTGATGGTTGATCAAACTTGTATGGATCATTATAATTGGTTGGAGGTTGAGATGTGTAGTTTGGCATGAAGGAAGATGTTTGGCCAATGTTGTATGGTTTGTAAAGAGGATCGAATGAATGTCCTTGTCGGTTTGGTGTAAAGTTTGGAAAGTAAGTGGTTGGAGGTGTTGAGTGATTTCCAATTTCATTGGTTATGATGGATTTGTTTCGAGGGCTTTTTCTTCGCCAAACGGGTTTTTCCGTCATTCTTGCAAGCCTTGAGGCTTTTGGTTTTGGTTTGTTTGGAGAAGTCATGATGGGATGAATGGAGAGTTTTGAAGATTGGGGATATTTATAATGTAAGATTTGTGTGTTTATGGATGGATAAGGTTTGTTTGGGAGATTAGGACAAAATATGTTGGTGAAAATTGGGAAATGTAGGTTGAAATGGGCTAAAAAGCAGAAAAGATTCTGTAAACCCGACCATCAGATGGCCGGTCCCCTTAATTAGGGGGCGGTCCCCTTAATGATTAAGGGGGCCGCCTTACATAATTAAGGGGCCCACCCATCTGGTGATTTCCAGATTGCCAGAATTGGGTTTTTGGCAGAAAATTTACAGAAAGGTTGTGTTTTTTGATTTGGATTCAAGCAAGTTCAATTCCTTGAGGCAATATAGCATCTAATCTAATCATAATATAGTATGCATGCAAAAATACTTAAGTAAAAGAGCAAACAAGCAATTAATAATAAGCTAGAGGAGACAAGCAAAGGCAAGGGCACTTAATCTTCCTAGGACAACTATCTTAGATCAAAGGCAAAGGTAACTAGTGAGTCAAAAACTAGTGATGAAACAAGATGACAACATTATGAGTGATTTTGTCCTAGTGTGTGCCTATATGCAACAAATGTGGAGTTGTGATTGTTTCGACTCCTAAATGCGAAGAAAAATAAGTTTCCTAAGAAACAATCCAATATATCCTTGATTCGATTTTTGCTCGATTCATGAATGTCAATGATATATATTAGATTATATACTTTGACAATTTATGTGAGAGTTTATGCATGATTTAGGAAAAAGGTTTTTAGCATTTGTCAAAAATGCAAGAAAAATGAAGTTCATGTAATTCCTAGATGTGAGAATGGTTTTCAAGAAACTTTGATTGAGTTTTACAAGAGAGTATATGCAATGGAAATGAGGTTTCCCAATCTTTAATTTTGTGTGAAATAGATTCCTAGACTCAGAAATGGAGAAGTGGAAGAAAAGTAAATTTTATGCAAGAAATTTTTTTTTTGTCTAAATGCAATAGAATTTAGTCAACTTGTTCCATCATTCCTAATCCTAAACGCAAGTGATTGAATAATTCACGCTTAAGGGGTTTAGTGAATATATCCGCAACATTATCTTCTGATGCAACCTTTTCTATAGATGTGTTTCCTTTTTGTACATTATCCCTAAGGAAGTGGTGGCGTATTTCTATATGTTTAGTTCTAGAGTGTTGCACCGGATTTTTACTTAAGTCTATCGCACCTTTGTTATCTCACATAATGGGAACATTTTCTAACCTAATGCCATAGTCTATGAGAGCTTGTTTCATCTATAGTGCTTGTTGACATGCCTTTCCAGCGCTTACATATTCGGCTTTGGTGGTAGAAATAGCAAGAGCGGTTTGCTTCTTCGAAAACCAAGATGTTAGACAACATCCCATAAACGTGCAAATACCGCTAGTGCATTTTCTATCTACGTAGTCTCCCGCATGATCCGAATCCGCATAGATGATGGTTTCTATGCCGGATCCCTTAGGATACCATAATCCTAAATGTATAGTGCCTTTAATGTATCGGAAGATACGCTTAACCGCTTCTAGGTGAGAGGTTTTGGGATCCTCTTGAAAGCGGGCGCAAAGGCAAACACTAAACATGATATCGGGTCTACTTGCCGTTAAGTATAGTAAACTACCTATCATTCCTCTATACTTAGTATTATCCACGGACTTACCTTCATCATCTTTTGTGAGCTTTACTTCCGTAGACATAGGGGTTTTCATGGGTTTAGAGTCTTCTAGGCCAAATTTCTTAAGCATTTCCTTAATGTACTCAGATTGGTTAAAGAATATACCATCTTCTAATTGTTTTATTTGTAATCCTAGGAAGAAGTGTAGTTCACCCATCATACTCATCTCAAACTCATCATGCATGATTTTGGAAAATTCATCACACATGTCTTGACAAGTCGATCCAAATATAATGTCATCAACATATATTTGAACAATGATGAGGTTTGGGCTTTTCTTTTTAATGAAAAGAGTGTTATCTACCATTCCCATGGAATAATCATGTTTAATAAGGAAAGCTTTTAATCGATCATACCAAGCTTTGGGAGCTTGTTTGAGTCCATACAAAGCTTTCTTTAACTTATAAACATAATCAGGTTTTGCGAAGTCAATGAATCCTGGAGGTTGTGCCACATAAACCTCCTCATTGATAAAACCGTTAAGGAATGCTCTTTTCACGTCCATTTGGAATAACTTAAAATCTAGGGCGCATGCATAGGCAATTAATATCCTAATAGATTCTAGTCTAGCTATGGGGGCACAAGTTTCGTCATAATCGATTCCTTTTTGTTGATTATAACCTTGGGCAACTAACCTAGCTTTATTCCTAGTTACTATTCCATTTTCATCTAACTTATTCCTATATACCCATTTAGTTCCTATGATGGTCATATTCATTGGATTTGGGACTAATTCCCAAACATCATTTGCCTTAAATTGATTTAATTCTTCCTGCATAGCTATAACCCAACTTTCATCTTTTAATGCCTCATTAATATTCTTAGGTTCTATTGCTGAGAGGAAACAAAAGAAGTTATTTTTATCTTGGGCTTGTGACCTAAGGGTTCTTTGGTTAAGATGTCCTATTATATTATCTAATGGATGTGATCTAGATTCTTTAATATTTACAATTTCTTTATTTCCTAAGTCAATGTCTTCATTATCATTTCCTATGGGTTTTGTTTTACTAACCTCAATAGCTTCATCTTCGACTAAGTCATCATCTTCTAAAGGTAATGTTTTAGGCGGTGGTGGTGTTTCATCAAATGTTACATTTAGTGATTCTTCTACTTTCATAGAGTGTTTGTTAAGTATTATATATGATTTACTATTTTGTAAGTACCCTAAAAATATTCCTTCATATGATTTTGGATCAAGCTTAGTGAGGTAATCCTTAGTGTTTAAAATATAGCATTTACTTCTAAATACCCTAAAGTAGCTCATAAGGAGTTTTTCCTAGAATTCTCCTAATTGATACCCTATTAATAATATATGTTGATGTATCTACAGCGTGACACCAAAATTTTTGTGGGATGGATTGTTCATTTTACATTGTTCTACTCATTTCTTGTAGTGACCTATTTTTTCTTTCTACTACGCCATTTGATTGAGGAGTACGAGGAGCGGAGAAATTATGAGATATTCCATTTAAGTCACAATATTTTCCGAATTGTACTTCGTTGTCAAATTCCCTACCATGGTCCGTCCTAATGGCTACTAATATGCATCCTAATTTATTTTGAAACCTTTTACTAAATATTTCAAATTTTTCAAAGGCTTGGGTTTTGTCAATTAAAAACCTAGTCCACGTGTATCGTGAATAGTCATCTACTATTACTAAGGTATACTTGTTTCCTCCATAGCTCCGCACAGCGGATGGACCAAAAAGATCCATATGTAATAATTATAGGCACCTAGTAGTGGATACTATATTCTTATCTTTGTGACTAGCATGAACTTGTTTTCCAATTTTACATGCATCACAAAAATGCTTGTCATATTTTAGGTTAGGCAAGTTTCTAACTAGTTCTTTAGAGGCCAAAGATTGTATTTGTTGCATGTTTGCATGTCCTAATCTCCTATGCCACAATGTGGAGTTTTCGTCTAGAGTCGTTAGGCATATCCTATCTTCAGGTTTGTTTCCTAGTTTCATAACATATATGCCCCCTTTCCTAATTCCTCTACCTATAATCTTTCCATTCTTAACTATTTCGCTATCCTCTTTGGTAAAGGTAACTCTACATTTATTATCGCATATTTGGCCTATACTAAGCAAGTTATATGTTAAATTATCTACATGCTCAACATTTTCAATAGAAAGTGAATCTTGAGAAATCGTACCTTTGCCAATGATTTTTCCACGCAAGTCACTACCGAAAATAACGTTACCTCCATTGTATGCCTTATACGTAGAAAATAGCTTGCGGTTTCCCGTCATGTGCCTCGAGCATCCGCTATCCTTGATCCATTCGTCAGGCTCCAAGTCAATTCCTAAACATATTTCGTCGGTTGCTTTTGCCACAAAACACTTTTCGTCTCTTGGTTTTTCCACTTCTTCTTTGTCACTATCACTCCATGTTCCACTAACAAAGGCGCCTTGATTTTCATAACCCGGCGGCTTTAGACATTCACCAATGAGATGATTTGGACTTCCACATCTAAAACACTTTCTTTTCCCGTAGTTATCACTTCTATTTCTTTGGAACGGTTTTCTTTCATCTCGTGGTGATCTAGTGAATCTTCCTCGTCTCTTGAATAATTTCTTAAACTCTGATGCGTGGGAATCGCAACAGGCTTTACCTCTCGAGGGATCTCGAGAAGCTTACAACCCCCACCAGGCAGTGTACCTGATCGTTGTAGTATAGTATAGTGACAAGTACCGGGGGATTGATCGTTCAGCTTAGGAATAGTGTCGCTAGGATTAGAAAGCCTAAATTACTAGTTCTAAAGGTGAGGGATGATTATTTTTGTGTTTTTATATTTTTTAGAAAGCAATTAAAATATCGGTTTTTGGAAGAGTGGGCGGAATTAGTTGCTATTCAACTAACCCAAAACTAAGATGCAATCAAAATAAAATACTAAAAATGAAAATAAACTAATTTATACTAAGGTTGTGAGCAGTAATTGGAGAAAATGTGTTTACTTAGATTTCCTTACTCCCTAGATATCTTTTACACGTTAATTACTTGTTATAATTGCATGGATGACGGATTGTATTCCTTAATATCATTCATGGGGTGGCATACATAACTCCCCAATTCTATGAGCTCTTATCTCCTCCTACACCATGACCCAGCACAACTATAGGGATTGTAAACAGTGGCTCATGCATTAAATACAACCAATAAAGACCTAGTACGCCTCGGTTCATGTTTCTTAAGACGTTCAAGCATGTTACCATTTGGAGATCTGCCAGTTTTCTTAAGCCTAACATATAAAATCATTCATCCAAGACAAGAATAAACAAGTAATCAACACATAATCAATATCTAGGTTTCATTAGATCTAAGCAAACACAAAAGAGATCTAGCCTAGCATGATGGAATTGAGACAAGAACAAGATATAGACAACCAACACATAGACATATTGATTGAATTAGAAGAACACTTATCTCAATTACAATGTGTAACACCCCCAAAATACCGCAGCGGAAGACTGTGTCATAGGGGTGCTACTTCATAATACAAAGTACAAGTTATAGAAAACGAACTCTAAATGAGACGTTTTGAAAAGTTACCATTCGATTAATGAATTCAAAGTTACAAACATGAGATTCCAAAGTATGATACATAAATGTATACAAAATGTTTTGAATGGTAAATGATAAAAGCGTAAGTCTTCAGAATATGCAGCTTGACTCTAAGTTCCATGCACTAGCTATCGCCTTACTAACCTGAGATAAACATGCTAAAGTGTCAACACAATGGTTGGTGAGTTCATAGAGTTTGTCTTAAAACAGTTGAAAAGCCTTAAAAGAATGTTCACACAGCAAAGGCATCGTGAATCCACTCAGTTACAAGTCCCGCCATAAGAGACTTGTAACCTGTGTGTTCACAACCCACTGCTACAATATAGTATGATAAAGACATGTATAAGTTCATCAAGACAATTTAGGCAATTAGAAGTGAGTCTATACTTCATCTTCGAAGACCTCACTTTTATGATGTATCCAAACATTCGCAAATGTTAGGATGTATCAAAGACAACTGGGAGTCAATTCCCAAAGACAACTGGGAGCCACTTCCCAAAGACAACTGGGAGTCAATTCCCAAAGACAACTACTAGTCAATAAATAGAATAACGCAATTAAGTATAACGCAGTCATGTATGTAAGCAATCAAGTATAATACCATCAAGTATAAGACAATCAAGTATAACACAGTCACGTATAAACGTTTTGAGTATTTGTACAAGTAAGCAAGTAGTTGAGCATGTATCCCCCCCAAGAGTTTAAAACAAGTACGAAAAGAGTAGGGGCTATGACTCACCTTAAGCCTATGTAATGAGAAATGAAAGTGGTAGTCGAATCGCGAAAGTCACTAAGAGCAGCCTATAATAGAACGTTGCGACTTAGGTTTGGAGTAACGTCTAAGAATACGAAGAATTGCCTATATATGTCTTGCAAAAGGTTCATGATGTAGTACTTAGTATATAGTGTAAGTCGTTGAATATAAGTGGTCTATGAAACATGTATAAGTTGTATATCTCTTACTACCGTTCGGGCCGACATAATTCAGAAGTCATGGAGTAAACGTTCGAGGAGCCAGGACACTTTAACTCGTAAATCCACAACTCGTCGCGACGGCTTACTCAATGAACTCCTCACATGAGGCTCCCTACTATTGTAGTATTTGATAACATATATATATATATATATATATATATATATATATATATATATATATATATATATATATATATATATATATATATATATATATAAGCTTTTTGATCTTTAATAGTTATATGGTCTTTAGCCGTGGCTTTGCCGTGCCCTTGGTCATTGTTACCATGGTCTTGAGACTTAACCTTGGCTTTAGCCATGGTTGTGGTCTTGGCTTTAGGTCATTAGACCTCTTGGTCTCATCTAAATATAATCATTATATAGTAACTTTGGTCTAAAAATGGGCTGTTAAGAATTTGAAGAAATTTATCACTCAGAAAGCATTTTCTGGTCTCGAGCTTCTTTGTTCCTGAACGAAAACGTCGTTCCGGACAACTTTCGTGTTTTAACTTTTTGATGAATCGGACCAGAAGTGGGACTTTCAAAATCATAATTTGATCAGAATGCTATTTAGGCAGATTTGCCGTTTTGGTTTCGCTAACTTCAAATGGTCATAACTTTTGACTCGTGTACTCGTTTTGGGTGATTCAAATTGCTATGTTTTCCTTGTTAAGTCCTCTTTAACAATAAGTAAGTGTCAAATATCAAAGTTATACTATTGTGGTCGTGGTTTTCCATAAAAATCACTAGTTTGCTTGTTTACTTGTCATAAGTTAACATATGTATACCAATACTCGTTTTATCCATTTTTAAACATCATGAACACAATACAAAGACCAAATATAGCATGAAAGAAACATAATAAGCATGAAATGATATTGAGCAAGAAAGTGTATAAGGGTTTGCTTACAACTTTTGGCTTTCTAAAGAAAGGAAGTCAAGTATAGAACTAGGACACTAAACCTAAGCTTGTAAACCCTTCACCATAACTCTTGTAACCATTGATAGACTTGATATAGACCTTGTGAAAACCCATTAACTTCAGCCCTAGTACCCTTGTGTAGCTCCTAATTCAACCATGGAATCACCAAACAAACTTAAGAACTAAGTAGAGAATACTAAGACATTGAACTTTGTAGTGTAACTTATAGTTTGAAGATCAAAGGATCATGGTGCTAGGGATTTGTTGTGTGGCGTTTTTGGTGATGAAAAGATGAAGGTATGAGCTTGTATTTATAGCATGAAGAGGAGGTTAGGAAGGTGTCTAGGAAGGTTAATTGAGGAGGTTAGTTTTTAGGATATTTTTGCTAAACTTGGAGACAAAGTTGTAAATAAGTATTGATCTAATGGCTAAAGTCATGAGATCATGCCACAAGTGTGAATCCTCCCCCCCCCCCCCTAAGTCGTTCATATAGAGATAAGGGTGACTAGATGCAAAAACTTGGTATTATCCTACTTATGTAGCTAGTTTTGGACCCGTAAATTGCTAACCGTAAGTTGTTAAGTCACGAAACGTAAAACCGGGTATCCTAAAAATATGAAACTTGAAAGTATGGTCAAACATGTCAATATAGTCCATAATAAAATATAAAATGAGTGGTAGGTTCTATCGGGTGCTAAAACCCTGCTAAAAACTGGAAACACGGGTCTAAAACGCGTAATACGTAAAACGTACGAAAGTTGCGTAAAATTGAGAAAAGTAAAATGTAACTTTTCTAATAGGATAATAATGACTTAAAATGACTTATAATGTCTAGGCTGGGCTCAGTCTAGTGTCGGTTGGTGTTAAATGTCTTTTAGACCTAAAACCGCAAGCCTAAAAATCAAGGAATGACTTATAAAATCAAAGAATGATTTTTGGTCAAAGGAGGAGGGAAAAATATGTTGACTTTTTCTAATAAGTTGAAAACTCAAATTGTCTTAGAAACGTGTTTTGTGGTCTAACGGTTAATCGCCCATACGGTTAAGCGTGCTCATGCGAGAGTAGTACAGGCTTGGGTGACCTGCCGGGAATAGTAATTAATCTGAAAATGCGAATTGTTACACAATGCAAGGTATCAAGGGTTTGGAACCCTTGAAAAACCTGTAAAAGTTGCACCAAATTCGTCTTTAGGGTTTCTCCAAAACTTCTCTTCTTTTTATGTGAAAAACTAGAAAACTATATATAGGAAAACAGGGGTGACGGCGTCAAGAGCAAGGGTGTGACGCCGTCATCTCGCCGCCAAATACTTCCTCGGACGGCCTTGATCTACTTCTGACGGCCTGTGGGACGCCGTCATCAACTACGGTATTTTTTTCTTGGGACTTTGACGCTGTCAAGAACAACTCTTGACGCCTTCATGTACTGTTCCATCATGGAAAATTGAGATTTTGCCGTTTTCTTCACTTTTATGCTCCAAAAATGTCCAAAATGGCTTCTTTTCCAGAATTCACTCTCCAAGTACCTAAAATCACAAAAGGAACGATTTAGGGCAATATTTGATCAAATAAAGTCGGATTCGGGCTTAAATGACCCCCTAAAAACGGATCATTTTTCGCCTCATCAAACTCTCTTACGGCCATTGCATATTCTTCGTCTTCACTCTCGTCACTTGAGTCATCATCGTCACTAGGTTCCTTTTTGGATTTTAGAGCAATGGATTTGGTTTGTTCTTTCTTGACTTTGACCGTTTCCGAATCTCTTCTTATAATTTCTTCATAGACCTTCAAGTTGCCAATAAGTTCATCAAGTGATAACGTCATCAAATTCTTTGATTCTTCAATTGCCGTGACCTTAGCTCGCCATTTTGGATGCAATTCCCTAAGAAATTTCCTAACACAATTTTTACTAGAAAATGTCCCATCAAGTGCTTTTAAACTTGTGATAATAGTGTTAAATTTAGCAAAAACATTATCAATTGATTCCTCTTTCGGAATCGTAAATTGTTCATATTGTTGTACAAGAAGATCTATTTTATTATCTTTGACTTGACTATTACCTTGGTGAGTAATAAGTAGTGATTCCCAAATTTCTTTGGCGGTTTTACACATAAAAATTCTTTCATATTCTTTACGTGGTAACGCTTTATAAATTACCATTTTAGCTTCATTATTTTTAGCTAGTTTCTTTTTCAAATCATCATTTTGTTTTTCAAAATGTACAATTTCATCCTTTTTAGTTTCCGGATTTTGTTGAGTGGGAGGAAAATCACCAAAGGTAATAACATGCCAAAGATCAAGATCTTTTGATTTCACATAAGTTTCGAATATATTTTTCCAATATAAAAATCCATCACTTTCAAATAGTGGTGGTCTTTGCATAGATTGCCCTTCTAAATATTTTTCAGATTCCATAGATCGTTACAAGTTTTAAAATACAATATATTTTAAAAATCTTGCTAGACGTGGCTCTGATACCAATTGTGGAAAACTAGAAGGGGGTTGAATAGTTTTACGTCTTTTTGATTTGTTATAAAAGATTGTTTGAGTGTTTTCTTTATTTTCAAAAATTTAGATTCGATAATATGTGATCTCAAGTCTTGCACAATATAAACAACAATAAATATGTACGATATAGCAATAATAATGTAAGTAAAGAAATAAATGAAAGATGGAAAAATCGAACCGCGAGACAAGAGATTTATAGAGGTTCGGCTACAAGGACACCTTCCTTACCCTACTCCACTCCCCGAGCACCTAACTCGAGAGTTTTCTTCAATATGTCAACAAGCTCCCTTATGGCGGAGAAAACCTTACACACTAATGTACACACCACAACTTCGTCACAACTTAATCACAACTTCTACACAACCTCTTCACACCAATCTACTTCACAACTTTCTACTTCACACCTATCTACTTCACACCAATCTTCTTCACTACTTTATACTTCACACCTATCTACTTCACACCAATCTTCTTCACTACAATCCACTTCCTAACTCTTCTCCTTCACAACAAACTCCTAACCAATCACACTATCTATATACCTAGCTAAACTATCTACTATCAAATATTCACAACTAATTACACAAAGAGATAGATACAATTAATGATGCTCTAACAACTTGGATGTGGAGGTCACAACAAGTTGTAATACTTCTTGTCTAGGAGGATAGAAGTATTCTTCTCTTGCACTTGAGAGGATGATGTTTGGATCACTTTGAAACAAAGATTTATGTATGTATGATCAAAGGATTAAAAGAATAGAAATGGAGATCTAGAACAGAAAGTTTAGGAGTGCAAAAGGTGTGAAAATTCTGTGGAATGAACTAGTATTTATAGGGGAACAAACTACTGTTCTGGAGCGTGGCCGGTCCCCTTAATTAGGGGCCGGTCCCCTTAATAATTAAGGGGGTCGCCCCCTCCAGAACGTTGGAGTAGTTTGTCCTCTTGTGGAGAAGGTTTTTCTGGATAAAATTTTCCATTTTTGGTTGGAAATTTGAAATCTTATATTTATAGTGATTTAAATATATTCTTTTAATTCCAAAAATGTTTTATAAAAGATATTAAGTGTTTATGACATTTTATAAAAGTTATAGTGATTTAGAAAATTTTTCCTTTGATCATAGATTGCAATAAACACTTTGTTTATTCATACCTTAAGTGATTTGGATGTAAAGAGAATATTAATCACTAAATACTTGTTTACGTCATAAATTTTAGTTCAATGGGTTTATGTTTTGTAATTATCAAAACATAGAGATATTGATAATAAGTTATTAATGTTTTTAGGCATTATTTATGTCAACACCCAGAATTCGAGGCTCGAATGAGAGAATATTTGTCAACCCATTCCGAAAGGTTGGCAAAATTCGAGGAGGCCATCTATAAATTGAAGGAGGAAACATAAGAAAGGATGGCGGAGATGATGAGCCTGTTGAAGGAGTACATGAAAACAAAAACTCCGGAAAAAGTGTTAGTGAGGAAAGAAAGCGACACACCCACCACCAAGTTTGTTAACTCTATCTCTATTGTTCATATGTACTACAAAGAAAAGGAAGAGCGACCAATAGTCAAGGATGACCTCATTGCAACCAACGAAGCTAACGAGAGTGATTCCGTTAAAGAATCATGCTCAGAAGGACAAGAGGAACCCTCTATTGAACAACCACATGAATCCCGAACCATAGAGTATTATCTAAACCACAACATTAATAAAAAGACTATTGATAATTGGGTGAAAAACAGTGGGATAGACTACACACTAAAAGGCTCTAAAGGGAAGAAGAAGAAGAAGAAGAAGAAGAAGAAGAAGAAGAAGAAGAAGGGTGAGACATTATTCATAAGTCCATTGTGTCAAAGTATTCTCACCCGGAAAGTTAATAAAAAGCAGGCGGTCTACGGAAACTTTGAAATATTATGTGGCATAGGAGATTTAAAATATCTAGAGACTTTAGCCGATCAAGGGTCCGAGGTGAACATAATGCCCTTATCCATTTATGCTCAATTAACCAATAAGACACCAACCGTCACTCACATTAGGTTTTCCCTCGCAAATCATTCTTATGTGTACCCCTTAGGAATTGCAGAGGATGTATTAATTAACGTAGCAGGATTCCTATAACCCATTAACTTCATGATTCTTGATGATAGGGAGAATGACTACATACCAGTAATCCTGGGAGCACCATTCCTCGCTACAGCATGAGTGATACATGGGAATTGCGCCCTCACAACAAGTTTTATCTCTCAAGGGATCTTGAGAAGCTTACAACCCCCACCAGGCAGTGTACCTGATCGTTGTAGTATAGTATAGTGACAAGTACTGAGGGATTGATCGTTCAACTCAGGAATAGTGTCGTTAGGATTGAAATTAATCTAACTAGGTCTAAAGGTGAAGGATGCTTCTTTTTGTGTTTTTATATTTTATGAAAAGCAGGTAAAATTCTCCGGTATTAGAAGAGTGGGCGAAATTAGTTGCTAATCAACTAACCCAACAGCTACTAATTAAACTAATTAACAAGAAAAATAAACTAGGGTTCTACAAGGGAAGTGAAGCGTATCTACCTATGATATATTACTCCTTGCTAGCTATCTAATTCTACCTATTGAATTGTCACATACTTGTTTTAATTGACGGGTTTTATTCCTTAATACTAGTCGTAGGGCCGTGTACAATATTCCCTAACTCTATAAGATCCTACTTCACTCCTATGTTGAGCCGTTAAAAGCTACTAACATGGGATCGTTAGAATTTTCTTATGCATTAAATACAACCATTAAATCGTAGTACACCTCCGATCATGCTTCTTAAGACGTTCAAGCAAGTTACCAATTGGAAGTCTGCCAGTTTTCTTAAGCCTAACATCGATATCAATCAACCAAACAAGAGACAATAGGAAACAAGAATTATAAGCTAAATCAACTAGACCTATTGAAGTTGTCACACCCTAATTGATGAAGATAGACACAAACATCAACAAGGAATCAATAAGATCTAATTAATTATATACAAGTTTCACATAATCATAAGTAGACACAAGGTGAATTAGCCAAGCATAATTAATGAAGAACAAGCAACAATAATGATAATTGAAGACATGAATTAAGATAGAATCATCAAACCATTACAAGATGTTTATGGAGTGATTGAAACCCTCTAAGTTTCTGGAAAAATACCTACAAAAACTCAGGAATCGACCTTAGGGTTTAGGGCCTAAAAATAATAAAGTAATAAGGTTATATTTATAGGTAGATTTTCTGTCGGCCCGATCTGACGGCATCAGCCCCAAGGGGTGACAGCGTCACAACCATTTTTTTACCAAATCGAAGATTTTTTCATCCCGATCATTTCCTTTTTTTAATCGCTCAAATCCGAGTTCGTATGCAAAAGTTATGGCCAAAACAGTGTTAGCTACTCCACGCGCATGTTGTGATTGTCTCGATCATCTTGTGACGATTTCACTAAGGTTTCTTCTTGTGTAAGCCTTCTTCCTGACATCGTCACTCTAAATCATCTGACGTCGTCAGATTAAATCTTGACGCCATCATGTGTAAACTTACTCTGGGCCGTCACGTATAATCTGACCCTAACGGCCTTGGTGATGCCGTCAGGCCAATTTGCCTTGAAATAGTTTGTAACACCCCCAATTCATGGTTGCAGCGGAATTCAAACTGGGTGTTACTCGACGCCACAATAGTCACAATAATAGAAAACGAACTCCAATTGAGTCGTTTTAAAAGATTTATCATTCAAATTGTATAAATATCAGAGATTACAAAATGAGGTCCCAGTTGGTTCCATGTTTACAAATCACATTAAGTGAGTTTTCGAATGATAATAAAATTTATAGCCCTCTTGAGTATCCGTGTCCTTCCGTGCCATCCTCGATCGTCATGAACCTGAAATACATGCTTGAGAGGTCAACACAAAGGTTGAGTGATATTCATAGAGTTTGTTTAATGTTTGAACACAATATGTTGGTAGTGTGAGCTAATCAGACTCATACACATGTTTGGAAAACAAAGGTGGGCTACGTTGTTATACGCCCGGAAAAGGTATTATCGCATTATTCACTAAGCTTATGACACCAAAACGTTAACGGGTACCAATATCGATCGGCGGTTTTATCCCGGTAGGTATGTTGCTGTCATACCCAGGTCTCAAATATTAATGCATTTGTATGAACGTATTCACTACAAATGGGATTCGTCAATCCCAATAGGCCTATTCACAATATTCGCGCTCACTATTGCTAGTGATTAAATGGTTCATGATAGGGATCTCGGTTCAGCAAGGCAGGTACTTAGTGATAATAAAACAATCAGGCAAGCATATAATTTGAAAGCATTGTGTTCGGTTAAAATAGCATGTATTCCCCCCAAGGGTTTGTAAAACAATTAAGTAATGGAAAGTGGGGCTATGAACTCACCTTAAGTAAGATAGCAAGTAATGAATGTAACGGTTGAATCGTGAAGGTTTCTACGAGCAACCTATAATAGAATGTTGCGACTTAGGATCGAAGTAAAGAATATGAATAAGTGCCTATATAAATATCTTGCATTTAGTCCATGATGTGGTATGATGTATATTGTAAGTCTTTGAAAGTAATGATTCATGAAACATGTATGTTTTGTATATCGTTTACTACCGTTCGGGCTGACATAATTCAGAAGTCATGTTAGTAAACGTTCGAGGAGCCAGGACACTTTAATTCGTAAATCCATAACTCAACTCGACGGCTTACATAATGAACTCCTCACATGAGGCTCCCTACTATTGTAGTAGTTGATGAAATATATAGATATAAGTTTTGATCCGAAAAGTTACATGTCCGATATTTGAATAAACTTAGGAAAGTTTATTAGTACATGAAGATTGTTATTAGGGTATGTTTCATAAGTCTTGTATGACCATTTATCTTTGTAATATCTCATGGTTCCTTTTAAGTGAAGTAGATCCAAATTGTTTGTTCAAGTTATCGTCAACTCTTTGTTTCTTGTTTACGCCTAAGTAAGCTTACATGGTCATTTCGTCATGGCCTTGCCATGACCTTTTGTCATTGTTCCATGGTCTTGAGACTCAACCTTGGCTCTAGCCATGGTTGTGGTCTTGATTCTAGGTCATAAGACCCATTTGGTCTTCATAAACCATAACCTATATGTAATGACTTTGGTCTAAAAATGGGCTGTTAAGAATTTGAAGAAATTATCACTCAGAAAGCGTTTTCAGGGCTCGAGCTTCTTTGTTCCTGAACGAAAACGTCGTTCCGGACAACTTTCGTGTTTTAACTTTTTGATGAATCGGAGCAGAAGTATGACTTTCAAAAAGTCAGAATGCAAAACAGTGTGGTTTAGGCAGTTTTGCTGGAAATCTTTGGTAACTTCAAATGGGCGTAACTTTTGACTCGTATACTCGTTTTAGGTGGTTCAAATTGCTATGGTTTCCTTGTTAATTCCTCTACTGTAATATGTAATAATCCAATATCAAATTTTTACCATTTTGATCAGGTCTTACCAAGAAAGTCACTAGTTTGCTTGTTTTAGTAACTTATCTTAACAATCAATTACAACATGTTTTAATCATTTTCATACATCATGGACATTAATACAAGACATAATATAGCATGAATAATATGTAAATAACATGAACATGATTATTCAACAAGAAGCATGTTAGGGTTTGGCTTACAACTTTTGGCTTTCAAAGCTGAAAGGAAGTTAACATGTAAGGATAGGACTTTGATAGACTTGCTTCAACCCACTTCACTTCATGCAATCTTTCTACTCTTGTAATCTTGAAAGAGAGATGATGAAAGTTGAGGTGACTTGAGTGGATTCAAACTCAAGAGAAATCACCAAGTATATGAGGTTATGGAAGTGTTTTGATAACCTAAGATCAAACTAGGTTTTAGGTATTGATATGGTACTTGAATCTTGCTTGAGACTTGGAGTAAATTAGCTAAGGTTGATGTGTTTGTGTGTGTGATATCCCACGGAAAAATGGGAGGGGGAGGGGTTAAATATGAGCTTGAGGAGGTTAGTAACCTTGACTTGTCAAAGCTTCCAAGACAAGCTTGAACACATGTACTAATCTTAAAGCCTCTTGCATAAGATCAAGACACCTAGTGTGAATTCCCCCCCCCCTAGTGGTGGTTTGCCAAGCTTGGGGAGCAAGGGTTGGACTTTGGAAGATATTATCCAAGATATCTAGTATGTTTTGGCTCCGTAAAATGCTAACCGTAAATGGTTAAGCTACGAAACGTAAAACCGGGTGTCGTAAAATTATGGAACTTGAAAGTATGGTTAAACATGTCATTATACTCCATAATAAAATATAAAATGAGTGGTAGGTTCCATTTGGGTGGTAAAACCCTGCTAAAACTGGAAATACGGGTCTAAAACGCGTAATACGTAAAATGTACGAATATTGCGTAAAATTGAGAAAAGTAAAATATTACTTTTCTAATAGGTTATAAATGATCTAAAATGACTTATAATGTCTAGACTGGGCTCAGTCCAGTGTCGGTTGGTATTAAATGTCTTTTAGACATCAAACCGTAAGCCTAAAAATCAAGGAATGACTTATAAAATCAAGGGATGATTTTTGGTCAATGGAGGAGGGAAAAATATGTTGACTTTTTCTAATAAGTTGAAAACTCAAATCGTCTTAGAAACGCGGTGCAGGTATAGGCTAAGGTTACGGCTGAGTAAAAACGCTTAAAAACTGAAAATTCCAGTTTTTCACGGTCGAGGCTTATTTTGGTCATGTTTTTCTCAGTCATGATTAATTCTCAAATAAATCATGAGTGTGTCAAACATTTTTCTGATGCGGGGTCACTTAACGCGGTCGAGTTTCGTTGTGCGTAGAATTTTTGAATGACGTTTTACCCTAAAACGTGTAATTCCTTATTAACTTTCACGAAAATGAGCTTATGAATGTCAAACTTTTAATTTGCCATGGAAATGATTTATCACTCGAGGCCAAGAAACAAAAATCAAGTTTTGGGAAAAATGAATAGTAAAAGTGAATAGTGAAATTTTCCGAGAATGGTAATTAACCTGAAAATGCGAATTGTTACAGTCTCTACCCCTTACGGGAACTTCGTCCCGAAGTTCAGTTTATGTCATGGGTTGAAGCGATGTCGGTGAAAAGATAGGATTTCTTGTGGCGAATATAATGTAGGTATCATGTCATACCCGAGCAATGTAGTGTAGGTATCATGCCATACCCGAGCAATGTAATGTAGGTATCAAGCCATACCCGAGCAATGTAATGTAGGTATCAAGTCATACCCGAGCAATGTAATGTAGGTATCAAGCCTTTCCAAGGCGATACTTTTAGCATAACCCTATCTCCGACTTGGAATTCTAGAGGTCTGCGTCGTGTGTCGGCATAACTTTTCTATCGATCTCTTGCGGCTTGTGGTCGACTTCTGATTTGTACAATCTTATCCGTTGTTTCACGGATGAGTTCTGGACCAGTGAGTTGAACTTCTCCCACTTCAGCCCAACAAGCAGGTGAACGACACTTTCGACCATAAAGTGCTTCAAATGGAGCTGCTTGAATACTTGCATGATAGCTGTTGTTGTAGGAAAATTTGACTAATGGTAGATGAGTATCCCATCCTTTTCCAAAGTCTATTATACACGCTCGAAGCATGTCTTCAAGTGTTTGGATGGTTCGTTCACTCTGACCATCGGTCTGAGGATGATACGCTGTACTCATGTCTAGATTTGTTCCAAAGGCGTCTTGGAGTGACTGCCAGAAATTGGAAGTAAATCTACCATCTCTGTCGGATATGATGGATATTGGTGCACCATGTCTTGAGACTATTTCTTTGACGTACAGTCGAGTTAGTTGTTCCATTTTGTAAGTCTCTTTGATTGGTATAAAGTGTGCGGATTTTGTGAGACGATCAACTATGACCCAGATGGAGTCATAACCGCTTGATGTCTTTGGGAGCTTGGTAATGAAGTCCATAGTAATTCTTTCCCATTTCCATGTAGGAATCTCTGGTTGTTGCAATGGACCAGATGGTTTTTGATGTTCGGCTTTTACATTGGAGCATGTAAGACATTTGCTAACGTATGTTGCAATATTGGTTTTCATGTTTGGCAACCAATAGATTAGTTTAAGTTCATGATACATCTTATCAGATCTTGGATGTATGGAGTATTTGGACTTGTGATGATAATGATGTGATATGTTGGTGAACAAAAGTGCGTAGTGTATGCTTAATGTTAATATGGGTAGAGATGTCAAGTTTGCTTTAAAATTTTAAGAAATTTTAAAGGTGTATGACGGGATGGTATCCTTAGGACCTAAACAGGATATTACTTCTACAGGATGAAGAGAATAATTGATAACTATCCCAAGATAGTAGTTCGGATTATCTCATAAATGAAAATTTTCAAGAATGAATTAAGGTGTTAAGATCTTGCTGAGTGGTAAGACACTATCGTGTCTCTAGATTGTTTTAATGTATTCTGGTGGTTTATCGTGTTCATGTAGGAAATTTATCTAAACATAACCCTAGTACAACTATTCTTAGTATTTGAAAATTTTAAGTCGAATATAGTTAGTCAGACTATATTCCACTGTCCCTAGGTTAAATATAGGTGACTAGTCTATATTTAGCCGAGGTTCGATAAAATTTTCAAATACCTAAATTAGGTATACTTGTGATATGTCCGTTGCATTCGGGAAACTGTCCACTAAACAAAGGCGATGTCAAACCCTTAAGTTGCAAGTCCCGTCCATACAAGACTTGTAACCTATGTTTTCATATTCCATTGCATAGAAGATAGTACGGGTAGGTACGTGTGGAAAGGAAGTTTTAAGTAGTTCTAAAATAGAACATACTTGGCCAGGATCACGAACTTTTAATAATGAAGGTTTCAGAAGAAAACCTTGATGAATGTAGAGCTGAACTTCAGTTTTTGTAGGTGATGGATTTGTTTGTCCTTTAGAAATCTCATATTTCTATTTAGAAATCGATAGGTTATGACGGGTTTTTGATATCATATGAAATGATATTGATGATGTGATGGAATAATTCTAGAGACCATTGCACAAAACACAATGTCTCGGAAGTAGGTTAGACCATTGTGCAATTCACAATGTCTGGGAAGTAGGTTAGACCATTGTGTGACTCAAAACATTTGAGAAATGGTTAAGACCATTGTATAATACAATGTCTTGGAAAATGAATGAGACCATTGTATCTCACAATGTCTTGGAAAATGAATGAGACCATTGTATCTCACAATGTCTTGAAAAGTGAATGAGACCATTGTATCTCACAATGTCTTGAAAAATGAATGAGACCATTGTATCTCACAATGTCTTGGAAAATGAATGAGACCATTGTATCTCACAATGTCTTGGAAAATGAATGAGACCATTGTATCTCACAATGTCTTGGAAATGAATGTTGGAGTAGGAACATGATTGGGAGAGTGTGGCTGTGCCGAAATGCCTTAGAATAGGCATACACAGATATGTTTAGTCCATTGTTTAGATAAATGATTGAAAATAAACCGAGTTTATATATCAATATACTAATATGTTCATGTAGTATAGAATGCTTACAGGGAAATGCTCAATTATGTTAAGGGTACATATATCAATATGCAATTATGTTTGTGTAGCATAAAAATGTCTACGGGGAAATGCTCAAAATGGGTATATATCAATATACTAATATGTTTGTGTAGCATAACATGCTTACTAAGTCCATAATCGTCTGGAGGATGGAAGACACGGAGAGCGGAAGGCTATAAAAATGTTTTTGCTTGTATGTGCGGTTATAGTTTAGGTCTCAATTAGACCCGTTTCTCTATAACCATGGCTCTGGTACCAATCTGTAACACCCCCAATTCATGGTTGCAGCGGAATTCAAACTGGGTGTTACTCGACGGCACGATAGTCACAATAATAGAAAACGAACTCCAATTGAGTCGTTTTAAAAGATTTATCATTCAAATTGTATAAATATCAGAGATTACAAAATGAGGTCCCAGTTGGTTCCATGTTTACAAATCACATTAAGTGAGTTTTCGAATGATAATAAAATTTATAGCCCTCTTGAGTATCCGTGTCCTTCCGTGCCATCCTTGATCGTCATGAACCTGAAATACATGCTTGAGAGGTCAACACAAAGGTTGAGTGATATTCATAGAGTTTGTTTAATGTTTGAACACAATATGTTGTTAGTGTGAGCTAATCAGACTCATACACATGTTTGGAAAACAAAGGTGGGCTACGTTGTTATACGCCCGGAAAAGGTATTATCACATTATTCACTAAGCTTATGACACCAAAATGTTAACGGGTACCAATATCGATCGGCGGTTTTATCCCGGTAGGTATGTTGCTGTCATACCCAGGTCTCAAATATTAATGCATTTGTATGAACGTATTCACTACAAATGGGATTCGTCAATCCCAATAGGCCTATTCACAATATTCGCGCTCACTATTGCTAGTGATTAAATGGTTCATGATAGGGATCTCGGTTCAGCAAGGCAGGTACTTTGTGATAATAAAACAATCAGGCAAGCATATAATTTGAAAGCATTGTGTTCGGTTAAAATAGCATGTATTCCCCCCAAGGGTTTGTAAAATAATTAAGTAATGGAAAGTGGGGCTATGAACTCACCTTAAGTAAGATAGCAAGTAATGAATGTAACGGTTGAATCGTGAAGGTTTCTACGAGCAACCTATAATAGAATGTTGCGACTTAGGATCGGAGTAAAGAATATGAATAAGTGCCTACATAAATATCTTGCATTTAGTCCATGATGTGGTATGATGTATATTGTAAGTCTTTGAAAGTAATGATTCATGAAACATGTATGTTTTGTATATCGTTTACTACCGTTCGGGCCGACATAATTCAGAAGTCATGTTAGTAAACGTTCGAGGAGCCAGGACACTTTAATTCGTAAATCCACAACTCAACTCGACGGCTTACATAATGAACTCCTCACATGAGGCTCCCTACTATTGTAGTAGTTGATGAAATATATAGATATAAGTTTTGATCCGAAAAGTTACATGTCCGATATTTGAATAAACTTAGGAAAGTTTATTAGTACATGAAGATTGTTATTAGGGTATGTTTCATAAGTCTTGTATGACCATTTATCTTTGTAATATCTCATGGTTCCTTTTAAGTGAAGTAGATCCAAATTGTTTGTTCAAGTTATCGTCAACTCTTTGTTTCTTGTTTACGCCTAAGTAAGCTTACATGGTCATTTCGTCATGGCCTTGCCATGACCTTTTGTCATTGTTCCATGGTCTTGAGACTCAACCTTGGCTCTAGCCATGGTTGTGGTCTTGATTCTAGGTCATAAGACCCCTTTGGTCTTCATAAACCATAACCTATATGTAATGACTTTGGTCTAAAAATGGGCTGTTAAGAATTTGAAGAAATTATCACTCGGAAAGCGTTTTCAGGGCTCGAGCTTCTTTGTTCCTGAACGAAAACGTCGTTCCGGACAACTTTCGTGTTTTAACTTTTTGATGAATCGGACCAGAAGTATGACTTTCAAAAAGTCAGAATGCAAAACAGTGTGGTTTAGGCAGTTTTGCCGGAAATCTTTGGTAACTTCAAATGGGCGTAACTTTTGACTCGTATACTCGTTTTAGGTGATTCAAATTGCTATGGTTTCCTTGTTAAGTACTCTACTGTAATATGTAATAATCCAATATCAAATTTTTACCATTTTGATCAGGTCTTACCAAGAAAGTCACTAGTTTGCTTGTTTTAGTAACTTATCTTAACAATCAATTACAACAACATGTTTTAATCATTTTTATACATCATGGACATTAATACAAGACATAATATAGCATGAATAATATGTAAATAACATGAACATGATTATTCAACAAGAAGCATGTTAGGGTTTGGCTTACAACTTTTGGCTTTCAAAGATGAAAGGAAGTTAACATGTAAGGATAGGACTTTGATAGACTTGCTTCAACCCACTTCACTTCATGCAATCTTTCTACTCTTGTAATCTTAAAAGAGAGATGATGAAAGTTGAGGTGACTTGAGTGGATTCAAACTCAAGAGAAATCACCAAGTATATGAGGTTATGGAAGTGTTTTGATAACCTAAGATCAAACTAGGTTTTAGGTATTGATATGGTACTTGAATCTTGCTTGAGACTTGGAGTAAATTAGCTAAGGTTTATGTGTTTGTGTGTGTGATATCCCACGGAAAAAGGGGAGGGGGAGGGGTTAAATATGAGCTTGAGGAGGTTAGTAACCTTGACTTGTCAAAGCTTCCAAGACAAGCTTGAACACATGTACTAATCTTAAGGCCTCTTGCATAAGATCAAGACACCTAGTGTGAATCCCCCCCCTAGTGGCGGTTTGCCAAGCTTGGGGAGCAAGGGTTGGACTTTGGAAGATATTATCCAAGATATCTAGTATGTTTTGGCTCCGTAAAATGCTAACCGTAAATGGTTAAGCTACGAAACGTAAAACCGGGCGTCGTAAAATTATGGAACTTGAAAGTATGGTTAAACATGTCATTATACTCCATAATAAAATATAAAATGAGTGGTAGGTTCCATTTGGGTGGTAAAACCCTGCTAAAACTGGAAATACGGGTCTAAAACGCGTAATACGTAAAATGTACGAATATTGCGTAAAATTGAGAAAAGTAAAATATTACTTTTCTAATAGGTTATAAATGATTTAAAATGACTTATAATGTCTAGACTGGGCTCAGTCCAGTGTCGGTTGGTATTAAATGTCTTTTAGACATCAAACCGTAAGCCTAAAAATCAAGGAATGACTTATAAAATCAAGGGATGATTTTTGGTCAATGGAGGAGGGAAAAATATGTTGACTTTTTCTAATAAGTTGAAAACTCAAATCGTCTTAGAAATGCGGTGCAGGTATAGGCTAAGGTTACGGCTGAGCAAAAACGCTTAAAAACTGAAAATTCCAGTTTTTCACGGCCGAGGCTTATTTTGGTCATGTTTTTCTCAGTCATGATTAATTCTCAAATAAATCATGAGTGTGTCAAACATTTTTCTGATGCGGGGTCACTTAACGCGGTCGAGTTTCGTTGTGCGTAGAATTTTTGAATGACGTTTTACCCTAAAACGTGTAATTCCTTATTAACTTTCACGAAAATGAGCTTATGAATGTCAAACTTTTAATTTGCCATGGAAATGATTTATCACTCGAGGCCAAGAAACAAAAATCAAGTTTCGGGAAAATTTCGGGAAAAATGAATAGTAAAAGTGAATAGTGAAATTTTCCAGGAATGGTAATTAACCTGAAAATGCGAATTGTTACTTAGTTCTGGGCCGTCATGTGTATTTTACATATCCACCTCTTTTGCCAAGCTTGACGCCATCACTAGTAATCCCATGACGCCATCAGGTACTGTTCCCAGCAAGAATTTTGAGACTTTGTCGTTTTCTTCACTTTTATGCTCAAAAAATGTCCAAAATGCTTCCTTTTCCAGATTTCTCTCCAAAAGTACCTAAAATGACAAAAGGAACGATTTAGGGCAATATTTGATCAAATAATCTCGAATTATGGCTTAAATGACCCCCTAAAAATGGTACACTTTTTGCTACATCAAATATCCCTACACTTGGGATTTGCTTGTCCTTAAGCAAATGAGCTTTTCCACCAATAAAAATACAAGTTAGGGGTCATTTAATACGAATATAAAAATAATTACAACAAATGATCATTCCACCTTAATCAAAACAAGCACGGAAATTATACACTAGCACCTCACATTAAGTATTGGGATATTCTCATCTCTCAAGTGTTGTGAATTTATATGTCATAATTGGAAATGGAGAAATATTACTCACTACCTATCATAGCAAATAGATTACCATAGGCTTAGGAAAGGATCAAAAACCTCCACCACTTGGCGTAAGCACCTAGGAAAACTATCAAAGAGGTCTTTTTAAAGGGTTATAACATTAGGTGTAGGGGATATGGAAAACACGATTTTGTTAGATAAACGGATATTTTACTGGTGGCAAGTCAATTGTCTTAGTTAACTACATGTACAATGAGGCGTTGCTAAGCCAAGACTCGACTCAACTTGAACTAACTACGACTCTTTTTGGATTTTTTTTCCAGACACTATTTGACTTAAATAAAAGAAACGGATTGTAGCCTGTATGTTTTTCTCTTTTCTTTTTCTTTATTTATTTTTCTTTTTTTTTTTCGATTTTTTGGTTATTTTTTTTGCATACACTTTTACTCTACCATCCAAAATAATATATCAAAGAGAGCTCGTTTCCTCCCTACACTTGAGTTTTTACATACCTTACAATCAACTATTCTAATGACTCGAATCAAGACAATCAAAACACTTGGAGTACTTTTAAATATTAACGCACATATGGGGGTAATAATTGACGTCATCCCGATTACTCCATTACAATAGTACTTTACCCATGAGTCCCAATCGTCCCAAAACAATATGTACAAGATATGACTTGACTTAGCAACCATATAATCAATTAGACAACTAACTAAGGGTTTAAACAAATAACAATAATGCACTAAAGATGAGTGCATACAAGGAAGGCTAAGGCGATTTGGGTGTACATTTTGGGGTGGATTGTAAATAAATTCTATCTTTAAGTAAGATGCTTAAAGTTAGAAACCAAAAAGATAGGCTCGGAGGGGTGTACTAGGGGTATCGTGTACTAAAAATGAGTACAACACAAAGGTGTGGGAGAATTACTTGACTTATGAAGTCAATGTAATTATATTACACGTGTAAAACAAGGGTTATCCTAATGCCTCTTATCATGTAGTAAATCCTAACTACACGAATTTAGTCTAACTAGCGGTCTCAGGATGCATCGCAGTCACAAGTTCTAGAATCTCAATACTACCGGTACACTCACAAGCATTAAGAATGAATGCTTTTTCCTAAAGATCTAAAGGCGAACCTCACATATTTTTGGTGTGGAAATTTTTGAGTGGTATGGTTTTGTGCTAGTCATACAACTCCTATCCATGAGACGCTTGTTAAGGCTAAAGTTTCACTCCTAAATGTTATAAAAAAATTTAAATTTGGCGCTAAAATTGCACTAACAATTATTTCTCTCAGTTTTATTACACATTCACTATCAAACAAAACAAAAATCAAGTGGAGTTATAGTTTCTAATATACCCTCCCTACACTTAAACTGAATATTGTCCCCAATGTTCTAGATAAAAATGTAAAAGTAAAAATAAATAAGAATGAAAGAAACTAATACTCCCCTGATTCGCTCGGTATGGACGATGTGATAACATGGTTAAATCTTCCTCGAAGAGAATGAACATGATAAACTCCATTCCAGAAATGTAATCATCTTCTTGTCCAATATAACCTGCAATCAACAAACACAAAAACCAAAGCATCAAACCGAACAAATAAAAACCACAACTAGATGTAATTCCAGACTTAGAAATAAACACAAAACAAAGCAATAAAAGGATAGGATACTTGTGGAATGAATTACAAATAGGAACTCATAAAACATATCCACAAGTATTGACACACAAACAAGATAGAATATATGCTAATCATGAATTGTGAATTTTTCATGTTTGAATTTTCGTTCTTTTTAACAAAATATAAATTTCTCTACACTTATCTTTTTGTAAAATACCTTTATATGCAATTAAGACGAGGTTAAAAACAAAATAAAATATTTTCACAAATTATTCAAAACATGAAAATTAAACAACTATGATTAAGCATATATGACACAAACAAACAAAAAAAATAAAAAACATCAAACAATTAAAAATATGGGTTGCCTCCCAAGTAGCGCTTGTTTTTGTTCGAGTCACGAGCCTGACTCTACCCTTATTTAACGGAAATAGGGGAGGTTTTCCCTACACTTAGGATTAAGTGTGGGTGGAAGTAGCGATACACACCCTTAGGATGGAAATATGCCACGGGAGGTGAAGGGGGTGAGTGAATGGCTTCCTTCATCCTAAAACTACCCGGATAATATTGGTTGATGGGTGGGTCGGTTCCTCTTTTGTCTCCTAGATGTAAATCTAAGGATGGAAAGTCGTGTAAAGATTGAGGTTCCGGTTCATCAACACTAGGAAATTCCTTAAAACTAGGTGTAAGGTTATCATTACAAGTATTCAAACCTATATCCTCAAGTGGTGCTTGGTCTAAGGGTTCTACCTCAATTGGGGTTCCTATAGTCTCTTCTACTTCTTCCGGGTAAGTCACGGGCGGTGTATATGCCTCAAATGATGGTAGGACTTGTGGGGTACTTAGTGGGCTTGGGTTTTTGATTGGCTCCAAACGGTCAACTTAAATTGACCAAGTGATGGTCAACCAAATCAAACTGCTCAGAGTCAATCTCCGTGGAAGTATAGGGTTTCCCCGGGTCGTTATGTCCCGACGAGATGTGATGGTATAAAAACGGGTTTGTGATCGGGTGAATTTGGACAGGAATAAGGGGTTTGAGTGATTAAGCTAAGGAAATACGGATGAGAATAACTTAAATAACCTATATTAGCAAAAACATAAAGCTACGTTACCCTAGAACGTGTTTAAGATTAAAAACGCGCAATTACGTTAAAAATAACGCGAGTGCGCAAAATAAAAAGTGAAACGGAAACAAATAAAGTCCTACGGTTATGAAAATTACTTTTCTACGATCCTAATGACAAAAGAAAATTTTTAGAAAAAGAAAAATATTTTTTACACGATTTAATTAATTACTATTAATTAATTACTATTTAAAAATTAATTAATAATATTTAAAATAAACTAATTATGAATTTAAGCTAGAAAAATGAAAATTTAATTCTAAAAATTCTAAAATAATATAAAAGTAATTTTAAAACTAAAAATATATTTTTCCTACTTCTTCTCTATTTATTATTAATTAATTAAGATTTAAATACTAATTAAACTATTTAAATTAAAGAAAAATAGCAAATGAATAGTAAAAATCCTAAAACTTTTTCTAAAATTTTTTTATGACATTTAAAACCTAGGAAAAATATAAAAACATAGGATTACTTAATAAAAACTATTTATACTATTTAATTATCTAATATTAATTAATTACTAATAAAACTAATATTAATTGTAATAAATACTAAATGAAAAGGGAAAAATCTGAAATTATTCCTACAAATACTTTAATATACTAGGAATTTAAGAAAAATATAAAAATAGATAAGTACTTGACAAAAATTTAAAAAGAAAAATTAAGAAGCTAAATTATATTAAATAGAAGCTATCACTAGAAATTAAATTTGGTTTTTATGAGTTTTTATTTTACAAACCTACTAAAATACTGGAAATATTAAACTTTTGTGAAAACAACTCTTGTGAAAAGCTAAACTAAGCTCAGTGAGAGCTTATGTATCCAACAGTGGGCTTAAATGGGATTTTCAATGGACAATAAGCTTCCTAATAAGCTAAGGACTGGCCAAATGATAGAATAAGCTGAAAGTTACTAAAACAAACCAGGAACAAGCTAAAACAAACTAGTATACTCACTGAAAGAAGCTAAAGATGACAGATAAGCTTATACTTAAGCTGTAAACCAAACAGGCCCTCAGGGGGGCATTTGCAGGCCAAAATGATACCTGCTCACAAGCTTCTAATACCAATTGGAGAGTAGATCCAAAAATTTCACCTAGTGGGCTTTCCAAAAAGACAATAGGCCAAGGATGGGACTCACAGAATGGCTCACCATGAGCTTATGAATCCCACTTATCAGCCAGGTCAGGTATAAAGGTGAGATTTGGAATTAATGATCTTCACCACAAAAGCACAAAAGAAAAAGAAGCAAACTCAAACAAACACAATCTCAGTACAACACTATTAATCTAGTGATAACAAATTAATAAGATAGAATCAAACAGATGCAACAATCAAAAAAGCAAAATGCATGCTGATCTCTCAGTATACACAAGCCAAATGGAGCAGCTAGGGGACCAGAAGGAAGGCACAAATAAGCTATCTAAATAAGCTCAACATGAGCAGTTAAGCATTTGAATAACAAGATTGTACAGCTAGCTATCCAAAACAACAAATACAATAAGCTATGGTGCAATGAGGAATCAAATGCAAGACTGAGAAAAGGTTGACATGGAACTGGAGCAGGGGAGTTTTGGTTCAACTGGGCATGTTTAAGCTCAAATTTCCATGGGCAAATGGATTCCAAATCCAAATATATTCTTTTTGATTTTGATAGACAAGCTGCCCAAGTTTTCAAAACAACAAATACTTTGGATTTTTATCCAGTAATGAATCCTAGAGAGTGCTTTGAAATTTATTCAAAATCTGAGTGTGCAAGCTTTTGACTTTTTGGTTAAACCTGAGATTTGACTAAAATAACTTTCTAAAGATCAATACTAATCTTAAATGCAATATTAAGCTGATATAACTATTGATTAACCTGTATGAACTCTAACACTAATAGATTGCATGATCTTATGTTCTAAAAATTACTTACTCTAACAGAAATGCAATTTAAAATGGTTATTGACTTTCTTACTTTAGACCTACTCTTTTAAAGCTGAAACTAAGTTAACTCAACCTAAGGGAAACTACATATGCAGAGAAACCAATAATTAAATATCAAGTGCACTTAGATTAAACCTGATCCAAACACCCCTGAAGGGAGTATCTGTGTGGGAATCAAGGATTTTTGAGGCGCAATTGAGCAAATGAGTTTCAAACAAGTCTACAAACACATAATAAGCAAATTTCGAACAACAAATAGCAATTTACAATAAGCAAACTAAAATAAGCTAAACTAAGTTACTCTCACAGTGAACTAATAATTTCAATGAAAACATGAACAAACTACAAGAGTTGAACTAGAATGTGACTAATAAGCAATCTGAAACTGAGATAAGCTAAGAAAGTCAATAAATAAGCACTAAATAAGGTATTATATTAAGCAAGAAATAGATGAGCAGTTACACATAAACAAAGTTTCAAGCTTTTATTGAATTTTAAAAAACTTAACAACTGAGATTAGGAACTAGAAATACTTAATAAAAATTACACTAAAAACTAATTTTTACTCTAATTTCCTACTACTATCTAAATGCCAAAAATTGGCTTACAAGAACCCTATATATGCTAAAACTGAAAAACTAGGGTTTCTTCACATGTGCTTCCCTTCTCTTTCCTACACCCATTTGGAGCCTTTGGATGGGTCATTTCAATCTTGGCCGTTGGTGTTGTTTTGGCGGGCAAATGTATTTTATCCTTCTTGGCACTTTACTAGTTGGCAGGGGGTGTGGGATTTGTAGTTTAGTGGTGGAAAGGTGTGATAGGGGGTAGGGTTGGAGTGTTGGCAGGGGAGTGTGATGATGAAGTGTTGGGATTTGCAGGCCATGGCAGGCACGGGGGAGGGAAAAAGGAGGGGTGAGGTGGACGTTGACCCAAGGTTTGACTGGGGGTAATATATTAACGGGGGGTTGGGTTGGATTTGTTTGGGCTGGGGATTGGGCTAGGAATAAAAAGAAATGGGTGGGCTTGGTTGTGTTTATTATTGGATTGGATATTTGGGTATTTAAAGGTCCGTTTGGTATTATGGTTTAACAAGGACCAAAATTGTAATTTGTGCAAAGTATAGGGACTGATATTGTAATTCTCCCAAAGTAATCATGAGGACCTATGTTGCCATAAATGAACAGTACAAGGGGTATTTTTGATATTTTTCACTTTTTAATACCCGGGGACAATTTTTGCCAAACTTTGAAACTTCAGGGACCTGTTATGTAATTTCACCAAACTTTGCAACCAAGGACCATTCCTGCCATATATGAGAAGTACAAGGACAAAATTTGTTTTTCTCAAAGTTTTAATATCCCAGGGATCATTTTTGTCAATTTTCAAAGTTCAGGGACTAAACTTGTAATTTTGTGAAACTTTGCACCAAAGGACTAATTATGTAACTTTTGTGATTTAAAAGGACCTTTGGTGACTTTTTCAATTTTTTAGAATAACCAGGGACTAGATTTGACAACTTTTAAAAGTTGAGGGACTGAAACTGCCAATTTTACAAACTTTGTACGTTTTTCATCTGTTTTTGATTATTTTGCATTTGAAACATATAAAACACATTCCTGGGATATTTTCACTATTTTGATGCAATATTGAATGTTTTCAGATGTTTTGGCAGCTCAGAAAAGGTAAAAATGATGAGTATTTACACACTCATCAATCCCCCACACTAAAACATTGCTAGTCCCTAGCAATCTTTTGAGAAAAACTTAATGGATTTGAAACTCATTACCAAAAGCCATTACTTCTGGAGTAGCCAGATGTATCCGTTCAAGTAAGAACTATGGTCCACCTGATAACCATGTGATTTTGAGCAAACCACCAGCTGTCAACGGATTTGATTCGTCTTTACCAAAAGCCGTTTGCTTCTGGACTAGCCAACTCTTGATGGACAAAGTCAACATCTTGGTGAGCTGATTACCAATTATGGTTATTCCATGGCCTTTACCACAAGCCATAATCTTGCGGGCTAGCCAACTCATTCACTTTATGGGATATGGCGAGTTGATATACCATACAATTTTGGGCAAATTGCAAGCCATCAACGGATTTGAGATATCTTTACCAAGAGCCGTTTGCTCCTGGATTAGCCAATCCTTTTGTCGTTTAGACATGGCAGACTGATAACCACAAAAGATTTTGAACTTTAGTGAAAAATTTTTAAAATTTTGGTCAAAAAAGGGGGTACTAGATAGTAAAATGTGATAAAATTCGCTAGAATAGCGAAATACCCCCCACACTTAGAATGAATATTGTCCTCAATATTCAAAGTCCCGGCTATTATGCCGACTCTTTGAACGTAAAAGGGCAACATTACAAGCTAAATATGGAAACACTATTTTCTTTTCACTGCATTTGTAACCACAACAGGGGTAACTCCCCCACACTTAGGGTGAAAACCCTAAGTACATGCTACTATTTTTGTTTACCGAGTCGCTAGCTTGACTCGACCCCGAATTCATTTGTCCTTGGGGAAGCATGATGTGGAAGAAACAATCTCCATCGGACTTTCATTCAAGATGTTTGGACAAACATTTGAGGCACGTGAAAGTTCCACACCGATGAGATATAAAGACCCTGGCTCAAGATAATGATACATGAAAATGCCGGGGTCAAAGATAATGTCTTCATTCCCGAAGGAGTGAAGAACAAGAGAAGTCACCCTACAGGTGAAGAAAAGGAAGAAAACCATGATGAAAATCATGATACAATCTTCTTCCTCGAGAGCAGGCTCATGAGCCTGAATTTGGAGTTCAAGGGTTAAGCTCAAAATCATCCCGGGAGGGTGGGTGGGAATTTGCAAATCCTCATGATTGAGTGCATCTCCCCCAGGGCTATCAAACTCCGGAGGAGTCATGATATGATGAGTGAGTTCACCGGAGAACTCCTCATGAAGAGAATTATTCACAAGATGTGAATCGGTGAATTCATGTTCCGGAATAGACTCATCACAATCCTCATTCTGAATATCAAAGAGCGGATTATCAGAAATCAAAGTGAATTCAGAGTCGAATTCAAACAGAGGATTGGTGAGAATAGTATTGAATGATTCGGGAACAAAGTGATTATCATTCTCTATTGGACTGCTGGGATAAGAACTGAGTGGTGGATCATGATATAGGAGACTTTCAATTTCTCCCAGATCGGCTTCAAAGTCGAGGAGACCATCATCACTTTCCAGTGAAAGTGGATTGATGTGAGTAAGTTCATCGGCGAACTCCTCAAGAAGAGGATCAACATCAGAATGTGGAATTGATGCCTCAATATACTCAATGTCTCCATGAGATGTACAATCATCATTAAAATCTGAGAAAGTCTCAAAATGATCGTTTGAACACTCAAGAGGGGAAAGTAAATCACACATATGATCCAAAGTTCCCTGTGACTCTCCTGGGATTGGGACAAGGATCTCAACACTAGACTTTATTAATTCGTCTGATTCCTTATTAGGAACAGTGCTAAGATGCTCATCCCCCATGTTTAGAGAGTGAGTGTGAACTTCGGGTGTGATAACAATAGACTGAGGGAGATGAGAGGAGCTAGCATTCATGGATTGTACGAGTTCCATTTGATCTTCTGCTAGTAATTTCTCCGTCTCATTATTTTCTCCCTGATTTTCAATGGGAGGAATCACAAATGATGAATCTGACGAACCCTTATAAAATTGAAGGATATCAAGGGTGTCTTCATTATCACTATCATCATCACAGTCGAGAAGAGCAGCTTTACGAAATTTGGCACGTGTTATAGCTGCTTGTTCCTCGACAAGTAATTCTTCCATGGTCTTTTCGTTTCTAGCAGCTCGTTCTTATGCAAGTAATTCTTCCATGGATTTCCCACGGGAATATTGAATGAGTGAAAATTGTGGGGGTGTGGATGTGTCAAAACCGTATGTATCAGAACTAGAACAATGTTCAGGTTTATAATACGGTTGACATTGAAAATCATCATGAGGACCCCCACAATATGCACAAGAAGAACTTTGAGCAAGACGAAGTGAAATATTAGCCAACTCCTCCTTAAGTTCTTTAAATTTCTCAAGAACCTCTAGACAAACGTCTTGCGGGTATTGAGGAGTTGCTTGGATCGTTTGGTACTGTGGAGGTTGGTCATAATAAGGTGTGTCAAAATTGTCACAAGGAAATGGATCCCCCGTTTGGCAATCTTGGCTAAAGTGTAGACCTCCACAATAATCACAACAAAATGATTGTTCTGGCAGATTTGGTGAATCATATGGGTATTGGTCATAACCAAAGTTCTGATTGTCTCTCGAAAACTGTTCATAGACAAACTTGTTTCTGGCTTGACACTCAAATCCTTGGTGAAGACCTCCACAAAACTCACACAGATATGTCAGTATCTCATGATGTGGTGGCTGGTGGAATAAATCAGTTATGACATGATGAGAATAGGGATCCTGGTTATAGACAGACCCGTATCCTGATTCTACCATGCCACAGCTGGGGCAATTACCACCGTTATGAGGGCCACCACACCATTGGCAACCCAAATGGTGTGGATACGACATAGGAAAGAATCAAAGGTTCATAGAGGGGTAGGGATGAAGAATCAGAAGGGTAAGAGGGTGAAGAAGGATATTTTTGGTATTTTTGGAAAACATTTTGTACAAATAGGAAAGAAAATGTTTTTGTGGTTTTTTTTTTTTTCTTTTTTTTTTTTTTTTTTTTTTTGTGTTCGTTAAAAACTGATTTTAAAATGTTTTCGTGAACTGTTTTGTTTTTATAATAAGAAAATATGAACAAAGGATGGTAAATATACAATGAGTGTATATCCAGATTCACTAATCTGTAAAACCATTTAGAATAACGCGCACACCTCTCCGGCAGTGGCGCCAAACAAATTTTGATTGACTGAGAATAGTCAACCTAAATTGACCAAGTGATGGTCAACCAAGTCAAACTGCTCAGAGTCAATCTCCGTGGAAGTATAGGGTTTCCCCGGGTCGTTATGTCCCGACGAGGTGTGATGGTATAAAAACGGGTTTGTGATCGGGTGAATTTGGACATGAATAAGGGGTTTGAGTGATTAAGCTAAGGAAATATGGATGAGAATAACTTAAATAACCTATATTAACAAAAACGTAAAGCTACGTTACCCTAGAACGTGTTTAAGATTAAAAACGCGCAATTACGTTAAAAATAACGCGAGTGCGCAAAATAAAAAGTGAAACGGAAACAAATAAAGTCCTACGGTTATGAAAATTACATTTCTACGATACTAATGACAAAAGAAAATTTTTAGAAAAAGAAAAATAATTTTAATACGAATTAATTAATTACTATTAATTAATTACTATTTAATAATTAATTAATAATATTTAAAATACAGTAATTATGAATTTAAGCTAGAAAAAATGAAAATTTAATTCTAAAAATTCTAAAATAATATAAAAGTAATTTTAAAACTAAAAATATATTTTTTCCTACTTCTTCTCTATTTATTATTAATTAATTAAGATTTAAATACTAATTCAATTATTTAAATTAAAGAAAAATAGCAAATGAATAGTAAAAATCCTAAAACTTTTTCTAAAAATGTTTTATGACAATTAAAACCTAGGAAAAATATAAAAACATAGGATTACTTAATAAAAACTATTTATACTATTTAATTATCTAATATTAATTAATTACTAATAAAACTTTACAAACCATACAACATTGGCCAAACATCCTCCTTCAAGCCAAACTACACCTCTCAACCTCCAACAACTTATAATGATCCATGCAAGTTTGATCAACCATCAAACTACAATTCCATCTACACAAACCCAACTCATCCATACCAAACCTATGATCCCCTCCACATTGCCACGGAAAAACAAAAGTTCCGTGATGAAATAAACCAAATCCATGATCTTAGTGATCTTCTTGCTATGCAAATTGCCTTCCCCACTCTCTTAACTTGGATCAAGTTACAAATCACACTCACTTTTGCCCTTGTCGCATATTCCTTCAAAAACAAATCCTCTACTTGAGTGAAGATATTTCTTGGATTGAATATCTTCTCACTCGCAATCATCCAATACCACCCTTAACATGATATAACATCGTGAGATCCACTTCTTCCGTTCCACACTCCACTCCATATCCCACTCCATCAAACATCTAAGCTTTATACTTATGTTTCTCTTCAAGCAAATAAAACAATCAACCATGGGTTGCAAGCAAGTCCAAGAGCTCTCTTAGGCAAAATAGGACTATGTCTTTTCTTTTGTGTTATTTTTTTTTTATCAATATGCTCCAAGCATATTGAATGTTGTAATGTTCACCATTCCTACAATGCTTGAATGAATCTATGTTTAGTTGCATAATTGTTGCTTTGCATATATGTGTATCTTGCTCTCTTCAAATATTTTTGTAGCAAAGATCTCCATTGCTCATTCCCTTGGTGCTCTCAAATGAGGGGGGGCATACATTAAGGGGGAGTTTTCTACCCGTTTAAACTTCCCTCGCGGAGCTTACTCGGCTTAACCTTTTTAATTAATACAAAAAGGGGGAGAAGAGAAATACAAACTATATAATACTTGTCTAAAAACAAGTTTTAGATATATTGAGTTTAAGGTTTTGTAATAATCAATAAGGGGGAGATTGTAAATAATGCCTAAAAACATTATTAGCATGTTATCAATATCTCTATGTTTTAATTATCACAAAATATAAACTCATAGAACTAAAACTTGTGACATAAACAAGTATTTAGTAATTAATATTTCTCTTTACATCCAAATCACTTAAGGTATGAATAAACAAAGTGTTTAGTGTGTTTTATGATCAAAGGAAAGTTTAATTAAGCATTACAAAGTTTATTTAATTATATAAACATATTATATATTTTTGAAAAACACTTTTGGTAATAAAGAAAAATGTTTTATTCATACTAAATATATGAATTCAAATTTTTAACCAAAATCAGTTAGTTTTTCACCAAATAAACTTTCCCCACTAAAAGACAAAGAATCTGGCCGTTTCAGCTGGGCGGCCCCCTTAATTATAAAGGGCGGTCCCCTTAATTTTAAGGGGGCCGGCCATGATTTAAGGGGACCGGCCACGCTCCTCTGTCAGATTCTTTTGCCTATAAATACCACCTTAAACCTGGATTTTTTCCTCACCTTTTGCACTACTAAACTTTCTGATCTAGATCCAAATCTCCATTCTTTTATCCTTTGATCATAAGTATATAAATTCTTTGTTTCAAAGTGATCTAACCTTCATCCTATCAAGTGCAAGAGAAGAATACTTCTATCCCTCAAGACAAGAAGTATTACAACTTGTTGTGATCTCCACATCCAAGTTGTTGGTGTATCATCAAAGATCATTTACATTATTCTTTGTGAAGTTTGTTGTGAATATTTGATTGTAGATAGTTGTGTTAGATATTGATTGTGTGATTAGTTAGTAGCTTGGTGTGAAGAAGATAAGCTAGGCATTAGATTGGTGTGAAGAAGATAGGTGTGGAGTAGTTAGTTGTGATGTAGATAGATTTGAAGAAGTTGTGTAGAAGGTGTGACTTAGGTGTGACGAAGTTGTGGTGTGAAAAGCGGTGTGTAGATCGGTGTGTAGATTGGTGTGTAGATTGGTGTGTACGGTTTTCTCCGCCATAAGGGAGCTTGTTGATATAGTGAAGAAAACTCTCGAGTTAGGTGCTCGGGGAGTGGAGTAGGGCAAGGAAGGTGTCCTTGTAGCCGAACCACTATAAATCTCTTGTCTCGCGGTTCGATCTTTCCATCTCTTACTTATTTCATTACTTATCATTATTATACTTTGTGTAGTATTAATTGTTTATATTGTACAAGACTTGAGATCACATATTTTCGAATCTAAGTTTTTAAAAGCTAAGCAAAACTCTAAAACTAATTTTTATAACTAAGTAAAAAGACGTAAAACTATTCAACCCCCCTTCTAGTTTTCCACAATTGGTATCAGAGCCACGTCTAGCAAGATTTTTAAAATATACTGTATTTTAAAACTTGTAACGATCTATGGAATCTGAAAAATATTTAGAAGGGCAATCTATGCAAAGACCACCACTATTTGAAAGTGATGGATTTCTATATTGGAAAAATAGATTCGAAACGTATGTGAAATCAAAAGATCTTGATCTTTGGCATATTATTACCTTTGGTGATTTTCCTCCTATTCAATATAATGTTGAAACTAAAATGAATGAAATTGTATCTTTTGAAAAACAAAATGATGATTTGAAAAAGAAATTAGCAAAAAATAATGAGGCTAAAATGGTAATTTATAATGCGTTACCACGCAAAGAATATGAAAGAATTTTTATGTGTAAAACCGCCAAAGAAATTTGGGATTCTTTACTAATTACTCACCAAGGTAATAGCCAAGTCAAAGATAATAAAATAGATCTTCTTGTACAATAATATGAACAATTTACGATTCCGGAAGAGGAATCAATTGATAATGCTTTTGCTAAGTTTAACACTATCATCACAAGTTTAAAAGTACTTGATGAGACATTCTCTAGTAAAAATTGTGTTAGGAAATTTCTTAGGGAATTGCATCCAAAATGGCGAGCTAAGGTCACGGCAATCGAAGAATCAAAGAACTTGATGACGTTATCACTGGATGAACTAATTGGCAACTTGAAGGTTCATGAAGAAATCATAAGAAGAGATTCGGAAACGGTCAAAATCAAGAAAGAACAAACCAAATCAATTGCTCTAAAAGCCAAAAAGGAACCTAGTGATGATGATGATTCAACTGACGAAAGTGAAGATGAAGAATATGCAATGCCCGTAAGAGAATTCAAGAAGTTCTTCAAGAGACGAGGAAGATTCACTAGATCATCACGAGACGAAAGAAAAGCATTCCAAAGGAATAGAAGTGACAACTACGGGAAGAGAAAATGCTTTAGATGTGGAAGTCCAAATCATTTCGTTGGCGAATGTCTAAAGCCACCGGGTTACGAAAGTCAAGGTGCTTTTGTTAGTGGAACATGGAGTGATAGTGACAAAGAAGAAGTTGAAAAGCCAAGAGACGAAAAGTGTTTTATGGCAAAAGAAATCGACGAAATATGTTTAGGAATTGACTTGGAACCTGACGAATGGATCAAAGATAGCGGATGTTCGAGGCACATGACGGGGAATCGCAATCTATTCTCTACATACAAGGCATACAATGGAGGTAACGTTATTTTCGGTAGTGACTTACGTGGAAAAATCATTGGCAAAGGTACGATCTCTCAAGACTCACTTACTATTGAAAATGTAGAGCATGTAGATAAGTTAACATATAACTTGCTTAGTGTAGGACAAATTTGTGATAATAAATGTAGAGTCACATTTACCGAAGATGATAGCGAAATAGTTAAGGATGGAAAAATTATAGGTAGAGGAATTAGAAAAGGTGGCATATATGTTATGAAACTAGGAAACAAACCTGAGGATAGGATATGCCTAACGACCCTAGATGAAAACTCTACACTATGGCATAGGAGATTAGGACATGCTAATATGCAACAAATACAATCGTTGGCCTCTAAGGAATTAGTTAGAAATTTGCCTAATCTAAAATATGACAAGCATTTTTGTGATGCATGTAAAATTGGAAAACAAGCTCATGCTAGTCACAAAGCCAAGAATATAGTATCCACTACTAGATGCTTAGAATTATTACATATGGATCTTTTTGGTCCATCCGCTGTGCGGAGCTATGGAGGAAACAAATATACCTTAGTGATAGTAGATGACTACTCACGATACACGTGGACTAGGTTTTTAAGTGACAAGACCCAAGCCTTTGAAAAATTCGAAATATTTAGTAGAATGATTCAAAATAAATTAGGATGCTCAATAGTTGCCATTAGGACGGACCATGGTAGGGAATTTGATAACGAAGTACAATTCGGAAAATATTGCGAGTTAAATGGAATATCTCACAATTTCTCCGCTCCTCGTACTCCTCAATCAAATGGCGTAGTAGAAAGAAACAATAGGTCACTACAAGAAATGAGTAGGACTATGTTAAATGAACAATCCATCCCACAAAAATTTTTGTGTCACGCCGTAGATACATCAACTTATATTTTAAATAGGGTATCAATTAGAAGAATTCTAGGAAAAACTCTTTATGAGTTATTAAGAGGTAGAAAACCAAACTTAAGCTACTTTAAGGTATTTGGAAGTAAATGCTATATATTAAACACTAAGGACTATCTCACTAAGTTTGATCCAAAATCATATGAAGGAATATTTTTAGGATACTCACAAAACAGCAAAGCATATATAATACTTAACAAACACTCCATGAAAGTAGAGGAATCACTAAATGTAACATTTGATGAAACACCACCACCTCCTAAAACATTACCTTTAGAAGATGGTGATTTAATCGAAGATGAAGCTATTGAGGTTAGTAAAACAAAACCCATAGGAAATGATAATGTAGACATTCACTTAGAAAATAACGAAACTAATAATAATAAAGAATCTAGATTTCATCCATTAGATAATATAATAGGACATCTTAACCAAAGAACCCTTAGGTCACAAGCCCAAGATAAAAATAATTTCTTTTGTTTCCTCTCAGCAATAGAACCTAAGAATATTAGCGAGGCTTTAAAGGATGAAAGTTGGGTTATAGCTATGCAAGAAGAATTACATCAATTTAAGGCAAATGACGTTTGGGAATTAGTCCCAAATCCAAAGGATATGACTATCATAGGAACCAAATGGGTATATAGGAATAAGTTAGACGAGAATGGAATAGTTACTAGGAATAAAGCTAGGTTAGTTGCCCAAGGTTATAATCAACAAGAAGGAATTGATTATGACGAAACTTATGCCCCTGTAGATAGACTAGAATCGATTAGGATATTACTTGCCTATGCTTGCGCCCTAGATTTTAAGTTATTCCAAATGGATGTGAAAAGTGCATTCCTTAACGGTTTTATCAATGAGGAGGTATATGTGACACAACCTCCAGGATTCATTGACTTCACAAAACCTGATTATGTTTATAAGTTAAAGAAAGCTTTGTATGAACTCAAACAAGCTCCCAAGGCTTGGTATGATCGATTAAAATCTTTTCTTATTAAACATGATTATTCCATGGGAATGGTAGATAACACTCTTTTCACTAAAAGGAAAGACCCAAATTTCATCATTGTCCAAATATATGTTGATGACATTATATTTGGATCGACTTGTCAAGATATGTGTGATGAATTTGCCAAAATCATGCATGATGAGTTTGAGATGAGTATGATGGGTGAACTTAACTTCTTCCTAGGATTACAAATAAAACAATTAGAAGATGGAATATTTTTTAACCAATCTAAGTACATTAAGGAAATGCTTAAGAAGTTTGGCCTAGAAGACTCAAAACCCATGAAAACTCCCATGTCTATGGAGGTAAAGCTCACAAAGGATGATGAAGGTGAGTCCGTAGATAACACCAAGTATAGAGGAATGATAGGTAGTTTACTATACTTGACGGCAAGTAGACCCGATATCATGTTTAGTGTCTGCCTATGTGCCCGTTTTCAAGAGGATCACAAAACCTCTCACCTAGAAGCGGTTAAGCGTATCTTCCGATACGTTAAAGGCACTATACACTTAGGATTATGGTATCCTAAGGAATCCGGCATAGAAACCATTGTCTATGCGGATTCGGATCATGCGGGAGACTACGTAGATAGAAAGAGCACTAGCGGCATTTGCACGTTTATGGGATGTTGTCTAACGTCTTGGTTTTTGAAGAAGCAAACCGCTCTTGCTATTTCTACCACCGAAGCCGAATATGTAAGCGCCGGAAAGGCATGTCAACAAGCACTATGGATGAAACAAGCTCTCGTAGACTATGGCATTAGGTTAGAAAATGTCCCCATTATGTGCGATAACAAAGGTGCGATAGATTTAAGTAAAAATCCGGTGCAACACTCTAGGACTAAACACATAGAAATACGTCACCATTTTCTTAGGGATAATGTACAAAAAGGAAATATATCTATAGAAAAGGTTGCATCGGAAGACAACATTGCGGATATATTCACAAAACCCCTTAAGCGTGAATTATTCAACCACTTGCGTTTAGGATTAGGAATGATGGAACAAGTTGACTAAATTATATTGAATTATTTCAAATTTATACTTGCATGAAATTCATCTTTCTTCCATTTCACCTATTCTGAGTCTAGGAATCTATTTCGCACAAAACTAAAGATTGAGAAAAGCTAATTTCTTTGCATAAACCGTTTTGTAAAACTTAATCACTTCTCTCTAAAAATTATTCTCACAATCTAGGAACCCCATGAAAATCATTTTCCTTGCATTGTTGACTAATCCTAAAAACATTCTATTTCAAAATCATGCATAAATTCTCACATAAATTGTCAAGATATATAATGTAATATATGTCTTTGACATTCATGAACGAGCAAAAATTGAATCAAGGAGATTATTTGGATTGTTTCTTAGGATCGTTATTTCTTTTTGCCTCTAGGAGTCGAAACAATCACAACTCCACATTTGTTGCATATAGACACTCACTAGGACAAATTCATTAATAATGGTGTCATCTTGATCCATCATTAGTTGTTCACTCACTAATTATCCTTGCCTTTAATCTAAGATAGATGCCTTAGGAAGCTTAATTATGCTTACCTTTATTTGCCTCCTCTTGATTATTATATGTTGATTATTTGCTTTTATGTTTATGTGTTTTTGCATGCATGCTATATCTTGACTAAATTAGACTCTATATTGCCTAAGACAATTGAACTTGCTTGAATTCTAATCCAAACACATAACCTTTCTGCAAATTTTCTGCCAAAAACCCAATTCTGGCAACCTGGAAATCACCAGATGGGCAGCCCCCTTAATTTTGTTAGGCGGCCCCCTTAATCATTAAGGGGACCGCCCCCTAATTAAGGGGACCGGCCATCTGCTGGTCGGGTTTACAGAAACTTTTCTGCTTTTTAGCCCATTTCAACCTACATTTCCCATTTTTCACCAACACATTTTGTCCTAATCCCCCAAACAAACCTTATCCATCCTTAAACACACAAATCTTACACTATAAATATCCTCAATCCTCAAAGCTCTCCATTCATCCCATCATGAACTCTCCAAACAAACCAAAATCAAAAGCCTCAAGGCTAGCAAGGATGACGGAAAAACCCGTTTGGCGAAGAAAAAGCCCTCGAAACAAATCCATCATCATAAATGAAGTTGGAAATCATTCCTCACCACAAACTTCTTATTTCCCAAACTTTGCATCAATCCAACAAAGTCATTCATTTGATCCACTTTACAAACCATACAACATTGGCCAAACATCCTCCTTCAAGCCAAACTACACCTCTCAACCTCCAACAACTTATAATGATCCATGCAAGTTTGATCAACCATCAAACTACAATTCCATCTACACAAACCCAACTCATCCATACCAAACCTATGATCCCCTCCACATTGCTATAGAAAAACAAAAGTTCCGTGATGAAATAAACCAAATCCATGATCTTAGTGATCTTCTTGCTATGCATCTTGCACAACGCAACAAAGGGCTACCTCCATCATCACCCTATGCAAATTGCCTTCCCCACTCTCTTAACTTGGATCAAGTTACAAATCACACTCACTTTTGCCCTTGTTGCATATTCCTTCAAAAACAAATCCTCTACTTGAGTGAAGATATTTCTTGGATTGAATATCTTCTCACTCGCAATCATCCAATACCACCCTTAACACGATATAACATCGTGAGATCCACTTCTTCCGTTCCACACTCCACTCCGTATCCCTCTCCATCAAACATCTAAGCTTTATGCTTATGTTTCTCTTCAAGCAAATAAAACAATCAACCATGGGTTGTAAGCAAGTCCAAGAGCTCTCTTAGGCAAAATAGGACTATGTCTTTTCTTTTGTGTTATTTTTTTTATCAATATGCTCCAAGCATATTGAATGTTGTAATGTTTACCATTCCTACAATGCTTGAATGAATCTATGTTTAGTTGCATAATTGTTGCTTTGCATATATGTGTATCTTGCTCTCTTCAAATATTTTTGTAGCAAAGATCTCCATTGCTCATTCCCTTGGTGCTCTCAAATGAGGGGGAGCATACATTAAGGGGGAGCTTTCTACCCGTTTAAACTTCCCTCGTGGAGCTTACTCGGCTTAACCTTTTTAATTAATACAAAAATGGGGAGAAGAGAAATACAAACTATATAATACTTGTCTAAAAACAAGTTTTAGATATATTGAGTTTAAGGTTTTGTAATAATCAAAAAGGGGGAGATTGTTGACATAAATAATGCCTAAAAACATTATTAGCATGTTATCAATATCTCTATGTTTTAATTATCACAAAATATAAACTCATAGAACTAAAACTAGTGACATAAACAAGTATTTAGTAATTAGTATTTCTCTTTACATCCAAATCACTTAAGGTATGAATAAACAAAGTGTTTAGTGTATTTTATGATCAAAGGAAAGTTTAATTAAGCATTACAAAGTTTATTTAATTATATAAACATATTATATATTTTTGAAAAATACTTTTGGTAATAAAGAAAAATGTTTTATTCATACTAAATATATGAATTCAAATTTTTAACCAAAATCAGTTAGTTTTTCACCAAATAAACTTTCCCCACTAAAAGACAAAGATCTGGCCGTTTCAGCTGGGCGGCCCTCTTAATTATAAAGGGCGGTCCCCTTAATTTTAAGGGGGCCGGCCATGATTTAAGGGGACCGGCCACGCTCCTCTGTCAGATTCTTTTGCCTATAAATACCACCTTAAACCTGGATTTTTTCCTCACCTTTTGCACTACTAAACTTTCTGATCTAGATCCAAATCTCCATTCTTTTATCCTTTGATCATAAGTATATAAATTCTTTGTTTCAAAGTGATCCAACCTTCATCCTCTCAAGTGCAAGAGAAGAATACTTCTATCCCTCAAGACAAGAAGTATTACAACTTGTTGTGATCTCCACATCCAAGTTGTTGGTGTATCATCAAAGATCATTTACATTATTCTTTGTGAAGTTTGTTGTGAATATTTGATTGTAGATAGTTGTGTTAGATATTGATTGTGTGATTAGTTAGTAGCTTGGTGTGAAGAAGATAAGCTAGGCATTAGATTGGTGTGAAGAAGATAGGTGTGGAGTAGTTAGTTGTGATGTAGATAGATTTGAAGAAGTTGTGTAGAAGGTGTGACTTAGGTGTGACGAAGTTGTGGTGTGAAAAGCGGTGTGTAGATCGGTGTGTAGATTGGTGTGTAGATTGGTGTGTATATTGGTGTGTACGGTTTTCTCCGCCATAAGGGAGCTTGTTGATATAGTGAAGAAAACTCTCGAGTTAGGTGCTCGGGGAGTGGAGTAGGGCAAGGAAGGTGTCCTTGTAGCCGAACCACTATAAATCTTTTGTCTCGCGGTTCGATCTTTCCATCTCTTACTTATTTCATTACTTATCATTATTATACTTTGTGTAGTATTAATTGTTTATATTGTACAAGACTTGAGATCACATATTTTCGAATCTAAGTTTTTAAAAGCTAAGCAAAACTCTAAAACTAATTTTTATAACTAAGTAAAAAGACGTAAAACTATTCAACCCCCCTTCTAGTTTTCCAAAAATCTAATATTAATTGCAATAAATACTAAATGAAAAGGGAAAAATCTGAAATTCTTCCTACAAATACTTTAATATACTTGGAATTTAAGAAAAATATAAAAACAGAAAAATACTTGACAAAAATTTAAAAAGAAAAATTAAAAAGCTAAATTATATTAAATAGAAGCTATCACTAGAAACTAAATTTGGTTTTTATGAGTTTTTATTTTACAAACCTACTAAAATACTGGAAATATTAAACTTTTGTGAAAACAACTCTTGTGAAAAGCTAAACTAAGCTCAGTGAGAGCTTATGTATCCAACAGTGGGCTTAAATGGGATTTTCAATGGACAATAAGCTTCCTAATAAGTTAAGGACTGACCAAATGATAGAATAAGCTGAAAGTTACTAAAACAAACTAGGAACAAGCGAAAACAAACAAGTATACTCACTGAAAGAAGCTAAAGATGACAGATAAGCTTATACTTAAGCTGTAAACCAAACAGGCCTTCAGGGGGGCATTTGCAGGCCAAAATGATACCTGCTCACAAGCTTCTAATACCAAATGGAGAGTAGATCCAACAATTTCACCTAGTGGGCTTTCCAAAAAGACAATAGGCCAAGGATGGGACTCACAGAATGGCTCACCATGAGCTTATGAATCCCACTGATCAGCCAGGTCAGGTATAAAGGTGAGATTTGGAATTAATGATCTTCACCACAAAAGCACAAAAGAAAAAGAAGCAAACTCAAACAAACACAATCTCAGTACAACACTATTAATCTAGTGATAACAAATTAGTAAGATAGAATCAAACAGATGCAACAATCAAATAAGCAAAATGCATACTGATCTCTCAGTATACACAAGCCAAATGGAGCAGCTAGGGGACCAGAAGGAAGGCACAAATAAGCTATCTAAATAAGCTCAACATGAGCAGTTAAGCATTTGAATAACAAGATTGTACAACTAGCTGTCCAAAACAACAAATACAATAAGCTATGGTGCAATGAGGAATCAAATGCAAGACTGAGAAAAGGTTGACATGGAACTGGAGCAGGGGAGTTTTGGTTCAACTGGGCATGTTTAAGCTCAAATTTCCATGGGCAAATGGATTCCAAATCCAAGTATTCTTTTTGATTTTGATAGACAAGCTGCCCAAGTTTTCAAAACAACAAATACTTTGGATTTTTATCCACTAATGAATCCTAGAGAGTGCTTTGAAATTTATTCAAAATCTGAGTATGCAAGCTTTTGACTTTTTGGTTAAACCTGAGATTTGACTAAAATAACTTTCTAAAGATCAATACTAATCCTAAATGCAATATTAAGCTGATATAACTATTGATTAACCTGTATGAACTCTAATACTAACAGATTGCATGATCTTATGTTCTAAAAATTACTTACTTTAACAGAAATGCAATTTAAAATGGTTGTTGACTTTCTTACTTTAGACCTACTCTTTTAAAGCTGAAACTAAGTTAACTCAACCTAAGGGAAACTACATATGCTGAGAAACCAACAATTAAATATCAAGTGCACTTAGATTAAACCTGATCCAAACACCCCTGAAGGGAGTATCTGTGCGGCATTTTCAATGGGAATCAAGGATTTTTGAGGCGCAATTGAGCAAATGAGTTTCAAACAAGTCTACAAACACATAATAAGTAAATTTCAAACAACAAATATCAATTTACAATAAGCAAACTAAAATAAGCTAAACTAAGTTACTCTCACAGTGAACTAATAATTTCAATGAAAACATGAACAAACTACAAGAGTTGAACTAGAATGTGACTAATAAGCAATCTGAAACTGAGATAAGCTAAGAAAGTCAATAAATAAGCACTAAATAAGCTATTATATTAAGCAAGAAATAGATGAGCAGTTACACATAAACAAAGTTTCAAGCTTTTATTGAATTTTAAAAAACTTACAAACTGAGATTAGAAACTAGAAATACTTAATAAAAAGTACACTAAAAACTAATTTTTATTCTAATTTCCTACTACTATCTAACTGCCAAAAATTGGCTTACAAGAACCCTATATATGCTAAAACTGAAAAACTAGGGTTTCTTCACATGTGCTTCCCTTCTCTTCCTACACCCATTTGGAGCCATTGGATGGGTCATTTCAATCTTGGCCGTTGGTGTTGTTTTGGCGGGCAAATGGATTTTATCCTTCTTGGCGCTTTACTAGTTGGCAGGGGGTGTGGGATTTGTAGTTTAGTGGTGGAAAGTTGTGATAGGGGGTAGGGTTGGAGTGTTGGCAGGGGAGTGTGATGATGAAGTGTTGGGATTTGCAGGCCATGGCAGGCACGGGGGAGGGAAAAAGGAGGGGTGAGGTGGATGTTGACCCAGGGTTTGACTGGGAGTAATATATTAACGGGGGGTTGGGTTGGATTTGTATGGGCTGGGGATTGGGCTAGGAATAAAAAGAAATGGGTGGGCTTGGTTGTGTTTATTATTGGATTGGATATTTGGGTATTTAAAGGTCCGTTTGGTATTATGGTTTAACAAGGACCAAAATTGTAATTTGTGCAAAGTATAGGGACTGATATTGTAATTCTCCCAAAGTAATCATGAGGACCTATGTTGCCATAAATGAACAGTACAAGGGGTATTTTTGATATTTTTCACTTTTTAAATACCCGGGGACTATTTTTGCCAAACTTTGAAACTTTAGGGACCTGCTATGTAATTTCACCAAACTTTGCAACCAAGGACCATTCCTGCCATATATGAGAAGTACAAGGACAAATTTTGTTTTTCTCAAAGTTTTAATATCCCAGGGACCATTTTTGTCAATTTTCAAAGTTCAGGGACTAAACTTCCAATTTTGTGAAACTTTGCACCAAAGGACTAATTATGTAACTTTTGTGATTTAAAAGGACCTTTGGTGACTTTTTCAAGTTTTTAGAATAACCAGGGACTAGATTTGACAACTTTTGAAAGTTGAGGGACTGAAACTGCCAATTTTACAAACTTTGTATGTTTTTCATCTATTTTTGATTATTTTGCATTTGAAACATATAAAACACATTCCTAGGATATTTTCACTATTTTTATACAATATTGAATGTTTTCAGATGTTTTGGCAGCTCAGAAAAGGTAAAAATGATGAGTATTTACACACTCATCAGTTTTCTACTATCTCTTCCATCACATCAATACCACCTATGTGTTCATCTTGTATTATGGTAGTGCCTAACCATGACATGCAACTAGGTGGCTCAACTCTAACCTCATGTGTGTCGTATGTGTTGGTGAAATCTATCCCGCTCATGCAACTAGGTAGTTCAACACTAACCATCTCATAATCTTGGTTTGATTCTAAGTTCATGTTCTTAGAAACTAGGTCATCTTGCTCATACGAATCCACCAATTTGTTGAACTTATGGGTAATGGTTAGGAAGCTTTTCTCAAAATTCATCCAACGGGTCTCACTGAAAGGAATTGATCCTGATAATGATCATCTAATAGAAATCACACATGCATAGAATTCATCAAACCCCTCTAACTTTACCCCCAACTCCTATTGGATGTCACTAAGATCACATAAAAAGTCATTGGAATGATAGGAAGCAAATCTATTAGTGAAATATAATTGTTCCTCTATTGTTAGTGATCTAAATGGAATTTCATCCGCCATAGTGACAAGTGAAAATGGTTTTACAAACAAAGGGCACAAAGAAAAAGATAGACTACTAGAAAGCTAATAACAACAAAATTAAAAAATCTCACTAAAAAGGAATCTAATGTGTAGACCTAATCAAAATAAATTTCAACCTAAACAATAACTATTCCCCGGGCTACGACGCCAAAAACTTGATACGTGGGAATTGCGCCCTCGCAACAGGTTTTACCTCTCAAGGGATCTTGAGAACCTTACAACCCCCACTAGGCAGTGTACCTGATCGTTGTAGTATAGTATAGTGACAAGTACCGGGGGATTGATCGGTCAACTCAGGAATAGTGTTGTTAGTATTGAAATTAATCTAACTAGGTCTAAAGGTGAAGGATGATTCTTTTTGTGTTTTTATATTTTATGAAAAGCAGGTAAAAATCTCGGGTATTGGAAGAGTGGGCGGAATTAGTTGCTAATCAACCAACCCAATAGCTTCTAATTAAACTAATTAACAAGAAAAGTAAACTAGGGTTCTACAAGGGAAGTGAAGCGTATCTACCTATGATATATTACTCCTTGCTAGCTATCCAATTCTACCTATTGAATTGTCACATCCTTATTTTAATTGATGAGTTGTATTCCTTAATACCAGTCGTAGGGCCGTGTACAATATTCCCTAACTTTATAAGATCCTACTTTACTTCTATGTCTAGCCGTTAAAAGCTCCTAACATGGGATCATTAGAATTTGCTTATGCATTAAATACAACCATTAAATCATAGTACACCTCCGATCATGTTTCTTAAGACTTTCAAGCAAGTTACCAATTGGAAGTCTGCTAGTTTTCTTAAGCCTAACATCGATATCAATCAACTAAACAAGAGACAATAGGAAACAAGAATTTTAAGCTAAATCAACTAGACCTATCGAAGTTGTCACACCCTAATTGATGAAGATAGACATAAACATCAACAAGGAATCAATAAGATCTAATTAATTATATACAAGTTTCACACAATCATAAGTAGACACAAGGTGAATTAGCCAACCATAATTAATGAAGAACAAGCAACAATAATGATAATTGAAGACATGAATTAAGATAGAATCATCAAACCATTACAAGATGTTTATGGAATGATTGAAACCCTCTAAGTTGCTAGAAAAACACCTACCTAAACCGAGGAATCGACCTTAGGGTTTAGGGCCTGAAAAAATGAAGTAATAAGGTTATATTTATAGGAAGATTTTCTATCGGCCCAATCTGACGGCTTCAGCCCTAAGGAATGACAATGTCATGACCATTTTTTCACCAAATCAAAGATTTTTTCGTCCCGATCGTTTCCTTTTTCGAATTGCTCAAATCCGAGTTCGTATGCAAAAGTTATGGCCAAAACAGTGTTAGCTACTCCACGTGCAAGTTGTGATTGTCTCGATCATCTTGTGACGGTTTCACTAAGATTTCTTCTTGTGTAAGCCTTCTTCCTGACGTCGTCACTCTAAATCATCTGACGTCGTCAGGTTAAATGCTGACGCCGTCATGTGTAAACTTACTCTGGGCCGTCACGTGTAATCTGACCCTAACGGCCTTGGTGACGCCGTCAGGCCAATTTGCCTTGAAATAGTTCTGGGCCGTCATGTGTATTTTCCATATCCACCTCTTTTGCCAAGATTGACGCCATCACTAGTAATCCCTTGACGCCGTCAGGTACTGTTCCCAGCAAGAATTTTGAGACTTTGTCGTTTTCTTCACTTTTATGCTCCAAAAATGTCCAAAATGCTTCCTTTTCCAGATTTCTCTCCAAAAGTACCTAAAATGACAAAAAGGAACGATTTAGGGCAATATTCGATCAAATAATCTCGAATTAGGGCTTAAATAACCCCCTAAAAGCGGTACACTTTTCGCTTCATCAACGAGCTACCATCAAATATGAAATTGGGACAATAGAGCTCAGGTCGGGGCGAAGAAGAGTTCACTTTCACATGACCCCGTGGAAGGTTTGGAAGTGCAAAATGTAGAAAAGGCTCTCAACCAACCCTAATGCACCTAATAATCACATCCGGAGTGTGATCCTTGCTTGGGAAGCGAGGATCAAGAATCCCCAAGGGCATGGAGGAAGGGAAGAGGAAAAGAGATATATGGTGTCTAAAGAAGTTGCAGCCGAATGTAATCAGCAGATTGGAGATACTGACATGTTTATGAAAGGAGAGTTTGTACTTTTAAGGCACTCAGGGATAAAACTACCTCCTGATAAACTAAAATCTTGGTGGTATGGATCATTCACAATCAAAAGCTTATGTCAAAATGGGGCAGTAATCCTGATTAATGAAAAAGGTGGAGAGATGACTGTGAATGTCGAACGATTGAAACATTACCACCATGATAGCAAGGATTCTATCAACAATGGATACATCATATTATGGGATGAGGTCACGTAATAAGGCGTGACTTTGAGTCTAGCTACAAGACTCGTTAATAAAGAAAAGCGCTTCTTGGGAGGCAACCCAAGCTTTATTTGTTTGTTTGTTTCTTTGTTTTTTTTATTTGCTTCCATATGTATGTTTTGTTTTTATTGTTTTTTGTTCATGTATCAAACATTTTGTGAAAATGCTTTATTTTGTTTTTAACCTCGTCTTAACTACATATAAAGGTATTTTGCAAAAGATAAGTGTAAGGAAAATCCAAATTTGTTTTTAACAACGGATTGAACATGAACGATAACAATAAACATGCATATTAGTATTTGTTTGAGTCAAATGCTTGTATCGAGTCCTAATGAGTGTTTTACAGGATTCCAGGAATTAGAACATAGGTTTTTCTAGAATTTTTCGGAAACAAAATATAAGAATTCTGTCAGATCAATTCTGACGGCGTCAGGCAACACCTGATGACGTCAGGTGTAGTTTTTTTAAAAATTTTGCAGGTTTTGTTTTCCTGCAGGAATTGTAAAGTTTTGTAAAATCTGTATTTTATAAACTCCAGGAATCTGTAACCATTCATTCCACAAGCATTATATCTTTACTTTCTTTCTAGGATTTAATTTTATATAGATTTACCACCGATTTTACGCTAGGTTTTCTTGTTTGTTTTCTCAGCTAATTAACAGGTTATATTGGACAAGAAGATGTACATGGATAATCAAGATTTTGGCGCTGCTTTAATCTTGGAGTTTTCACATTTTCTTGGAGGAGGATTTAACCATGTTACTACACATCTACACCGAACGAATCAGGGGAGTATTTGTTTTATTCTTTCATTTTCTTTACATTTACATCTTTTAATTGAATATTGGGGACAATGTTGGGTAAATGAAGATTCCTTAGAGATTACAATTGCACTTGATTTTTGTCTTGTTTAATAGTCAACGTGTAATAAAACTGAGATAAACACTTGTTAGGGTAATTTTAGCACCAAATTTAAATTTTTTTAAGACATATAGAAGTGAAACTTTAGTCTTAATAAGTGTCTCATGGATAGGAGTTATATGACTTGCACAGAAACCGTACCACTCAAAAAAAATTTCCACCCGAAATATGTGAGGTTCACCTCTAGATTTGTTAGGAAAAGCCTTAGTGCTTATGAGTGTACCGGTAGTATTTAGATTCTAGAACTTGCGTTAGTGAGTCATTCCGAGACCACAAGTGAGACTACATTCGTGTAGTTGGATTTACTACATGATAAGAGCATTAGGATAACCCATGTTTTTAAGCCTGTTTATATAATTACATTGACTTCATTGGTCAAGTAATTTTCCCACATCTTTGCGATGTACTCATTTTTAGTACACGATACCCCTAGTACATCCCTCCGAGCCTATCTTTTTCTTTTCTAACTTTAAGCATTTTACTTAAAGGAAGAATTTGTTTACAATCCATCCCCAAATGTACACCCAAATCGCCTTAGCCTTCCTTGTATGCACTCATCTTTAGTGCATTATCGTTACAACATTTGTTTAAACCTTTTGTTAATTGTCTAATTGATTACATGGGTCGAGTCATATCTTGTACATATTGTTTTGGGACGATTGGGACTCATAGGTAAAGTACTATTGTTATGGAGTAACGGGGAAGAACGTCAATTATTACCCCCATATGTGCACAAATAAGTACATTTTATAAGCATCATTTATCCTATTTAATTGATTTGTTTTATATTATTTTGTATGAGAATTGGTGCCTTAATTTTTACTTTAGTGATTCTCATGTAAAAACAGGCAATTAGGTGAAAGTTAATGATATTAGACGAATTATGGAGATAAATGATCAAGATTTGAAAAGTCTACTGAAATTCAAGAGATGCGCCGTATCACTCTCAACAGATACGCCGCAACATTATACTTAGATGAATTCAAAAACCATTACCTGACTTTGAAGAATGCGTCACATCCAATTACAACATGCGCCGCATATGAAACTTTGGTCAACGAAGGATAATCAACTTGTTCTACCCCAAAAAATGCCGCATCTCATTTAAAACATGCGGCGTATCAGCTAAAGACTTCACCAGATTCTATCCAAGATGTTAAAGAGCATGCGCCGCATAGAGAAACAAGTTACGCCGCATCTTAAGGCGGTGTACGAATATTCTAGAATATAATAATCTTGGACCCCATGCGAAGTTAAGTAGATGTGCCGCATCTGTCATCAACATGCGCCGCATCGATCCCTCTGACAGAAACTATATATAGCCCAAGACATATATGAGTTTTGTGTATAGAAAAACCCTAAGGAGACGAATTCAGTCGAAGATCTTAGAGCTGTAAGAAGGTCCTACATGTGTATAATTCATTAAGTAGTTTTGTTTATTGTATTAGTAAGCTTTAATCCATCAGGATTGATGGGCTTGTGGCCACCATACTGCTCCCCTTAAAATTGCTTTCCCATCGGTTAAAGTTTATATGATTGATGTTTTTGGTGACTTTATTTGTGCATTGATAAACTCTGTGTTTAGTTGAGTCTTCTGGGCTACCATACCTGTTCCTCGCCTGCTTATCTAATGTCTTGAAAGTAGGATAAACATAAGTAATCATATTGAGTTTACTCGTCGATATTAAAATCCAACGAGACATATTAGATTACGATACTCATCATATAAAACTAGCAATAAAACAAGTGACAAGCTACTTAACTATAAGGACAGGTCTTCTTATGTGTTTCTATTATCTATCTGTGTACGTGATTGCTATTCACTGATTCGTTCTCATTAGTTTTACTTTTATTGTTTATTAAATCCGTGTTAGTCTCTCAGGCTAAACCCCCGTTTTATTAGATTAGATTGTAAAACTAACTTAGATATTAAAAGACTGATTAAATCAACTAGATATTACGTTCCATTCTTAGTGTTCGATATTCTACTTACCACTATATACATATTGATAGGGTACACTGCTCGTTATATGTGTGTGTGTGTGTGTGTTAGTAATAAGTTCACTAAATATAAATGTAAAACCTGAAAAGGATTAAACACCCTATGCTACACTGACATATCGCACGCATCAAGTTTTTGGCACCGCTGCCGGAGAATGAATTGTTAGTATCTGTTTATTTGATTAGTAATTTAATTAGATTCTAACCACTAACTTTGTTATATATTAGTATAGATTGCATTCATTGCATACTTTGCATTTTTATTTTCTTGTTTGTTTGTTTGTTTGTTTTGTTTGTTTTATTTTCGGTTATTTATTTTTATTTTTATTTTCTTTTTATTTTTCTGTATTGTTGCTCTCTTCTGTATTTTGCTGATCTAAACGATGCGACGCATCTAATTTATCAGATACGGCGCATTGCGTTTTTTATTTTTCTATATAGCATAAACTTAAAATTCGAAGTACGGCGCATCTATCCCCTAGATACGACGTATTGTGTTTTTAATCAGAAAATTTTCAAAACCCTAACGCGATACGACGCATCTGTCTCGACAGTTGCGGCACATCTATTTATTTATTTAAAACAAATTTTTCGAATTTATTAAGCTGAGATACGACGCATCTGTTTTCACAGATACGACATATCATTTTTCTGAATAAAAGACTGATTTAATCTTTAACGTAATAAGATACGACGCATCCTAATTCTGGGATACGGCGCATCGATAGCAGATATCAGCTTCTTTTATTTTTCGTATTCCGTTTTTATTACTTGTTTTCTGATTTTATACTTCATAAAACCTATCCTACTGATGCTTTTATGCTGAATTTCAGGAAGTGCATGATCCGGAGCTCTGTTAAAGAACTCATCAAACCTTTCGACAATCCTGATTTAGAGGAGGCTAGTGAAGAAGAAGTAACTGAAACAATGACGGAAAACACTAGCATGGAGGAATACATGAACGAGGCCCGAGCGAAATACAGTCTGGAAATTGCGAGACCAATACCGAATAGGAACAAAGGATTTGTTGTTAGAGGACAATTGCTCAAATTCCTACAAGATAACACCTTTTGTGGATTAGAGAAGGAAGATGCAAATAAGCACATGGAAAGAACCCTTGAAATTGCTAACCACTATATAACAAAGAATATGACCTACAACCAATTTATGCTTCGAATATTTCCATCTACACTAGCAGGTGAGGCAAAGTGTTGGTTGAACAAAGAGCCCACAAAATCTATCACTAGTTGGGTTGAGCTTAAAATTAAGTTTTTGGAAGAATTTAGCCCCGAGTTCACCTGTTGGTTAAGATCTAAGTTTCGCTACCCCGATAAAATGAGTTCACTTTTAAAGAATGAACTCTGGACTTACTAGAGAGTGAAGAACGACGATGAAGAGATGGAAGATGATGAGGGTAAGCTATTTAGAATTGAGACGAATTTGTTTGATTATGAAACCCCTCTGTGCAAGGAATTTAACGAGTTTAACTACTTGTTGAAAATTGATGCTGATGTGTTAACCGGAGACTTGTCGTGGTTCAAAACTTATGAAACATTCAGGAACACTTGGTTGTATGAATGGAAGGATCAAGTTCCATGGGTCTATAATAAACCAATATTTTATAATGAATTGGTACATCGCTGTGATCCTATTCGTTTCAAGAATAAAACGTGTGAATGGCTAAGTTGTGACTAGAAGAACGAAGGAATCCTGTAATGGGGGAAGCATAATTGGGATGAGACGAGTTGGTAACGATGTTTACTTCAAAGACTACGATTGGTACAATCAAATTAAAAACTGCCCACGTAAGGCAGAAGCTTTACAAGAAAAAGGTAGAATCAAGTACTTAAAAGAAGTAAAGGGGGCATTGAATACTACTTTCTGGGAATGGGTGCATAGAGATTGTGATGATTATACAATGTTGGATCGACGATTACAATGGGAGTTGAAAAGAAAATGAGACGAGATCCAAGATTATCATCAATCTACCAAACATCATCCCAATGAGAAAGAATTCAATAAGAGAAAATGTTGATTAAGGTTGATTACTCTAATTTCATCAATGAAGGTGAAGAAGAATTCAATAAGAGAAAATGCAAACTTATTGCGATTACTTATCATAACCCGCCAATGATGATCTCTAAAAAATTTGTAGTCGTCAAATACTCTTTGGGGCCATGTGAAGAGTATGTTGCGATAAAGACCAAAGAATTTATTAGATTAATTGTTAGGAATATAAATATTCATATGAAATACTCGGTCACCCCGAGTATCTATTAGCATTTATTAGCTCGTAGACTTAATAGTTTTAGTTTAGGTATCGTATAGTATACATTTAGTTTTAGTCTCATCGTGGAGTTGGGTAGGCTCTTTAGCCACTGCCATGTTAGAGCTGTGTTTCTACTAATCTTTTTCGGATCTGAATATTTTTTTCTTCTAGTTTTTGGTAATATCAGTTTCTCATACTATTTTGTGTATCCATATGGTCACAATAGTCCTTTGTGGTTTATCAAATTTTCAAAAGCAGTTTTATGTCATCTTTATATCCAAACAGTTCTTTGTATTATCATCTTTGTATCTATTTTAGCACCAAATACCATGAATCAAGGGTCTCAAATATATGGTCAAAAGGGCTGTCGGATAACCTTGTCGGAATCTGGCTGGAATCTGGGTTTAAAAGGTGTTCTTGGTGGCGATTTGGCTATATTTTTGGTAGTGATTTGGTTTTTAACTGAAAAGGAGAAAATGACAAAACTTGTGAAAGTGACATTTTTGTCAGTTTGTGTGATTGCTGCAGCGGTTTGGTGCTGCATTTCGGGTGTAGCGAGTTGCCTTTGAGGATCATTTTTTTTAATTACAATATGAAAAGGATATGTTGCCAAAATGTCAAGAAACCTTGTATTTTGTTTCTTCAAGTTTACCATAACCGTTGACCACAATCTATAATACCAAAAACTCATTGAACCTCAGCTTTAATAACATCATCAGTCCAAAAGTATAACAGATATAAGAGTATGAAGATGAAGACAGATGGACCCGTTGACCAAAACTAAGTCGAAAATCCAACAACATCTATCCTATATCTTAACAACATCATTGATGCGTGGGAATCGCAACAGGCTTTACCTCTCGAGGGATCTCGAGAAGCTTACAACCCCCACCAGGTAGTGTACCTGATCGTTGTAGTATAGTATAGTGACAAGTACCGGGGGATTGATCGTTCAGCTTAGGAATAGTGTCGCTAGGATTAGAAAGCCTAAATTACTAGTTCTAAAGGTGAGGGATGATTATTTTTGTGTTTTTATATTTTTTAGAAAGCAATTAAAATATCGGTTTTTGGAAGAGTGGGCGGAATTAGTTGCTATTCAACTAACCCAAAACTAAGATGCAATCAAAATAAAATACAAAAAATGAAAATAAACTAATTTACACTAAGGTTGTGAGCAGTAATTGGAGAAAATGTGTTTACTTAAATTTCACTACTCCCTAGATATCTTTTACACGTTAATTACTTGTTATAATTGCATGGATGACGGATTGTATTCCTTAATACCATTCATGGGGTGGCATACATAACTCCCTAATTCTATGAGCTCTTATCTCCTCCTACACCATGCCCAACACAACTATAGGGATTGTAAACAGTGGCTCATGCATTAAATACAACCAATAAAGACCTAGTACGCCTCGGTTCATGTTTCTTAAGACGTTCAAGCATGTTACCATTTGGAGATCTGCCAGTTTTCTTAAGCCTAACATATAAAATCATTCATCAAAGACAAGAATAAACAAGTAATCAACACATAATCAATATCTAGGTTTCATTAGATCTAAGCAAACACAAAGGAGATCTAGCCTAGTATAATGGAATTAAGACAAGAACAAGATATAGACAACCAACACATAGACATATTGATTGAATTAGAAGAACACTTATCTCAATTACAATACAAGGTATCAAGGGTTTGGAACCCTTGAAAAACCTGTAAAAGTTGCACCAAAATCGTCTTTAGGGTTTCTCCAAAACTTCTCTCTTTTATGTGAAAAACTAGAAAACTATATATAGGAAAATAGGGGTGACGGCGTCAAGAACAAAGGGGTGACGCCGTCATCTCGCCGCCAAATACTTCCTCGGACGGCCTTGATCTACTTCTGACGCCCTGTGTGACGCCGTCATGAGCTACGGATTTTAATTCTTGGGGTTTGACGCCGTCATGGGTTAACTCTTGACGCCTTCATGTACTGTTCCAGCATGGAAAATTGAGACTTTGCCGTTTTCTTCACTTTTATGCTCTAAAAACATCCAAAATGGCTTCTTTTCCAGAATTCACTCTCCAAGTACCTAAAATCACAAAAGGAACGATTTAGGGCAATATTTGATCAAATAAAGTCGGATTCGGGCTTAAATGACCCCCTAAAAACGGATCATTTTTCGCCTCATCAATCATCAATCACAATCATATAATAACATATCATATCCTAATCCTATCAACAGAACTTCATCTACTAACATATATCATGACTCAATCTGAAACAATAAAAACATTTAGAAAATCTCGATTTGTTTCGTGTTTCTTAAGATTATTTAAAGCCTTCAACTGATTCAATCACACGAAACAATTATCTTAACAGATCTTAGTACCAAACAAACACAACCAGTATCCTAACACGATCTTAGAATCGTTCCACTTGTAATCTTTCAAAGATTGTTTGTGTGGAACGTATATCATCATAGATCATGGTTAAAGCGAAGCTTCATTTTCATACCCGAAACAAAAGAAGAAAGAGGTATAATAATAGTGTTAACCTCTTTCTTTGATTCGTTACAGATCAAACTTAACACGGAAATTAAATCAAGATCTCAGAACAGTTCACTTACTTTTCAATCTTTCATAAGATTGTTCTGTTGGAACCAACCTCATCATCGACCCATGTGAAGTTACACTTCCTAATTGATGATATACCCTCCGATTAGGTCAAAGGAATCCCCTTCGATTCTGATCGCAACCTACATAATCGAAGGCTCTGGCTAGCCTCCTAAAACTTTCTTTGGCGTAAAACTAATCATCAGTGATTTAGTTACCAAGTGGGAATTCGCCAATCGAAGGATTAAGCCCTTCGGGGTATCTCTCGATAAGTTGTAAGGACGGAACGATGCCAAGTCCAAACATTGATAGGACCAAGTCTTACCCACGTCTCCTCTTCCTCCTTAGCTCCCCCGATAAGCCAGGAGGAGTGGAACACTAAACCCTAGTGATGAGTGCGCAAACACTCATCATTTTTATCGTATTTAAACTGTCAAAACATACAAAAACAATCGAAAAGTAATCAAAATACTTAAATTATCCCAGGGATTGTGTTTTATATGTTTTAAATGCAAAACGAGCAAAAACAAACGAAAAACGATCAAAGTTTGTAATATTGGCAGTTTCAGTCCCCAAGTTTCAAAATTTGTCAAAAATAGTCCCTATGCATTTATTTTGAAATAAAAGTCAACCTAAGTCCCTAAAAAATCAAAAGTTATCAAAAACGGACTTTGGGTGATAAATTTGGAAAAGTTACATGTTTGGTCCCTGGAGTTTGGAAATTTGCAAGTTTAGTCCCTGGGAATTTTGAAAATTAAAAAAATTGCAAAAATTGATTTTGGAATATCAAACTTGGCAATATTGATCCCTTGTGATATTTTTGGCAGAAGTACAATTTTAGTCCCTAACTTTGGTGGAAATTTCACTTTTGGTCCCTTTGTTTACAATAATACAAACCGGACCCCTTTTGTTATTATAACCCAACACCAAACCAAGCCCCTTCACTCCCTATCCAGCCCACTCCACCAATCCAGTCCAATCCAAAACCCCCCAAGCCCAAAAATCTAAACCGGCCCACCTCCCACTTTTAATAATATACCCGGTCAAACCATAGTCAACACCCACACCCCGTACTACTGTTCATCACCCTCCACTCTCCCACGTTTTCTGCAATTGTGTTCCCCCCTCCTCTCAAAATTCCACCAACCTCACCAAACCCAATCAATACCTTCACCAAAACCCTCCCCTTCATTAAATGCTTCCCCTGTTTCAGCAAACCCACCCAATTGGGTCAAAAATACTTTTCCCGCCAAATCCATTTTGAACGATTGAGATCAAAAGAAGCTAATCCAAGGGTACAGCAGATGTGGGAAAGTCAAGAGAGACTCCAGGGCTTATAAAAAGAAAAGAAAAAGAAGAGAAAGAGTAGTAGTTAGTGTAGAGTAGTTTAGTTTTAATTTAGTCATGTCGTTTTTATGAATTGTCCAATTTCAAGTGTAATTTCTGGTTTCAGTTATTGTATTAAGTTTCATTAGTGTAATTTGAATCTATTTAAAGTATTAATTCCAAGTTTTCATTATTAATTCAGTTTTTAAAATCTTAAGTGAAAATTTCATTTTGACTTTTATGTTGTTAAAAGTTGTCAATTCTGGTTTCTTAGCACTCATTCAAGCTTATTATTAAGTTTTTTAAAGCTTAGATAGCATGTAGGACAGTGTAGGTAAGTAACTAAAAAATATTCAAAAAAATCAAGAAAATAAGTGGAAAATAAAAATTCAGTTCCCAAGAAAGAAGAAGGCAAGAAGCTAGGTTGTTTTTGGATTGCAGGGGTATTAGAACCCCAAGGGGGGTGTAGGTTGTGGTTTTGTTACCTTGGTATCTCTGTCTCAGTTTAATCCCCACTGTAAGCCTTTTTATAATTTTTTTGTAATCCACTGTAGCATAGGTTATTTAGTGTTTAATTCAGTACAAATATGTTTATTTAATGCTAAGGCATGTTTAGAAATCATGTTGATGGTTTAGTTTGTGAGTTTTCTTTACAAAAATCCCATAATCAGGTTTTATTTGGGTGTTTGGATTAAGCTTTAAACCCATGTAGGTGTTGTTATTTTGAGTCTAAAATACATGGTACATTGTTCTTGGGTGTATATCAGTCCATTTTAATCAACTACTTGGTCATTTGTGTTCATATAGTCAAAAATCACTTCCAAACTCCTTGACAGTTAACTGTCAAGGACAGTTGGTCCCAATCCTACCCATTTTGACAAGGAAGTTGTTTTTCAAGCTTAGTTAACTCTCAATATAACTTAATACATCATATTCAGTCAGTGGATTGAGATCAAATTTCAAAAAAGTCAACATAAGGTCATTTTCTTAAAAGTCAAAATGTGCATGTCTCAGTTTTTTTCATTTCTAGCAAGAATTAATTAGATTTTTGTGTTTAGATTTATGGCTTGAAATTGCTAGGTTTTGTAGTCCAATACCTCAGCTTCAAGGTTACATTGTCCTCTTAATTTTGCTAATTTTCTTGTGGGGTCCACTAAGCCCCAAAGTAGGCTGCAGGGGTGTTTGCTTGTTCTGCTGCAGCAGACCATCAGCCACCACCACCACTTGGTGGTGGTTTTCTGGCCTCTACAGTGGTCCCCAAGCCACAAGCTTTGTTCCATTGAACCCCCCTCCTACCAGGGTTGAGATATTGACCCTTGGTTTGACCTGAGACCCCCTGGGTCCCACCTAATTTAGCCCTCCTTATCTGTCCCCATTTTCAGTCCTAAAGTAAGTTTCAAAGTGCTTATTTGTTGGCTTATAGCTTAATCTGTGGGTCTCAATTGCTTTTTCTGGTTCATATATGTTCCCTTAACTATTTTAAACCAAAATCATCCATTGTGGGTCCCACTTAATGCCATTTTAGCCTATTTCTCTTCTTGGTCAACAAAAGTCAACTATTGGCTTTTTGCTTTCATTTGTGCTTATTTTTAAGTTACAAAAAATTTGTTTTCACAAAAGTATTTCATTTTTAGTTATAAAATAGGTTGGTAAAAGAAAATTTCCAAAAAGTTAATTTAATTTTTAAGTGATAGTTTCTATTTAATGTAAATTAAATTTTCATTTTTAAATTTTTAAATTTTTATTTAGTACTTGTCATTTTTATATTTTTATTAATTACCTCTTATATTAAAGTATTTATAGTAATTTTCTCAGATTTTTATTTTATCATTTAGTAATTATTAGAATTAATCTTAGTTTTATTAATTATTAATTAATAATTAGTTTAAAATAGCATAATTAGTTTTTATTAAGTAAAACCTAGTTTTTATATTTTTTATAGCTTTTATATATTGTAAAATAATTTTAGAAATTTTCTTGTGATTTTTACTATTCATTTAGTATTTTTCTTAATTTAAAATAGTTTAATTAGATAATTAATGTTTAATTAGTAATTAATTAATAGAAAATTCACAAAAAGGCAAAAATACATATTTTTATTTTTAAAACTTATTTTTAGTTATTTTATAATTTTAGAAATTTTATTTTCATTTTTCTAGTATTTAATTAATATAATATTGTATTTAAGTTATTTAAGAATTAATAATTAGTTTTAATTAGTATTCAATTAATAATTAATAATTAATTAGTGTAAAAATTAATTTTAATTTTCTAAAAATTTTCTTTTACCTTTAAGTTTGTAAAAAAGTCATTTTCACCTCCTGGGGGTTTTCAGATTTCCGTTTTTACTTTTTATTTTGTACGTTTACGTTTTATTTAAACGTAACGTACGCGTTTTTAGGTTTAAATCGTTTCTGGTTTTTCTAACTTTCCCATCTTATTCATATAGCTTGTTTAAGCTATTTCATTTTAGATTCCTTAGTTCAGATCACACACAAACCCCTTTCTCATCCAAATTCACCCGATCACGAAACCGTTTGATAACCATCCACACCTCGTCGGGACATAACGACCCGGGGAAACACTATACTTCCGCGGAGCATTGAGCCTAAGGAGTTTGACTGTGTTGACCACATCCGTGGTCAATATTAGTTGACTGCTTTAGCTTCAATCAATTTTTGGCGCCGCTGCCGGGGAGGTGTGCGCGCTATTCTAAACGGTTTTCTGATTAGTGATTTTGGAATTCATTCCATTGTACATTTATCCATCTTTGTTCATATCTTTTCATAAAAACCCAAAAATATTTTTCCTTACCCTCTATCAGTTTGATTCTACCTTCTTATACCCCTCTCATGTATAATTCTAAATGACATCTCTCGATGACGATTTCTTTGAACAATGGGCCTTTGAGAGCAAAATTGAAAAACTTATGGCCTTGTCAAAAATATCGAGATGTCGTAGTGATTATGATGGACCTTCGATTCCTATTCACTCTCCGGTGAGGGAAATGAATCAAGAAACCGAGGTGACAAAGGACCCTGTACTTCCCTCTGACGATGGAAGTGCTAAGTACGTCCAACCTACGGTTTTCCAAGAATCTAAGCTCACAATTGCTCCTAAACCGTCAAGAATTGATCCTTACCTTTCACGATTTACGGTTAAAAGTTTGTCAAGCAAACGTGCTGAGCTTAGGGCAGTGACTGAAAAGAAAGACTTACCCAATCTTCACGTTTATCAAAAACTAAAACCCGAGACCATAACGGAAGTGGTGGAAATTCCTAGCTCTCAGAGCACACCATTTGTCCCACCTCCAGATTTTGTTCCTTGTGTCGGTTGTGGTGAGCCGCTTTTCGGTTTTCCATGTCGTTGGTGTACATGTGTGCAATGTGGTAATGATATTCAAAACGGGGGTTGTTTGTTTTGTGGGTCGAGTAATTTATTTTCTTATGATCCTAATCAAAACTCATTCAATGACTCTTCAAATTTTTTCGATTACCCATCACATTCATACGAGCAAGAATCATATTACCCAAATTTCAATGATGCTTCGTATCAAAATACACCAAGCCAAACTCAACAGTTTTACTGTTGTGAGTACTGTGGAGGTCCTCACTTTAGCTCAGATTGTCAAACAGGGAATCCCTTTCCTTGTAACAATTACGACTATTCGTTTCAAGAACCACATCCACAATACCAAATGATTCAACCAACTCCTCAGCAAACCCAACAAGACAATTATCTAAAGATCCTAGATTTATTAAAAGAAGTTAAGGAGTTGGGTACCACAACACTTCATAATGCACCTAGTGTTTTTTGTGTAAATTGTGGGGGTCCTCATAATAATTATCAATGTCAACCTTCTGGTTTTGACAAATCCCCACCCCCGCAATTTTCATTTACTCTAAATTCACATGAGAAATACATGGCTGAATTTTTTACTGAAGAGCAGGTTGCTAAAATTGATTCCAAAGATGCTTTTGAAAAAGCTGTTAGGGAATCATTTGCAAAAGAAAAAGCAGCCAGATCCAGCTCTCAGTTTCGTTTCATTCCTGATGACAGTGATGATGAAGATATCCTTGATGATGATTCATCCAGTTCATCAGATGAAATCCCGTCAGTTGAGATTCCATCTCAACCTGCTGTTATCACACCCGAAGTTCACACTCACTCTCTGATCATGGGGGATGAGCATCTTAGCACTGTTCCTAATAAGGAATCGGACGAATTAATAAAGTCTAGTGTTGAGATCCTTGTCCCAATCTCGAGAGAGTCACAGGGAACTTTTGATCATATGTGTGATATTCCTCCTCCTCTATTCTTCCCATCTAATCATGATGAGATGCTCTCTGATTCTACTGATGACAATTCGTTATCTTGTGGAGACATCATTTATATGGAAGAATTACCTTCTGAGCTAGTCAGCTTAGAAGAAGAGAATGACGAGATTGACACTGAAATCAAGGATGAAGCACTTCGTGCAATATTATTGAATGTCGATCTACTCATTTCTAAAATCGAGGCTTTCAAAATGAAACCTATTTCATCTCCTATCCCCATAAAGGATAGTGACATTGTCTCCGATGATCCTATTCCGGAGTTTGAAGCCTTTACCTTTGATCATATGGGAGAGAAGATTAGTGGCAGTACCACTTCTCATTATCAAATTTCTCTCCCCGAATATGATTCATTCACCTTTGAGGAGTTCCCCTGTGAACTTACTCATATCATATCTCCACCGGAGTATGATAACTTCCACTTTGATCTAGACAAAGATGATCTTTGTGTTCCGGAGGGAAATATTCTCAACCTTGAGAATTTGATTGATATCAAAATCCCAACCCTCCCACCCATAATATGTCTAGATCACACGAGCCTAAATGATGAGATTCATGATACACCAATCATGAATTCTCTTTCTGATGATGATGAATCAATCTTGATTGTCATCAAGATCTTTCTTCCATTCTTCACCTACAGGGTGACTTCCTCTCTTCTTCACTCCTTCGGGAATGAAGACACTATATTTGATCCCAGCATTTTCATGTATCATTATCTTGAGCCGGATACTTATCTCATCGGAGTGGAACTTTCACGTGCTTCATATGTTTGTCCAAATATTTTGAATGAAAGTCCGATTGAGATTGTTTCTTCCACATCATGCTTCCCCAAGGACAAATGAATTCGGGGTCGAGTCAAGCTAGCGACTCGGTAAACAAAAACAGTAGCATGCTTATAGGGTTTTCACCCTAAGTGTGGGGGAGTTCCCCCATGCTATGGTTACAAATGAAGTGAAAATACAAAATGGTGTTTTCCACGCTTTGCTTGTAATGTTGCCCTTTTACGTTTCAAATGTTGGCATAATAGCCGGGACTTTGAATATTGAGGACAATATTCATGCTAAGTGTGGGGGGGTATTCGCTATTCTAGCGAATTTTATCACATTTTACTATATAATACCCCCGTTTTTAGCCAAAATTTCAAAAACTTTTAAAAATTTTTCACTGGTGCTTCAAAATTTTTGTGGTAATCAGTCCGCCTTGTCTAACCGACAAAAGGGATTGGCTAGTCCAGGAGCAAACGGCTCTTGGTAAAGACATCTCAAATCCGTTTACGGCTTGCAATTTGCCCAAAATTGTATGGTTCATCAACTCCCCATATCCCATAAAGCGAATGAGTTGGCTAGCCCGCAAGATTATGGCTTGTGGTAAAGGCAGTGGAAAATCCATAATTGGTAATCAGCTCACCAAGATGTTGACTATTCCATCCAGAGCTGGCTAGTCCAGAAGCAAACGGCTTTTGGTAAAGACTAATCAAATCCGTTGACAGGTGGTGGTTTGCTCAAAATTACACGGTTATCAGGTGTGCCACAGTTCTTACACCTGGCTACTCCAGAAGTGATGGCTTTTGGTAAAGAGTTTAAAATCCATCAAGTTTTCCAAAAATATTGCTAGGGACTAGCAATAGTTTAGTGTAGGGGATTGATGAGTGCGCAAACACTCATCATTTTTATCGTATTTAAACTGTCAAAACATACAAAAGCAATCGAAAAGTAATCAAAATACTTAAATTATCCCAGGGATTGTGTTTTATATGTTTTAAATGGAAAACGAGCAAAAAAAAAAATGAAAAACGATCAAAGTTTGCAATATTGGCAGTTTTAGTCCCCAAGTTTCAAAATTTGTCAAAAATAGTCCCTATGCATTTGTTTTGAAATAAAAGTCAACCCAAGTCCCTAAAAAATCAAAAGTTATCAAAAACGGACTTTGGGTGATAAATTTGGAAAAGTTACATGTTTGGTCCCTGGAGTTTGGAAATTTGCAAGTTTAGTCCCTGGGAATTTTGAAAATTAAGCAAATTGCAAAAATTGATTTTGGAATATCAAACTTGGCAATATTGATCCCTTGTGATATTTTTGGCAGAAGTACAATTTCAGTCCCTAACTTTGGTGGAAATTTCACTTTTGGTCCCTTTGTTTACAATAATACAAACCGGACCCCTTTTGTTATTATAACCCAACACCAAACCAAGCCCCTTCACTCCCTATCCAGCCCACTCCACCAATCCAGTCCAATCCAAAACCCCCCAAGCCCAAAAATCTAAACCGGCCCACCTCCCACTATTAATAATATACCCGGTCAAACCATAGTCAACACCCACACCCCGTACTACTGTTCATCACCCTCCACTCTCCCACGTTTTCTGCAATTGTGTTCCCCCCCTCCTCTCCAAATTCCACCAACCTCACCAAACCCAATCAATACCTTCACCAAAACCCTCCCTTCATTAAATGCTTCCCCTGTTTCACCAAACCCACCCAATTGGGTCAAAAATACTTTTCCCGCCAAATCCATTTTGAATGATTGAGATCAAAAGAAGCTAATCCAAGGGTCCAGCAGATGTGGAAAAGTCAAGAGAGACTCCAGGGCTTATAAAAAGAAAAGAAAAAGAAGAGAAAGAGTAGTAGTTGGTGTAGAGTAGTTTAGTTTTAATTTAGTCACGTCGTTTTTATGAATTGTCCAATTTCAAGTGTAATTTCTGGTTTCAGTTATTGTATTAAGTTTCATTAGTGTAATTTGAATCTATTTAAAGTATTAATTCCAAGTTTTCATTATTAATTCAGTTTTTAAAATCTTAAGTGAAAATTTCATTTTGACTTTTATGTTGTTAAAAGTTGTCAATTCTGGTTTCTTAGCACTCATTCAAGCTTATTATTAAGTTTTTTAAAGCTTAGATAGCATGTAGGACAGTGTAGGTAAGTAACTAAAAAATATTCAAAAAAATCAAGAAAATAAGTGGAAAATAAAAATTCAGTTCCCAAAAAAGAAGAAGGCCAGAAGCTTGGTTGTTTTTGGATGGCAGGGGTATTAGAACCCCAAGGGGGGTGTAGGTTGTGGTTTTGTTACCTTGGTATCTCTGTCTCAGTTTGATCCCCACTGTAAGCCTTTTTATAATTTTTTTGTAATCCACTGTAGCATAGGTTATTTAGTGTTTAATTCAGTACAAATATGTTTATTTAATGATAAGGTAAGTTTAGAAATCATGTTTATGGTTTAGTTTGTGAGTTTTCTTTACAAAAATCCCATAATCAGGTTTTATTAGGGTGTTTGGATTAAGCTTTAAACCCATGTAGGTGTTGTTATTTTGAGTCTAAAATACATGGTACATTGTTCTTGGGTGTATATCAGTCCATTTTAATCAACTACTTGGTCATTTGTGTTCATATAGTCAAAAATCACTTCCAAACTCCTTGACAGTTAACTGTCAAGGACAGTTGGTCCTAATCCTACCCATTTTGACAAGGAAGTTGTTTTTCAAGCTTAGTTAACTCTCAATATAACTTAATACATCATATTCAGTCAGTGGATTGAGATCAAATTTCAAAAAAGTCAACATAAGGTCATTTTCTTAAAAGTCAAAATGTGCATGTCTCAGTTTTTTTCATTTCTAGCAAGAATTAATTAGATTTTTGTGTTTAGATTTATGGCTTGAAATTGCTAGGTTTTGTAGTCCAACACCTCAGCTTCAAGGTTACATTGTCCTCTTAATTTTGCTAATTTTCTTGTGGGGTCCACTAAGCCCCAAAGTAGGCTGCAGGGGTGTTTACTTGTTCTGCTGCAGCAGACCATCAGCCACCACCACCACTTAGTGGTGGTTTTCTGGCCTCTACAGTGGTCCCCAAGCCACAAGCTTTGTTCCATTGAACCCCCCTCCTACCAGGGTTGAGATATTGACCCTTGGTTTGACCTGAGACCCCCTGGGTCCCACCTAATTTAGCCCTCCTTATCTGTCCCCATTTTCAGTCCTAAAGTAAGTTTCAAAGTGCTTATTTGTTGGCTTATAGCTTAATCTGTGGGTCTCAATTGCTTTTTTTGGTTCATACATGTTCCCTTAACTAGTTTAAACCAAAATCATCCATTGTGGGTCCCACTTAATGCCATTTTAGCCTATTTCTCTTCTTGGTCAACAAAAGTCAACTGTTGGCTTTTTGCTTTCATTTGTGCTTATTTTTAAGTTACAAAAAGTTTTTTTCACAAAAGTATTTCATTTTTAGTTATAAAATAGGTTGGTAAAAGAAAAATTCCAAAAAGTTAATTTAATTTTTAAGTGATAGTTTCTATTTAATGTAAATTAAATTTTAATTTTCATTTTTAAATTTTTATTAAGTACTTGTCATTTTTATATTTCTATTAATTGCCTCTTATATTAAAGTATTTATAGTAATTTTCTCAGATTTTTATTTTATCATTTAGTAATTATTAGAATTAATCTTAGTTTTATTAATTATTAATTAATAATTAGTTTAATATAGCATAATTAGTTTTTATTAAGTAAAACCTAGTTTTTATATTTTTTTATAGCTTTTATATGTTGTAAAATAATTTTAGAAATTTTCTTGTGATTTTTACTGTTCATTTAGTATTTTTCTTAATTTAAAATAGTTTAATTAGATAATTAATGTTTAATTAGTAATTAATTAATAGAAAATTCACAAAAAGGCAAAAATACATATTTTTATTTTTAAAACTTATTTTTAGTTATTTTATAATTTTAGAAATTTTATTTTCATTTTTCTAGTATTTAATTAATATAATATTGTATTTAAGTTATTTAAGAATTAATAATTAGTTTTAATTAGTATTTAATTAATAATTAATAATTAATTAGTGTAAAAATTAATTTTAATTTTCTAAAAATTTTCTTTTACCTTTAAGTTTGTAAAAAAGTCATTTTCACCCCCTGGGGGTTTTCAGATTTCCGTTTTCACTTTTTATTTTGTACGTTTACGTTTTATTTAAACGTAACGTACGCGTTTTTAGGTTTAAATCGTTTCTGGTTTTTCTAACTTTCCCATCTTATTCATATCGCTTGTTTAAGCTATTTCATTGTAGATTCCTTAGTTCAGATCACACACAAACCCCTTTCTCATCCAAATTCACCGGATCACGAAACCGTTTGATAACCATCCACACCTCGTCGGGACATAACGACCCGGGGAAACACTATACGTCCGCGGAGCATTGAGCCTAAGGAGTTTGACTGTATTGACCACATCCGTGGTCAATATTAGTTGACTGCTTTTCCCTCAATCGGTTACCACAAGTCATGGGACGCCCCCATGATCTCCTTCAAACGTGTGACCACTCTCCAAACTATTTTCTTCCCCTATAAATAGTCTTGGATGATGACACATCTGGTATGCAATCCATCTCACCTTACTTTACTATACTTTACACTTAAACTCTCATACCAATTACTTATTCACACGCCGAAGGTGGTTCGCAGGGTCCAGCCCCTGCGCAATCACTTAACGTAGTGTTTTAGTATTTCTTATTTCTGGTTATATCCGTGCTTGGTGTAATCACAACACCCCTTATTTCCTTTGATCACCATCGAAGGCCTGGTAGTGCGATTTATTGTATAATTAGTGGCGCCATCCGTGGGACCCGCTGCAATTAGTCCTGTTATTTACTAGTAAAATAACCAGTCAAATACACTCGCTATTATTCCGGCATGAATCCGGAAAAAGAAGTTACACCCCCACCAAGTTTCTCGACTTTAACCCCTATACCCGTAACTGACACCAACAGCCTTCTGCCTATCACGGCCTCCACTTTTACCACACGATCTCACCCTGAAATAACGCCTAATCACCGTGCATCCTCATCAGCTAATCCAGAACCTATCATTAGCCCAGCCTTCATTGACGCTAATTACGAAGAGCTAGAGTCCTTGCTAAGGGCTCGAAGGAGGCAAGTAAGGAACACGGAGATGCAAAGGGAGTGAGAATATTCCAGCGATGAATATGATGAGGAGATCGAGATGGAGTCGAGGCCTTCGGCTCCTAGAGCTAATCACCCAGTCCTGCGTATTGGGTCTCCTGTGAGTAGAAGGACCAATGGAAGGAATGTAGGCTTTGAGGGAGTCCCCGAGAGGACCCCCACAAGGAGAGAGGGAACGATTGTTGAAGGCTCTAATGGGAGGAGCCAACAGAGGGGAAACATGGAGGCAAACTTACCTCCACTGCTAGCTGCGCATTTGGGAAGAACCGAAGCAGGGATTCCACTACAGCCCTCCCATGCATCCGGTGTGGGAGGTAACCCATGTTCATTCAACACAGGAGGAAGTCTTCCTCCCGTCGGTATGTACCCCAGTTTTCAGCTCAAAGTTATCCTTTAAACCTTTATCTCCCCGTGAATGGGCAACCTAGCAATCAATATCCCTCACAAACTACCGTACCCTATAACCATCACATGATATACCCTCTGTATACCATGTATAATAGTTACCCTCCAAACACGAGTACGCCTCATCCTTTTTATCCTAATCAACCCTCTTCGGGGATACCCCCTCATATAACAATGTCCCCATGAACATGCTGCCTTATACCTACTCGTACCCTAAATTTGCGGGCCCTACAACACCTTTTGTAAGATGGATTGAGGATTATCCTCTACCAGACTGTTTAAAGATGCCTTCACACATAGGCACCTATGATGGGAAAGGGGATCCTGATAATTTCCTGCACTTGTTCGAGGGAGCTATAAAGATGCAAAAGTGGGTCATGCCCGTAGCCTGTTACATGTTTACCTACACCCTCCGAGATTCCGCACGTATCTGGTGGAATGGGCAGAAACCAGGAAGTATCGTTAACCTTGATGATCTGAAGGCTAAGTTTCGATCTCACTTCAGCCAACAAAATAAGTTCACAAGAACATACCTCACGGTGCACAACATTAAGCAGAAGGAAAACAAGAGCACAAGAAGCTTCGTCACTAGATACACTGATGAAACTCTGCAGATTCTAGGGTTACATGAAGAGCAACGCATTTCTGCCTTCGTCCATGGCCTACGCAACCGAAATCTTGTGAAATTCTTATCCACAGACCTTCCGGCAACATACAAAGGCCTGATGGAAAGAACATACACATGGATAGAAGCCAAAGAGGTATCCACCAATGGGGCTCCGATGGAGAACAATAAAGGAGTGAAGCAATCTTCGTGGGAAGGGTCAAAGAACAAGCACAAAAGCCATAACAGGTTTACTCCTTACAACAAAGGTCCGAATCATGGTTTATTGGGAAGTCTCACAAAGTCTCCGAAAGAGATATTAGCAACAGAGAAAGCTGCTAAAGCCTTTGAACCACCCCCTCGCATGGTGGGTAAAAGCAAGAATAGAGATACTACTAAGTATTGCTACTTCCATGAAAACTTTGGCCATGAAACAAACAGCTATTGAGAACTAAAAAAGCAGATAGAAGAGGCAGTGAAGTCCGGGAAATTAACACACCTTGTAAAAGGAATAAGGAAGGGTAAAGAGAAAGTCCCTGATATGCAACTGGGAAAAGATAGTACCCCTCAGGAAGCTCCCATTCTAATGGTTCAATGGGATTCCTCCTAATTAAAAAGAAAGGCCTCCGAAAGGGAAACATACGACGCAGGGGAGATAACATTTCCGTCCGAAGTAGGGGAGTCCCCTTCGAAGCACCCAGTGATCATTAAGTTCGTAGTCTCAAATGTGGAGGTTAACAAAGTATATATGGATTGTGGAAGCTCTTGCGAGGTAATCTACGAACATTGCTTTAGGAAGCTCAGTCCCGCAATCAGGTCCAAACGAATAGAGTCAAGAATGCCTCTGGTAGGGTTCTTGGGGAACGGTCGTGGCCTTTGGGAGAAATACCTCTGGAGGTAACACTTGGAAGTGGAAAGCTCACAAGGACCGAAGTCCTCAAATTTGTCATTGTGAAGTCCAAATCGCCTTACAATATGCTAATCGGACGCACTGCCATGCAAAAGATGGGCATTGTGGTCTCTACGGTGCATGCAACAGTGAAGTTCCAAACCGTGAACGACGTTGGAACCATATTCTCTAGTTACCACGAAGGAAAGCACAAGGAAGCCCAAAAGATTAAGGAAGAAGGTAACCAAAAGCGTACGATGGATATCAGAGAAGGTTCTAGCTCCAAGGAGCATGTGATACTAGACGAATCTCTCCCCGTATGAAGGGTGGAAATTGGGAAGCAACTTCCCAGCATTTTCAAGGAAAGATTGGAAAAGCTGCTCAAAACCTATGAAGATGTGTTCATGGGAAAATACTCAGAAATGACAGGGGTTCCGAGGTCACTCACCATCAATGGCATGCCTTTTAGCACGGAACACAAGCTCAATGAATCCAAACACATCAAACCGGTCAAGCAGAAACCTCACCAGGTGACACTTGAACGGATGTTACAACTCACCATTTCAGGTCATTTTCCGAACTTCGACAATTTACTATTCATAAATCACTATTCATCATTTTACTATTCATCATTTTTGAGGTCAGTTTGATATTCCGAGAAGCGTTCAAAAATATTACTATTCACAAAACACTATTCATTTCCGGGAGAAAAATACTATTCACGTGCATTGCTCGTTTCATCGTAAATTTAGTTTATGGATATTTAAATTCGCGTAACCGAATTGGTTCAGGTGCGAATTCATGCTTTATCAGTAGGGACATTTCATACGGACTAGAAATAGTCTACATTTCATCATAATAGAATTTGCATACTATACCACTCGTAGGATATTCAAATTAATACTTTTGGTATATATAACGTTTTACGTATATTTATTTTTGAATAAACGTTACGTACGATTAATAATTATGACTAACATATCTGACAATCCCCACAATGGACCCGATATATGTTTAAACTCCTTACAATATCACAAAAATTATAAAATTCATTTACCCGGTATTTTGGGAATTTATTTAATTTACATCGTAAGTTTAATATAATTACGACGGTTTTCGTGAAAACTAAACAATAATTATCCAAACATTCAAATTTTGTGCCCAACATATTTTTATCATTTTTATGACTTTATTAAGTCCCGGTTAACTTCGTTAAAATTTATTTCTCGCAAACCCGGTACCCGATTATAACAAAAACTACCTAAAACTACAACTAAAAACTATACTTAAACTCCACTACACTTTCTAATTAAATCAAAAACACTTTTGCCTCATTTTTCTTCCTTGCAAAACCGGCCACACATGCCCCCCCTAAACCTCATGCGCATTTTAACCGTAAGTATTAATTACATAATTATAATGTATTAAAATCACAAGTAAATATCTAGATATTCATATCATCTACACTCATCATTATCCAAGAAGTAAAAACAAAACCAATCTCTCTTCCTCTCTACTCCAAACCCACGGCCAAAAATCAAACCAAGACCAAAAACCACAAATTTTTCAAGATCAAGCTATTTTCAAGTTCATTTGGTGATCATTGTTAGGGTTTTGTAATATAAACTCAAGGATTATTACATTTTCATCATCCAAGCTCCATAATCTTTCAAAGTAAGTTTACCAAATTTATTTTCATCATTTCTTCAAGTATTTATTATGATCATATGGTTTTCATACAAGATCTCATGCATATGTTAGTTTATACCACTTATTATATATACTTATGTCTTTGAAACCCTAGAAATGGAAACCCTTGTTAGATCTACTTAATTGATGATGTTTAAGAACCCATGACACCTTAAGAAGGTGTATGGTAGGAATAGACTAGATTTGTGGTGATTGGAAGTGATTTGGGTGGATTAGAAACTAGTTTAGAACATTAGAAATGGATTTGGAACATGTTTATAAACCTACTGTACCAAAATGTAAATTCTGGAAAACTCAGTAACTCAGGGGAGATTTTGAACCAAAGATTTAGAAAATACTTTCAAAAATGAAGCCGTAGGCGAAAGAACGGATTAAAACGAGTTTATAACCAAGGAGAAATTATTTTTGCAAGTTTAATGACAAAAACTATTTTTCTGAAAATTTCATGCTGTTGGACGATTTTCGTTGGACAAACCGAGGCGTTAGACGTAACCTAGAGAAGCGGAGCTATCAAAAATATATTAGTACATAGTAAGACGAATACGTGGATATAAAGAACGAAGAAAATGAACTTATAACGACAAAGATATTCATGTTTCAATATCGGCAAAACTATATATATATATATATATATATATATATATATATATATATATTCTGACAGCTTTTTAACTAGAAATAATAATAATACTACTTCTATGTACTAAATCCTAGATTTTCTAGAAATACTACCAAATTGCCAAATTCATAACTAATAAAGTACTAGTGATTACAAGTTTATTTTTACGACTATTAGACGTTATTTCAAGGGTTTCAAAGCAAGGAATATAACACTAACATTCTATATACGATATACTACGACTAGTTTTTACAAGTCTAGTTAAGACTTATTTTTCCTAAGTATGGAAAATATTTTATTTTGACAATAACTAGTATTTTCTTAAGTTACTAGTGGTATAGGCATCATGTGCATGTGCATTCATTACATCACGTCATGATCTAAAGTAGATCGTTATTACTTATATTAGGTTGCGGCTAATATTCGCGCCTTATTGTCCCTATCATTTCACGTCATAGTATCATCACTTCAGGTGAGTTTTCATAGCCCCGTTTTTAATTCAATACTTTGATTCCAAATCCCACGGGGGAGAATACATTGCATCACTTATTTTTGTACATGCCAAAGTATAACTTCCTTACATTTCTTAAGTTGCCTTATTACCACGTCTTGACAAGTCCCCTTTATTATCATGGACCGTTAATTAAAGTACGAGTGAGAGTGAGTGAATAGATCTATTGAGGGTGACTCCTCCATCCGTGTTTGGGTTGCTCCAACGGAATTACGGATGCATTTCATGTCTAATATATTAGAGTGTCTGGTAAACACTCATTTGGGGCCAAGTAACTATGTCTAGCTTCGGGGTCATGAGCTTAAGAGCCAATGTAAATTTTATGACTGAAATCTTATTACTTTACTTTTTACTTATGGCAATTGTACATCCGATTTATCTTATAAACCTATGATTTCTCACCAACTTTATGTTGACCATTTTAGCAATGTATTTTCAGGTTATTAAGGTAGCTCATGTTGCATGCATTTGGACCTTCATGGAGTCGATGCGTCTCACCTTATATTTCTGCACTTATGAAACGTTTGATCTTGTTTAAACTTATTTTACCTAAATTGGCAACACCTTTTGGGACATATGTTTTGTAAACTCTGAATGTTTCAATGATCAAACGACGTATTTTCAAAACGACACTTTAGGTCGTTCAATGTAACTGTAACTGTGATGCTATGGCAGTCACCCCCAGGTATTCCATTCCGCTGCCATTCAGGTATTTTGGGGGTGTGACAGATTGGCATCAGAGCTAAGGTTATAGCGAACTAGGATGTATCTTGGACCCTAGACTATAACCACATCATCATAGCATCTCATCATTTCATCATAAGTGCATATTTACTACATATGTTATTTCATGCACGCACTGTGCGAGTTATTTATACCCATATTCATATATAATTATATTGACCTGGTTTACAAGTGACATGTCTTCAGATACACACCCTGTCATCCTTTCGTCGGATTCCGACATTGAAGATGCCTTGTCATCTTCCACTACCATTGTACCACCAGTTGCACTTACACCACCATTAGCACCATTGATTTGTTATAGGAACAGGGTTTTCCTATTATTCAGCCCATACATAGAATGCCGTTTGGTTGAGTATTCAGACTTAATCTTATTGGACCTATTAGGATGCTTATTGCAAGGGAGATAGTATATTTTCTTTCCTTCACTAGTAGGGCGCTTACTACTCAGGTACTACCACCACCGTCAGCTACTTATTTTACTATTGGTCGTCCCATAGTGTGTACTTCAGTTTTACCTCTTAGATGTCGCGAGATAGCGCAAGAGAGGGTAGTATTCCATTCACTATTATCACCATCACATCTCAGAGACCCTACACCCATTTATGACAGGCCACTTAAGAAGCAACCACTATTTGACATACCATTACCATCTACCACACGTTACACCACCTTGTAGGTTTGAGGTTGGTGAGAGTTTGAGAGCCTCTACTGCTTGACAACCTACTACTCTTCATCGTTAGACGATGATCTTTAATTAATTGAGATTACCCACGAGTGTTTGGACGATACACTCTGAATAATACCACAAGCCTTACAAACACAATAAGAATTGCAACAAATCGCCCTAGGGTGGCATCTATCACAAGGACTCTATATTATCTTAGATACGATCGACTCATACCTCCATAACGCAATAAACCAACAAGATGCTTTGAACGGTATTATACCATCATAATGGAACTCATCACAACTCTCCCTTCATTATCAAGTTTTATTACACCACATTCTAAGTCGATAATTACATCATTAGTCGCTCTAGCAACACTCCACCGACCAATGTGGTCACATTAGTAGATTTGACATATAATTACAACTTTAGGAAGATGCGAGTAAGACAATAAGATTAATAAAGTCGAAGGTGTCTTTACAATTAAATGGTCATGTTGACCAAGATAAAAGTGACTACCCTAGTTTTCGTGTTTCGGAGATAATAACAATTCAAGTAAGTCAAAGCCAAATTAAATTTTTGTACAAACAAAAAGATTTCTTGCAAACCTTACGAAGTACGACAGATTGTTGATTTTCAATGGTTGGATTAAAACTCATTTTTTTTTTTTTTATTTTAGCAACAATCTTCTTGAATTCCCTTTTTCCAAAGACATATATATATATATATATGAGATATCGTTTTTATCAAAATACAAAATATTTCGTAGTCACATTTTTTACATAATGATATTCATTACAAACTTCAAATAAAGTCACTCTAAAATACATTTATGATCAAATTTTCACAATGTTTCACTCAAATAAATGTTGTTAATTTTAGAAACCATATCACCAAGAAGGAACACGCATAGCTCATGAACGAATCTCGAAAGCAACCACTATACCTACTTACTATTTGACCTTAGATGCGAAAGAAACCCCTCTACCAGAGATTGCCAATATTGATACACCATGCCTTAACACCATTACTTCAAATTACGCCTTTTTCGCTCATTCCATATTATAAGACCCTCATGCTAGTATGAGCTCATTGGATTTAAAGATCAAGGTACAATTACTCAACAAAATTTATATTCTTTTCGGAGATCGATATAGCTTAGTCACATTGGGACAAGACCTTATTTTCATGAAAGGACATCGAGAAGTTTCACCTGACCATAAGGCCTTTAGCTCGCATTCATGGAAAATCAAACATCATTCGATGTGGTACCTACTTGACTCAAATCACCCATACAACAATTTCCATTCTTTATACATTTTAGTCATGCCTAAAGGGATTAAGCATTTGAACCTGCGAACTTTACCTAGTATAAATTCTTGAATACTTCACATCATTGGCACCAATTTCTGCCCTATATCCTTTAACACATAGACTATCATCTTCAGTTGACTGTAGATGCCTTAACGACATGTTCATCCTTCACACTCTCAATATCACTACCATATTCTCGACCACTTCATAATCATAAACCACTGCCCTGTTATAAACTAAGATGTTTACATTCTTTAAATAAATGGATTAGAAGACTATTACCATACCATAAGATTCACCCATGTATCCAATAAACCATTCAACGAATTTTACTTCAAACTATTTTACTATCATATGGGGAAATTGTTTTACGGAATTATTAAAAGAAACTGTTTTATTACCACCATATAAATTGAATTTTTTTTGTCATTACGTCAATTATTTACTATTATTATACGAAACAATTTTTAGGTTGCCTTGAAAAGAAATATCTAGAATACCATTTTTCATAACAAAACGTTGAACACCATCTAAAACTTTTGAGAAAAGTAATGATATTTTGACTAAATCAAGCATAGCATCATTAGTCCTCAATTAAACATAGCCTGATCACCTATGAATAATTCAGGAAGGATTATGCCATGAAGAAAATAATTACTTTTTTAAAGTATTGCTAATAACAAACTTCATTTAAAAGCGTTTTAAACAAGTAAACTCTTTTATAAACGCCTCTTTCTGACAACCTCTCCCTGGATACTTACCCCACCTATTACTCACTCAGCCATTAAGTTGGATTGTTCCATTGACTTCTCTAGGAGAGACATTCCATATCAATTACAAGTAGGATTCCTTGATACAAGAAAAGCAATGAAAGGATTACAGAACTACTAAACCTGGACTAAGAAAATTCCTAACTCAACAACAATCCTAAGATACCACGAGACCATCCGACTCACCATCTCTGACCTAGTTGTCAAATTTTATCATTCAAAGGTACTAGCTAGACGGAGCTACAGGATCGAACACATTGTGAAGGTACGCTAAGCAACGCTATAGAAATAAACAAAGCCTCCTAACCGATACTGTAGAGTGTTTTGATTAAACATGACCTCATCTAAACGCAAACTTCCCTGCAGTGAGTTTACGCCAAGAATGATTGATTCGAATTATGGATATCGATATAGATTCCCCTAAAGCGTTGTGTCCTCAAGAAATTCTAGATAACCTCACCTATACATCAAGAGAGGCATCAGGCCCAAGCATATCTCCCCAGCTTCATATGGAAATAAAATAGACATTCATCGACATAGTATCAATGGACACTCTCATTTTGCCAAACATGATGACAATTTCAACGATAAACCATTTCAGGACTTAAGTTGGTTGAATACCTAGGCTTGTAGTTTTGCCAGATAATCGGCAATAGGCATCTTCCAATATCAGGAACTAAACGTTAAACATCTATGCATTTATGTGAACATTACCTATCCTACCATTTTATTCTTGTTAGTGTTTTCACTTTTAAATGAAGTTGATTTAAAATTTGTATTTATACAAATAACATATCTTATAGAAAATAATTTCTGAAATTCCTATTTTGAACAAGTACGATCCTTTTTGGTCAATATTTAGCAAAGCTATTGTACAACGAGAAATATATAAACATCAAACTTTGGTAAACATTCCTAATCACAACATGTTTGAAAACGGTTCCACATTTTATAACTACTGAATTTTGAATCATCAAGAAGGATATTACTTAGTAAATCATTAGCTCCATTTTCTAAATTCGTTTATTCAGAAAAAGATTTCAACCGAAACCTACACAATCGTGAGACAAATTTCCAAAACTAATCACCATACTACATCGCTTATGCATTTAGGATTTTGTGACTTGACAATAGAGAACCTTGGAATATGTGATGAAGGAAATTAGGAGGGACACCATAAATCAATTACGAACTTTAGTAATAGAGACCAAGCCCAATAGGTAAAGAAAGACACATGTCTTATCACCCGTCGGAACAAAACACAAGGAATCAAAAATTGTTACCCATATTCTCTCTCCTTCAGATAACGCCAAGTTCAAAAGATAGAACGTTGTGGAATTAGTCACAAGATTTATTGTACCCATTTCAATTATTCCTGATAAAGGTAATCGAATCACCTCAGACTCCTAGCAATCATTTTAAGATTTCATTCGGAACCCCATTTAGATGTAAACACTGCCTACCATCATCAGACCAATGGTCAAAGCGAAAGGACAATTCAAACATAGGAAAGATATGCTCAGAGCATGAGTGATTGACACCAGAAATGGTTGGACTAACCATTTACCAAGAATCAAAATCATTTGCAAACATAGTTATCGCACGAGAGTAGAGACTACACCATTTGATGCACTCTATGGTCGAAGTACCAATTACCCAATTACAGACCGAAATCGGAAAGTTAAATTCATTGGTCTAGAACTAAACTATGGAACAACAAAGGAAATTTCACAAGTCAAGAACCAGTTACAAGCAACGAGAAACTGGTAGAAGTAGGGTTGGTGCATGACGCACATCAAGCGGATTGGGTATCCCGGAACAGCAAACCATCTAGATTCAAGTGGGAGAACGAACTAAGTTGAAAGCAAGTTCTGGCAGAGTTTAGCAACATATATTACCCATATCACATTGTAAACCTCAAAAAGCGCTGATCATCTATTGACGGACCGAACGCGGAAAAAGCCAAACTCACTGTTCCTGTAAGCACTCATGAAATAATCAGGAATTTCCTGCAAATTAAGAATCAGTTACAAGTCGATAAGTTGTAAACCCTTAGAATTTCAAGTTGATGGTAGGGCCACGTTAAAAGTTCTGCCTAGGAAAGGCATAATACCATTCGGAAAAATCCGGGAAGTTAAACCCGATATATACTGGACCATCTAATATCTCAGACAGAGTAGGCCTAGTGGCCATCAGACTTGAGCCTTGTTAGAGAACAGAAGGTTATACAAACATGTTTCACATTTTCAAATCCCAAGAAATGTCTTTCAGATGAGTCACTCATGATTCCATTGGAAGGAATCCAACCCAAAGACCAACGTAAACCTGGTAAGAGAACCAGTAGAAATCATGGACAGTTAGGTCGAACAGTAGAAGCAGAGTCGAATTCCTATCGTGAAAGTTCGCTGGAATTCTCGAAGAGGTCCCGAGTTTACTTGGGAATGGGAAGACCAAATGCGACTCAAATATCCACATCTTTTCACCAAGTCTATTTCCGAGACCAACACTAGCTGAATTCAGGGACTGAATTCCTTTTTGGGTGGGCGATTATCACAACTCACCATTTCAGGTCATTTTCCGAACTTCGACAATTTACTATTCATAAATCACTATTCATCAGAACGCTATTCATCATTTTACTATTCATCATTTTTGAGGTCAGTTTGATATTCTGAGAAGCGTTCAAAAATTTTACTATTCACAAAACACTATTCATTTTCGGGAGAAAAATACTATTCACGTGCATTGCTCGTTTCATCGTAAATTTAGTTTACGGATATTTAAATTCGCGTAACCGAATTGGTTCAGGTGCGAATTCATACGGACTAGAAATAGTCTACATTCCATCATAATAGCATTTGCATACTATACCACTCGTAGTATATTCAAATTAATATTTTTGGTATATATAACGTTTTACGTATATTTATTTTTGAATAAACATTACGTACGATTAATAATTATGACTAACATATCTGACAATCCCCACAATGGACCCGATATATTTTTAAACTCCTTACAATATCACAAAAATTATAAAATTCATTTACCCGGTATTTTGGTAATTTATTTAATTTACATCGTAAGTTTAATATAATTACAACGGTTTTCGTGAAAACTAAACAATAATTATCAAAACCTTCAAATTTTGTACCCAACATATTTTTATCATTTTTATGACTTTATTAAGTCCCGGTTAATTTCGTTAAAATTTATTTCTCGCAAACCCGGTACCCGATTATAACAAAAACTACCTAAAACTACAATTAAAAACTATACTTAAACTCCACTACACTTTCTAATTAAATCAAAAACACTTTTGCCTCATTTTTCTTCCTTGCAAAACCGGCCACACATGCCCCCTAGACCTCATGTTTATTTTAACCTTAAGTATTAATTACATAATTATAATGTATTAAAATCACAAGTAAATATCTAGATATTCTTATCATCTACACTCATCATTATCCAAGAAGCAAAAACAAAAACAATCTCTCTTTCTCTCTACTCCAAACCCACGGCCAAAAATCAAACCAAGACCAAAAACCACAAATTTTTCAAGATCAAGCTATTTTCAAGTTCATTTGGTGATCATTGTTAGGGTTTTGTAATATAAACTCAAGGATCATTAGGTTTTCATCATCCAAGTTCCATAATCTTTCAAAGTAAGTTTACCAAATTTATTTTCATCATTTCTTCAAGTATGTATTATGATCATATGGTTTTCATACAAGATCTCATGCATATGTTAGTTTATACCACTTATTATATATACTTATGTCTTTGAAACCCTAGAAATGGAAACCCTTGTTAGATCTACTTGATTCATGATGTTTAAGAACCCATGACACCTTAAGAAGGTGTATGGTAGGAATAGACTATATTTGTGGTGATTGGAAGTGATTTGGGTGGATTAGAAACTAGTTAAGAACATTAGAAATGGATTTGGAACATGTTTATAAACCTACTGTCCCAAAATGTAAATTCTGGAAAACTCAGTAACTCAGTGGAAATTTTCAACCAAAGATTTAGAAAATACTTTCAAAAACGAATCCGTAGGCGAAAGAACGGATTAAAACGAGTTTATAACGAAGGAGATATGATTTTTGCAAGTTTAATGACGAAAACTATTTTTCTGAAAATTTCATGCTGTTGGACGATTTTCGTTGGACAAACCGAGGCTTTAGACGTAACCTAGAGAAGCTAAGCTATCAAAAATATATTAGTACATACTAAGACGAATCCGTGGTTATAAAGAACGAAGAAAATGAACTTATAACGACAAAGATATTCACGTTTCAATATCGGCAAAACTATATATATATATATTTTGACAGCTTTTTAACTAGAAATAATAATAATACTACTTCTACGTACTAAATCCTAGATTTTCTAGAAATACTACCAAATTGCCAAATTCATAACTAATGAAGTACTAGTGATTACAAGTTTATTTTTACGACTATTAGACGTTATTTCAAGGTTTTCAAAGCAAGGAATATAACACTAACATTCTATATACGATATACTACGACTAGTTTTTACAAGTCTAGTTAAGACTTATTTTTCCTAAGTATGGAAAATATTTTATTTTGACAATAACTAGTATTTTCTTAAGTTACGAGTGGTATAGGCATCATGTGCATGTGCATGTGCATTCATTACATCACGTCATGATCTAAAGTAGATCGTTATTACTTATATTAGGTTGCGGCTAATATTCGCGCCTTATTGTCCCTATCATTTCACGTCATAGTATCATCACTTCAGGTGAGTTTTCATAGCCCCGTTTTTAATTCAATACTTTGATTCCAAATCCCACGGGGGAGAATACATTGCATCACTTATTTTTGTACATGCCAAAGTATAATTTCCTTACATTGCGTAAGTTGCCTTATTACCACGTCTTGACTAGTCCCCTTTATTATCATGGACCGTTAATTAAAGTACGAGCGAGAGTGAGTGAATAGATCTATTGAGGGTGACTCCTCCATCCGTGTTTGGGTTGCTCCAACGGAATTACGGATGCATTTCATGTCTAATATATTAGAGTGTCTGGTAAACACTCATTTGGGGCCAAGTAACTATGTCTAGCTTCGGGGTCATGAGCTTAAGAGCCAATGTAAATTTTATGACTGAAATCTTATTACTTTACTTTTTACTTATGGCAATTGTACATCCGATTTAACTTATAAACCTATGATTTCTCACCAACTTTATGTTGACCGTTTTAGCAATGTATTTTCAGGTTATTAAGGTTGCTCATGTTGCATGAATTTGGACCTTCATGGAGTCGCGGTGTCGACGCGTCTCACCTTATATTTCTGCACTTATGAAACGTTTGATCTTGTTTAAACTTATTTTACCTAAATTGGCAACACCTTTTGGGACCTATGTTTTGTAAACTCTGAATGTTTCAATGATCAAACGACGTATTTTCAAAACGACACTTTAAGTCGTTCAATGTAACTGTAACTGTGATGCTATGGCAGTCACCCCCAGGTATTTCATTCCGCTGCCATTCAGGTATTTTGGGGGTGTGACAACGGAGCACAACAATTAAGAAGGAAGTGGGTAAACTCGCAGCAGCAGGAATACTTTGAAGGATAGAAAACCCACTATGGGTTACTAATCCAGTTGCAGTTCAACGAAGAAATAGAGAATGGAAAATACAGGTTAACTTCGAAGACATCAACAAAGCTTGCCAAAAAGAAAGCTACTTGTCTGTAGAAAAACAACAACCATTGTCTGGAGTTCGTTGTAAATGCTTCCTTAGTACGGACATGGGATGCCATCAAATACAGATGGCGAAAGAAGACGAAGAAAAAACAGCCTTCCATGTAGGCAGAAGCTCCTACTGCTTAAAAAGAATACCCTCCGGTTTAAGGAACGCTGAAGCTACATACAATAGGCTGATAGTAAGGGTCTTCAAAAAACAGATAGGAAGGAACCTGAGAGTTTGCGAAGGGTACTTGGTTACGCAGAGCAAGACAAAGGAAGATCTCCTCCATGATGTCGAAGAAACCTTCGTACAGCTAAGGAGGATCAAACTAAAGCTAAATCCAAAGATGTGCTCCTTCGGGATTAGAAAGGAAGCGCCAAACAAACGCCCATTCGTAAAACGAAGGATCCAGGCCAATCCAAACAAGGAAGGGATCCCCCAAAGGCACAAACTCAGAGACCACAAGGGAGGATTCATGATCTAAAAGACAAGTTGGAAACACTGAAGGCATTTTTGTCGAAGGGTGTCAACTGGTCTTCATCTCTCTACAAAGTCCGCAATGAAGTCATCGGCAACATATCCTATCAATGGAACAAGGAAGCCAACACGTCCTTCCAAAGATGGAAGAATTGCATGCAGATCTTGCCAAAGGTTATGCTGTAACAATTCGCATTTTCAGGTTAACTTCTATTCCCGAAAATTTTACTATTCATTTTTTACTATTCACTTTTTACTATTTACTTTCACTATTCACTCCTAAAATTTTTATTTCATATTCTCGTAAGTTAAACTATTTTAATGATAATCCGAGAGTTTGACACTCGTCGGATCATTTCTACAAAAATCACAAAACCGTGTCCGAGATTTACTTTTAGGTTTAAACGTCATTCCAGCATCCCGATATGTCCATAAAACACTATAAACAATAGAAATATGATTTTCTCACATTTTACGACAATTCCAAAAGTTTTGGAAGTTTATGTTTTCTAGTTCAGCGTTTTACGCGAATTACGCGTTTTAGACCCGTGTTTCCAGTTTTAGCAGCGTTTAAGCAACCCGGTAGAACTTGTCACTCATTAAATATGCTAAGATAGGTTATATTAATAAGTTTTAACATATTTATAAGTTTTATATTTTTAGGATACCCGATTTTAAGTTTTATGACTTAATGACTTACCGTTAGCGATTACCGGGACAAAACTCACTCCATAAAAGCAAGATATTATCAAAACACATAACTAGTCATCCAAGATAGGCATTGAACGAAATTTTAAGCCACATGGGGCATTTTCTTGGTCACTAATTGAAGGATAGGAAGCTTACATAGGAAGCTAAACATTTTGCAAGTAAACTTGGCCACTAAGTCTTGGAAAATATCCTAAGTCTCTAACCTCCTCAAGGAAACTTCCTAGGCACCTTCCTAACCTCCTCTTCATGCTATAAATACAAGCCTAATCCTTTCCTTTCTCTTCATTCCAAACGCCCAAAAACAAATCCATAAACCATGATCCTTTGATTTCTAAGTTATAAGTTACATACCCAAGTTGAAGGCATAGTTAGTCTCTACATGAATCAAGAGTTTTTTTGGAGATTCCATGGTTGAATTAGGAGCTACACAAGGTGGTTAGGGGCTGAACACATAAGGTTCTTACAAGATTAGACCAAGCCTAGCAAGGGTTATCAAGAATTGTGTTGAAGGATTGGAAGCTAGGGTTTTCGATTGAAGGATTTAGATCTTGTCTTAGTTCATGAGTTCCCTTTTCATTAAGGCCAAAATTTGTAAGAAACCCTAATACACTTTCTTGCTCAATATCATTTTCATGCTTATTATGTTTCATTCATTCTATATATGGTCTTTATGTTATGTTCATGATGTATAAAAACTATTAAAACAAGTTTTGGAAACTATATATTAACTTATGTTAAGTAATCAAGGAAACTAGTCACTTATATTGAGAACCACGACCAAAATAGAGTAACCATGATATGAAACACTTACCTACTGTTATAGAGGACTTAAAAAGGAAAACATAGCAATTTGAATCACCCAAAACGAGTACCCGAGTCAAAAGTTATGGCCATAAGAAGTTAGCGAAACCAAAACGCCGAAACTGCCAAACACAACCTGTTAGCATTCTGACCTTTTTGAAAGTGGCACTTCTGGTCCGATTCATCAAAAAGTTAAAACACGAAAGTTGTCTGGAACGACGTTTTCGTTCATGTATATGAGTGATATTTTTCTTCAAATTCTTAACAGCCCATTTTTATACCAAATGACCATGTAATAGTTATGGTTAATTGAAACCAAGAGGTCTAATGACCTAAAGCCAAGACCACAACCATGGCTAAGGCCAAGGATGAGTCTCAAGACCATGGTAGCAATGACCAAAGCCACGGAAAGGCCACGGCTAAAGACCTTATGGCTTTCTAAGTCGAAAACATAAACTAGAGAGTTAATGGCAACATAAACACCCAATTTAGATCTACTCCATCCAATGACCATGAGACTTTACAAGTAATGGGACATGTAACTTTTCGGATCAAAAACTTATATATATTTTATCAAATACTACAGTAGTAGGGAGCCTCATATGAGGGGTTCATTAAAGTAAGCCGTCGAGATGAGTTGTGGATTTATGAATTAAAGTGTCCTGGCTCCTCGAACGTTTACTACATGACCTCTGAATTATGTCGGCCCGAACGGTAGTAAGTGATATATAAACTTTACATGTTTCATAAACCATTTCTTTTCAAAGACTTACACTATACTAAGTACTACATCATGAACTAAATGCAAGACATATATAGGCAATTCTTCATATTCTTTACTCCAATCCTAAGTCGCAACATTCTATTATAGGTTGCTCGTAGAAACCTTCGCGATTCGACCATCACATTCACTACTTGCTATATAACTTAAGGTGAGTTCATAGCCCCACTTTCCATTACTTAATTGTTTTACAAACCCTTGGGGGGAATACATGCTATTATTTTAAACCGAACACAATGATTTGAAATTGTAGGCTACCTGATTGTTTTATTATTACTAAGTACCATCCTCGCTAAATCCAATATCCCTTATTATGAACCATTTAATCACTAGTAATAGTGAGAGCGAATATTGTGAATAGGCCTATTGGGATTGACGAATCCCATTTGTATTGACTAATTTCAAATAAATGCACTATATTTGACATTTAGGTATGACAGCAAAGTGCCTACCGGGATAACTCCGCCGATTGATATTGGTACCCGTTAATGTTTTGGTGTCATAAGCTTAGTGTAATAATAATAACTGTTTTGTTTTCCAACCATTGGTGTGAGTCTATAGCTCACACTACCAACATATTGTGTTCAACCATTAAACAAACTCTATGAATATCACTCAACCTTTGTGTTGACCTCTTAAGCATGTATTTCAGGTCCATGATGATCAAGGATGGCACGGAAGGGCACGGATATTTAAGAGGGCAATAAAATTTATTATCATTCGAAAACTCATTTAATGTAATTTGTAAACATGGAACCATCTAGGACCTCATTTTTGTAGTCTCTGATATTTATATAATTTGAATGATAAATCTTTTAAAATGACTCAATTAGAGTTCATTTTCTATTATTGTGACTGTTGTGCCATCGAGTAACACCCAGTTTGAATTCCGCTGCATCATTGAATTGGGGGTGTTACATATGCCCCCAACCAGAGGTGAAGTTTTGTTCCTACATATAGCAGTTTCCTCTGACGAAATCGGTGCAATGCTCTTCGCAGATAGAAGAGGCATACAGATACCAATATATTTCGTTAGCAAGGCTCTACCAGACGTAGAACAAAGCTATGCAGCGTCAGAAAAGTTAATCTTAGCTCTGGTTCATGCCACAAGACGTCTCCGAAGGTATTTCAAAGATCACCCCATCAGGGTACTTACGGATAAGCCAGTCGAAAGGGCATTCCTGAACCCTGACAGAACACGGAGAGTAATCAAGTGGGCTAAAGAATTGGAAGAATATGACATAGAATATGGGGAGAACAATCTCTTCGAAGGTCAAAATGATGCACCTACTAAAACATGGGAATCAAGTATGTCCTCCAAAAAAAGAACCTTCCAAGCTAAACACCACATAGGTGATTCAAAGATACGTTCGGTCCCACACAATCAGTAAAAGGATGAACGTCTCAAATCCGAGGAGGAGTAGCAGGCTTCAACAAAGTGACAAGAAGTAACAAACCTTTTGCTATCCGAGTCACAAGATCCGTAGCACTATGTTACCTATTTAAGGGCAAGCATAATAAATAATGGACCTTTCTTGCATCTACTTCGAGAAAGGATGTATAGAACAGGCCCAAATCAAAAGTAGCGAGGCTCATGCATCAGCAACCTCCTCCAACATATGAACGAGTTGCCACATCCTTCGTAAGTCCTACATACAATACTTGCAATTTTAAATAGGTCTTTATTCTTATGTATTAAACTCTTATCTTTCGGGAAAGAAGCATTAATGGTAGGCATCTTAGTATTTATTTGTTCAATTGATGTAATCATCCCTACCCACTTAATGATATTACATGTTTCCCTCGAATCTTTTGTTGCATTTAACAATAAAGACTTGCTCAGCCAAGTAATTACAACTTTAATGTTCGAAGGATGGTACGAGATACTTATGTCTTGTACGTTATCAAGCATCCAACATAATTCACATTAAATTTCCTAAATGGTCTTAGAGTATTTGAAGCCCTTCGCACTTAAAGGATGAAGACAGAGCGGGTCGCAACCCTCTGTCAACGATTAAATTATACAATTGCTATAAAATCTTGGTTCAAAATACACACAATACGGCTCTCTGTTTTAAGCCTTAGGATGTATATTAAAGTTTACTAATAAACGGTGAAGAGATAAACATATAAACAAGGATGGGAACACACCCATTGCATTACTAAATGCAGCATATACTTTAAGATGCTCAAAAGATGATAGATATTTTCTGGTGAAACATAAACATAAGTTGTTCAGGGTGTAGGCCATAGCCTACGCAGCATAAGTTAACATTGTCTTAAGGGTACACGCCACCCTTGGAGCCAAATTACTGCAAACACTGCAGCCTTCACTTACTTGGGGACTCGGGGCTTTCTTGTTAAACTTGGTACACCTCGGGGCTTGCTTTGCTAGGAGAGGATTCCTTCTCCAAATCAGTCTGAGGTGAGGGGGGCTGCATAGCAGAACTTTTGTTGCTTGGAGACTGGGGCTTCTCAGTAGCCACCTTCAGAGATAAGGGCTTCTCAGGAGTTGTCTTCATGGATGGAGGTTTCATAGGGGTATCCTTCCTACTCACAGATGTTGGCTTCACCCTGCGAGGCTTCTTAGAAAGAAGCGTTTCAACGGAAGCCATTGGATCTTTGGTTGCCTCAACAAGGAAGGGGATCTCTGCAGTCGCAAGGTTGTTGCTGGCATGATCATACTTCTCTTTATGGGTGGAACGGTAGTAAGCTACCTTAGACAAATCCATAGGCTGGCCAGTTGCAGCAACTTCCTCCAATGTAGTGCATTTATCATGATAGATGGCAGCATTGATAACATCACCTATCATTTTCCCTACCTCATCGCTATGATATAACTCCATGGCTATGTAAGGAATGACCTTCGAGACAAAAGCGCCCTATCTTTTTTAAGCACATTATACTTACACTTGAGCCCATCGAGATCTTCATGTAACTTGATCTCTAGTTCACCCATCTTTGACCTCTCTTCCTAGAAACCGTCACATTTGGCTTCTAACTCAGCAATCTCCTCTTTGTACCCTACAAACTTTGCCTCCTCTTTTCGGAGCTTCTTACATTCTGCTTTAACCTTGTTTAACTCTTTCTCTAAATCTATAATGTCAGCACGGAGGTCTTGAACAAGGGGATTCTTCTCAAGATCCTTCAATGCCTCCTCACACTTGGCCTGAACCTTCGCAAACTCTTGATCCTTCTTCTTCTCTCTTGCCAATATCTCATCCATCTTTTCCCTGGCAGAAGCAAGGGTTCGCACCACCTCCCTTGTATGAGCATTGAGATGATTATCCAGCACAACCTGTCTTGTATAGTTCTTGTCATGCAAATCACACAACTCCTCAATAGGCATGTTGGTTAACACAGACCTCCAGCTTGGGGGAGTGATGTGCAAAGCAAGACGATGGCAGGCCGAAGCATCAGGAAGCTCTCTGGTATTGGGAAGGCCTGCACAATATATAATCAATTAGAAGGTTCGTAAGGATATTCCTGTTAAACTAATAGCACATATACTTACCATGGATGTCCTCATCCGATGCTTCAACAACCTTTTTGGAGGTAAGTTAGGCCCTTCTGCCTAGTATTCCTGGTAGGGGGTGTTGGTTGCATCAACTTCCTTTTTGGAGTAGCCTTCACAGCCTTGGCACTCGTACCCTTTCTGTGTCGAACCCTGTCAGCAATGCCAGACGATGAGCCAATGATGGTCACCTGATCATCCTCGGATGGAGGGTCATCGGACTCAGCTACTGTAATAATTCGCAATTTCAGGTTAATTTCTATTCTCGAAAAATTTCACTATTCATTTTTACTATTCACTTTTACTATTCATTTTCTGAAATTTAATTTTTATTTCATATTCTCGTGTGATAAATCGTTTCCATGGCAAAATAAAAGTTTGACACTCATCAGATCATTTTCGCGAAAGTTATTAAGGAACTAAACGTTTTAGGTAAAACGTCATTCAAAAATCCTACGCACAACGAAACTCGACCGCGTTAATTTTCCCCGCATCAGAAAAATGTTTGATACACTCATGATTTATTTGAGAATTAATCATGACTAAGAAAAATGTGACCAAATAAACTCTCGATCGTGAGAAACAGAAATTTACGTTTTTAAGCGCTTTTACTTAGCCGTAACCTTAGCCTATACCTGCACCGCACTTCTAAGACAATTTGAGTTTTCACATTTTTGGAAAAAGTCAACATATTTTTCCCTCCTCCTTTGACTAAAAATCATTCCTTGATTTTTAGGCTTACGGTTTTATGTCATAAAGACATTAAATACCAACCGACACTAGACTGAGCCTAGTCTAGACATTGTAAGTCATTTTAAATCATTATTATCCTATTAGAAAAGTAACATTTTACTTTTCTTAATTTTACACAATATTCGTACATTTTACGTATTACGCGTTTTAGACCCGTGTTTCCAGTTTTAGCAGGGTTTTAGCACCCCAATGGAACCTACCACTCATTTTATATTTTATTATGGAGTATATTGACATGTTTAACTATTCTTTCAAGTTCCACATTTTTACGGTACCCGGTTTTACGGAGTCAAAAGTAACTAAGTAACTAGGATAATATCATCCAAGGACCAAGTCATCCTTCCTATCTTGTGAAACCGCCTATAGAGGGGGGGGGGAGTCACCCTTTGTGTGTCTTGATCTCATGCACTTAGCCTAGGATCATAACATGTGTAAACTTGGCCTCCAAGTGTTAGGAAAATATCCCAACTCTTGCACCTTCCTAGCACCTCCTCAACTTACTATAAAAGCCCTCCCCATCCCTCCTAGTCGTTCACAACACAAACAAACCCATACACTCTTCATTTGATTTCCAACTTCCAATATTTCAACTAGTTTCAAGCTCCAAGTTCACCACATCAAGTCCTTTGCATTCTTTAGTGATTCCATGGTAAATTTACTAGCTACACAAGGTGGTTAGGGGCTGAACACATAAGGTTCTTACAAGGTTAGACCAAGCCTAGCAAGGGTTAGCAAGGGTAGTGTTGAAGGATTGGAAGCTAGGGTTTTCGATTGAAGGATTTAGATCTTGTCTTAGTTCATGAGTTCCCTTTTCATTAAGGCCAAAAGTTGTAAGAAACCCTAATGCACTTTCTTGCTCAATATCATTTTCATGCTTATTATGTTTCATTCATTCTATATATGGTCTTTGTGTTATGTTCATGATGTATAAAAACTATTAAAAGAAGTTTTGGAAACTATAAATTAACTTATGTTAAGTAATCAAGGAAACTAGTAACTTTTATGGAGAACCAGGACCAAAATAGTATAACTATAATATTGGACGCTTACCTACTGTTAAAGAGGACTTAACAAGGAAAATATAGCAATTTGAATCACCTAAAACGAGTATACGAGTCAAAAGTTATGGCCATAAGAAGTTAGCGAAACCAAAACGCCGAAACTGCCAAACACAACCTGTTAGCATTCTGACCTTTTTGAAAGTGGTACTTCTGGTCCAATTCATCAAAAAGTTAAAACACAAAAGTTGTCCGGAACGACGTTTTCGTTCAGGAACAAAGAAGCTCGAGCCCTGAAAATGCTTTTCGAGTTATATTTTTCTTCAAATTCTTAACAGCCCATTTTTATACCAAATGACCATGTAAAAGGTTATGATTAATTAAAACCAAGAGGTCTAATGACCTAAAGCCAAGACCACAACCATGGCTAAGGCCAAGGTTGAGTCTCAAGACCATGGAACAATGACCAAGGTCACGGCAAGGCCATGACTAAAGACCATATAAACTTACCTAGGCGAAAACATGAACTAAAGAGTTAATGGCAATATAAACATCCAATTTGGATCTACTCCATCAAAATAACCATGAGACTCATTGTAATAACAATCTTCATCCAAAAGTAAACTTTCCTAAGTTTATTCAAATATTGGACATGTAACTTTTCGGATCAAAACTTATATATATATATATATATATATATATATATATATATATATATATATATATATATATATATATTTTATCAAATACTACAATAGTAGGGAGCCTCATGTGAGGGGTTCATTGAGTAAGCCGTTGAGATGAGTTGTGGATTTACGAATTAAAGTGTCCTGGCTCCTCGAACGTTTACTACATGGCCTCTGAATTATGTCGGCCCGAACGGTAGTAAGCGATATACAAACTATACATTTTTCATAAACCATTTTTATTCAAAGACTTACACTATATACTAAGTACTACATCATGAACTATATGCAAGACATATATAGGCAATTCTTTATATTCTTAGACATTATTCCAAACCTAAGTTGCAACAGTTATTCTAGGTTGCTCGTAGAAGTTCTCACGGGATATCCATCATTCTCATTTAACATCATCCAACTCACGGTGAGTTCATAGCCCCGCTTTCCATTACTTAATTGTTTTACAAACCCTTAGGGGGGATACATGCTATTATTTTTCAACCGAACACAATGCTTTTTAATTGTATGCTTGCCTGATTGTTTTATTATCACTAAGTACCATCCTTGCCAATCCAAGATCCCTTATTATGAACCATTTAATCACTAGTAATAGTGAGCGCGAATATTGTGAATAGGCCTATTGGGATTGACGAATCCCATTTGTATTGACTAAGTTCAAACAAATGCATTAATATTTGAAACATAGGTATGACGGCAAAGTACCTACCGGGATAACTCCGCCGATTTTTATTGGTACCCGTTAACGTTTTGGTGTCATAAGCTTAGTGTAATAATAATAACTGTTTTGTTTTCCAACCATTGGTGTGAGTCTATAGCTCACACTACCAACATATTGTGTTCAACCATTAAACAAACTCTATGAATATCACTCAACCTTTGTGTTGACCTCTTAAGCATGTATTTCAGGTCAATGATGATCAAGGATGGCACAGAGGAGCACGGATATTCAAGCGGGCTATGGATTTTATTATCATTCGAAAACTCATTTAATGTAATTTGTAAACATGGAACCATCTGGGACCTCATTTTGTAATCTCTGATATTTATATAATTTGAATGATAAATCTTTTAAAACGACTCAATTAGAGTTCGTTTTCTATTATTATGAGTGTTGTGCCGTTGAGTAACACCCAAGTTGAATTCCGCTGCATTCATGAGTTGGGGGTGTTACAACTACATTCTCCACCAACTGTGAAGTCTCTTCTATGATCATTGGCTTCGATTCCTTCACAGGCTCGGAAGGCTGAATAGAAGCTATGGGCTCAATCATTTGTGCATCGCCCTCCTGGTTGTTAACTGAAACGGAGGGTGAGCCAACCCTATAGCTGACTTCATTAGGGTCCTTCAGAAGGAAGCTCGCCTCTTTAGCACCCTCGTCAACAAAAAAGTTCCGGAATGACATTTCTGCAAAACGAGAGAAAGAAGATAAATATCATCAGATAAGTTGTTTAATTTTATTCGAATAAGAGTGTACATACTTTGTCCATCAAAAACTATTTCAGGCTTCATGGGGGAACCCTCCCAGTGGTCAACAATGCCAGCCATGTAAAGGATGGGCTCGGGAAATGTTTGAACATTCACTGGATGGCGAACAAGATGCTGGTACAATGGATTCCTCCGAACAATGTAAGGCAACTCATCATTGAAACGTTTTTTGTCAAACCTGTATGCTTCATCCACTAAAAAAGGGTACTCCAGAGGTATTATTGTATCTTGAATGTAAAAGAAACTCCCTTTCCAGTCCGTAATATTTGTGAAATGATTTAACAGTATAGTTAGAACATCGGGGTCACCTATTTTTGCTAAAGTCAACCAATCCCCACCCGGGTATAGATTCATAAAACCCGTAAGCACTGTCAGTGTAGGCTCATGTCTATAAGCTTTACACATCACAATGAACGTTGTGACCTTGGCCAGGCCAAATGGGTTGAACCTAGAGATGTGTAGTTGGAAATATTGCATAAACTCTAGAATCAAAGGGTGGATTGGTATCCTAAAGTTTGACAGCTTAAACGCATGGGTATAAAGACCTACATATCCCTTAGGAGCATCAAATATAGTTTGATTTTTACTAGGGGGCATTATCTTAAACTGTTTTAGAATAGGATAGTCCTCAAGAAAGTCACGTAATTCATCTTTTGATAAAGTACATTTTTGTTCTTTAATAACAAACTTGGTATTTTTTGACATACTGATTAGCGAAGAACACTACTTCTACGATGGAATATAATTTGACGAAGAGAAAATTTACCTTTTTTCTTGCAATGGTTAATGACACGCGATGCTGTGTGAAGAATGAAAATTTTGGGCGCATTGAAAAAGTGATCTAGGGTTTGGGATAATGGGAATTTATACTGTCCCTTGATTCGTTCCTCACCGTACACGTGTCCCTCACAAACTTATCTACTCGGATTTCAAATTGGTTTTAGATGTTGAAGGGACATATGGGGTTATCGATATTTCGGCAAGTGGGTAATTTATACAAGTAGTTAGAGGGCATTTAATCGCATTTAATGTGTGCTTTAGTGACGCATATTTCTTTTCTTTTCTTTTGACTGGCCCTACGAGCTAGCATCATTGGTTTAGTTGACAATAAAGTTGAAAGCCATATATTCTCGTACGCATATCTAACTTTCAATTGGGGGGGGGCTTGATGATGTACCCTCCGATTAGGTCAAATTACTCCCCTTCGAGTCTGATTGCAACCTACATAATCGAAGGCTCTGGATAGCCTCCTAAAACTTTCTTTGGCGTAAAACTAATCATCAGTGATCTAGTTACCAAGTGGGAATTCGCCAATCGAAGGATAAAGCCCTTCGGGGTATCTCTCGATAAGTTGTAAGGACGGAACGATGCCAAGTCCAAACATTGATAAGACCAAGTCTTACCCACGTCTCCTCTTCCTCCTTAGCTCCCCCGCTAAACCAGGAGGAGTGGGACACTAAACCCTAATGGTTACCACAAATCATGGGACGCCCCCATGATCTCCTACAAACGTGTGACTACTCTCCAAACTATTTTCTTCCCCTACAAATAGTCTTGGACGATGACAAATCTTGTATGCAATCCATCTCACCTTACTTTACTATACTTTACACTTAAACTCTCATACCAATTACTTATTCACACGCTGGAGGTGGTTCGCAGGGTCCAACCCCTGCGCAATCACTTAACGTAGTGTTTTAGTATTTCTTATTTCAGGTTATATCCGAGCTTGGCGTAATCACAACACCCCTTATTTCCTTTGATCACCATTGAAGGCTTGGTAGTGCGATTTATTGTACAATCACTAATTAAATATTCGAAACATCTTAAAGTGAGAACAATAACAAGATTGTTTCATTCTCACTTTGATTCATTTACCGTAAACACAAGGACGAAACTCAACTTATAACAAACCTTACCCGAGAACTTATAATGACAGTTATGCCTTCAAGATCCTATTCGTATTCAGTAGGATGTGTCAAATTAAAGGTGAGTTTGATTACAGTTGTACTCAGATTAATGATGATGATGGAGTTTGATTCGGATTATAGATGGATTTGAAGAGATGAGATGCTTTTGATTGAGATCTATTCTGATGAGAAAGAGAAAACAGAAAAAAATGGAGGCGGAGTGTTTTAAGTATGTGATTAGGGTTAATTGAAATGAGTATAATTAGGGTTAAACTTATCCCTTATAATACTATGTGGTGAGTGCAGTGGGTTATGATTTGTGTTGTAGATCGGGTACACATTTTCTTGGGCCCATGTTTATGGTTGTGGTGTTGGACGGGTTGGACCTAGTATACCAATTGGGTCAATTGTGGGCTGAAATGAGTTACAAACATGGAATGGGCCTATGATTATTGAATCCGAAATAATTAACACATTTGAGGTGAAAATTTATTATTGAATGTAGTTTTAATACATTGTGTTAATTTCTTGGTAAAATATTTGGCAAATGAGTGGTATATTTGGTTTCACAAAGTTTCACAAAATGATTGGTATCTTGTCAAAACGTAACATATAAAACCCTAGTGCTCAAACCTCAAGTTACCAAAAAATTCTTCGGGGGCGCGCTACCCCGCGGAACAGGGGGTATCTAAAGAATTAAGGCATGTTACAAACTGAACCATCATATTAAACCGTCAAAAAGGCTAGTTTTTGGGTATTTCACCGCACGAGATGATCACTAAGTTTACTTGGTATCCCTTATTTGAGATTGAAGTGGGTTTCATGAAGGCGCGTACTTATTTTATCTTGAAGTCTAGGTTTATTGGATGCATGACTTTCTATAATAACTTGCTCGTGGTTAAGATTTAGGTTGAAGACTTGGTTTATCTAGTTACCAGCAGTCGGGTGGATGGTTGAAGACCTGGTTAACTATCACTTAAAGGAGTTACATTATAGTACTCAGTGTCACACACAGAAGACGATATGGATAATCGCAAGAGGTGATGAAAATATCATACTTTGTCCAGATAGTATTGAGTACTTAGAGATTTGCATGGTGCACAAATTCTCTACACCGTTCTTCCAACAATAATGCAAGCTTAAGTAACAAATTTGGGGAATCCTACTTCATTTTCAAGTTTGGTATATCGAGTTTACCTCACCAAGTGTTCACAGTAATAGCCGATGGATATGTGGTTGGGTTGTTAGCCAAAGATTGTAACGGTTGAGATGTGATCATCAATTCTCATGGGCTATTTGATGCTACAGAATGTCAATGATACTTCAAAAGAGCTTCTCGGGTATATGATTGTACACGTCAATGATGCTTCCGAATGTTCGAAACAATCGTTGGGGGAGAAACGTGTACTTTAATAATATAAGGTCAACCTCCAAGGGGAAGTAGTTTATACTACTTTGCTTAGTATGGTTTGTGAAGTATTGTACATATGTGAGAAGAATTGTTGCTGAGCTCTTGCATGTTTCCCCAAACATATATTCACCAAAACCAAACTTGTCATAACACATTCAATTTATTATTGTCCCACGGTTTCTAATTGATTTTGTAAAATCCCGCCAAAGAATCTATTTCTCCGTTTAAATCATAGATTTGTAAAATCCTGTGATGATGGAACTATCCTGGAGAAAGAAAAGTGCATTTCCGGATCTTAATTGACTCTGGTGCTACATCTTCAAATTCGAAGAAGGGATAAAGTGTGTACTTCATGTATTAGATGAGTTGTGATAGACTTCATGGCATTTTGGATATAACAAATTTTTACGGGTTTATGTGTTTTTGACAAGATCGGGTTAAGACCATTATCAAAGTTCATTCAAAACATCAAAGAGGGCTAAATTTGGGCAGTTAAACCACAAGATGTGACTACGACATTAATTCAATATTATTTATTTGAGGTTGAAGTGAAATTTCATGGGTGCGTGTACTTAGTATCTGAAGATATCAGGGTGGTTGGATGAAGATTCTTCGTGATCCTTGCTAGAGCTTTTAACCATTGCAATGACGAAGACTTGGATATCTAGTTATTTTGGTGATTCTTCTTTTCTATTACCACAAAATAACTATCACTTTAAGGAGTTATGTTGTAGTGCTCAGTGTCACAACTCACACGTAGTTGTCGATAGTCAAGAGGTGATGTATGTCTTATACTTGATGGTTGGTTGGTTAAAGAGTATAGAGTACTTAGGGATTCGATGTGGCGCGAACTCTCTACATCGTTCTTAGTCACACATTAGTGCAAGCCTAAGTCACAAGTTCGGGGTATTTTACTTCAGTCTCAAGTTCATCATATTTGTTGGGTTTTGAGATTCTATTGCTCAGAATTTAACTAAGTGTCAAACTGCTGCTGATATCAAACTGCAGCTAAGGATAATGATTCTGCTGCTAGTATAACCAAACTGCTGCTATGAGAGACTGCTGCTGGAGAACCTGTTGCTATAGAGATAGACTTGTATACACGAATGGATAATTATAGAATAGATTGTGTGTATATCTTATACGTTTAGAATATTCTTATCTTGTGTAGAAAGTCATTGTAAACCTAATAGGACTTCTTGGCCTATAAAAGGAGGTGCCTAGAGTTAGAGTAGGTACGTATTACTTTGTTTTCATTTACACTTCAAGGTTGTAAAACCCTAGCATTGTCGAGTGCTCTTATTATTAATATATTGAAGTGTTGATAGTGATTAAACTGTTCTTCTTAAGTTAAGCTTTAATATTCCGCGTTATAGCTTAAGTGTTAATTCAAGTCAACTTCTATAAAGATTGTTTGTTCAACTGGGATCAACAAGTGGTATCAGAGCTTGTGATCTAGAAGTTGTAATCAAGAAGAATCTGTTCCTTATAATTTTACTGTTCCAAATCAATTGCTGAAGATGGGTGACGCCACACACATGGTAACTGCTTCAAAGGTTCCCATGCTCAAGCCTGGAGAGTATGAGTTGTGGAAGATGAGGATTAGATGGTACATTCGCATGATTGACTTCAATATGTGGAATGTGATTGTGAATGGTGATTCTTTACCACAAAAAGGTGCTGATGGAAAAGAGATACCCATCAAATCTGTAGAAGAAAACTCAGTGAGAAAGATGGAGATCAAGGCACATAGTATTCTCTTAATGTGGATACCTAATGAATTTCAACTGGACTTTGATGGCTGTGAGACTGCAAAAGCCTTGATGGATGCTGTGGAATTCAGATTTGGAGGGAATGATGCTACTAAGAAGTCAAGGAAGAATATGTTGAAGCATCAGTTTGAAAACTTTTCTGCTACAAGTGGAGAAAAGCTTGATGGTACATACAACTGGCTTAATCAACTTGTGAGTCACTTAATGCTTGTTGGTTATGTGGTTCCTCAAGAAGATGTAAACCTCAAGTTTCTTAGAAGTCTTGCACCTAAATGGAGTATGCATACAGTTGTTTGGAGGAATAAGCCTGATTTTGAAACTATGAAGTTAGAAAGCCTCTACAACAATTTGAAGGTGTATGAACCTGAGTTGACTTCTTCAACTACTTCATCTTCTGGTACTCAAAATCTTGCATTTCTATTTTCAAAGTCTAAAGGATCTCAAGAATCCTACTCTACTGCTTATGGGGTATCTGCTGCTACATCTGATGGATCTGCTGCTAGTTCTACTAATAATAATTCCATCAGTGATGCTGCCATATGTGCATTCTTGGCTGATCTTACAACCAACACAAGGTCACAGGTTCTCAATCAAGATATGGATCATATTGATCCTGATGATCTTGAAGAAATTGATCTTAAATGGCAGATGGCCATGCTGACCTTAAGAGCAAGAAAATTCTTGAAGAGGACTGGGAGAGAAGTCAAGTACAGGGCTAAAGAAAATCTAGGTTTTGACAAGTCAAAGATGGAGTGCTACAACTACAATAGGAAGGGCCACGTTGCCAGGGAATGTAGAGCTCCAAAGAAGAATGCTGAAACACCAAAGAAGACCTCTGAAGAATCAAAGAATACCACTACTGCATTGGTGTCTTGTGATGGGTTGGGTGATTATGATTGGAGTGACATGGCTGAGGAAGAACCCGATTACTCTCTGGTAGCTCAAGTCAAGCCTAAAGTGCATAACTTTGCACTTATGGCCTATGCATTATCATCTTCTGGATCTGACTCTGAGGTATCTAATGATTTTGATCTATCTGTGTGTTCTTTTAAATCATGTGCTGACATTGTAGAAGAGTTTAAGTCTAGGAATGAGAGTCTAATAAAAGAAGTTAAACACCTAAAACTTGATAACTTAGGTTATAAAGTAGGTATTCAAAATGTGGAAAGAAGATTAGAATATCTCAAACAGTGTGAGCAAGAATATGTAGATAGAATTATCCAATAGGATGTTGAGATCTATAAGAAAAATAATGAGATTGAATTTCTCAAGATTAAGTTAGAAGAAGCAGAAAAAGATAGGGATGCAACTCTTGATGATAAAGAAAAACATATAGTAAGAGTAAATAAACAACAATTTGCTTCTGATTTGGTTAATAAATCTATTGAGAGTACTTTGATGAGAAAAGGAAGTGGAATAGGCTACAATGAAGTTGCTCCTCCAGTTAAGAGTGCCTATGCTCCACCAGGAAAAGAACTGTCTTTTATAAGTGAGTTAGATATGGAAAAACCTATAGGTGAACCTATTGTCATAGAAACACCTAAGGTTGAAGTTAAAATCCTTCCTGAGGCTCCTATTATTGAAGACTGGAATTCAGATAGTGATGAGAAACAGGTTGAACTAAATCAAAGTGAGAAAGGAAGAAATTCCTGTAAAAGTTGATCCTAAAGTTGAACAGGTTAAGTTTGTGAGACCTGTGTTAGGTAAGCGTATCTCTAGGAAAATGGCAGAATATAATGAGGTTCCTAGAGATTAGATGAAAAGATTTTATAATAAGCCTAGGGGTAATCAGAGAAACTTTAATAACCTAGTTTCAAATAAGTTAGGTAATGAGTTTCAATTAAAGAATAAGGCTTGTTATAAGTGTGGTAGTTTTGAACATTTTATTAATAGCTGTAAAGACCACCAAAAGCCAGTTTGGAATCAATACTCAAGTGTGAATCATAAATATGTTTCAAAAAATACTCACCCTCATCCAAATAGAAATATGATTCCAAGGGCTGTGTTGTTAAGATCTGGTGCAACTAGATCTATTTTTGCTGCTAAATTAAATGGTGCTTTTAAAACCACAACTGGTTCTATTGCTGGCTCTGCTGCTAGTAAGCACTCTACTGCTAGAACAAAACTTTCTACTTCTTGGCCAAAAGTTTTAACAAATACAGTTGCTGGAAATCATTTTTTACGCTGTTAAGGCCTCAGCTTGCTGGACTTGGAAACCAAAGTCATCTGTTTCAAATAATGTTTCCAAAAACAGCAGTGCATCAATTGACTTAAAGAAATTTGACTATGTTGATGCACAAGGCAGATCCAAGTCTGTAATGGCTTGGGTCCCCAAGAGAAACTAATTTCTCTATTTTCATGTGCAGGGTAATCTACAGGATGAGCTAAAAGATATTGTTATAGTTGATAGTGGATGCTCTGGACACATGATAGGTGATGAGTCTCAATTGGAAGACTTTGAGCCTTTTGAAGGTGGTTATGTTGCTTTTGGGAATGATCCAAAAGGTGGAAAGATTATTGGCAGAGGTACACTAAAAACAAGGAATTTGGACTTTGAGAAGGTGTTTCTTATGAAAGGGCTTAAGTTTAACCTCTTTAGCGTCTCACAAATGTGTGACAAAAAGAACTTTGTTCTTTTTACAGACACTGAATGTATGATCCTTTCTCCTGATTTTCAGTTGCCAGATGATAAATTTGTGCTATTGAAAGTCCCTAGAACTGAAAATATATACAGTGACCATATTAAGAACATTGTTCCCAAAAGAGCTTTGACTTGTCTAATTGCAAAGGCCACTATTGATGAGTCCAAATTATGGCATAGAAGACTTGGACATCTGAACTTCAAGACCATGAACAAGTTGGTGAAAGGAAATCTTGTGAGAGGGATGCCTACAAAGATGTTTGAAAATTTTGAAACTTGTGTTGCATGTTAAAAGGGTAAACAGCACATAGTTTCATTCAAGTCCAAGACTGTGAACACAATTAATAAGCCCCTACATTTACTTCACATGGATTTATTTGGGCCTGTTTTTGTGAATAGTTTGAACAAGAAGTCATATTGCCTAGTTGTCACAGATGACTTTAGTAGGTTTACTTAGGTGTTCTTTCTAGCTACTAAAGATGAAACTCTAGAGATACTCAAGGCATTCATAACTAAAGTTAAAAACCTGCATAACCACAAGGTGAAAATAATCAGATGTGGCAATGGAACTGAGTTTAAGAATAGTGTGATGAATCAATTATGTGTGGGCAAAGGTATTATAAGATAGTATAGTGTTGCAAGAACTCCACAACAGAATGGTGTTGCAGAGAGAAGAAACAGGACACTTAGTGAGGCTGCAAGAACTATGTTATCTGATTCTAAATTACCTATAACTTTTTGGGGTGAAGCTGTAAATACTACATGTTCTGTGCAAAACAGAAGCAAGGTAGTCAAGCCTCACAACAAGACTCCATATGAGCTATTTCATGGAAAGAAACCAATGATTGATTTTCTCAAACCATTTGGATGTCCTGTTACTATTTTGAACACTAAGGATCAGTTAGGCAAGTTTGAAGAAAAAGTAGATGAAGGATAATTTGTTGGTTACTCTGTAAATAGTAAAGCTTTCAAGGTTTACAATAAGAGAGCCAAACAAGTAGAGGAGAATTTTCATATCAAGTTTAGTGAGAACACATCTAATGCTAAAGGGAAAGGACCAGAACGGTTGTTTAATATTGATATTCTTACCAAGACTATGAATTATGAGCAAGTTATAGCAAGAGTAGACACTAACAAACCTCAAGAAGAATTTGTTTTGGTTGAGAAATTAAAGATTGGTCCAACTTTACTACCTTTTCAGACGGATCAAAGTTCACAAGAAGATGTTGTTTCTCAAGAGAAACCTAAGGAAACAGAAGAAGGCATTGAGATACCTGTTGATGTTGAAAAGGTAACCAATGAAGCACCTAAAGTGGTTGAAGATGTCTCTCCAACAAGGCCATAAGACTCTACTACTAGGCCAAAAGAAACAACTACTGCTTCAATCAACTCTGCTGCCAAGCCAATTGACTCTACTTCTTTACCAAAGTTTCCATCTGTGGACATTCAGGGTAGGTCTTTTGCTGATCCAAACTATCCTGATGATCCAAATATGCCTCCTCTAGAGAACATTTACTATGATACAGATCATGAAGCTCTTGATGGTAAATTATTTGGAGCAAATGCTGACATAAATAACATGGAACTCAATGTTCCTGTTAGTCCTACTACTACCACAAGAGTTCATAAGAATCATCCCAAAGATCAAATTCTCAGTAATCCAACATCATCTATTCAAACAAGAAGAATGACTAAAGAGCTGAAAGATCTACAACATCAAAGTTTCTTTGCAAGATCTATTCATCAAAGAAACAGTCACAAAGATCTGCAAAATTGCTTGTTTGCCTGTTTTCTATCTCAAATTGAACCCAAAAATACTTATAAAGCCTTACAAGATCCAAGCAATGCAAGATAAGCTTCTGCAATTCAAACTACAAGAAGTATGGACCTTGGTTAATCTGCCAAATGGGCAAAGGGTGATTGGAACTAAATGGGTTTTTAGATGCAAAAGAGATGAAAGAGGCATAGTCATTAGAAACAAGGAAAGGTTAGTAGCACAAGGATACACTCAACAAGAAAGCGTTGACTATGATGACGTATTTGCACCTGTGGCAAGGATTGAGGCCATTAGATTAGTTCTGGCTTATGCTTCATATAAAGACTTTGTGGTGTATCAGATGGATGTCAAAAGTGCTTTTCTATATGGGACAATTACAGAAGTAGTTTATGTGTCTCAACCACCTAGTTTTGAAGACCCTGACCATCCTGACAAAGTTTACAAGGTGAATAGAGCAATGTATGGTTTACATCAAGCTCCTAGAGCTTGGTATGATACCTTGTCAACATATTTGTTAGACTCTGGGTTTAGTAGAGGAAAGATTGACAAAAATTTGTTTCTCAAAAGACACAAGGATGATATTTTGCTTGTATAAATCTATGTTCATGACATCATCTTTGGTTCTACAAACAAAGCTATGTGTGTTGAGTTTGAGAAGCTTATGAAGGATATGTTTGCTATGAGTTCAATGGGGGAACTCATCTTCTTCTTGGGTCTGCAAATTATACAAATGGAAGATGGCATATTTATTAGTCAGGATAAGTATGTTAATGACATTTTGAAGAAGTTTGGATTTAAAGATGCTAAGCCTGCAAAGACAACCATGGAATCTAACAAACCATTGTTGAAGGATGAAAATGGACAAGAAGTAGATGTTCACTTATACAGATCAATGATTGGTTCATTGATGTACCTTACAACTTCAAGGCCTGATATTATGTTTGCTGTATGTGCCTGTGCAAGATTCCAAGTATGTCCCAAAGAGTCACATCTCAATGGAGTGAAGACAATTTTTAGGTATCTGAGGTATCAACCTAAATTGGGCCTCTCGCATCCTAAGAATTCACCTTTTGATTTGGTAGCATACTCAGATAGTGACTATGCTGGAGCTTGCTTGGATAGAAAGTCTACAACAGGAGGTTGTCAATTTCTTGGAAACAGATTGGTGTCATGGCAATGCAAGAAACAAACAATGGTGGAAAATTCTACAACTGAAGCTGAGTATGTGGCTGCTTCAAGTTGTTGTGGTCAAGTGCTTTGGATACAAAATCAACTACTAGATTATGGGTATAATTTCATGAACACCAAGATTCACATTGATAACAACAGCACACTTTGCATCATTAAAAACACTGTTTTTCATTCTAGAACAAAACATATTGAGATAAGACATCACTTTATAAGGGATTGTTATGAAAAGAAGTTAATTCAAATTGTGAAGATTCATACTGATAACAATGTTGCTGATCTACTCACAAAACATTTTGATGTGGGGAGGTTTCAATTTTTAATTGCAAACATTGGTATGATCAATCTTTGAAAAACTTATCTCCTTATGTACTTGTAAAGTAAATGTGCTGCTATTTAAGATTGTTTCTGTTGCTTCTTATGAAGTATTTTGCTAGTTGGATTTTACTCTGCTGCTACATGCTATTCTACTGCTGAGTATCACTAGTACGTATGTAACATGTGTTTGTGTGTTTTGTGGTTTTTGGACTAACATTTTGCAGGATAAGTTCTAATTGATGATTGTTGCTATTTATACACAATTCTAAAGAAACAAGAACAGAACAATGTCATTCATTCATTGATAAATCCAAAAGATTACAAACACACTGGTTAAACACAAAAGACTACCCAAGATTACAAGAGATTGCTACATCAACAGACTACATCAAAAGACACCTATCAAAGCATACATCAACGTCTAGGATATGGAAGACCAATCACCACTTCTCTTGTCTTTAGCAAAGGAGGGTTTGACCTTCTTGTTCTGGGTGGTGGCCTTGGTCTTGATGATTGTGGTCTTTCAAGAGTTGCAGGAGGATTGTCCTGTGGTTTATCCTCGTCTGATGATGTGCAAAGAAATGGTGAAACAAGTTCTCTTGGAGGTTGTTAGATTGGGATCCTCTGATGATTCTGATGAAGGTGGAGACTTGGGGGACATCACACCTTTACCCTTTGAAGTGCTTCGAGTCTGATTAAGGTTCAAAAGATCCTTGAACACGGGGAGGTCATGTTTCCTCGTCCTCGCTTGCTCCTTGGTTTTGCATCCGTCATGAGGAGGAAGGAATGGTGGAACGTATGGGGGAGGGGTGTAGAATCATCCGAAGAAGAACCGGATGAGATGTTGATGATTTCGGGATTGGATTTCATTTTGATTGTGTTTTGATTGGATGGATTGATGATTTTGGAAGATATTAGGGATTGTGCGTGATGAATTAGGGAAATATTAGTTCTCTTTTTATATTGATCACAAAGTATACCTGCCATTAAATGATGAGGATCTATGACTTTTTGACCAAGAATTAATTTATGACTAGTCAACTCTGCTGTTAGCCAAATCACTCTGCTACTAGTTCTTTTAATTTGGTGCTAGTTCTGTTGATATCAAGGTTCTGCTGCTATGGTTAAGAGTGTGAGGGTGGTTGTGTAACTTCTACAAACAAGTTTAAAACCTAATTGAATCTCACAATTGGTTTTTACGCGCTCTAAATTTAAGTTTTCCCAAACCCTAACACTCTATTATTCTCAAAGTCAAAAATCCCCAATTCCCCAAAACCCTAATTTATGGAATCCACATGTACCTGGGCAGAAAGTCACAATAATGTTGCCTTATTGGATAAGGAGATGGTCCCTGAAGGTTTCACAGACATGGTTAAATTCTTGAATGCTACTTCTCTTAGGTATGCATTAACTGTGAATCCTACTATATATATTTCCTACATCAAACAGTTTTGGCTTACTACAAAAGTTAAAACTAGGAATGGGGAAAAACATATTAAGGCTATGGTAGACGGTCAACAAGTACTTGTCACTGAATCTTCTATAAGAGAACTTCTTCTCTTAGATGATGAAACAGAGACTAAGTGTCTTGCTAACTCTGCCATTTTTGAAGGTTTAAATGATTTGGGATATGAGGGCCAACATTCTGGTTTAAAATTTCAAAAAGGGCTTCTCTGTTCTCAATATAATTTTTTGGTTCATAATCTTCTTCACTGCTTGAGTTCTAAAACTTCTGGGTGAAATGAGTTCGGTGCTACCATAGCATCTGCTATGATATGCCTGAGCAAAGAAGACCCATTTAATTTTTCAAACATGATTTTGGAAGGGATTGCAAAAAAGTATCAAAGAGTCTGGTTGTTACTTACTTTATCCAAGATTTATATAACTCTTTGTGGAAAACCAAATTTCAAAAGTAAGAACACATAAAGCCACTTATGTATCTCCTAAGTTGGTTCCAAAAATGTTTACTTTCTTACTTAAAAATGGAAAAGGATTTTCAAGCACACTTACATCTCTTATACCTTATATGGTGCAAATTGTGCAAAATATTCAGGGTGAAGGATCAGGAACTCCCACTGATTCCCATCACACACCCAATTTTATTGCATCTGTCACACAACCAAGAATACTCTACACCTGTAGGAAAGCCAACAAGAACATTGAGCAACCTCAGGCTAGTGTTAGGATGTCTGTACCTGATGAGGCTGTCCTAGGTGATGGAGGGGACATGTTGGTAAGAACCCTGTTGAATTTCACTCAAAGAAAGAAGTGCGCCAAGAACCCTGTTGAACTGGCCAGAGTAAAACAGCACTAAGGGGAATCAACAAGTGCCTACGTGGAGCGCTTTAAGGATGAAGGCATACATGTCAAGGTGTGTCCTGAAGTGCTAAAAATCTCAAGGTTCTTGAATGGGATTAATAACCCAGAACTCATTAGGAAATTAAACGATAAGGTTCCCTAAACCTTTGACGAGCTAATGAAGCGCACAAGGTCCCTTATCCAAGGAGAAGCAGCTGTCGCTTATAGCAAAAAAGGCTACTCAAATTATAGGCCACAGGAACAGCCAAGGAGACAATCCAATGACCAGAGTAGCAATCGCAACAAGAATTATCGCAGCCAGGGATGTGGACGAGATAATGACAAATACACTCCCCTCACAAAGACCCCAAGGGAGATATTTGTGACAGAAGGTGCAAACTTCCCAAAACCTCCACCAATGCGCACCCAGAGGATCGGTACATAGGGAATGGATACTGCGAATACCATGGACAAAAGGGCCATACCACTAACGAGTGTGTCTAACTACGACAACTAGTCGACAAGTTAGTAAAAGAGGGTAGAATGGATCACCTTGTTAAGAATATCAAAGAAGGAAAGGATAAACCAAAGAATAGAGGTAAGAAAGAGATACCCAAAGATAAGGTTGACATTATTTACATGATACAGTCGTGGCAGCGAAAGACGAAGCAAAAAATCAGCCAAAAATTCTCTTTTGGGAATGAAATCTCCTTCCCCACTCTAGCTGCAGCACGGCGCACTGCGCAGAGATTTGAACTCCGAGATGGCATCCTATATCAACGTTCATTCTTACAACCATGGCTCCGGTGCATTGGACCTCTTCAGGCAGATTATGTACTCCGAGAGATTCACGCTTGTTCATGCAGTATGCACTCAGGACCACGGTTCGTCGTGGCCCGCACCCTGTGGTCAGGCTACTATTGGCCCACTATGCACCACGATGCGCGGGATATGATAAAGAAGTGCAGTGATTGCCAAGTTCACAGACCAATCCCATGTCGACCACAACAAGAGTTGACCCCCATCACCTCACCATGGCCATTTTATAAATGGGGCATCGACATTGCAGGCCCCTTTCCAATTGCAGTGGGGGGCTAAAATTCCTCATAGTGGCCATAGACTATTTCACCAAGTGGATTGAGGCAAAAGCAGTGGCAAGTATCACATGTAACCAAGTCAAACGCTTCATTTGGGACAACATTGTATGCCGCTTTGGCCTACCTGGAGAAATTATTTCGGACAACGAAAAAAAATTCTGTGACAATCCGTTCAAAGACTGGTGCGCGCAATTAAACATTACACAACATTTGCGTCAGTTAAACACCCACAAACAAATGGTTTTGTTGAACGCGCGAATTGCAGTCTCGGCGAAGGAATTAAAGCGCGCCTTGACAAACATAAAGGAAGATGGGTGGATGAGTTGTCACATGTCTTATGGGCGCACCGCACGACAATAAAAACTAGCACTAGCGATACACCATTCTCTCTTGTCTATGGAACAGAGGCTGTCATACCAGCCGAGATTGGAATGCCAACTATCCGTACGGCGGTAATCAATGTTACAACAAATGATGATGAGCGGCGCATAGACTTGGATCTGTTAGAAGAAAGGCACTAACGCGCAACCATACGTGAAGCAAAGGCTAAGTCAAAGATGAAGAAGTATTATGATGCAAAAGTCAGAAACACTTCTTTCAGGCTAGGAGACATCGTATACCGCGCCAATGATGCAAGCCACGCAGAAGACACGGGCAAGCTTGGACCCAAATGGGAAGGACCCTACGAGGTCACATAAGCACTAGGCAACGGCGCATACAAGTTGTGTAATATGGAAGGCCATGAGCTAGCACGCACTTAGAGTATTTGCAATCTCAAGAGATGCTATATTTAGGAAAGGCTACGGCCCGCGCACGGACAAATATGCACTTTAGTACGTGCCTAATAAATGTCCGTGTATTTGAATTTTCTTTTTTAGGAAATTGTCTTTTATTTTCAAAAACTTGCAAGTATTAATAAAACGTTGTGGTTTCTAGCTAATTCCATAACACATTTAACTTTATTGCTTACATTCTTTCTTATGTCTCAATATTGTTACTTTATATTTTGCCCACATGGCGTGCATGCAATTACTAAGACCTACGATGGCAGAAAGGATGAGTAAACCTACTAACTAACTCGTTGAGTAAGAGGGTTGTAAACCCATCAACACTGGATCATGCATCCTTACTAAGCACCTTACTTTCAAGACATTGAAGTAAGTTTAAATGCGCATCCCATGAAGGATACGCAACATTACGTACACCGTACATGTTTAGCAATTTACGAGCCAAGACTCTTGGTCAATTGATATAATATTTGCAGCACGCTGCAAGTCCACTCATACACTTATGTATCTTTCATTCACATATATTTATTAAGTTATGGATTTAATACATATTTTCCTACGTACGTTTTAATTTTGACTCTTATCAAGTCTTTCACGAAAAGACATATATTCTAATAACAAAATAATATAAACAAAATGAACAAAAAAGTTACATATTATTATTCATAAGAACCACGAGTTTATACAAATTACATATACAAAAAATGTCTACATGCTACGAGCACGTCTATGGCCTGAGCTACTAGCCGTAGACGCTAACTCCCCAGCCTCACTCAGCCTTCTCAGCAGGCTGCTATCCTCCTGAGATACTGTCGGTACGCTGACAGGGATCCCATCGGACCTAGGGAGATGGGCCGCCCCAACATCGCAGAGAATAGCCTTCCCCTTCACGCCTTGCTTACGTGCAAGCCTTGTCTCATGCGCCTCTAAAGACTTATTCAAAGAAATTTCCTTCTCGAGGGCGAAGGGATTGAGCATGTGGCTGGGACGAGCAAAGATAGGCACCTTCAGCTGCGACTTGTCTGGCTTCAAAAAGAAGTCAGGTTGCGCCTATGCATCCTTAGCTATGTGTCTGGCTAGAGTCAGACCCTGCATGATCACGCCGATTGGATAATCTTGATCACGCTCCAATCGGGCGATATGAGGAAATTCAAAAACCTTTATCTTCTCCATGGCCTCCACAAGCTCATCAAAAGCATCCGCCTTGTACCCAGGCACTTCTGCAAGCGGCACCGTCAGCATTTTGCTCTCGTGAAGCTCTTCCACAGCTTGCGCCTTGCCACGTGCCATGGCGCACTCCACAACTTTTCCAAAGGCCTCCACGACCTCCTAGGACTCCAGCGTGGCCATGGCAGCTAAGCGCAGACCATGGCTGATCAACCACCTGTGAATATAAAAACGCACGCGTTAGAAGATAACAAAGGAGCTACAAATAAAATAAAATAAAATAAAATAAAATAAATAAATAAAAAGAAGAAGAAATAAATACCTGCGCTCAGCAATAGAAGAAATTAGATGAGGATACAACTCCTCATCGTACTCTATACTCAACTTGCGCAGCTTGCTCTCCTGCACCTTCAGAGCCTCCTCCACATGCTCGCGGAATTCATCAAGGTAGGCGAAGTGCCTGCCTCTGTTCTCTTGCAGGTACTTTAAACCCCAAGCGTAGTCAGCATCCGCGCGCTTGCGCTTCACCTAAACCATTAAAGACAGCTTCTCATCCGTGAGCCTCCTAGCATGTGCAGTTATGGACTCTACATCTGCTCGCGCATCAGCCAATTGGCCCCTAAGCAGAGCAATCTCCTCATCCTTCTGTGTGAGGCTACTGCTTTCACCAACATACAGAGCCTTGAGCTGAGTAACCAACTCAACCTGATGCTCAGCAGCCGCACCCAATTCTTCCATCAGTTGCTGCGCAGACATCTCCTCACGCACCCTCAACGGCTCCTCCACATGATCATGAGCCGCTTGGAGAGACACCAACCCCACAACAAACGTTGCATTACCCCCTGCAGCTTTGTCACTACACGTAAAAATGAAGGATCAAGACATTGTGTGGCGAATAAGGAAAAAGAAAACAAATAATCAAACAATTGTTACTTACGTAGGAGGTGAAGTCTCAGCATTCTCATGCGCAACAAAGGATAATGACGTCTCCTCATCTGTGGACTCATCCACAATTATAGTATGATGTCTGCGCTTGGAGGTACCCTCACCACCATCATCAACAGCCTTGCGCTTCGCACCTTGGTGCTCCTCTTCAGAGTCAGTGTCAACCCTGAGGATCCCAACACTGTCAGACGACTCAGTGCGCACGCGCTCAGGAACCGCCACTCCCTGCGCAGGAACAGTCTGCACCGGTGTCGCATTCATAATAGGTTGTGTTGCGTCAGAGGACTCTTCCTGCACAGGCTCCAGAAGACGTCCAGCGGTATCCTCCAAGATAGGCAATTCACCCTCCCTCAGGGGGCGCACGCCCACAGTCACCTGCGTGGGCTTTGTCAACCTCACCACGGAAAACAGATCCATCTTTGCGCAACATATGAACGCAATGAAAAAGTTAGTTGATAAAATTAAAATATACAAGAGTGCTTACATTATCAACACGAAGATAAGAAAGGACAAGCACCCACCCCGGCCGCTTCCATCCAAAAATGTTGGCACTTCATCACTTCCTCCGAAATAGTTGCGACTCATTCCCATATGAACCAAAAACTCCTCGGGATAGGAGTTGATTGGGATGCGGTTACCATTAATGGTCTCCACATCCTCCACGTTGTACGTACCGGGATCTGGGCGCTCATCCTTTGGAAGCGTCCCTTGAGTATAAAACCCATAGAGCGTGGTGACTACCCTATCATCTATCCAGAAAAACTTTTCCCTCCAACCCCTAAGGGAGTCCACTTTTTCAGTGTAACACTGATAGCGCCCTGAGCGCTTCGAAAACGTAATCCACCCGTTCAACCACGTTGTGTGGTAAAACACGTGGAAGAGGTTGATAGTGGGATTTATCGCAAGTAAGCGATAATTTATTTCAAAATTTGTTATTTTCGCCGCACCTATACAGTACAGCTGCGAAATATGCAGACGATAGAAATTGAGCACGTCGCTCAAAAATAGGGATATAGGCACGCGCTGGTTTGCAAACTCAAAAAAGCGCGTGTATACCCCTATTTTCCCCTCACGGAAGTCTGCGATACATGCGTCCGCATCCGGTACTTTCGGATGCACCGCAAGCGGGATGAAGTAGTCGGAGGTGAACTGACGTAGTTCATCCTTGTCTATCTCAGAACGGAATTCTTCTAATTGATGAACCATTTTTCCTAAGATGCGCACACACAATTACCTTCGAAGATACTAGCTTTTTCTTGAACAAAGATTCGTAATATGGAGGAAATGGTGCTTTTTCACTGTGGTAAACACAGTGAAAATGGGAACCCTTTATATAGGGTTTGCTTTACTTTGGATGAACGACACGTGGACCCACTATCTCCATCGTGTGGTTGGCATACCAACAGGTACATGCACTTTTTCACGTATCTCAAGGGATGATTGGCTCCAAACGGTCAACCTAAATTGACCAAAGGATGGTCAACAAGGTCAAACTGCCTAGAGTCAATGCTCCGCGGAATATAGTGTTTCCCCGGGTCGTTATGTCCCGACGAGGTGTGGATTGTATTCAAACGGGCTTGTGATCGGGTGAATTTGGACAGGAAAGGGGTTTGTGATTGATTAAACTAAGGAATCTACAAGGAAATAGCTTAAATAAGCTATATGAACAAGACTGGAAATTTGGAAATACCAGAAACGTTTTAAACCTAAAAACGTGTATGATCAGTTTAAATTTACGCGAACGTACAAAATAAAAAGTGAAAACTGAAATCTGGAAACCCACAGGGGGTGAAAATGACTTTTTTACAAACTTAAGGATAAAAGAAAATTTTTATAAATTTAAAATTAATTTTTAAACTAATTAATTATTTAATATTAATTAAACACTATTTAATACTAATTATTAATATTTAAATAACTGAAATACAATATAATATTATTTAAATACTAGAAAAGTGAAAATTAAATTTCAAAACTTATAAAATAACTAAAAACAAATTTTAAAATTAAAAATATGTCTTTTTGTCTTTTTGTGATTTTTATATTAATTTATTACTAATTAAATTTAATTAAACAAATTAACTAATTAAAATTATTAAAAATACTAAAAAGACTTAGAAAATTAAGAAATTTTTTATAAACCTAATTAACCATCACAGGAATCCTAAAAATTATAAAAAGTTTGTTTTATATGTTTTTGGACTATTTTACTAATTATTAAACTAATTATTAATTAATTACTAATTAAAATAATTAAATTATAAAAACTAGAAGATGAACAGTAGAAATTATAAGAAAATTCATAAAATTATTTTATAACTTAGAAAAGCTAGGAAAAATATAAAAACTTGGGTTTAATTTATAAAAACTAATTTTACTATTTAATACTTAATTATTAATTAATTATTAATAAAACTAATATTAAATCTAATTAATACTAAATGACAAGATAAAATTCTGGAAAAATTACTGAAAGATAAAGGAAGTTGATAAAAATATAAAAATGCAGGTTACTTAATAAAAATCTAAAAAGGAAAATTAAAAGGATAAATTAAATTAAATAAAAACTATCACTTATAATTAAATTGGATTTTCTGGAATTTTCTTTTGTAAAACTTTTTAAATACTTAAAACATGAAACTTTTATGAAGACAACATTTTTAGAACTTAAAAATAAGCCAAATGCAAGCTTAAAAGCTTGACAGTTTGACTTTGGTTGACCAAACTAGGAAATAAGCTCAAATTAGCTTATGTGGGGTCCACAAGGGTCGATTCTGGTTCAAATGAGTTTGTTGGACATGTTTAAGCTAGAAATGATCAAATAAGCTCACAGGATAAGCCCATAAGCAATATTTAAGCACATGATTTCTTGTTTCTAAACTGAAAATGGAACAGACAATAGGGGTGGTTCCAGGTGGGGTCCACTGAGCTTGAGCTCAAAAGGTTGCTCAATCTAGGAAGGTGGCCAGGAGGGGGGATGAAAGAACCCAAAGTAGGGTGGTGGGACCCACTAGGGTGGTCAGGATGAACCACCAAAGTGGTGGCAGTGGTGGTGTTTAGCAGCTGCACAGGGGAGGTGACTCCCCCTGCAGGTGTGTTTGAAGGGGTGTGGGACCCATAGAAAAAATCACAAAAATATAAAGATAGTGGGACTTCAAAGCTTAGCTGGGGGCTATGATTCCTAAGAGTTTCAAGGCCTGAAACCAAGCCTAAAAATTACAACAATTCTTGGAGTTTTTGGAAAAAATGAATACATTGCAATTTTGACTTTTAGACTAAACTACTTGGATTGACTTTGATGAACTTTGATCTGGTCCTAATGACTAAATATGATGTATTAGGTTACTGAATGACTAAATTAAGTAGTGCTAACAACTGATGAGCAAATATGAGTGTTAAAGGATCACAAATCCCTCACAGTTAACTGTGAGGGGAAATTTTTTGTGAATTTGACTTTCTATGAAAAGACCTACTGATTTTATGACTTACATGACCTATACTAACCTAATGCAACATGTTGAGATAGAAAACAAAGCCAAAAACATACTAGATCATGCAGGTAACAGTACACCCAAACACTCCTTAATATGACTTCTATGGATGTTTTTGAAGCAATAAGTTGAACTGAGCTACCAAACTGATGTACAAAAATCTCTAATGAAGTAATAAGCCAGGATAAACACAAAAACACCAAAATCAATATACATCACCAAGGTTACAATAAAAGCTTAGAAAACAAGAAAAAAATGAAACTTACAAGGGTCCTGTGTGTATTCCAACCAAGAACTGAAAACCAAGCTAACCTAACATCTCCCCTGAGATTTCTAACCCATTTTCATCAACAAGCAAAAATACTCCTTTCTTCAATCAACTTATGGGATTATTTTTGATTTTCTATTTATTTTTCTCTTATTTTTGGTATTTCTCATATTTTAGGCTAACACTAATTTAAATGCTTTGTAAACCTTTAAAAACTTATTGATAAGCTAAAATAAGCTCAAAGGGGCAGAGATTGACAGGTTTGAACAATTTATAAACTAAAATGGAATTTTCAAATTAAAACTTCAAATATTAAACTAGAACTGAATAATGGAAATTAAGGTGATACAGAGTTTTTGTTACACTAATCCAACTGATTACAAGCTTTTGAAACTGAAAAGAACAACTAAAGAGTAAAATTATACTAATTCGACATTATTTAAAATTAAGCTAAACTAACTACTGCCCTATTATGCCTTTTTTCTTCATTTTATAGACCCTGGGTGACATCCTCTGACTTTCCCACTCTATTGTGAACCATAGGATTGGATAGTGTTATCCTAGCCCTTCAAAACCGTTTTGGCGGGAAAATTATCTTGGTAGGTTTTGCAATTGGGTGTGTTTTGGTGAGGTATTAATGAGGGGAGGGGTTGGTTGGGTGTAGCTAAGAGTATTGATGATGGTTGGTGAAGAATTGGTGAGGAGGGGGGAGACAAAATACCCTGGTAATTAGGGGAAGTGATGGAGGTTAGGGAGGGTGAACAGTGCTCAGTTTGACCACATGTTTGACCCTGGCTAATATATTAAACAGATTAGGGGTTGGGCCAGGATATGTGTTGGGCTTGGGGTTTTTCATGGATCAGTCTTTGGTTTATTTTGTGGATTGGATTTGGATTAAATAATACAAAGGATCCGTTTAGTTTGGTATTTAATCACAAGGACCTAATGTGTAATTTCTGAAAAGTTGAGGGGCTGATCTTGCATCTTTCCAAAGCCACTCCAAGGGTGTAGTTTGCCAATTATGAATAGTACAAGGAACATATATGAAAATTTCTAAAATTACACCTAGGGACCAAAATTGTCATTTTTTGAAAGTCCAGGGACTAAACTTGCATTTTCCTCAAACTTTTCATCAAAAGGCTATTTGTGATAACCTTTGAGTTTCCAAGGACCAAAAATGATTTTTCTTTCAAAAATATCCCACCAGGGACCAAATCTGCCAAAAAGTGAAACTTTAGGGACTAAACTTGTAATTTCTCAAAACTTTGAAATTTTTCACCAAAGGACTAAATATGACAACTTATGATTTCAAAATGACCTTTGGTGACTTTTCTTTTAAAATAAGTGCTCAGGGACTATTTTTGCCAATTTTTGAAAGGTGGGGGACTGAAACTGCCAATTATTCAAACTTTGTACATTTTTCATCTGTTTTTACTCATTTTGCATCTAAAACATATAAAACACAATTTTGGAATATTTTTAGTATTTTGATGCATTTCTGAGTTTTTTTTGTATGTTTTTGCAGTTCAGAATGACCAAAAATGATGAGTGTTTGAGCACCCATCAATCCCCCACACTAAAATATTGCTAGTCCCTAGCAATAAACTGTTTTGAAAATTTAATGGATTTTAATCTCTTTACCAAAAGCCATTACTTCTGGAGTAGCCAAATGTTTCAGTTCAAGTAAGAACTATGGTACACTGATAACTATGTGATTTTGAGCAAACTTGATGAGGCGAAAAATGAACCACTTTTAGGGGGTCATTTAAGCCCGGAATTGAATTTATTTGATCAAATATTGCCCTAAATCGTTCCTTTTGTGATTTTAGTTACTTTGGGAGTGAAATCTGGAAAAGGAAGCAATTCGGACGTTTTTGGAGCATAAAAGTGAAGAAAACGCCAAAGACTTAATTTTCCAAGCTGAGAACAGTGTGTGACGGCGTCAAGAGGAACAAGTTGACGGCATCAAGAGTAATGATCATGACGACCCAGTACAGAAATGAAGGCGTCACAAAGCAGAGCGTCAAGAGTTAAATGTGTGACGGCCTGGAAAAATGGAATACATGACGGCATCAGATGTAGATCAAGGCAGTCCGAGGATTATTTTGGCGGCAAGATGACGGCGTCATAAGGTTGCTCTTGACACCGTCAGCCTCTATTATCTATATATAGTTTTCTAATTTTCATTCATTGAGAGGAACATGTTTGGAGAAACCCTAAGGCCGAACCATATACGGATTTTACAGCTTTTTCAAGGGTTTTCAGCCCTTGAACCCTTACATGTGTTATTGAGATAAGTATTCTTTTAATTCAATCAATATGTCTATGTGTTGGTTGTCAACATCTTGTGCTTGTCTTGATTCCACCATGCTAGGCTAGATTTATCTTGTGCTTGCTTAGATCTAATGAAACCTAGATGTTGATTATGTGTTGATTGCTTGTTTATGGTTGTATTGGATGAATGATTTCAATGTTAGGCTTAAGAAAACTGGCAGCTCCAAATGGTAACATGCTTGAACGTCTTAGGAAACATGAACCGATGTGTACTAGGTTTTATTAGTTGTATTTAATGCATGAGTAAATTCTAATGATCCCATGTTAGGAGCTTCTTAGCCGGCTCGACATAGGAGTGAAGTAGGCACTCATAGGATTGGGGAGTTAAGTACGCCACCCCATGAATGGTATTAAGGAATATAATCCATCATCCACGCAACTATAACAAGTAATTAACGTGTAAAAGATATCTAGGGAGTAGTGAAATCTAAGTAAACACATTTCTCCACTTATTGCTCACAACTTTAGTTTAATTTAGTTTTATTTTCATTTCTAGTATTTTATTTTGATTGCATCTTAGTATTGGGTTAGTTGACTAGCAACTAATTCCGCCCATATCCTTCAAAACCCAAGATTTTTACTTGCTTTCAAAAAATATAATAATACAAAAAGAATCATCCCTCATCTCTAGAACTAGTAATTAGGTTTTCTAATCCTAGCGACACTATTCCTAGCTGAACGATCAATCCCCCGGTACTTGTCATTATACTATACTACATCGATCAGGTACACTGCCTGGTGGGGGTTGTAAGCTTCTCGAGATCCCTCGAGAGGTAAAGCCTGGTGCAATCCCTACGCATCAAGTTTTTGGCGCCGCAGCCCGGGGAATAGTTATTGTCTAGGTTAGAATCTCTTTTTATTAGGTCTACTTGCTAGATTCCTTTCTAGTAAGATTTTATTTTTATTTTTAGGTTCTCTTTAGTCTATCTTATTTCTTTGTTTCCTTTGTTCGTAAACTATGTCGATGGATAACAATAACATTGATCGTTTGATTCCTGTTATTCGTGTTTTTTGTCGTAGGATTTTCCAAATGCCCGCCCCAATCCCTTTAGTGGAAAATGAGAACCCACCTAACCTCTCGCCTAACCACCACTTTGACAATAATTTTGAGTTAGAGGAGTCTGACCATGATGATGACCATAGGGCTAGTCCTTTTTACTATTCAGACTCCGATGAGGATCTAGGTGATGGTGATATGATTAATAAGGATAGGATGGAAGATGAAGTGAACCCTCTTAGGTATGTCGACCCTAGAACAAGGATTGAGAGTGATAGTTCATTCAATATGCAATTTCCTTGTAAGATTGGATTTATGAGCTTTAACGCCTACCTTAACTCATCTCTCCCAATGAACATAATCTCGCGTAATGAATATAATAAAATCGTGGTAGATGAGTTAGAATATAAAGGAGATAATATCATTGCTAGGGCAATATCATTGCATGTGTTTGTAGGACGCTTTGCTTATCTTGCTGAGTTCATGGTTATGGAGAATTTAGGAGAATTTATTGACAGTAAGTTAACCCAAGTTGTGTTTGGAAAACCTTTCAAAAGGTTGACCAACCTTGATGAAAAACTTATGGAAGGGTTAATTACATTCTCAGATGGGGACGAAGATTTTGTCTACTAAATGCCCCGTGCACACCCTAGGTTCAAGGATTTTTCCATGGAAAAGTGTAGTAGGTATCCGCCCATAGAAATGCTAAGTGAGAACGATAAGAGAAAAGGACTTAAATATACTCATGAAAAGAATAAAAGATACTATCGCGGATGTTTAGAGTTAGGAGATGATTATAATAAAGATGAGGCGACTATTAGATGGCTCACGCTTGGGTATGTGAGCATAAGCGATACACGGTAACCCATGACCTTAAGTCTAGCTACACGACTCGTAAATAAAGAAAAGCGCTTCTTGGGAGGCAACCCATGCTTTGTGTGATTTTATTTTGTTTGTTTGTTATTTGCTTCCGTATGCATGCTTTATTTTTATTGTTGGTAGATCATGTTTCTAAACTAAAATGAACCACTTTTAGGGGGTCATTTAAGCCCGGAATTGAATTTATTTGATCAAATATTTCCCTAAATCGTTTCTTTTGTGATTTTAGGTACTTTGGGAGTGAAATCTGGAAAAGGAAGCAATTCCGACGTTTTTGGAGCATAAAAGTGAAGAAAACGCCAAAGACTTAATTTTCCAAGCTGGGAACAGTGTGTGACGGCGTCAAGAGGAACAAGTTGACGGCGTCAAGAGTAATGATCATGACGACCCAGTACAGAAATGAAGGCGTCACAAAGCAGAGCGTCAAGAGTTAAATGTGTGACGGCCTGGAAAAATGGAATACATGACGGCGTCAGATGTAGATCAAGGCAGTCCGAGGATTATTTTGTCGGCGAGATAACGGCGTCACAAGGTTGTTCTTGACGCCGTCAGCCTCTATTATCTATATATAGTTTTCTAATTTTCATTCATTGAGAGGAACAAGTTTGGAGAAACCCTAAGGCCGAACCATATACGTATTTTACAGCTTTTTCAAGGGTTTTCAGCCCTTGAACCCTTACATGTGTTATTGAGATAAGTATTCTTTTAATTCAATCAATATGTCTATGTGTTGGTTGTCTTATCTTGTGCTTGTCTTGATTCCACCATGCTAGGCTAGATTTATCTTGTGCTTGCTTAGATCTAATGAAACCTAGATGTTGATTATATGTTGATTACTGGTTTATGGTTGTATTGGATGAATGATTTCAATGTTAGGCTTAAGAAAACTGGCAGATCTCCAAATGGTAACATGCTTGAACGTCTTAGGAAACATGAACCGATGTGTACTAGGTTTTATTGGTTGTATTTAATGCATGAGTAAATTCTAATGATCCCATGTTAGGAGCTTCTTAGCCGGCTCGACATAGGAGTGAAGTAGGCACTCATAGGATTGGGGAGTTAAGTACGCCACCCCATGAATGGTATTAAGGAATACAATCCGTCATCCACGCAACTATAACAAGTAATTAACGTGTAAAAGATATCTAGGGAGTAGTGAAATCTAAGTAAACACATTTCTCCACTTATTGCTCACAACTTTAGTTTAATTTAGTTTTATTTTCATTTCTAGTATTTTATTTTGATTGCATCTTAGTATTGGGTTAGTTGACTAGCAACTAATTCCGCCCATATCCTTCAAAACCTGAGATTTTTACTTGCTTTCAAAAAATATAATAATACAAAAAGAATCATCCCTCATCTCTAGAACTAGTAATTAGGTTTTCTAATCCTAGCGACACTATTCCTGGCTGAACGATCAATCCCCCGGTACTTGTCATTATACTATACTACATCGATCAGGTACACTGCCTGGTGGGGGTTGTAAGCTTCTCGAGATCCCTCAAGAGGTAAAGCCTGGTGCAATCCCTACGCATCAAAACCACCAGCTGTAAACGGATTTGATTTGTCTTTACCAGAAGCCGTTTGCTTCTGGACTAGCCAACTCTTTGATGGACATAGTCAACATCTTGGTGAGCTGCTTACCAATTATGGTTTTTCCATTGCTTTTACCACAAGCCATAATCTTGCGGGCTAGCCAACTCTTTCACTTTTTAGGATATGGCGAGTTGAGATACCATACAATTTTGGGCAAATTGCAAGCCATCAACGGATTTGAATTATCTTTACTAAGAACCGTTTGCTTCTGGATTAGCCAATCCTTTTGTCGTTTAGACATGGCGGACTGATAACCACAAAAATTTTGAAACTCAAGTGAAAAAATTTTAAATTTTTTGCCAAAAACAGGGGTACTAGATGGTAAAATGTGATCAAATTCGCTAGAATACCCCCCCCCCCCCACACACACACACACTTAGAATTGAATATTGTCCTCAATATTTAAAGTCCCGGTTATTATGCCGACTCTTTGAACGGAAAAGGGCAACATTACAAGCTAAATGTGGAAATACCATTTTTGTTTTTTTCACTTTATTGGTAACCACAGCAGGGGCACTCCCCCACACTTAGGGTGAAAACCCTATAAGCATGCTACTGTTTTTGTTTACTGAGTCGCTAGCTTGACTCGACCCCGAATTCATTTGTTCTTGGGGAAGCATGATGTGGAAGAGATAATCTCCATCGGACTTTCATTCAAGATGTTTGGACAAACATTTGAAGCATGTGAAAGTTCCACACCGATGAGATATACAGACCCTGGCTAAAAATAGTATAAACTATAAGTGGTGATGCCGGGGTCAAAAATAATGTCTTCATTCCCAAAGGAGTGAAGAACAGGAGAAGTCACCCGGTAGGTGAAGAATGGGAGGAAGATCTTGATGACAATCAAGATAAAGTCATCGTCATCAGAAAGAGAATCCATAATTGGTATATCATGAATCTCATCCGTAAAGCTCATATGATCTAGACTTATTATGGGAGGGAGGGTTGGGATTTTGATATCAAGTAAATTCTCAAGGTTGAGAATATTTCCCTCCGAAACACAAAGATCATCTTTTTCTAGATCAAAGTAAAAGTTATCATACTCCGGTGGAGATATGATATGAGTAAGTTCACCGGAGAACTCCTCAAAGGTGAATGAATCATATACGGGGAGAGAAATTTGAGAATGAGAAATGGTACTGCCACTAATCTTCCCTCCCATATGATCAAAGGTAAAGGCTTCAAACTCCGGAATAGGATCATCGGAGAAAATGTCACTATCCTTAATTGGGATAGGAGATGAGATAGGTTTCTCTTTGAAAGCCTCGATTTTAGAAATGAGGAGATCGACATTCAATAATGTTGCACGAAGTGCTTCATCCTTGATTTCAGTGTCAATCTCATCGTTCTCTTCTTCTAAGCTAACTAGCTCATAAGGTAATTCTTCCATATAAATGATGTCTCCACAAGATAACGAATTGTCATCAGTAGAATCGGAGAACATCTCAACATGATCAGTTGGCAAGATAAGAGGAGGAGGGATATCTGTAACCTCTCGTAAATTTCCCTTACGATTAGTAAATGCATACGAATAAATAAAACGTTGTTACGATAAATTAACACCATTTTACGGGTAACAATTTTTTTTTTTTTTTGATATGGCTTGATATTGAACCACTACGATAACTATGATTGACCGTTTACCCAGGAACGATGCTTACACACAACCTAGATTGCCTATAATTATTGCGAACGATAAATAATTATATAACGCGTTTATATTTAAAATAATACGTTTCGTCTAAATAACGTATACTATTTATATATTCCCCGAACCTACGAAACTTCCCGAGAACGCTCACTAATATTTTTGGATTTCGACACGATAATCGAGACACACTAGTTGGGCCCCCAACACCCTTTGGGCCACGCTTACACAATACACAACTAAACGGACTCCTTTTTATTTTTCTTTTTCTTTGGGCCGACACAACCAGCAGCCCACAGGCCAAGCCCAAAATGCACCCTTTGTATTTTTTTTTTTTCTTTTTCTTTGTTCCCAGCCGCGACACTCCCAAACGCACCCTATTTCTTGCAAACTCGACACACAACCTCGACATGTTATTACACCACTCGATTAACAACCTAGCAAACATTCAAGAATGATAAAGATTGCACCAAATCTCACTCGTTCACTGCCTTAAATTTACCCAAAGCAAAGCATGATACCATCCATGGAGATAAGGCCAAAACGTGGCACAAGGCTTCTTCCATGCCTCCCCTCTTCCCCTATGACAAGTAAGCGAACACTATGCACAATGTTCATTGTCAGGAATGAATAGAAGATCTATGACACAATCCTAGCTTTATAAGTAATCGATTGGACAAGAAGGGAGGTGCAAAACGTTCGTATCTATCCTACATTCAAAAATCACGTGAACCTACCTTGCATATACCTTTCAAAACTCACTATATAACGTCCACATGCAAGCACAAACTAAAACTACACTTATACGTACCATATCACTAAAAATATTAACGAGAGAGAAGTGATGGAGGGACGAACGGATTGCTAGGAGAACCACGTCTCAAAACGAACCTAGGAAGCAAGGATTGGAACCTTTTGAACCTTTGGAAGGACGTGAAGTAAACCACGAAGCTTTTTGAACCATTCCACGAACCATATGCTTGTTTTACTCCACCTTTTGAGGTGAGGTGAGACTCCTAAATCGTTATTTTCATTATATACATATACGTATTACTTGTTTTTGCACGAACACTTTACCTAGATAAAACGTGAAACTTCAACGCGACATGTATATATTATATATCGTATTACATGTTTACTAAGTCCTTAACGAGAACCTATAATAACATTGGATTTATATTAACGTTCACATACTAAATATCACACGTTTCTAATGTTGTTTGAACCTATACGATATGCACTAAAACACTTAGTTTATTTTTCAGTTTTATAAAGTTATACGCTTGAGTTTTGGCCTACACTTTGGCCTCGACATTTCAAATTTCAACACACGACCCCTAAATATTTATACGCGACCTAATTGTTTACTTGGAATACTAACGGGAATGATAAATAAATCAACTTAACAACCTTGTTTAATCACCTAACGAGACCAAAAGGCTATTGAAACCAGTTTTCAGATTATTAAAAACCTTACGTGGGCCAAAAAGCCCAAAAAGCTCATTCTAGCTTATTACGATAAGCTGAGCATATAAGTACTTTTGAAATGATTTTATAACTTAAAAATATGGATTTCGACTAAACGATTGTACCCCCAAACCCCTTGGATCGTAAATCCTTAACGGGCCCTTAATTTTGGCTCGTTAAGCCCACTTAATGAAATAAGAAGAGAATAAGCTTATAAGCTGTGAATATAAGCTGTTTGAAACCTTATGAGCTTATTGAAATAATAAAAATGTTAAATTCCAAATTTGGTAATGTTTGAACTATTTTTGCAAATATTCGAGAGTTAGGGACTAAAATTGTCAAGTTTGTAAACTTTGGGTGAAAAGTATAAAACTGTTTTTCTAAAGGGTATAAACTGTAAATATTGAAACTTAGGGATAATGAATGTAAATATTTGATATTTGTGCTAAAAACATAAATATATATAATTTTTGGACTAACGACGTAAATGCTTTCCGTTAAGGGTAAAAAGTGTAAAATTTAGAAACATAAAGGATCGAATAGTAATATTGATTTTCAATAATATATTAAAATGATAAATAATAAACATAACTTATTTTATATATATATATATATATATATATATATATATATATATATATATATATATATATATATATATATATAAATATAATACGGATAAAACTTATATAACGATAACTAAATTTAGACGAATAAAACGATACGTAACCATTATCTATTTTTATACGACATAACACATCACGTGTGCACTTTATCGATTTCTCGTAATTAATAATAAACGTTCGCAATAAAACGAGACTTAAAAACTGAAACGTGCCATATCTTATAGGTTGTGTGTGAAGCCGTTGCCTTGCATCATTGAGATTACATTTGTTCTACTATCCTACTAAGGTGAGTTCATAGCCCACATTTAACTTATTTTTGTGGGGGGGATACATGCTCAAAAACCGAACACAAGTCTTTTCCTGATCTTATTATTGCTTAAGTAGCTATTGCCAAAAGTCCCTCGATCATGAACCTTAATCACTTGAAGGGTGAACGTAAATAATTGTGAATAGATCTATTAGGGATTGACAATCCCCATTTGGTCGCTAGAGGAAAGTCACCAAATGCACGTTATTTGAATATAATAGGTTACTGGCAAATACCTATCTTGGGGGCTATATATTTTACATCATTATTACGAAAATATTGATGTATGTTGAATCGTTAACATTGGATTTATATTAACGTTTACATAGTAAATATCACACGTTTCTAATATTGTTTGAACCTATACGATATGCACTAAAACACTTAGTTTATTTTTCAGTTTTATAAAGTTATACGCTTGACCAAATTGTTTACTTGGAATACTAACGGGAATGATAAATAAATCGACTTAACAACCTTGTTTAATCACCTAACGAGACCTAAAGCTAATCGCTATTGAAACCAGTTTTCAGATTATTAAAAACCTTACGTGGGCCAAAAAGCTCATTCTAGCTTATTACGATAAGCTGAGCGTATAAGTACTTTTGAAATGATTTTATAACTTAAAAATATGGATTTCGACTAAATGATTGTACCCCCAAACCCCTTGGATCGTAAATCCTTAACGAGCCCTTAATTTTGGCTCGTTAAGCCCACTTAATGAAATAAGAAGAGAATAAGCTTATAAGCTGTGAATATAAGCTGTTTGAAACCTTATGAGCTTATTGAAATAATAAAAATGTTAAATTTCAAATTTGGTAATGTTTGGACTATTTTTGCAAATATTTGAGAGTTAGGGACTAAAATTGTCAAGTTTGTAAACTTTGGGTGAAAAGTATAAAACTGTCTTTCTAAAGGGTATAAACTGTAAATATTGAAACTTAGGGATAATGAATGTAAATCTTCGATATTTGGACTAAAAACGTAAATATATATAATTTTTGGACTAACGACGTAAATGCTTTCCGTTAAGGGTAAAAAGTGTAAAATTTAGAAACATAAAGGATCGAATAGTAATATTGATTTTTAATAATAATTTTATATACATATATATATATATATATATATATATATATATATATATATATATATATATATATATATATATATATATATATTGAATATATATTAAAACGATAAATGATAAACATAACTTATTATATATATATATATATATATATATATATATATATATATATATATATATATATATATATATATACAATACGGATAAAACTTATATAACGATAACTAAATTTAGACGAATAAAACGATACGTAACCATTATCTATTTTTATACGACGTAACACATCACGTGTGCACTTTATCGATTTCTCGTAATTAATAATAAACGTTCGCAATAAAAAGAGACTTAAAAACTGAAACGTGCCATATCCTATAGGTTGTGTGTGAAGCCGTTGCCTTGCATCGTTGAGATTACATTTGTTCTACTATCCTACTAAGGTGAGTTCATAGCCCACATTTAACTTATTTTTGTGGGGGGGGGGGGGGGGGGGGGGGATACATGCTCAAAAACCTAACACAAATCTTTTCCTGATCTTATTATTGCTTAAGTAGCTATTGCCAAAAGTCCCTCGATCATGAACCTTAATCACTTGAAGGGCGAACGTAAATAATTGTGAATAGATCTATTAGGGATTGACAATCCCCATTTGGTCGCTAAAGGAAAGTCACCAAATGCACGTTATTTGAATATAATAGGTTACTGGAAAATACCTATCTTGGGGGCTATATATTTTACATCATTATTACGAAAATATTGATGTCTGTTGAATCGTTGAGTGTCATGAGCTTAATGCAATAATGAATGTGATTTCTAACTTGTTTATTTGTATCGATATTACAATAAACATCTATCTCTTGTGTTCAACTCTTAATTATAAACCTATGAATTTCACTCAACTTTTGTTGACTTTTTGCATGTTTATCTCAGGTAACTAAATGGAATGGATGGCAAAGGCACGAAGTGGGCAAATAAAGAAACGTTTATTTCTCTTTAAATAAAAACTTGTTGTTGAATAACGAATTCTCTTGGAATTATGAATATTTGGTATTTTAAATAAAACTTAAAACGATCACTTGAATCGTTTTCTATAATTGTGACGAAAGATCCACGATATAATACCCCAAAAGTCTTCCGCTGACATTTTAAGTCTTCCGCTGTATTGATCGATTTTGGGGGTGTTATAGATTGGTATCATAGCTACGGTTATAATGAACCAAGTGTTCTTGGAACATTGGACTATAACTACACTGTAAACGGGACAAAATTTTCATAAAATACCATCCTACACCCTTCGTGCCTACGCATCCCAGTAATTGGTAAAAAGTATTATTTACCTTATAGCATTTTAAATTGGTTATAATTATTCTTACATTTACTAATCGGGAAATTTATTACAGTGTCATGTCTTCAAACACCCACCCTATCAGCTTGTCCTCAAACTCAGGAACTGAAGATGTTACTTCAGCCTATGCTACCTCACCTATGCCTATGTCTCCTGCTACCGACAGATACATGCAAAGCCAACAATTTCTGCCAGCATCTGACACAGAGGCTTCTCCTCTGGTTACATCTGGTCCGATTCGCCGATCTAGGCAAATTAGACAACTTCAGCCGTATGAAGCAAGTACTGTTGTACCAGCACCAGCTCTTGTCATACCACCTGAATCAGTTGTGCCATCACCACCTGCACCACCAGTGATACCACCACTACCAACTATCTTCTACAGCCAAACTACTACTGTGCCACTAACACCATCACCCATAGCATCACCTCCACTAGCATCACCACCTGCACCTTACCAAAGTGCCCCACTATCACCTCACCGAAGGACTTACCCAATCTGCCCAACCACCTCAGAATCTTGTGTTCAACGCAGACGCCGAAGGACCCACAAGCGAGCAGATGCTCGTAAATGGTCTTTCTCGTTGCCCATTATGCGATATTGGAGATCTCAAGAAGGAACACCAACAACATAGGAACTTGGGGAAAGTTCTTACTCTACCTCCCGAATTCTGCCAGTCACTGGGGAACCCAAACACCATACTATACCATTGTTAGCTGCAAGAATGGTTCGCCACGAAGACCGACTTGATTCCATCGCTAGTATACTCAACAAGATTCCACAAGAACTTCTAGAAACCTTTGAAGATGATATGAACAGTCTCATAATTGGTCATCTTGCAGTAGAAGATAAGGTTGAAAAGTTGGATTCTCTATTTTGGGAATCAATGGAATTCATAGGAGCACTATGTGGGGCTAACACTTCGACCGAAATAGCATTGGGAACTTTAGACCGAGAAATTGAGAGGATCAACACTGAAAACCTACGCCTTAGGCAAGCCCTGCTAGAAGCTCGAGAAAGGGAAAGGACTCGAGATCAAACCATGGAAACCATGTCTACTGCCATTTAAGAACTCCAAAACCGCCTAGACAAAGCCTTAGGAAAACCATGAGACCATCACCTTGTTAAGGAAAATCAATGTCCTACGAATAAGAATATCTTGTCGTGTTTTGTAAACATTTGCACAAGTATCAGTAAGTGTTGTAACACCTTGACATTGATTTACGGAAGTTTATTTTATCTTTATTTACGTTGCATTATATCGTAATATATTGGTTCATACAGGTCAAACTTATTCGTAATGTGTGTCATCCCAACATACGATAATTTACGATTTAAACCTTTTCAATGATCAAATCATTGTAACTACGACCTATATTTAACTATTTATTACTCGATATGTATTTACGACGTGATAAGAGTATTATAAAGGTTCTAATAATATACCTTCTTTTATAGAAACATGGCTAGAACTAGGAGAACAACCACGAACGCCGCACCAGCAAACCCCGAAGTTATGACCCCGGCTGCAATCCAGCAAGCAATCGCTGACGGCGTTAATGCCGTTTTAGCTGGACAAACCCGTAATAGAGATGGAAATGCACCGGCACCCCGCTACTGCACTTACAAGGACTTCATAGCATGTCAACCAACGTATTTCAAAGGAACTGAAGGAGTGTCGAAATTAGCTCAATGGTTTGAAAGAAGTGAAACTGTTTTCCAAAGAAGTGGATGCTCGGAAAACAACAAGGTAAGCTTCGCAACGGGAACACTAATGCAAGACGCTCTATCCTGGTGGAACTCTACCGTTCAAACACTAGGAGCAGAAGCAGCACATCAGCTTACTTGGATTGAATTCAAGGCTAAAATACTAAAGAAGTATTGTCCCCGTTCCGAACTGCGAAAACTCGAGGATGAGTGCCATGCCTTAATAGTGAAAGGAATTGACTTGAGAAGTTACAACCGGAGATTCCAAGAACTCAGGATACTATGCCCTACCATGGTACCCGATCATGAGAAGACATTAGAGAAATATGTCGAAGGACTCCCTAGGAGTATTGAAGGAAATGTCACCTCAGCAAACCCGCCAACCTTGGAAGCAGCAATGGAACTTGCTTAGAAACTTCTAGACCGAGAAGTGAAATGCAATGAGCTTAAAAGGAAATTGGACGATAAGAGAACCACCCAACATCACAACAACAACCAACAAAACTACAACAGTCATCACCGCAACAACAACCAATGCAACAATAATCAGAACCACCAACCATATCACAACACTCGAAGCACTCAACAGCAGAATCAAAGACAAGAAAAACCCCGAGTCTACGCCGCCACGAAAGGTGTAGGGTACAACGGACTGAAACCCCTATGCCAGCGATGCAAACTTCATCACGAGGGTCGTTGTACCGTCCGATGTGACAAATGTCATAAGATCGGTCATCAAACCAGAAACTGTAAGATCCCGGCTACAGGAAGCAACACACAGGTTGTATCACCCACTTGTTACGGATGCGGAGAAGTAGGACACATCCGGAGAAACTGCCCAAAAGGAAATGAACCAGTCAACGCCCCAGCTAGGGTATACCTACTCGGAGATGGAAACGGACCCGATGTAGTCACCGGTACGTTCCTACTAAACCATCATAATGCTAGAGTATTGTTTGATTCGGGCGCCGATAAGAGTTTTATATCAGACACGTTTGCCCCTTTACTTAATGTTACCCCCTCTAAGCTAAACACCACCTACGAAGTCGAAATGGCTGACAGGAATTTAATAGATACCAATACTATCATGAAAGATTGCACCCTAACCTTATCCGAAAAACCTTTTGCCATTGATCTTATGCCCGTTCAACTTGGTAGTTTCGACGCTATCGTCGGCATGGATTGGCTATCCCACCATCGTGCTAGGATTCACTGTGACAAAAAGGCCGTCCATATACCACTCAAGGATGAAACACTCATTGTCCAGGGTGACAAAAGCAAACCTCGATATGGAATTATCTCATGTATGCGAGTGATAAAGTACATGACGGAAGGATGTCAAGTATTCATGGCTCAAGTTACGGAAAGTAAGACATCCGAAAAGCAGCTCGATGACGTTCCTATCGTTAGGGATTTTCCTGAAGTATTCCCTGAAGAATTACCTGGTATTCCACCCGTACGTCAGGTAGAATTTCATATTGAACTAGTGCCTGGAGCGGCACTAGTGGCTAAAGCACCTTATAGGCTAGCACCATCTGAAAATGGAAGAGTTGTCAGAACAACTAAAGGAATTGTCGAACAAAGGATTTATTCGACCAAGCTCATCACCTTGGGGAGCTCCAATTTTATTTGTTAAGAAGAAGGATGGATCCTTTCGAATGTGCATCGATTACAGGGAGTTGAATAAACTTACGGTAAAGAATCGATACCCATTGCCTCGAATTGATGATCTGTTTGATCAATTGCAAGGATCGAGTGTGTACTCAAAGGTTGATCTGAGAACAGGATATCATCAACTAAGAGTTCGAGAAGAGGATATCCCGAAAACTGCATTCAGAACGCGCTATGGTCACTACGAATTTCAAGTAATGCCGTTCGGTCTGACCAATGCACCAGTAGTTTTCATGGATTTAATGAATCGAGTATGCAAACCTTACTTGGATAAGTTTGTAATAGTATTCATCGACGATATTTTGATCTACTCTCGCAACGAAGAAGAACACGCAGAACATTTACGGATCATTCTAGAACTGCTCAAGAAAGAAGAATTGTACACTAAGTTCTCCAAATGCGATTTTTGGATTCGCACCGTGCAATTTTTAGGACACATCATCGATAGTCAAGGCATTCACGTAGACCCTGCAAAGATAGAGGCTGTTAAAGGTTGGTCATCTCCTACAAACCCCACGGAGATACGTCAATTTTTAGGTCTCGCAGGTTAGTACCGAAGATTTATAGACGGATTCTCTAAGATTGCAAAACCTTTGACTAAGCTAACCTAAAAGAATGAGAAGTACATCTGGGAAGAAAAGGAAGAAGCAGCCTTCCAGTTGTTAAAACGAAAGCTTTGTGAAGCTCCAATATTAGCCCTCCCAGAAGGAAATGAGGACTTTATAGTATATTGCGACGCATCTTATCATGGACTAGGAGCAGTTTTGATGAAAAGAAGCAAGGTAATAGCTTATGCATCCCGACAACTGAAGAAACATGAGGAAAAATACACGACTCATGACTTGGAGTTAGGAGCTGTAGTGTTTGCGCTCAAGTTATGGAGACACAATATATATGGCACCAAATGTACCGTGTATACCGACCACAAGAGTCTTCAACATATTTTGGATCAGAAGGATTTGAATATGAGGCAACGTCGCTGGCTAGAGTTGCTCAGCGATTATGATTGTGAGATCCATTACCACCCAGGAAAGGCTAATGTAGTAGCAGATGCGTTAAGCCAAAAGGAACGATTGAAACCCCTTCGAGTTAGATCACTAGGGATGACTATCCACTCACCCCTTCCATCCCAAATCCTTACCGCACAGAACGAAGCACTTAAAGAAGAAAACCGACCCAAGGAAAAGATTTACAGTATACCCGAGAATAAGAATGGTTTCTGTCACAACCCACAATTTCAGGTCATTTTCCAAACTTCGACATTCTACTATTCACAAATTACTATTCATTGATCACTATTCATTGTTTTACTATTCATCGTTTTTGAGGTCAATTTGACATTCCGAGACATATTCAGAAATTTTACTATTCACATGACACTATTCATTTCCGAGAGAAAACCACTATTCACGTGCATTACCCATGTCATCGTAAATTTAGTTTACGAGTGTTCAAATTCGCGTAACCGTATTGGTTCAGGAGCGAATTCATGCATTATTATCAGGGACATTTCATACGGACTAGAAATAGTCAGCATATCATCATTAGGGCACTTGCATACTATTCCACTCGTAGGGTATTCAAATTATATTTTTAATATAATTAACGAATTACGTATGTTTATTTTAAATAAACACTAATACGCGATCTATAAATGTGACTAACACGTCCAACACTCCCGATTATGATTCCAATATATTTTTATATTCATTTTTATAATATAAAAATTATAATAATAATTTACCCGGTATTTTGGATATTTATTTCAATTATTAACTTAAGTTTACTAAAATTTCGACGGTTTTCGTAGAAATTAAACTATAATTATCTAAACACCCAATAATTTTACCCAACCTATTTTTATAATTTTTATAACTTTATTATGACCCGGTTAACTCCGTTAAAATTTATTTTTAGTTAACCCGGTACCCGGTACATTTTAAAACTACAAAATAACACTTAATAATACATTTACCTCAAAAGTCTTCACATTCATTCCCCCCCCCCCTCCTTTTCCGCCCCCCCCCCCCCCCCCTTGCCAATCTTCTTACAAAACTACTAACTCACTCTTTCTCATTAAATGCCTCATACTAACTTTTTATAAAATAATAATAATACCAAAAATACATATAACCTAAACTAGTTTTTATCTCATTTCACCACAAGCAAATTTCACTTTTCTTTCTCTCTTTTCTCTCTTGATCCCACGGCCACAACAAGAAGGAAGGGCAAGACAAAATATTTTTTCTTAAAGATCAAGTGTAATCTTGTTATTATAGTATCCTTGTTAGAGTTTTGAAATAAAAACTCAAGGATTGTTAGGTTTTTATCATCTAATCACACCATCTCTCAAAGTAAGTTTACAAAACTCATTTCATAAATTTTTACAAGTTATTACCATGATTATATATTTTTCTTGCAAGATCTCATGCATATATTGACTTATACCACTCCATTTTGTATATATTAAACTTTTAAGCCCTAGAAATGATTTTTGGTTAGATCCTTGTTAGATCTACTTGGTTGTGATGTTTAGGAACCCATGACACCCTAAGAAGGTGTATGGTAGGATTAGATTAGTTTTGTGGTGATTGAAAGTGGTTTGAATGAAGATGGAACTAGATTAGAACCCTAGAAACGATTTTTGAAACATTTGAAATACCTACAGTCCCTATTTCTATTTCGTGGGAAAATCAGTGGTTGATGGCTAATTTTTGACCAAAGATTTAGAAAATACTTTCAAAAACGAAACTTTAGGCGAAAGAACGGATTAAAACGAGTTTATAACGAAGGAGATATGATTTTTGCAAATTTAACGACGAAAACTATTTTATTAAAAACTGCTTGCTGTTTGGCAGATTTCGCCGTGCAAATAGAGGCATTAAACGTAACTTAGAGAAGCCGAGTTATCAAAATTATACTAGTATATACAAAAACGAATCCGTGGATATAAAGAACGAAAGAAACGAGCCTAAAACGACCGAGTTATACCCGTTTTAACATCGTCTAAACTATATATATATATATATATATATATATATATATATATATATATATATATATATATATATATATAGTCACAAATAAAAATAATAACTTACGTACTAAATGGTATATTTTCTAGAAACATACTAAGGACTATATTCTTAACAAATGAATACGTACGACCCAAGAGAATATTTATACGACTTAATGACGTCATTCTAAGGTTTTGATACTAGGAATATAACGCTAACTTTTTCGTACGAGTTAATATGACAAGTTATATACTTCTCTAAATGGACTTATTTTTCCTAAGTATGGAAACTATTTTACTATGACTATAACTAGTATTTCCAAATTACGAGTGGTATTGGTATCATGTGCATATGCATTCATTCCTTTACGGCTTGATCTTAATTAGATCACGATTATTCATTTAGGTTGCGGCTAGTGTTCGCGCCTCATTGTCCCGACTACATTTCCATCATTGTACCATCTTTGTACCATCCTTTCGAGGTGAGTTTCATAGCCCTGTTTTTATTCTATATTTTGATTTCAAATCCCACGGGGGAGAATACATTGCATTACTTATTTTTGTGTACATGCCTAAGTATAAAATTTCATACATTGCTTAAGTTGCCTTATTTACCACGTCTTGACAAGTCCCCTTTATTATTTCATGAACCGTTAATTAAGTTCCAAGCGAGAGTGAGTGAATAGATCTATTGAGGGTGACTCCTCCATCTGTGTTTGGGTTGCTCCAACAGAATTACAGATGCATTTCATGTCTTTATTATTAGAGTGTCTGGTAAACACTCATTGGGGCCAAGTAACGTCTAGCTTCGGGGTCATGAGCTTAAGAGCCAATGTATATATTTTTCCGGACATCCTATTTCTTGACTTTACTTATGGCATATGTACACTAGATTTTAGTTATAAACCTATGATTATTCACCAACTTTATGTTGACCGTTTTTCGCAATGTATTTCTCAGGTAACTAAGGCATAATCTCATGGCATGTACACAACACGTTTCATGTTTCGAACCTCAAGAAATGTCTTTCGGACGAGTCTGCCATTATACCATTAGAATGAATACAACTCGATGACAAGCTTAACTTTGTGGAAGAACCAGTTGAAATAATGGATCGCGAGATCAAACAGTTGAAACAAAGTCGAATTCCGATCGTGAAGGTTCACTGGAATTCTCGAAGAGGACCCGAGTTTACTTGGGAACGAGAAGACCAAATGCGACGCAAGTATCCACAACTTTTCACCGAGCCTATTACCGAGACCAACACTAACTGAATTCAGGGACTGAATTCCTTTTTGGATGGGCGACTGTCACAACCCACAATTTCAAGTCATTTTCCAAACTTCGACATTCTACTATTCACAAATTACTATTCATTGATCACTATTCATCATTTTACTATTCATCGTTTTTGAGGTCAATTTGACATTCCGAGACATATTCAGAAATTTTACTATTCACGTGACACTATTCATTTCTGAGAGAAAACCACTATTCACGTGCATTACTCATGTCATCGTAAATTTAGTTTACGAGTGTTCAAATTCGCGTAACCGTATTGGTTCAGGAGCGAATTCATGCATTATTATCAGGGACATTTCATACGGACTAGAAATAGTCAGCATATCATCATTAGGGCACTTGCATACTATTCCACTCGTAGGGTATTCAAATTATATTTTTAATATAATTAACGAATTACGTATGTTTATTTTAAATAAACACTAATACGCGAACTATAAATGTGACTAACACGTCCAACACTCCCAATTATGATTCCAATATATTTTTATATTCATTTTTATAATATAAGAATTATAATAATAATTTACCCGGTATTTTGGATATTTATTTCAATTATTAACTTAAGTTTACTAAAATTTCGACGGTTTTCGTAGAAATTTAACTATAATTATCTAAACACCCAATAATTTTACCCAACCTATTTTTATAATTTTTATAACTTTATTATGACCCGGTTAACTCCGTTAAAATTTATTTTTAGTTAACCCGGTACCCGGTACATTTTAAAACTACAAAATAACACTTAATAATACATTTACCTCAAAAGTCTTCACATTCATTCCCCCCCCCTCCTTTTCCGCCCCGCCCCCCCTTGCCAATCTTCTTACAAAACTACTAACTCACTCTTTCTCATTAAATGCCTTATACTAACTTTTTATAAAATAATAATAATACCAAAAATACATATAACCTAAACTAGTTTTTATCTCATTTCACCACAAGCAAATTTCACTTTTCTTTCTCTCTTTTCTCTCTTGATCCCACGGCCACAACAAGAAGGAAGGGCAAGACAAAATATTTTTTCTTAAAGATCAAGTGTAATCTTGTTATTATAGTATCCTTGTTAGAGTTTTGAAATAAAAACTCAAGGATTGTTAGGTTTTTATCATCTAATCACACCATCTCTCAAAGTAAGTTTACAAAACTCATTTCATAAATTTTTACAAGTTATTACCATGATTATATATTTTTCTTGCAAGATCTCATGCATATATTGACTTATACCACTAAATTTTGTATATATTAAACTTTTAAGCCCTAGAAATGATTTTTGGTTAGATCCTTGTTAGATCTACTTGGTTGTGATGTTTAGGAACCCATGACACCCTAAGAAGGTGTATGGTAGGATTAGATTAGTTTTGTGGTGATTGAAAGTGGTTTGAATGAAGATGGAACTAGATTAGAACCCTAGAAACGATTTTTGAAACATTTGAAATACCTACTGTCCCTATTTCTATTTCGTGGGAAAATCAGTGGTTGATGGCTAATATTTGACCAAAGATTTAGAAAATACTTTCAAAAACGAAACTTTAGGCGAAAGAACGGATTAAAACGAGTTTATAACGAATGAGATATGATTTTTGCAAATTTAACGACGAAAACTATTTTATTAAAAACTGCTTGCTGTTTGGCAGATTTTGCCGTGCAAATAGAGGCATTAAACGTAACTTAGAGAAGCCGAGTTATCAAAATTATACTAGTATATACAAAAACGAATCCGTGGATATAAAGAACGAAGGAAACGAGCCTAAAACGACCGAGTTATACCCGTTTTAACATCGTCTAAACTATATATATATATATATATATATATATATATATATATATATATATATATATATATATCACAAATAAAAATAATAACTTACGTACTAAATGGTATATTTTCTAGAAACATACTAAGGACTATATTCTTAACAAATGAATACGTACGACCCAAGAGAATATTTATACGACTTAACGACGTCATTCTAAGGTTTTGATACTAGGAATATAACGCTAACTTTTTCGTACGAGTTAATATAACAAGTTATATACTTCTCTAAATGGACTTATTTTTCCTAAGTATGGAAACTATTTTACTATGACTATAACTAGTATTTCCAAATTACGAGTGGTATTGGTATCATGTGCATATGCATTCATTCCTTTACGGCTTGATCTTAATTAGATCACGATTATTCATTTAGGTTGCGGCTAGTGTTCGCGCCTCATTGTCCCGACTACATTTCCATCATTGTACCATCTTTGTACCATCCTTTCGAGGTGAGTTTCATAGCCCCGTTTTAATTCTATATTTTGATTTCAAATCCCACGGGGGAGAATACATTGCATTACTTATTTTTGTGTACATGCCTAAGTATAAAATTTCATACATTGCTTAAGTTGCCTTATTTACCACGTCTTGACAAGTCCCCTTTATTATTTCATGAACCATTAATTAAGTTCCAAGCGAGAGTGAGTGAATAGATCTATTGAGGGTGACTCCTCCATCTGTGTTTGGGTTGCTCCAACAGAATTACAGATGCATTTCATGTCTTTATTATTAGAGTGTCTGGTAAACACTCATTGGGGCCAAGTAACGTCTAGCTTCGGGGTCATGAGCTTAAGAGCCAATGTATATCTTTTTCCGGACATCCTATTTCTTGACTTTACTTATGGCATATGTACACTAGATTTTAGTTATAAACCTATGATTATTCACCAACTTTATGTTGACCGTTTTTCGCAATGTATTTCTCAGGTAACTAAGGCATAATCTCATGGCATGCATGGAGTCACTTTGTGTATCAAGGATGACGCGTCTCTTTTTGGATTTCATGCACTTATGAACTATCGTTTGATTGTACTAAATTATTTCCTTAAACCTTTTCTAACTTTTGGGACCTATGTTTTATAACTTTGAATATTTTGAATGAATCAAACGATGTATTTTCTAAACGACACTTTAGGTCGTTCAATATATCCTTGCTTGTGTGCTATGATCCGTTACACCCTCAGGTATTCCATTCCGCTGCCATTCAGGTATTTTGGGGGTGTGACAGATTGGTACCAGAGCTAAGGTTATAGCGAACTAGGTTGCATCATGGACCCTAGACTATAACCACACCATCATAGCATATCATCATTTCATCATAAGTGTATATTTACTTATTTTTAGGTGATGCCATTGTACGAGTTATTTATTTTATTTCACCTTGATTATCACAGAGACATGTCTTCGAATCCAAACACTGTCATACTTTACACTATATCAGACTCTGATGATGAGGGCTCTGTGTCCTCCACTGCTGTTTCACCATTTGTTTCTCCTACACCTGAGTTGCCACTTTTGGCGTCAGATGATGATACCGAACCTTTCGAGGATGAGGAGACGGCTCCTACTCCTCATGTCCATCCTATTGTACCACTTGATGTCACCCGTGTACCCACAGATATACCATCTCCTACTACTACTATCCATTCAGAGCCGAGACTTATGTTTCCTAGGGATAAGACTATCCAGGTTGCTAGGAAGAGGGTTCGTTATGCTACATCTACTTATAGGAGTCTTCCTAGTCCTACTGTGCCTACACCACCACCACCAGCCATACCCACTACTACTACTATATCTACCTCACTCTTGCCGCTCAGGAAGCGTGCAAGGCTTACCACTCCAGATTCACCTACCACTGAGACTGCTGACCTTTCACCACCACCAGTATACCACATAGGTGAGAGTTCGAGAGCGGCTGCGGCTAGGGGGCCAACAGCTGCTACATTAGGGGATCAGTTAGATGCTCAGCAGGAGCAAGTTGATAGCTTGGGGTATAGAGTTGATGAGATTATCACTGCTCGACTTGAGACTGTCGAGGAGCAGGTTGAGGATTTGATTCAGGGCAGGGTTGGTATTGATGTGTCTTACCATGGACTCGAGGCACGACAGTTGAGGCACCAGGAGCAGATTGATCTACTTAGGGATGAGTTACCTGAGATTCGAGATAGAGCTCAGGCGACACAGGAGACCCAGTGGGAGCAGGTAGACCAGTTGGCATTGCTTCGAGAGAGGTTAGTTGTATTGGAGCGCAGAGATGCTTCTTTTCAGTTACGAGTAGAGCATCTAGAGGAGATCGTAGTGGCGATGGATCGTGAGATTCGCCGCTTGAGGGGAGAGCCTGGACCATCTAGAGCACCTGGAGGAGCCTAGACGTAGACTGGTATTATATTAGCTTTTATTATTTTCCTAGTCCTGGGATGTGGGACATAGTTCAAGAACTTGTAGTCTTTTGGTTGTTGTACAAACAAATATATCAAGTGCGACTCTACTATGTTGGAAATGTTGTGCTATATATTATATCGGTCCATGTAGGCCGAAATTTTCATGTATTATATTCATGTGTTGTGATTATATTTATGATGTTTCGTGGTTGCTCTTTATTATTATCGTATTTATATAGGTTGTGGTTGTATATATACATGTCGTGGTTGTTGTGGTTGTATATATATACTTGTCGTGGTTGTATCTAGACAGATTGTGGTTGTACTCATACATGTCGTGGTTGTATTTATATTTGTTGTGGTTGGATATATATATACATGTTGTGGGTGTATATCTTTGGTACGATGACTATTTCTATTATGATTTTTCTCATGGTTATTTCCATTGTGATTTATCAGAAGTATGGCACCAAGGAAGAGTAAGACTGCACCAGAAACACCCGCTATGACTCAAGCCGCTATCCGCAAGTTGGTCAGGGATAGTATTGCAGAAGCTCTGGAGATTGAGAGAGCTGAGGTTGCTGCTAGGGCTGCTGAGACTGCTTCTAATACAGGGGCAGTTGAACCAACCGCTATTAGGCGTGAATGTACATGGAAAGATTTCAAGATTAGTGATCCTATCAAGTTTAAGGGCACTGAAGGAGCGGTTGCTTTGATCCGCTGGTTTGAAAAGACTGAGAATGTATTTCTTATGTGCGGATGCCCGGACGTCAGCAAGGTAAAATTTGCTACAGGTATGCTTCTTGATGAAGCTATGTCTTGGTGGAATTCGTATGCTCAGCCGATTGGTATGGAGAATGCTTACAAGCTAACTTGGGAGGAATTCAAGAAACTGATGTCTAAGAAGTTTTGCCCTCATACCTAGGTGCAAAAGTTGGAAATAGAATTTTATGAGCTTGTGACTAAAGGTGATGACATTGAGACTTATTTCAGAAGGTTTCAGGAGTTGGCTGCACTATGTCCAACTATGGTTCCCGACGATGAGAAAAAGATGGAAAACTTTGTTGGTGGATTGCCTGAAAGTGTTCGAGGAGATGTGATTTCTTTTGATCCTCAATCAATGGAAGAGGCTATTTGTATAACTCAGAAACTCATGGTTCAAATGGTAAAAGGAAAATCTGCTATCAACAACAATAACCGTTCAAACAACACCAACTACAACAACACTCAAAACAACAACAACTATAACAACAATCGAAACCGCAACTATCCCAATAACCGAAACAACAATCCAAACAATAACAACAACAACAAGAGAAGGTTTGATTACAACCAAGGTGGGAATGCTGTTCAGCCGCCACCTAAGAGGCAGGAGGTAGCAAAGGTTTATGCTGCAGGACCAAATGATAGGAAAGGTTACACTGGTAACCTACCTAAATGTGAAAGGTGTCAGAAGCATCATAACCCAGGACGTTGTCCAGATTTGTGTGGCAACTGCAAGAAGCTTGGTCACCACATCAAAGATTGTAGACTTCCAATCGTGGGTGACAATCAGAAACCACCAGTAACATGTTATGGTTGCGGAGAAATTGGACACTTTAAGAGTGATTGTCCAAAGAAGGGGAAGAATCAAGGAACTGGAAACCAAAATGGAATGGCTCGAGGAAGGGCTTATGTTATGGGAGGAGAAGATGTCAAAGAAGACCCGTATGTTGTTGCGGGTACGTTCCTCGTTAATAATCGTTATGCATCCATTTTATTTGATTCAAGAGCGGATAGAAGTTTTGTTTCTATTGCATTTGCACCTTTACTTAACATAGAACCGACCCCATTAGACATTTCCTATATCGTTGAACTAGCCGATGGGTCTTTAGTTAACACCAACACCATTGTTCGTGGTTGCACTATAAATTTCCTAAACCATCCATTCAATATAGACCTTATGCCCGTAGAACTTGGAAGTTTCGACGTTGTTATCGGTATGGATTGGTTATCTCGGCATCGAGCGAGAATTATTTGTGATGAGAAAGTTGTTCACCTTCCTTATAACGGTGAAACTTTGGTCGTTCGTGGAGAGCGAAGTGGAACTAGACTCAGTATTATATCGTGCATTAAAACCGAGAAGTACATAAAGAAGGGTTGTTATGCATTCTTGGCTCACATCACGGAGAAGAAGTCGGATGAGAAACGACTTGAAGATGTGCCAATTGTTAAGGAATTTCAGGAAGTTTTTCCGGAAGAATTGCCAGGACTTCCGCCTACACGCCAAGTTGAGTTTCAAATCGAATTAGTGCCAGGAGCTGAACCAATTGCACGAGCACCGTATAGACTTGCACCTTCGGAGATGCAAGAATTGTCGAATCAACTACAAGAACTCTTGGACAAAGGATTCATTAGACCGAGTTCCTCGCCTTGGGGAGCGCCGGTTTTGTTTGTGAAGAAGAATGACGGAACTTTCAGAATGTGCATCGACTATCGTGAGCTGAACAAGTTAACGGTGAAGAACCGTTATCCACTCCCCAGAATTGACGACTTGTTCGACCAGTTACAAGGTTCTAGTTTTTATTCCAAGATTGATTTAAGATCCGGTTACCATCAACTTAAAGTTCGGGAAGAGGATATCCCGAAGACGGCATTTAGAACACGCTATGGTCATTATGAGTTTCAAGTGATGCCTTTTGGATTAACCAACGCACCTGCGGTATTTATGGATCTCATGAATAGGGTGTGCAAACCGTATCTCGATAAGTTTGTGATCGTATTCATTGACGATATCTTGATTTATTCCAAGAGTAAGGAAGATCACGAAGAACACCTCAGAACAATCCTGGAACTACTCAAGAAGGAGCAATTGTATGCCAAATTTTCAAAGTGTGATTTTTGGATACGAAGAGTTCAATTTCTTGGCCATGTTATTGATAGCCAAGGTTTACAAGTCGACCCAGCAAAGATCGAGGCAGTTAAGGATTGGGCTACGCCCAAGTCTCCTACGGAAATTCGTCAATTCCTAGGACTTGCCGGATATTACAGAAGATTTATTGAAGGGTTTTCTAAGATAGCGAAATCGTTGACAAAGCTGACACAAAAGAATGAAAAGTACGAGTGGGGAGAAAAACAAGAGTCCGCATTTCAGTTATTGAAACAAAAGCTTTGTAGCGCACCGATTTTGTCACTACCAGAAGGTATTGAAAACTTTGTGGTATATTGCGATGCTTCGCATCAAGGACTTGGAGCTGTGCTAATGCAAAACGAGAAGGTGATAGCTTATGCATCTAGACAGCTTAAGACACACGAGAAGAATTACACTACGCACGACTTGGAGTTGGGTGCGGTAGTTTTTGCACTTAAAATTTGGAGACACTACCTTTATGGTACCAAGTGTGTAATTTTTACCGACCACAAGAGCTTACAGCATATACTCGATCAGAAGGAACTTAATATGAGACAACGTCGTTGGCTAGAATTGTTGAGTGATTACGATTGTGAAATCAGATATCACCCAGGAAAAGCAAATGTTGTAGCAGATGCACTTAGCCGAAAAGAACGACTTAAACCTTTGAGAGTTAGGTCATTGGGAATGACTATCATTTTGCCATTACCATCAAAAATTCTAGAAGCTCAGATTGAGGCTCTCAAAGAAGAAAATCGACCACATGAGAAAATTTATGGTATGCCAGAAAGCGAAAATGACTTTGTAAAGAGATCAGACGGAGTGTTATGCTTCAAGGACCGAAGTTGGATACCACTCTATGGTGGAGTGCGAGAATTGATTATGCATGAATCACACAAGTCGAAGTACTCTATTCATCCAGGTTCTGATAAGATGTATCAAGATCTCAAAAAGCTTTATTGGTGGCCGAACATGAAAGCAGAAATAGCTACGTACGTCAGCAAATGTCTTACTTGTGCTAAAGTGAAAGCCGAGTACCAGAAACCGTCAGGGTTACTTCAACAACTAGAAATTCCACAATGGAAGTGGGAACGTATTGCTATGGACTTTGTCACTAAACTTCCAAAGACGTCAGGAGGTTTCGATGCTATTTGGGTAATCGTTGATCGACTTACCAAATCAGCTCATTTCATACCCATTAGAGAGACTTATTCAATGGAACAACTTGCTAGACTTTATGTCAAGGAAATAGTCTCAAGACACGGTGCACCAGTTTCCATCATTTCCGACAGAGATAGTCGTTTTACTTCAAACTTTTGGCGGTCGTTACAAGATTCTTTTGGATCCAAGTTAGACATGAGCACTGCTTACCATCCTCAGACCGATGGTCAGAGCGAGAGAACTATTCAAACACTTGAAGACATGCTTAGAGCATGTGTGATCGACTTTGGAAATGGTTGGGCTAACCATTTGCCGTTGATCGAATTTTCCTATAACAACAGCTACCATTCAAGCATAAAGGCTGCACCATTCGAGGCACTTTATGGTCGTAAGTGTCGATCTCCAGTTTGTTGGGCCGAAGTCGGTGAAGTACAATGTACTGGCCCAGAAATGGTACAAGAAACAACAGAAAAGATTATTCAGATTCGAGAGAGACTCGAAACTGCTAGAAGTTGACAGAAAAGCTACGCAGATGTTCGACGCAAACCATTGGAATTTCAGGTCGGGGACAAGGTCATGTTGAAAGTCTCGCCTTGGAAAGGCGTGATACAATTTGGAAAACGCGGGAAGTTGAACCCGAGATACATTGGTCCGTTCAAGATCCTGGAGAGGATTGGTCCGGTTGCTTACAAGCTTGAACTTCCATCAGAACTTAGCAACGTACACAACACGTTTCATGTTTCAAACCTCAAGAAATGTCTTTCGGACGAGTCTGCCATTATACCATTAGAAGAAATACAACTCGATGACAAGCTTAACTTTGTGGAAGAACCAGTTGAAATAATGGATCGCGAGATCAAACAGTTGAAACAAAGTCGAATTCCGATCGTGAAGGTTCGCTGGAATTCTCGAAGAGGACCCGAGTTTACTTGGGAACGAGAAGACCAAATGCGACGCAAGTATCCACAACTTTTCACCGAGCCTATTACCGAGACCAACACTAACTGAATTCAGGGACTGAATTCCTTTTTGGATGGGCGACTGTCACAACCCACAATTTCAGGTCATTTTCCAAACTTCGACATTCTACTATTCACAAATTACTATTCATTGATCACTATTCATCATTTTACTATTCATCATTTTTGAGGTCAATTTGACATTCCGAGACATATTCAGAAATTTTACTATTCACATGACACTATTCATTTCTGAGAGAAAACCACTATTCACGTGCATTACCCATGTCATCGTAAATTTAGTTTACGAGTGTTCAAATTCGCGTAACCGTATTGGTTCAGGAGCGAATTCATGCATTATTATCAGGGACATTTCATACGGACTAGAAATAGTCAGCATATCATCATTAGGGCACTTGCATACTATTCCACTCGTAGGGTATTCAAATTATATTTTTAATATAATTAACGAATTACGTATGTTTATTTTAAATAAACACTAATACGCGAACTATAAATGTGACTAACACGTCCAACACTCCCAATTATGATTCCAATATATTTTTATATTCATTTTTATAATATAAGAATTATAATAATAATTTACCCGGTATTTTGGATATTTATTTCAATTATTAACTTAAGTTTACTAAAATTTCGACGGTTTTCGTAGAAATTTAACTATAATTATCTAAACACCCAATAATTTTACCCAACCTATTTTTATAATTTTTATAACTTTATTATGACCCGGTTAACTCCGTTAAAATTTATTTTTAGTTAACCCGGTACCCGGTACATTTTAAAACTACAAAATAACACTTAATAATACATTTACCTCAAAAGTCTTCACATTCATTCCCCCCCCCCCCCTCCTTTTCCGCCCCGCCCCCCCTTGCCAATCTTCTTACAAAACTACTAACTCACTCTTTCTCATTAAATGCCTTATACTAACTTTTTATAAAATAATAATAATACCAAAAATACATATAACCTAAACTAGTTTTTATCTCATTTCACCACAAGCAAATTTCACTTTTCTTTCTCTCTTTTCTCTCTTGATCCCACGGCCACAACAAGAAGGAAGGGCAAGACAAAATATTTTTTCTTAAAGATCAAGTGTAATCTTGTTATTATAGTATCCTTGTTAGAGTTTTGAAATAAAAACTCAAGGATTGTTAGGTTTTTATCATCCAATCACACCATCTCTCAAAGTAAGTTTACAAAACTCATTTCATAAATTTTTACAAGTTATTACCATGATTATATATTTTTCTTGCAAGATCTCATGCATATATTGACTTATACCACTCCATTTTGTATATATTAAACTTTTAAGCCCTAGAAATGATTTTTGGTTAGATCCTTGTTATATCTACTTGGTTGTGATGTTTAGGAACCCATGACACCCTAAGAAGGTGTATGGTAGGATTAGATTAGTTTTGTGGTGATTGAAAGTGGTTTGAATGAAGATGGAACTAGATTAGAACCCTAGAAACGATTTTTGAAACATTTGAAATACCTACTGTCCCTATTTCTATTTCGTGGGAAAATCAGTGGTTGATGGCTAATATTTGACCAAAGATTTAGAAAATACTTTCAAAAACGAAACTTTAGGCGAAAGAACGGATTAAAACGAGTTTATAACGAATGAGATATGATTTTTGCAAATTTAACGACGAAAACTATTTTATTAAAAACTGCTTGCTGTTTGGCAGATTTCGCCGTGCAAATAGAGGCATTAAACGTAACTTAGAGAAGCCGAGTTATCAAAATTATACTAGTATATACAAAAACGAATCCGTGGATATAAAGAACGAAGGAAACGAGCCTAAAACGACCGAGTTATACCCGTTTTAACATCGTCTAAACTATATATATATATATATAGTCACAAATAAAAATAATAACTTACGTACTAAATGGTATATTTTCTAGAAACATACTAAGGACTATATTCTTAACAAATGAATACGTACGACCCAAGAGAATATTTATACGACTTAACGACGTCATTCTAAGGTTTTGATACTAGGAATATAACGCTAACTTTTTCGTACGAGTTAATATGACAAGTTATATACTTCTCTAAATGGACTTATTTTTCCTAAGTATGGAAACTATTTTACTATGACTATAACTAGTATTTCCAAATTACGAGTGGTATTGGTATCATGTGCATATGCATTCATTCCTTTACGGCTTGATCTTAATTAGATCACGATTATTCATTTAGGTTGCGGCTAGTGTTCGCGCCTCATTGTCCCGACTACATTTCCATCATTGTACCATCTTTGTACCATCCTTTCGAGGTGAGTTTTATAGCCCCGTTTTAATTCTATATTTTGATTTCAAATCCCACGGGGGAGAATACATTGCATTACTTATTTTTGTGTACATGCCTAAGTATAAAATTTCATACATTGCTTAAGTTGCCTTATTTACCACGTCTTGACAAGTCCCCTTTATTATTTCATGAACCGTTAATTAAGTTCCAAGCGAGAGTGAGTGAATAGATCTATTGAGGGTGACTCCTCCATCTGTGTTTGGGTTGCTCCAACAGAATTACAGATGCATTTCATGTCTTTATTATTAGAGTGTCTGGTAAACACTCATTGGGGCCAAGTAACGTCTAGCTTCGGGGTCATGAGCTTAAGAGCCAATGTATATCTTTTTCCGGACATCCTATTTCTTGACTTTACTTATGGCATATGTACACTAGATTTTAGTTATAAACCTATGATTATTCACCAACTTTATGTTGACCGTTTTTCGCAATGTATTTCTCAGGTAACTAAGGCATAATCTCATGGCATGCATGGAGTCACTTTGTGTATCAAGGATGACGCGTCTCTTTTTGGATTTCATGCACTTATGAACTATCGTTTGATTGTACTAAATTATTTCCTTAAACCTTTTCTAACTTTTGGGACCTATGTTTTATAACTCTGAATATTTTGAATGAATCAAACGATGTATTTTCTAAACGACACTTTAGGTCGTTCAATATATCCTTGCTTGTGTGCTATGATCCGTTACACCCTCAGGTATTCCATTCCGCTGCCATTCAGGTATTTTGGGGGTGTGACAGTTTCGTGAGAAAATCCGATGGAACACTATGTTTCAAGGACAGAAGTTGGATCCCTATGGTTGGAGGTATTCGTGAGCTCATCATGTATGAGTCCCACAAGTCAAAATACTCCATTCATCCAGGTTCCGACAAGATGTATCAGGATTTAAAGAAACTATATTGGTGGCCAAACATGAAGGCTGACATCGCAGAATATGTCGGTAAATGTTTGACATGTTCAAGAGTAAAGGCAGAACATCAGAAACCTTCAGGCTTACTTGTACAACCAGAACTTCCTATGTGGAAATGGGAACGAATCACTATGGACTTCATCACCAAACTCCCAAGAACCTCATCCGGATACGACACAATATGGGTTATTGTGGATCGTCTCACAAAATCCGCTCATTTTCTACCCATCAAAGAAACTGATGAGATAAATACACTAGCTCAGCTGTATGTGAAGGAAATTGTCACTCGACATGGAGTACCAATTTCGATTATCTCGAATCGAGATAGTCGTTTCACCTCTCACTTTTGGAAGTCGTTACAGAAAGCCTTAGGAACTAAACTAGATATGAGTACAGCATATCACCCTCAAACTGATGGTCAAAGTGAAAGAACTATCCAAACCTTGGAAGATATGCTCCGAGCATGCGTTATTGATTTTGGAAAAGGTTGGGATAAGCACTTACCATTAGCAGAGTTTTCATACAACAATAGTTACCACACCAGAATAAAAGCAGCACCATTCGAAGCACTGTATGGTAGAAAGTGCAGATCGCCCGTTTGTTGGACAGAAGTCAGAGAAAGACAACTTATAGGATATGACCTTGTTCGGGAAACAACCGAGAAAATCATTAAGATTAAGCAACGCTTGCAAGCAGCCCGAGACCGACAGAAAAGCTACGCAGACCTAAAAAGGAAACCCATGGAATTTCAAGTAGGAGACAGAGTCTTATTGAAAGTATCTCCCTGGAAGGGAATGGTATGATTTGGAAAGCATGGAAAGTTGAACCCCAGATACATCGGTCCATTCAAAATCCTGGAGAGGATAGGACCCGTGGCTTATAAACTAGAACTACCCGAAGAACTTAGTCGGATCCACGACACCTTTCATGCGTCAAACCTTAAGAAGTGTTTATCCGATGAATCTCTCGTGATTCTATTGAAAGAGATTCGACTAGATGATAACCTTGTCTTTACCGAGGAACCCATTGAAATCATGGATAGAGAAGTCAAACAACTCAAACGAAACCGTATCCCTATTGTCAAAATTCGTTGGGACTCCAAGCGAGGACCGGAATATAATTGGGAGGGCGAGGATCAGATTCGCTCCAAGTACACACATCTCTTCACCTAAGACACCCTTGGCAACTATCTTAGACTAGAATTCCGGGACGGAATTCCCTATAAGAGGTAGGTAATGTAACCTCTCGTAAATTTCCCTTACGATTAGTAAATGCATACGAATAAATAAAACGATGTTACGATAAATTAACACCATTTTACGGGTAACAATTTTTTTTTTATATGGCTTGATATTGAACCACTACGATAACTATGATTGACCGTTTACCCAGGAACGATGCTTACAGACAACCTAGATTGCCTATAATTATTGCGAACGATAAATAATTATATAACGCGTTTATATTTAAAATAATATGTTTCGTCTAAATAACGTATACTATTTATATATTCCCCGAACCTACGAAACTTCCCGAGAACGCTCACTAATATTTTTTGATTTCGACACGATAATCGAGACACACTAGGTGGGCCCCCAACACCCTTTGGGCCACGGTTACACAATACACAACCAAACGGACTCCTTTTTATTTTTCTTTTTCTTTGGGCCGACACAACCAGCAGCCCACAGGCCAAGCCCAAAATGCACCCTTTGTATTTTTTTTTTTGTTTTCTTTTACTTTGTTCTCAGCCGCGATACTCCCAAACGCACCCTATTTCTTGCAAACTCGACACACGACCTCGACATGTTATTACACCACTCGATTAACAACCTAGCAAACATTCAAGAATGATAAAGATTGCACCAAATCTCACTCGTTCACTGCCTTAAATTTACCCAAAGCAAAGCATGATACCATCCATGGAGATAAGGCCAAAACGTGGCACAAGGCTTCTTCCATGCCTCCCCTCTTCCCCTATGACAAGTAAGCGAACACTATGCACAATGTTCATTGTCAAGAATGAATAGAAGATCTATGACACAATCCTAGCTTTGTAAGTAATCGATTGGACAAGAAGGGAGGTGCAAAACGTTCGTATCTATCCTACATTCAAAAATCACGTGAACCTACCTTGCATATACCTTTCAAAACTCACTATATAACGTCCACATGCAAGCACAAACTAAAACTACACTTATACGTACCATATCACTAAAAATATTAACGAGAGAGAAGTGATGGAGGGACGAACGGATTGCTAGGAGAACCACGTCTCAAAACGAACCTAGGAAGCAAGGATTGGAACCTTTTGAACCTTTGGAAGGACGTGAAGTAAACCACGAAGCTTTTTGAACCATTCCACGAACCATACGCTTGTTTTACTCCACCTTTTGAGGTGAGGTGAGACTCCTAAATCGTTATTTTCATTATATACATATACGTATTACTTGTTTTTGCACGAACACTTTACCTAGATAAAACGTGAAACTTCAACGCGACATGTATATATTATATATCGTATTACATGTTTACTAAGTCCTTAACGAGAACCTATAATAACATTGGATTTATATTAACGTTCACATACTAAATATCACACGTTTCTAATGTTGTTTGAACCTATACGATATGCACTAAAACACTTAGTTTATTTTTCAGTTTTATAAAGTTATACGCTTGAGTTTTGGCCTACACTTTGGCCTCGACATTTCAAATTTCAACACACGACCCCTAAATATTTATACGCGACCTAATTGTTTACTTGGAATACTAACGGGAATGATAAATAAATCAACTTAACAACCTTGTTTAATCACCTAACGAGACCAAAAGCTAATCGCTATTGAAACCAGTTTTCAGATTATTAAAAACCTTACGTGGGCCAAAAAGCCCAAAAAGCTCATTCTAGCTTATTACGATAAGCTGAGCATATAAGTACTTTTGAAATGATTTTATAACTTAAAAATATGGATTTCGACTAAACGATTGTACCCCCAAACCCCTTGGATCGTAAATCCTTAACGGGCCCTTAATTTTGGCTCGTTAAGCCCACTTAATGAAATAAGAAGAGAATAAGCTTATAAGCTGTGAATATAAGCTGTTTGAAACCTTATGAGCTTATTGAAATAATAAAAATGTTAAATTCCAAATTTGGTAATGTTTGAACTATTTTTGCAAATATTCGAGAGTTAGGGACTAAAATTGTCAAGTTTGTAAACTTTGGGTGAAAAGTATAAAACTGTTTTTCTAAAGGGTATAAACTGTAAATATTGAAACTTAGGGATAATGAATGTAAATATTTGATATTTGTGCTAAAAACATAAATATATATAATTTTTGGACTAACGACGTAAATGCTTTCCGTTAAGGGTAAAAAGTGTAAAATTTAGAAACATAAAGGATCGAATAGTAATATTGATTTTCAATAATATATTAAAATGATAAATAATAAACATAACTTATTATATATATATATATATATATATATATATATATATAATACGGATAAAACTTATATAACGATAACTAAATTTAGACGAATAAAACGATACGTAACCATTATCTATTTTTATACGACATAACACATCACGTGTGCACTTTATCGATTTCTCGTAATTAATAATAAACGTTCGCAATAAAACGAGACTTAAAAACTGAAACGTGCCATATCTTATAGGTTGTGTGTGAAGCCGTTGCCTTGCATCATTGAGATTACATTTGTTCTACTATCCTACTAAGGTGAGTTCATAGCCCACATTTAACTTATTTTTGTGGGGGGGATACATGCTCAAAAACCGAACACAAGTCTTTTCCTGATCTTATTATTGCTTAAGTAGCTATTGCCAAAAGTCCCTCGATCATGAACCTTAATCACTTGAAGGGTGAACGTAAATAATTGTGAATAGATCTATTAGGGATTGACAATCCCCATTTGGTCGCTAGAGGAAAGTCACCAAATGCACGTTATTTGAATATAATAGGTTACTGGCAAATACCTATCTTGGGGGCTATATATTTTACATCATTATTACGAAAATATTGATGTATGTTGAATCGTTAAGTGTCATGAGCAATGCAATAATGAATGTGATTTCTAACTTGTTTATTTGTATCGATATTACAATAAACATCTATCTCTTGTGTTCAACTCTTAATTATAAACCTATGAACTTCACTCAACTTTTGTTGACTTTTAGCATGTTTATCTCAGGTAACTAAATGGAATGGATGGCAGAGGCACGAAGTGGGAAAATAAAGAAACGTTTATTTCTCTTTAAATAAAAACTTGTTGTTGAATAACGAATTCTCTTGGAATTATGAATATTTGGTATTTTAAATAAAACTTAAAACGATCACTTGAATCGTTTTCTATAATTGTGACGAAAGATCCACGATATAATACCCCAAAAGTCTTCCGCTGTATTGATCTATTTTGGGGGTGTTATAATATCACACATATGATCAAGAATTCCCTGTGACTTTCTTGGGATTGGAACAAGGTTCTCAACACTAGACTTTATGAATTCGTCCGATTCCTTTTCAGGAAAAGTGTCAAGATGCTCGTCCCCCATGCTCAGAGAGTGAGTGGGAACCTCGGGTGTGATAACAGTAGGTTGGGATGGAATCTCAACTGATGAAATTCCATCTGATGAATCTTTATAAAATTGAATAATATCAAGTGTATCTTCATCATCACTGTTATGAGGAATGAAACGAAATCGAGAGCTAGATCTGGCTGCTTTTTCTTTTTCAATTGATTCCCTAATAGATTTTTCATATGCATCTTGGGAATTTATTTTAGCAGCCTGTTCTTCAGCTAACAATTCTTCCATCGATTTTTGTTTTGGATTATCTGGGGTATGTGTTATTCCTTTCAAGTCTTTCACTAAATCTAAAAGATCAAAGAGAAGACTTTGAGGAATTGGCTGATGTGGGGGTTCGTCATAATACGATGTGTCAAAATTGTTACAAGGAAATGGATTCCTTGTTTGACAATCGAAACAGAAGTGTGGACCTCCACAGTAATCACAACAGTAAAACTGATGTGGCTGTGGGTTGTATGTGCTAGAGTCATAATCGTTATCAGGAAACTGCTCATAGACAAGCATGTTTCGCGATTGACAATCAGAACTGTAGTGTGAACCACCACAGAACTCACAACAGTAAAACTGCTGAGTCTCATGGTGGGGTAGCTGATGGAATAAATCAGTCGTGTCATGGTAGGAATAGGGATCCTAGTTATAGACAGACCCGTTTCCTGACTCTACCATGCCACAACTGGGGCAATTACCACCATTATGAGGATTACCACACCATTGACAAATCAGAAGGTGTGGATGAGACATAGAAAGAATCAAAAGGTTTGGGAGGGTAAGGAATGAAGAATCAAAAGGGTAGGAGGGTAAAGATGTTATATTTTTGGATTTTTGGAAAGACATTTTATATACAAATAGGAAAGAAAATCCTTTTGGGTTTTTGTGTTCGTTGAAAACTGAGTTTAAAATATTTTCGGGAAAAGTTTTGTTTTTATAAAAATATGAAAATATGAACAAGGATGGTAAATATACAATGAGTGTATACCCAGATTCACTAATCTGCAAACCGTTCAGAATAACGCGCACAACCTCCCCGGCAGCGGCGCCAAAATTTGATTGGCTCCAAACGGTCAACCTAAATTGACAAAAGGATGGTCAACAAGGTCAAACTGCCTAGAGTCAATCCTCCGCGGAATATAGTGTTTCCCCGGGTCGTTATGTCCCGACGAGGTGTGGATTGTATTCAAACGGGTTTGTGATCGGGTGAATTTGGACAGGAAAGAGGTTTGTGATTGATTAAACTAAAAAATCTCCAAGGAAATAGCTTAAATAAGCTATATGAACAAGACTGAAAATTTGGAAAAACCAGAAACGTTTTAAACATAAAAACGTGTACGTTCAGTTTAAATTTACGCGAACGTACAAAATAAAAAGTTAAAACTGAAATCTGAAATCTGAAAACCCACAGGGGGAGAAAATGACTTTTGTACAAACTTAAGGATAAAAGAAAATTTTTAGAAATTTAAAATTAATTTTTACACTAATTACTTATTTAATATTAATTAAACACTATTTAATACTAATTATTAATATTTAAATAACTTAAATACAATATAATATTATTTAAATACTAGAAAAGTGAAAATTAAATTTCTAAACTTATAAAATAACTAAAAACAAATTTTAAAATTAAAAATATGTCTTTTTGTCTTTTTGTGATTTTTATATTAATTAATTACTAATTATATTTAATTAAACTAATTAACTAATTAAAATTATTAAAAATACTAAAAAGACTTAGAAAATTAAGAAAAATTTTATAAACCTAATTAACCATCACAGGAATCCTAAAGAATTATAAAAAGTTTGTTTTATATGTTTTTGGACTATTTTACTAATTATTAAACTAATTATTAATTAATTACTAATTAAACTAATTAAATTATAAAAACTAGAAGATGAACAGTAGAAATTATAAGAAAAGTCATAAAATTATTTTATAACTTACAAAAGCTAGGAAAAATATAAAACCTAGGGTTTAGTTTATAAAAACTAATTTTACTATTTAATACTTAATTATTAATTAATTATTAATAAAACTAATATTAAATCTAATTAGTACTAAATGACAAGATAAAATTCTGGAAAAATTACTGAAAGTACTTAAGGATAAAAGGAATTTAATAAAAATATAAAAATGCAGGTTACTTAATAAAAATCTAAAAAGGAAAATTAAAAGGATAAATTAAATTAAATAAAAACTATCACTTATAATTAAATTGGATTTTCTGGAATTTTCTTTTACAAAACTTTTTAAATACTTAAAACATGAAACTTTTATGAAGAAAACATTTTTAGAACTTAAAAATAAGCCAAATGCAAGCTTAAAAGCTTGACAGTTTGACTTTGGTTGACCAAACTAGGAAATAAGCTCAAATTAGCTTATGTCGAGTCCACAAGGGTGGATTCCGGTTCAAATGAGTTTGTTGGACATGTTTAAGCTAGAAATGATCAGATATGCTCACAGGATAAGCCCATAAGCAATATTTAAGCACTTGATTTCTTGTTTCTAAACTGAAAATGGGACAGACAATAGGGGTGGTTCCAGGTGGGGTCCACTGAGCTTGAGCTCAAAAGGTTGCTCAATCTAGGAAGGTGGCCAGGAGGGGGGATGAAAGAACCCAAAGTAGGGTGGTGGGACCCACTAGGGTGGTCAGGATGAACCACCAAAGTGGTGGCAGTGGTGGTGTTTAGCAGCTGCATAGGGGAGGTGACACCCCCTGCAGGTGTGTTTGAAGGGGTGTGGGACCCACAGCAAAAATCACAAAAATATAAAGATACTGGGACTTCAAAGCTTAGCTGGGGGCTATGATTCCTAAGAGTTTCAAGGCCTGAAACCAAGCCTAAAAATCACAACAATTCTTGGAGTTTTTGGAAAAAATGAATACATTGCAATTTTGACTTTTAGACTAAACTACTTGGATTGACTTTGATGAACTTTGATCTGGTCCTAATGACTAAATATGATGTATTAGGTTACTGAATGACTTAATTAAGTAGTGCTAACAACTAATGAGCAAATATGAGTGTTAAAGGATCACAAATCCCCCACAGTTAACTGTGAGGGGAAATTTTTTGTGAATTTGACTTTCTATGAAAAGACCTACTGATTTTATGACTTACATGACCTATACTAACCTAATGCAACATGTTGAGACAGAAAACAAAGCCAAAAACATACTAGATCATGCAGGTAACAGTACACCCAAACACTCCTTAATATGACTTCTATGGAAGTTTTTGAAGCAATAAGTTGAACTGAGCTACCAAAATGATGTACAAAAATCTCTAATGAAGTAATAAGCCAGGATAAACACAAAAACACCAAAATCAATATACATCACCAAGGTTACAGTAAAAGCTTAGAAAACAAGAAAAAAATGAAACTTACAAGGGTCCTGTGTGCATTCCAACCAAGAACTGAAAACCAAGCTAACCTAACATCTCCCCTGAGATTTCTAACCCATTTTCATCAACAAGCAAAAATACTCCTTTCTTCAATCAACTTATGGGATTATTTTTGATTTTCCATTTATTTTTCTCTTATTTTTGGTATTTCTCAGATTTTAGGCTAACACTAATTTAAATGCTTTGTAAACCTTTAAAAACTTATTAATAAGCTAAAATAAGCTCAAAGGGGCAGAGATTGACAGGTTTGAACAATTTATAAACTAAAATGGAATTTTCAAATTAAAACTTCAAATATTAAACTAGAACTGCATAATGGGAATTAAGGTGATACAGAGTTTTTATTACACTAATCCAACTGATTACAAGCTTTTGAAACTGAAAAGAACAACTAAATAGTAAAGTTATACTAATTCGACATTATTTAAAATTAAGCTAAACTAACTACTACCCTATTCTGCCTTTTTTCTTTATTTTATAGACCCTCGGTGACATCCTCTGACTTTCCTACTCTATTGTGAACCATAGGATTGGCTAGTTTGATCCTAGCCCTTCAAAACCGTTTTGGCGGGAAAATTATCTTGGCATGTTTTGCAATTGGGTGGGGTTTGGTGAGGTATTAATGAGGGGAGGGGTTGGTTGGGTGTAGGTGAGAGTATTGATGATTGTTGGTGAAGAATTGGTGAGGAGGGGGGAGACAAAACACCCTGGTAATTAGGGGAAGTGATGGAGGTTAGGGAGGGTGAACAGTGGTCGGTTTGACCACATGTTTGACCCTGGCTAATATATTAAACGGATTAGGGGTTGGGCCCGGATATGTGTTGGGCTTGGGGTTTTTCATGGATCAGGCTTTGGTTTATTTTGTGGATTGGATATGGATTAAATAATACAAAGGATCTGTTTAGTTTGGTATTTAATCACAAGGACCTGATGTGTAATTTCTGAAAAGTTGAGGGGCTAATCTTGCATCTTTCCAAAGCTACTCCAAGGGTGTAGTTTGCTAATTGTGAATAGTACAAGGAACATATATGAAAATTTCCAAAATTACACCTAGGGACCAAAATTGTCATTTTTTGAAAGTCCCGGGACTAAACTTACTTTTTCCTCAAACTTTTCATCAAAAGGCTATTTGTGATAATCTTTGAGTTTCCAAGGGCCAAAAATGATTTTTCTTTCAAAAATATCCCACCAAGGACCAAATCTGCCAAAAAGTGAAACTCCAGGGACTGAACTTGTAATTTCTCAAAACTTTGAAATTTTTCACCAAAGGACTAAATATGACAACTTATGATTTCAAAATGACCTTTGGTGACTTTTCTTTTAAAATAAGTGCTCAGGGACTGTTTTTGCCAATTTGTGAAAGGTAGGGGACTGAAACTGCCAATTATGCAAACTTTGTACATTTTTCATCTGTTTTTACTCATTTTGCATCTAAAACATATAAAACACAATTTTGGAATATTTTTAGTATTTTGATGCATTTCTGAGTGTTTTTGTATATTTTTGCAGTTTAGAATGACCAAAATTGATGAGTGTTTGAGCACTCATCAAGGGATACGTGGGATATTTTGAGGCTAGATACATCGTATCCCCATTTTTGGCGGGAAATACTAGAATCTTCCCCGCCACGCTTGCCGCTAATATTATTAGTCTAGCATCCACGGTCAATACCTACGCATACTAGACTGAGGGGACATGATGACATATAGTCCATACTCGGGTCACGAACCTGATTAATGAACATTACTAAGACCCAAACCCACCACGAGTGGGCTATCATAACAATGATTGGGCTACCATACTAACGGTTTGGGCTCACGAAAGCCCAAACCCAAAGTTATTTATGGTTTTGATATAGGTATCTCTTATTTAAGGGGTATATATCCAAACCGGATATATACCGAAGAGTGAGGTGCATGCATCCAATAAGGATTCCGTGCCTATACAAAGCATATTATAACTCTCGTTAAAGGTACGACTTACAACCCTAACTCTTCAATATAACCCTAAAAACTGATTACTTACTCTCACGCCGGAGGATAATCGTGGGAGACAATTGATTGAGCCTGAACCGTCAACCAAAGTCAACCACGGATGTGGTCAAGATGGTCAAACAGCCTAGAGTCAATGCTCCGCGGAAATATAGTGTTTCCCCGGGTCGTTATGTCCCGACGAGGTGTGAATGGCTAACAAACGACTTTGTGATCGGGTGAATTTGGATGAAAAGGGGTTTGTGTGTGATTAAGCTAAGGAATATACGAAGAAATAGCTTAAACAAGCTATATGAATAAGACTGGAAGTTAGGAAAAACCAGAAACGTTTAAAACCTAAAACGCGTACGTTCACGTTTGAATAAAACGTAAACGTACAAAATTAAAAGTGAAAACGGAAATCTGAAAACACCCAGGGGGTGAAAATGACTTTTTTACAAACTAAAAGGTAAAAGAAAATTTTTAGAAAAAGAAAATTAATTTTTACACTATTTAATTATTTAATATTAATTAAATACTAATTATTAAAATTTAAAACACTTAAATATAATACAACATTAATTAAATACTAAAAAGGTGAAAATAAAATTTCTAAAATTATAAAATAACTAAAAATAAGTTTTAAAATTAAAAATAAGTATTTTTGTCTTTTTGTGGTTTTTATACTAATTAATTACTAATTAAATACTAATTACCTAATTAAACTATTTTAAATTAAGAAAAATAGAAAATGAACAGTAAAAGTCACAAGAAAATTTATAAAATTATTTTATAACATATAAAAGCTATAAAAAATATAAAAACTAAGTTTTACTTAATAAAAACTAATTATGCTATTTTAAACTTAATATTAATTAATAATTAATAAAACTAAAATTAATTCTAATAAATTCTAAATAATAAAATAAAAATCTGAGAAAATTATTATAAATACTTTAATATAATAGGAAATTAATAAAAATATAAAAATGACAAGTACTTAATTAAAATCTAAAAATGAAAAATAAAATTAAATAGAAACTATCACTTAAAAATTAAATTGGATTTTTGGAATTTTTCTTTTGGAAACTTAATTTAAACCTAAAAACAAGTGACTTTTGTAAAAACAAGCTTGATGGAACTCAGAAATAAGCACAACAAGTGCTTATTTCTTAGACAGTTGACTTTGGTCAACTGTCTAAGCTATAAGCTTGAAATAAGCTCAAAGCTGAGAACCAGGGGTGGAATTGGGTGGATACATGTCTAATGAGTAGAAATAAGCCATAAATAATTAGACCTAACCACTGAATAAGCAAAAAGCTAAAAATAAGCACTTGTAAGGAACAAAAGCAACTCAGACAAGGGACAGAGTTTGTGGCCCTTGCAGCCCTATCAAATGGGGTTCAAAACCCAAGGTAAGCCCAGAGACTTGAAGATGAGCTTATTGGCTTCTCAAAAAGTCAATAAGCTCATTGTGGGACCCACTGTGTAGGCCATGAGAGGGCATGAAAGTTGGGGTCTGCCTGAGTATCTGATGAAGCAGGGCATACCTTTGCCCTGCAGTTGAGTTTGAGCCAGTGTGGACCCCACAGAAAAAATGCTAAAAATGTAATGATGTTAGGAACTTAAAGCTGAGGTGGTAGACTACATATTGAAACAAATTTCACAACATGAAAGGAAACACAAAATTCAAAACAATTGCTCAAACTTTTGGAAAAATCTGATGTGCACAATTTGACTTTTTGCTTAGAACTTGGTACTTTGACTTTGGCCAATTTTGGATGATCAAATCTTACTTGAATGGATATATTAAGTTACATGAAAGGTAAATATGGCTAAAGGTACAAACTTTGAACAAAGTGGGTAAGTTTTGAGACTCAAAACCTTGACAGTTAACTGTCAAGGTAATTGGAGTTAATTTTTGACTTTGGCTATAAAAACTTAGATTATAAGCCTAACTTAACCTAACTAGAGCTAACACAGAATGTCTACTCTAAAATAACCAGAATACAACACCTGGAATAGATAGCAGAGAGCTAATCCAAACACCCCCTTAAGTGGACTGTTTGGCAATTTTTAAAAGAAATGAACTGAGCAAACCACAAACCTGCTAAATTAAGTTACAATAAGCTAAAACAAGTATAAATAAGCAAGTTGAGACAGTTACAAATGTTGGCATGAATATTACGATATTTAATCTAAACATCCTCTTCATGTTTTGATGATGACAAAAATGTAAGTTACAACATATAACGTAAAGTGCTTAAGTTACTTGTGATCACAATTCATCTATGCATTCTTACGTCAACAAGCCTCGACATCTCAACGTCTCAAGTATGCTTCAACAATCACTTAAGGTATGGATAAACAAGTGTTTAATACATTTCATGATCAAAGGGGTATTTAATTAACTAATACAAAGTTTATTTAATTATATAAACTTATTATATATTTTTGAAAAACACTTTTGGTAATAAAGAAAAATGTTTTAATCATACTAAATATATGATTTCAAACTTTTAACCAAAATTAGTTAGTTTTTCACCAAATAAACTTTCCCCACTAAAAGACAGAAAATCTGGCCGTTTCAGTAGGGCGGCCCCCTTAATTATAAGGGGCGGCCCCCTTAATTTTAAGGGGACCGGCACACAATTAAGGGGACCGGCCACGCTCCCCTGTCAGATTTTGTCAGAAATTTTTCCCTATAAATACCACCTCAAACCTGGAATTTTTCCAACCTTTTGCAAAAAGATTTTCAGATCCAATTCTCTCTAAACATCCTTCTAAAACCCTTTGATCATAAGATTATTAATCTTTGTTTCAAGTGATCCAATCTTTCATCACTTAAAGTGCAAGAGAAGTATCCTCCCTATCATAAACCCAAAGATGTATTAGGATCTAGTTAGTGCTTATGTGAAGTTGTGAAGACATTAGTGGCTTGAAGGTGTCAAGACATTAATGCATTGAAGTTGTGAAGACATTAGTGGCTTGAAGGTGTCAAGACATTAATGCATTGAAGTTGTGAAGACATTAGTGCCTTGAAGGTGTCAAGACATTAGTGCATTGAAGTTGTGAAGACATTAGTGGCTTGAAGGTGTCAAGACATTAGTGCCTTGAAGGTGTGAATATACTCTTGGTGTGAAGAAAGAGTTAGGAAGTATTAAGTTGTGAAGAAGTTAGGAGTGAAGAAGATAGGTGTGAAGAGTATAGAAGATTGGTGTGTAGAAGATTGGTGTGTAGATGATTGGTGTGTAGAATATTGGTGTGTAGAAGATAGGTGTGAAGAAGTGGTGTGATTAAGTAGTGAATTGGTGTGTAGTTGTTGTGATTAAGGTGTGAAGTTATTGTGGTGTGTAAATTGGTGTGTAAGGTTTTCTCCGCCAAAAGGGAGCTTGTTGAGTAGTGAAGAAAACTCTCGAGTAGGTGACTCGGGGAGTGGAGTAGGAACAAGGAAGGTGTCCTTGTAGCCGAACCACTATAAATCATCGTGTTCGGTTTGCATGTTCTTTCTCTCATCTCTTTTCATTCATTCTTGCATTTATCGCTTTATATCTATGCTTGCCTATATGTCTTAATTGTTGCTTATATTGTTGTGATGATTGAATGTGTTGTACATAGAAGTTAATAGTGTGATAGGACATATTATTGTATGTTATGGTCAAATGGACTAATATATATATTTAACACTTCTCATGTTGAGCTTAACTTAATCGATAATTTGATACAAAACGTTTTAAGATTTTAAAAGGAAAACTTATACACATAAAGTTTGATATATGCTTCATTCATAAAACTAAGTTTTGAAAACTAATCTAAAAGTTCACATATATAATTGATCATATTGATTATATGTTGCTTTTATACTAAAATCTAATTGAAGGTTTTTCAAACAAACAATTGAATAAATTCTAATCAACATTTTGAAACAAAGTTTTTATAAAACGAAAAAGAAGGGAAAACTATTCAACCCCCCCTTCTAGTTTTCCACAATTGGTATCAGAGCCACGTCGCTCAAATTTTCAAAACAAATGGTTTTAAAAATTGAGTACGATCCATGTATCAAATTACCCATTAAGGAGGATTTAATATGAAAAGTGTTTTGTTGATTAACTTGTATTAGTTTTGATATTATATACACTAATTATACTAGCTCGAGATAAGATTATAAATAAAACAAGTGTTATATGTTCGTTTTTAAAATCAGAAAGTTACACACCTTTCCACAAAGTCAGAAAACAATTTTTAACAAAAATTGAATTTTTGAGTATCAGATGGGCGGCCCCTTTAATTGTCTGGGCGGCCCCCTTAAATACTGGGCGGCCCCCTTAAATTTAAGGGGTCCGCCTGTCTGTTTGACAGTTTTTCAAAAACTTTGAAATATCATATAAAATTAACCGTAACTCCGTAGAAGTCGTGCCACCCGGCGTTTTAAAGGTAATTGAGTCTACTTTCATTTAAAAATACTTACAAGTAACCATTACAAACTTAAATAAGTCAGAAAGTTAAAATACTACACGAAGGTCAAAAATTTGAGTCTTGTTTTAACATAAAACTTGTATTTCAACTTTTCCTTCGAGTCGGGCATTCCTAGTCGATATATCTTTGAAAAATTAAGTATTTATGTTTTCAAAATATTGATCTTTATTAAATTTTAAAATGGATAGGAAATTTTTTTTTTATTTTCAAATAAAATCGAGCTAAGTAAACATTGGTATATATAAAACACAAAACGACGACAAGTGTTTTATGTGCTATGTGAACTCATTTGTGATTTTACTTTGCTAATCATTGCTATTTGTAATTTAGCTATTTGAATATCTTAGCATATGTGCCTTGTACTCTATTAGTTTATAGTTAGTTATCTAGCTTATACTTAACTTGATCTTATGCTAGATTTCTTGCGTTAGGATTGCATTATTATGCTTGCATTGCATATAGGAATAGATGGCTTAATGTTACTCAAACATCTTGTAAATGAGTTAAATCTAATCACCTAAATATTTCAATCAATTTAATCTATTCTTAACAACACACTTAAACATTTTCAACAAATTACCTTGTTTTACCTTAAGTTGTTTAATATGACAAATTGAATCTTTGTAAAACATTAGTAGTAATATAAAAGAAAAAGTATTTTCAAAATCTAAGTGTGTTCATTATAAGTAACAATGAAGAGTCTTTCACATAAACAAAACTTATAACAATCATGAAGTAATAAGTCAAATTTCAATCATTCACCAACCTCACTCATAAATAATCTTAGGATTAATGGAACACACTATCAAAATGCCTATTTATCTTAAATGAGTGTTTGTGAGGGTCAAGAAAGATCTTGATATTATATCAATTCATTATTCAAATTATGGTTGATATATTCATCAAATCTAATTGACATGTTTTTTTGAGTATGGACAAGAAATTGGATTGTTATTTATTTAAGTTTCAAGATTACATCAAATGATATAGTCTTGAATCTACATACTCAATCACACTAGATTGATATGAAAATATTTACATCCTTTGTAGATGAAAAGAGTATGCATTGGATCATAACTCACACTTGTGTTGATAATGTCATATTGAATCTACTTGTCCAATAATTGTGTTCCAAATATTAGAATAACATTTTAAACACATTTATAAAATATACAATGAAGTAGGATTGACGACTTGGATGTTTCGTCCGAAATATTCAAGCAATTTACATTGCAATGCAATGGATAAATGTGTCATATCCGAAAAACCAAACATGAGCAAACTAACAACATATGTAAACTTTGCTCACACTACTTAAAATTATCACCACAAGATAAAATACATATTTAAGAACAATACACACTATATATTATATGTATTTCATTTTCTTTGTAGCATGAATGGTTGTGTTACAAGATAATGCACTACACTTTTCTTTTTGAAATAATTTAAGTTATTAGAATTGAAAAACAACTTGTCACAATGCATAAACAAGTAAACTTCATTTTGTTTCAAATACTAGTTAAATTATGATATATAACATTGGCAAAAATCATAGAAAATAATATTTGCTTTAGAATATATAAATGTCTAGTTTTGATATCATTTGTGAATCACAATCTCGTTTAAGATAAATAATCTTAATGAGATTCATTTTTCAAGATATGCTAAGGAGCATTCATAAATCAAAGCACATTTATTAAATCAAGTAATATTTCATCAAAACCAAATAACCGGTTAATCATGAACAAAAGATTAAAACTTTGCATTTACTCTTATCTTAACATTTAACACATCTCTATTGGGATAGTGAGTAAAATATATCATGTAGACTTACCTTCATAAAAACATGGTGTTTGAGTCACATTATGCCAAGTATTAGTGAATCAAGCAAACTTCATATTTGGTACTCTTCGATAGGTGAATTTAGGAACTCAATTTCTTCTAAAAAGAGAATGACTACTGGAGAATCTATTGACTAGAAACTCAATTTAACCTAACGGTTGGATTGCTTCTATGTGAGAAGTTGGGTGTGTGTAACCCGTAAAAATGGTCGTGTTTAGCCTGAATTGAGCACCACTAGTAATAGTCTCATACTCATTCTCCAACTTGATTAAATCGCTCTTCCTAAATGTACCTAACGCTAAGCTTACTTTTATGAACTTTGCTTCTCATTAGATGATTTCATTCCTAGATTTATGGCATATCGCATATATGTTATTTCTAGATGTTTATTTGCTCCTATGTGATTTGATTGTATGCCTTTACATGATTTACTCTATATGTATCATTCATCTAGGTATATTTTTATTTCTTTTAGATCCTACACCCTTATTTCATATGAACCTTAGTGTCGTTTTCCGATAGGTCATATTAGTCTCATAATATATCCGGATGAGCATGAATTTAATGGGAAGGGAAATGACACTCACTCACATATATCCTTCTACCTCACACCACCTAGAGTACCACCACCACTTCCTACAACCTCACATGCCACTCCCATGTTGCATGTGCAAACCTTCACCCAAGACAATTATCATGCTCCACCACCATCACCTTCCTCCGAACACTTGAAGTTCGTTGAGGAGCTAAAAGAGACTCATGAGCTTAGTGCTCCTTTAGCATTACATCTTGCTCAACGCAATTTGGATCCACCTCAATCAAGCTCACCATCATCACCACATAACATTAACCAAATTGAGAAGCATGTTAACAATTGCCCTTGTTGCATCTTCCTTCAACAACATACCATTGCTTTGAATGAGCACTTTACCTGGATTGAGTATCTTCTTACTAGATCTCAACAAACCCCATCACTTGAACAACATCAAAACCCTCAACCAACAAACCCCACTTCAAATCCACCACTCCATCCATCAAAGAATATATCAACTCACAATTATCTCCACCACCAAAAGTTATCACCACCTCATCCAAGTGAATTTCATTACGAAATGCGTCATTTCCACTTACTAGCAAGTGAAGAACACAATGAAGAAATCCAAGCTTCAAGTGTTGTCGACTCATGATCAAGTGTTGTCGACTCATCACCACCTCATTTCACATATCCACCTTCGGTCGTCAACCAACAAAACACCTAAAAATCCCATGATTCCCTATCATCCACCCTTGTCGAACGATATATTAATCCAAACCATAATTGTCAACCCTTTGTCATCACCTTCCCTTTACATTCACGCTCATCCCTCCTCATTCCCCTTCTAGTTTTCCACAATTGGATCATAGGATTTGTAGAAACGATAGCATGAGATAATAGTAGGCTTAACCAATCCTCTTGAGCATGAGATCTATAACAAACATCTTTTAAAATATATGATTAATGATATTTGTTGTCAAAAATCTAATATCTTTAAAAATATGCAAAAACCTCACATTTTGGAAAATAGTTTTTCAAATAACTATCCCACTTTTAAATAAGATGTTTTCACAATAAATATCCACAATTTTGTTTTGATCAAAACCAAAGATTGAGAAAATTTTATTTACCTTTCATTAACACATTTTGAAGTAAAACCGAATCTATTTTATTCAATTAACTCTCATATCTACATGAAAACCTACTTTCAAACATTGTTGAATAATGCTAAAAACGTCTCTTTAAATCATGCATGGTGATCTCATATTTGTCATCTATATTTATATAAATGACACTTATAAGTGAACTAAATCAAATCAAGAGGGCCATGGTTTATCTATTAAGACTTCATTTGTAACAAGTCTAGAAACCCATGCTATCATAATACGCATTAGGATTAATTCTCCTAGTTATGTAGTTATGAAATACTTGATGTTGCTTATTGTTTCCTAGCACTTATATTTTGCTTGCTAGATGATTATGTTTGCATGCTAGATGAAATTGCTTGATTACTTAATCTCTTTGGTTAACATGCTTTAGCTACATAATTGCCTACATAATTAGTCTATGTTTAATTGCCTCAAAGTGTTGGACTTGTTTGAAACCAAAAACACAACCTTTCTGCAATGCACTACCAAAAACCCTTTTCTGGCAATCTGGGAATCACCAGATGGGCGGCCCCCTTAAATCATAAGGCGGCCCCCTTAATTATTAAGGGGACCGGCCTCCAATTAAGGGGACCGGCCATCTGATGGTCGAATGTGTTGTTTCCCTTTTCTATTTTTTACCCCATTTCATCCTACACTTCCCAAAATTCACAAACCTATTCTATCCTAAACCTTCCATCAAAGTTTATCCATCCTTGATCCCACCAATCCTACATTTTCCTAGGTTCTAATCTTTGCATTAGATTCTAAATTTTCTTTTGGATTTAGGTTTTGTTTTAAAAACAATAATTGCATGTGTCATACTTTTAGTGCATATACCTAATATGTCCATATATTGTTCCCCTATTAGTTTCATGCATATATCCATTATCATCATTATATACATGTGCACTTGTCTACTAACTTTGTTTTGAAGGATTACTTCACCGCTCGATTCTTTGGTAGCCAAAACAAGTTTTGAGCATACACCAAGGGGGAGCATACACCAAGGGGGAGCATTGAGGTTGATAGGATCAAGGCTTCACTTACGATGATGCAAGCTCGCCTTTTATATTCTATCTCAAGAGTTCAAGCATTGTAGAAGTCTCATTTAGAGTCCACCTTTTTGCTTCGACAAAAGGGGGAGAAGAAGTGTAAACAAGTAACTTATACATTTTACTATAAGTTATAGTTTACATAGTTTGTCATCATCAAAAAGGGGGAGATTGTTGGCATGAATATTACGATATTTAATCTAAACATCCTCTTCATGTTTTGATGATGACAAAAATGTAAGTTACAACATATAACGTAAAGTGCTTAAGTTACTTGTGATCACAATTCATCTATGCATTCTTACGTCAACAAGCCTCGACATCTCAACGTCTCAAGTATGCTTCAACAATCACTTAAGGTATGGATAAACAAGTGTTTAATACATTTCATGATCAAAGGGGTATTTAATTAACTAATACAAAGTTTATTTAATTATATAAACTTATTATATATTTTTGAAAAACACTTTTGGTAATAAAGAAAAATGTTTTAATCATACTAAATATATGATTTCAAACTTTTAACCAAAATTAGTTAGTTTTTCACCAAATAAACTTTCCCCACTAAAAGACAGAAAATCTGGCCGTTTCAGTAGGGCGGCCCCCTTAATTTTAAGGGGACCGGCACACAATTAAGGGGACCGGCCACGCTCCCCTGTCAGATTTTGTCAGAAATTTTTCCCTATAAATACCACCTCAAACCTGGAATTTTTCCAACCTTTTGCAAAAAGATTTTCAGATCCAATTCTCTCTAAACATCCTTCTAAAACCCTTTGATCATAAGATTATTAATCTTGTTTCAAGTGATCCAATCTTTCATCACTTAAAGTGCAAGAGAAGTATCCTCCCTATCATAAACCCAAAGATGTATTAGGATCTAGTTAGTGCTTATGTGAAGTTGTGAAGACATTAGTGGCTTGAAGGTGTCAAGACATTAATGCATTGAAGTTGTGAAGACATTAGTGGCTTGAAGGTGTCAAGACATTAATGCATTGAAGTTGTGAAGACATTAGTGCCTTGAAGGTGTCAAGACATTAGTGCATTGAAGTTGTGAAGACATTAGTGGCTTGAAGGTGTCAAGACATTAGTGCCTTGAAGGTGTGAATATACTCTTGGTGTGAAGAAAGAGTTAGGAAGTATTAAGTTGTGAAGAAGTTAGGAGTGAAGAAGATAGGTGTGAAGAGTATAGAAGATTGGTGTGTAGAAGATTGGTGTGTAGATGATTGGTGTGTAGAATATTGGTGTGTAGAAGATAGGTGTGAAGAAGTGGTGTGATTAAGTAGTGAATTGGTGTGTAGTTGTTGTGATTAAGGTGTGAAGTTATTGTGGTGTGTAAATTGGTGTGTAAGGTTTTCTCCGCCAAAAGGGAGCTTGTTGAGTAGTGAAGAAAACTCTCGAGTAGGTGACTCGGGGAGTGGAGTAGGAACAAGGAAGGTGTCCTTGTAGCCGAACCACTATAAATCATCGTGTTCGGTTTGCATGTTCTTTCTCTCATCTCTTTTCATTCATTCTTGCATTTATCGCTTTATATCTATGCTTGCCTATATGTCTTAATTGTTGCTTATATTGTTGTGATGATTGAATGTGTTGTACATAGAAGTTAATAGTGTGATAGGACATATTATTGTATGTTATGGTCAAATGGACTAATATATATATTTAACACTTCTCATGTTGAGCTTAACTTAATCGATAATTTGATACAAAACGTTTTAAGATTTTAAAAGGAAAACTTATACACATAAAGTTTGATATATGCTTCATTCATAAAACTAAGTTTTGAAAACTAATCTAAAAGTTCACATATATAATTGATCATATTGATTATATGTTGCTTTTATACTAAAATCTAATTGAAGGTTTTTCAAACAAACAATTGAATAAATTCTAATCAACATTTTGAAACAAAGTTTTTATAAAACGAAAAAGAAGGGAAAACTATTCAACCCCCCCTTCTAGTTTTCCACAACAAACAACAAATTCCACTAATTACAGATTATAGAAAAAAATGTAACCCAAAGGCTTACTTGGCACCAAATCTGAGAACCAACTGAGAATCAATCCCAAATTGACAACTTAATGCTCCCATGAGCTACTAAACCAACAAAGCATCCAAAATCCACAGCTATCTTGTCTTCTTTCACCCTTGAAACTATTTTTTTATTTTCCTTTTATTTTACTTGATTTTTGATTATTTTTAGTAATTATTGGCTAACTGATACAAATGCTTCAAAAACTTAATAAAGCTTATAAGTAACTTACTTTGGACTTAAATGATCACTGAACAACAATTGTTAAGAACACAAAAGTAAATTGAAATTTCACTTGAAAATTGCAAATTCTTGAATTACTAAATAAAACTTAATTATTCAGTTGACAAAGCTTAAAAGTACACTGAGAATGATAAAGATACAAGTTTTAAACTGAGATTAACAAAAGAAAAGCTTAAATTTAAATAAAACGACATAAACTACACTACTAAAACTAAAAACTAGCTAACTAATGCCCTTTTCTCTGTCTTTTCCCACTTTTATAGGACTTGGGGTAACTATCTTTCTTTCCCACTTCAATTTGAAGCCATTGGATAGCTTTCTTTTGATCCTGACCATCTATTACAATTTTGGCTGGAAAAGGTAATAATAAAATTGGGTGGGTTAGGTTGACAGGTGAGGGCAATTAATGGAGGGGGTGAGTTGTAGGGGACAAGAGGTAGTGTTGGTGAGGGTTTGGTGGAAAAGTGGAGGAGGGGGGAGATTGGAGGGAAAGGATCCTGGTTTTGTGGGATTGTGTTGGGAGAGAAGGGTCAAACTGGGCGTTGACCGTGGGGTGGACTTTCCTTGACCGGGGTGGGATTATTATTAAAATTGGGTAGCGGGCTGGGGTGATTGGGCCTAGGGGGTAATTGGATCAGGGGTGCATTTTGGATTTGGTTTATGTTGGGTTTTAATAACTATTAGGGTCCGGTTGGATTAGAGTATAAACACAAGGACCATTTTTGTAATTTAACAAAACCCAAGGCTGAAAATGTCATTCTCCCAAAGTACCAATAAGGACCAATGTTGCCAAGTTTAGTATTCCACAAACCAATTTTGCAAATTTTTTATTTTTAAAATTCCCAGGGACTGAATTTGCAAATTCCCAAACTCCAGGGACCAAAATGTAACTTTTCCAAATTTATCACCCAAAGTCCGTTTTTGATAACTTTTGATTTTTTAGGGACTTGGGTTGACTTTTATTTCAAAATAAATGCATAGGGACTATTTCTGACAAACTTTGAAACTTGGGGGACTGAAACTGCCAATATTGCAAACTTTGATCGTTTTTCATTTGTTTTTGCTCGTTTTGCATTTAAAACACATAAAACACAATCCCTGGGATAATTTAAGTATTTTGATTACTTTTCGATTGTTTTTGTACGTTTTGGCAGTTTAAATACGATAAAAATAATGAGTGTTTGCGCACTCATCAATCCCCCACATTAAACTATTGCTAGTCCCTAGCAATATTTTTGGAAAACTTGATGGATTTTAAACTCTTTACCAAAAGCCATCACTTCTGGAGTAGCCAGGTGTGAGAACTGTGGTACACCTGATAACCGTGTGATTTTGAGCAAACCACCAGCTGTAAACGGATTTGATTAGTCTTTACCAAAAGCCGTTTGCTTCTGGACTAGCCAGCTCTTGATGGACCTAGTCAATATCTTGGTGAGCTGATTACCAATTATGGATTTTCCACGGCCTTTACCATAAGCCATAATCTTGCGGGCTAGCCAACTCATTCGCTTTATGGGATATGGGGAGTTGAGGAACCATACAATTTTGGGCAAATTGCAAGCCGTAAACGGATTTGAGATGTCTTTACCAAGAGCCGTTTGCTCCTGGACTAGCCAATCCCTTTTGTCGCTTAGACAAGGCGGACTGATTACCACAAAAATTTTGAAGCACCAGTGAAAAATTTTTAAATTTTTTTGAATTTTTGGCTAAAAACGGGGGTATTATTTAGTAAAATGTGATAAAATTCGCTAGAATATCGAATACCCCCCCCACACTTAGGATGAATATTGTCCTCAATATTCAAAGTCTCGGCAATTATGCCGACATTTTGAACATTAAAGGGCAACATTACAAGCTAAGCGTGGAAAACACCATTTTGTATTTTCACTTCATATGTAATCATAGCATGGGGGACTCCCCCACACTTAGGGTGAAAACCCTATAAGACTCGACCCCGAATTCATTTGTCCTTGGGGAAGAATGATGTGGAAGAAGCAATCTCAATCGGACTTTCATTCAAGATGTTTGGACAAACATTTGAAGCACGTGAAAGTTCCACACCGATGAGATAAGTATCCGGCTCAAGATAATGATACATGAAAATGCTGGGATCAAATATAGCGTCCTCACTCCCGAAGGAGTGAAGAAGAGAAGAAGTCAGCCTGTAGGTGAAGAAAAGGAAGAAAATCATGATAAAAAGCATGATTTGATCTTCTTCCTCGAGAGCAGGCTCCGTAGCCTGAGTTTGGATTTCAAAGTGTAAGCTCGTAAACAACCCGGGAGGGTGGGTGGGAATTTGCAAATTCTCATGATTGAGTGCATCTCCCCCCGGGCTATCAAACTCCAGAGGAGTCATAACATGATGAGTGAGTTCACCGAAGAACTCCTCATGAAGAGAATTATTCACAAGATGTGAATCTGAGAACTCATGTTCCGGAATAGACTCATCACAATCCTCGTTTTGAATATCAAAGAGTGGATTATCAGAAATCAAAGTGAATTCAGATTCGAATTCAAATAGAGGATTGGTGAGAGTGGTATTGAATGTTTCGGGAACAAAGAGATTAACATTCTCTATTGGATTGTCGGGATAAGAAGTGAGTGACGGATCATGATATAGGAGACTTTTAATTTCTCCCAGATCGGCTTGGAAATCGAGGAGACCATCATCACTTTCCAATGAAAGTGGATCGATGTGAGCAAGTTCATCAGCGAACTCCTCAAGAAGATGATCAGCACCAGTTTGTGGAACTGATGCCTCAACATACTCGATGTCTCCATAAGATATACAATCATCGCTATAATCTGAGAAAGTCTCAAATTGATCTTTAGGACACTCAATGGGTGAAGGAATATCACATACATGATCGAAAGTTCCCTGTGACTCTCCTGGGATTGGGACAAGGATCTCAACACTAGACTTTATTAATTCGTCCGATTCCTTATCAGGAACAGTGCTAAGATGCTCATCCCCCATGATCGGAGGGTGAGTGTGAACTTCGGGTGTGATAATAAACTGAGGGAGTTGAGAAGGACTAGCAGACATGGGTTTTATAAATTTCATTTGTTCTTCTGCTAGTAATTCTATCATAGTCTTTTCTCCCTGATTTTTCGAGGAAGGAATCACAACAGATGAACTCGATGAACCCTCACAAAATAGAGAAATATCAAGGGTAACATCATCATCATCATCATCGTCGAGAAGAGCAGCATTGCGAAATATGGCACGTGCTTTAGCTGCTTGTTCTAAGACTAGCAATTCTTCCTTGCTCAATTCGTTTCTAGCTGCTCGTTCTTCCGCAAGTAATTCTGCCATAGATTTCTCACGAGAGCTTTGAAACGATGAAGTAGCCAACTCCTCCTTAAGCTCTTTCAATAACTTAAGAGCCTCTATTAAAATGCCTTGCTCAGTAACAAGAGGAGTTGCTTGGGTCATTTGGTACTGTGGAGGTGGGTCTGAATACGAATAGTCGTAATTGTTACAAGGAAACGGATTCCCTGTTTGACAATCAGAGCTAGTGTGTGGACCTTCACAATACTCACAACAGTAAAACTGATGTGGCTGTGAGTCGTGTGTGTTGTAGTCATAATTGTTATCAGGAAACTGCTCATAGACAAGCGTGTTTCCTGATTGACAATCAGAACTGTAGTGGGAACCACCACAGTACTCACAACAGTAAAACTGTTGAGTCTGGCTTGGTGTATCTTGATACGAAGCATCATTGAAGTTTGGATAATACGATTCTTGCTCGTACGAATGTGTTGGGTAATTGGAAAAATTTGAAGAGTCGTTGAATGAGTTTTGATTAGGATCATAAGCAAATGAATTACTCGACCCACAAAACAAACAACTCCCGTTTTGGATATCATTACCACATTGTACACATGTACACCAACGACATGGCAAACCAAAAAGTGGCTCACCACAACCAACACAAGGAATAAAAACCGGAGGTGGGACAAGTGGTGTGCTCTTAGAGCTAGCAATTTCCACCACTTCCGTTATGGTCTCGGGTTTTGGTTCTTGACAATCGTGAAGATTGGGCAAGTCGTTCTTTTCAGTCACTGCCCTAAGCTCTGTACGTTTGCTAGATGACCTTATAACCTTATATCGTGAAAGATCAGGATTGATTCTTGAAGGTTTGTCATTAATAGCATGTATCTCGGGCTTGGAAGAATTTGATGAATCCGTGAGAGAATTTGGACTTATGAACAGATTGCACAAAACACAAAATCTGTTACTACAATTATTGCCACATTTCTCACAAATACACCAGAGACAACGAAAGCCGTTCTCAATCGGGCTTTTACAGTGAAAACACGTGTAGCCGAGAGACGCCATAAGAATTATACATAAGATGGGTATAAGAAGGTAGAATCAAACGGATAGAGGGTAAGGAAAAATATTTTTGGGTTTTTATGAAAAGATATGAACAAGCGTGGTAAATTTACAAAGAGATGAATTCCAAAATCACTAATCAGAAAAACCGTTTAGAAAACGCACACAACCTCCCCGGCAACGGCGCCAAAAATTGATTGACCCCGAACAGTCAACCAAAGTCAACCACGGATGTGGTCAAGATGGTCAAACAGCCTAGAGTCAATGCTCCGCGGAAATATAGTGTTTCCCCGGGTCGTTATGTCCCGACGAGGTGTGAATGGCTAACAAACGGCTTTGTGATCGGGTGAATTTGGATGAAAAGGGGTTTGTGTGTGATTAAGCTAAGGAATATACGAAGAAATAGCTTAAACAAGCTATATGAATAAGACTGGAAGTTAGGGAAAACCAGAAACGTTTAAAACCTAAAACGCGTACGTTCACGTTTGAATAAAACGTAAACGTACAAAATTAAAAGTGAAAATGGAAATCTGAAAACACCCAGGGGGTGAAAATGACTTTTTTACAAACTAAAAGGTAAAAGAAAATTTTTAGAAAAAGAAAATTAATTTTTACACTATTTAATTATTTAATATTAATTAAATATTAATTATTAATATTTAAAACACTTAAATATAATACAATATTAATTAAATACTAAAAAGGTGAAAATAAAATTTCTAAAATTATAAAATAACTAAAAATAAGTTTTAAAATTAAAAATAAGTATTTTTGTCTTTTTGTGGTTTTTATACTAATTAATTACTAATTAAATACTAATTACCTAATTAAACTATTTTAAATTAAGAAAAATAGAAAACGAACAGTAAAAGTCACAAGAAAATTTATAAAATTATTTTATAACATATAAAAGCTATAAAAAATATAAAAACTAAGTTTTACTTAATAAAAACTAATTATGCTATTTTAAACTTAATATTAATTAATAATTAATAAAACTAAAATTAATTCTAATAAATTCTAAATAATAAAATAAAAATCTGAGAAAATTATTATAAATACTTTAATATAATAGGAAATTAATAAAAATATAAAAATGACAAGTACTTAATTAAAATCTAAAAATGAAAAATAAAATTGAATAGAAACTATCACTTAAAAATTAAATTGGATTTTTGGAATTTTTCTTTTGGAAACTTAATTTAAACCTAAAAACAAGTGACTTTTGTAAAAACAAGCTTGATGGAACTCAGAAATAAGCACAACAAGTGCTTATTTCTTAGACAGTTGACTTTGGTCAACTGTCTAAGCTATAAGCTTGAAATAAGCTCAAAGCTGAGAACCAGGGGTGGAATTGGGAGGATACATGTCTAATGAGTAGAAATAAGCCAGAAATAATTAGACCTAACCACTGAATAAGCAAAAAGCTAAAAATAAGCACTTGTAAGGAACAAAAACAACTCAGACAAGGGACAGAGTTTGTGGCCCTTGCAGCCCTATCAAATGGGGTTCAAAACCCAAGGTAAGCCCAGAGACTTGAAGATGAGCTTATTGGCTTCTCAAAAAGCCAATAAGCTCATTGTGGGACCCACTATGTAGGCCATGAGAAGGCATGAAAGTTGGGGTCTGCCTAAGTATCTGATGAAGCAGGGCATACCTTTGCCCTGCAGTTGAGTTTGAGCCAGTGTGGACCCCACAGAAAAAATGCTAAAAACGTAATGATGTTAGAAACTTAAAGCTGAGGTGGTAGACTACATATTGAAACAAATTTCACAACAAGAAAGGAAACACAAAATTCAAAACAATTGCTCAAACTTTTGGAAAAATCTGATGTGCACAATTTGACTTTTTGCTTAGAACTTGGTACTTTGACTTTGGCCAATTTTGGATGATCAAATCTTACTTGAATGGATATATTAAGTTACATGAAAGGTAAATATGGCTAAAGGTACAAACTTTGAACAAAGTGGGTAAGTTTTGAGACTCAAAACCTTGACAGTTAACTATCAAGGTAATTGGAGTTAATTTTTGACTTTGCCTATAAAAACTTGGATTATAAGCCTAACTTAACCTAACTAGAGCTAACACAGAATGTCTACACTAAAATAACCACAATACAACACCTAGAATAGATAGCAGAGAGCTAATCCAAACACCCCCTTAAGTGGACTGTTTGGCAATTTTTAAAAGAAGTGAACTGAGCAAACCACAAACCTGCTAAACTAAGTTACAATAAGCTAAAACAAGTATAAATAAGCAAGTTGAGACAGTTACAAACAACAAATTCCACTAATTACAGATTATAGAAAAAAATGTAACCCAAAGGCTTACTTGGCACCAAATCTGAGAACCAACTGAGAATCAATCCCAAATTGATAACTTAATGCTCCCATGAGCTACTAAACCAACAAAGCATCCAAAATCCACAGCTATCTTGTCTTCTTTCACCCTTGAAACTATTTTTTTATTTTCCTTTTATTTTACTTGATTTTTGATTATTTTTAGTAATTATTGGCTAACTGATACAAATGCTTCAAAAACTTAATAAAGCTTATAAGTAACTTATTTTGGACTTAAATGATCACTGAACAACAATTGTTAAGAACACAAAAGTAAATTGAAATTTCACTTGAAAATTGCAAATTCTTGAATTACTAAATAAAACTTAATTATTCAGTTGACAAAGCTTAAAAGTACACTGAGAATGATAAAGATACAAGTTTTAAACTGAGATTAACAAAAGAAAAGCTTAAATTTAAATAAAACGACATAAACTACACTACTAAAACTAAAAACTAGCTAACTAATGCCCTTTTCTCTGTCTTCTCCCACTTTTATAGGTCTTGGGGTAACTATCTTTCTTTCCCACTTCAATTTGAAACCATTGGATAGCTTTCTTTTGATCCTGACCATCTATTACAATTTTGGCGGGAAAAGGTAATAATAAAATTGGGTGGGTTAGGTTGACAGGTGAGGGCAATTAATGGAGGGGGTGAGTTAGAGGGGACAAGAGGTAGTGTTGGTGAGGGTTTGGTGGAAAAGTGGAGGAGGGGGGAGATTGGAGGGAAAGGATCCTGGTTTTGTGGGATTGTGTTGGGAGAGAAGGGTCAAACTGGGCGTTGACCGTGGGGTGGACTTTCCTTGACCGGGGTGGGATTATTATTAAAATTGGGTAGCGGGCTGGGGTGATTGGGCCTAGGGGGTAATTGGATCAGGGGTGCATTTTGGATTTGGTTTATGTTGGGTTTTAATAACTATTAGGGTCCGGTTGGATTAGAGTATAAACACAAGGACCATTTTTGTAATTTAACAAAACCCAAGGCTGAAAATGTCATTCTCCCAAAGTACCAATAAGGACCAATGTTGCCAAGTTTAGTATTCCACAAACCAATTTTGCAAATTTTTTATTTTTAAAATTCCCAGGGACTGAATTTGCAAATTCCCAAACTCCAGGGACCAAAATGTAACTTTTCCAAATTTATCACCCAAAGTCCGTTTTTGATAACTTTTGATTTTTTAGGGACTTGGGTTGACTTTTATTTCAAAATAAATGCATAGGGACTATTTCTGACAAACTTTGAAACTTGGGGGACTGAAACTGCCAATGTTGCAAACTTTGATCGTTTTTCATTTGTTTTTGCTCGTTTTGCATTTAAAACACATAAAACACAATCCCTGGGATAATTTAAGTATTTTGATTACTTTTCTATTGTTTTTGTATGTTTTGGCAGTTTAAATACGATAAAAATGATGAGTGTTTGTGCACTCATCAACAATCCCACGATAAGCCTAACGGTGTTTGTTTGTTTTCTTAGTGCGCAGGTCTCAAGCATTAAGATCTGATTGGTACGAGAACAGGAACCCAAATAAGGAACGCCCAACTTTTGTATCAATAGGGCTGTCACTACTACTTCTAGCTTAGCAGCAGAGTAGGACAGTGATAACATAAGTAAGACCCAAACCAAGGCAACATCTAGTGAGGAGGGTTCAGCTGAATCTGATTCCAATGATGGTAACCCTAGACACATGGCAAATACAGGGGGCTCAGATGATCAAACTAGGTTTGATACTGGGTTTAAGTCCCAAGATTCACCTCTCGGACTAGGTTACACAGGTCGAAATGATGAGGACTGATCTGTGACTAATGAATTGATGGATAATACTGTACAACATGACAATGTCAATGATTCACCTCTCGGACCAGGTCACACAGGTCAAAGTGATGAGACTAGTATACAACTAATTAAGAAATTGATGGCTACTTGTACCAACCTGGAGCTTAAGTGTGATAATTTGGAGGATAAGATTCTTGGTCTTTAAACAATTTTTGATGCTCAAGCTAAAAAGATCAGAAGGTTACAGAGGAAGATAAAGACTTTAAGAAAATCAAGATCTTCAACCTCCTTCAAAAGATTGAAGAAAGTGGGCACATCTCAAGTGGTTAGTTCTCCTGAACACTCTGTTCCTTTGGAAGAGGATGCTTCCTAACAGGGGAGAAATGAAGAACAGAATGTGGCAATGGGTTCAGGGGAGTAAAATTTGATGAAAGATGATAATGCTCAAGATGTGGATACTGGTATGGTTTCATGTAACACCCCCAAAATCATCACGTCAGCGGAAGACTTAACATGTCAACGGAAGACTTAAAATGTCAGCGGAAGACTTTTTGGGTGTTACTTCGAGGATCTTTATCACAATCATAGAAAACGACACAAAAGTGACGCTTTAAAGTTTAATTCATTCAAAATACCAAATATTCGATACATCAAGATGTTTCATAGTTTAAACAACAAGTTTATTTGAAATGTGTCAAAACGTTTATTTAAGCCCATGCCGGGTTACAAGCCCACTCCGTGCCTTCAAGTTCCTTCTCGTTTAGTTACCTGAGATAAACACATGCTAAAAGTGTCAACACAAAGGTTGGTGAGTTCATAGAGTTTATAGTTTCGAATATCGATTTCCAAAATCAAAGAGTTTATGAGTCCAAAGTAGTTATAATAACCGTTGATTATCAAATTAAAGTGCGAGTAAATCCATAATATTCATGGCTTAAATCATTAATTTATCAAAATCAGAAAATGAGTGATTTCCTTATTAATTAAAAAATAGTCCGTTGGTTTGCCCTTCACCGGGTCAACACCAAAATAATAGTTTGTTTGACCTAATCGGGTCAACACCAAAATAGTAGTTCGTTTGCCAATTATTAATAGTTTTTCCTGCTATATAGTGAGCACAATCTCATAGTTTAATAAAACAGTGGGCTACAGCATCGTACGCCCTTAACATCAGTCATTGTAGTGCTACATTATTACCGTCCTATTGCCCTAAGTTCATGACACTCAACGATTAACAGGCATCAAAATTATCCATAATAATGATGTAAAACAGTGGCCCTCAAGATAGGTATTTACTAGTAACCTATGAAATCAAAAAAAGTGCATTTGGTGGCTTTCCTCTAGCGACCAAATGGGGATTGTCAATCCCTAATAGATCTATTCACAATTATTTACGTTCACCCTGCAAGTGATTAAGGTGCATGATCGAGGGACTTTTGGTAATAGGTACTTAGGCAATAGAGATCAAATATAGCATATCGTTGAAAAATCACTTGTAATCATGTCTATAGCAGGTATCTCCTCATGAAATATAAAAATGTGTAAACTAGTAAAGTTTATATGTAATATAGTCCTGTATTTAATTAATGAATACTTGTAAAAGTAAAAACAGTAGTTAAGCATGTATCTCCCCCAAAAACGTTTATAAACCATTGTAAAACAAGTAAGAGTAGGGGCTATGACTCACCTTAGTAGTACGGTAGACAGAGTATAAGTAATGTCAGAAGTGAAGATGGAATTGACTTCAAGAGATAACCTGAATGATATGGAAGTCCGAGATAAGTTTGACTTATCGAGAATCGTGACTTGAATAGTGTTCCATGACAGAATGATTTGTGGCAGAGGTGGCTTGCGTGGCAAAACGCTTTATTATAGGAATAATCATTACTTAATGTGTATTCAAGTTAACCGATAATAACGTCAAGTTATATAATTTACGTTATATATATATTCTGAAATATAGTTATTACTTCGTTATTGTCTAAAAAAATGTAGGTCTCGTTTATATGTTACTACGATATAGTCATCAACTTGTCATGCGTACTTAAGCTGCATTAGTGTAGGCTCGAACTCAAGACCTCTAGTTTACATCTCCACGGCACAACCAACTGAGCTAGTATTGATCTTGTGTTATTCTACGCAGCATGTATATATAGTCGTGGGTTTTGCATGCTTGTAAAATCGTTTGTGTTTCTTATTCTTAAACCAAAACTGAGCTTGTGATTATTCATGTTTCAAGTAGTTTTTCTCTCATTAAGTTTCACTTGTTTAGTGTTTCCTCGCCACTCAACAAAACGCAAGAACTTGGTACTCAACCCATTTAAAACATAACTAAAACTTGTTAGTTTGACTCGTATATGTTTTGATCAGTTTCTTTTCATGTTTTCTTTAGCCATTTTGAGTTTGGAAACTTTAAATAATCTGGTATATATATGTGCATGTCGATTAGGAATAAATAAGTACTAGTTTATACTTTGAGATTTTCGTAAGTGTTAACGAGTTTAAAGATTTGCCACACAAGTTAAACACCACCTTAGCCATATCCAAAACTATTACAAGAGTTCATGAAATAATAGAGAAGTTAAGTGGTATGTAATATGTGGATGTGTATCATAACGAGAATAGTATAGAGTATGTATGGAAATAAGTCTGAATGTTACTTACAACACCAACTAGGGTGGGGAAAATGTGATAAGGGCTCGCGACCAGAGATGGATATAGGATCTTGTGAGGTGATAACCCAACCTTGCATCACGACCCAACAAAATATGAGAACATGGTTTTGCCTTCTTCTTCTCGATAGGAACAGCAAGAGTATCTGTTTATGTTTATGTTTGGTTTAGTGATAGTTGAAATGTGGTAAGGTGATGGTGTACAGCCCGGTTAAGTGTTCAACTATGAACCACGATCAGTTACTAGTTCCCACAACCTTGCTTTCACTTGTACCATGGCTCGACAGAAAGTTATAAGTACGTATGATTGTGAGTTCTAGTCAGGTTGTCGAATAGCATGTACCCTTTATATACTCAAGCTGGACGTGATAATGGAGCAGGGATAGAATGTTTGCATGTCCCGAGATTGTGCCATAAAGGAGGTGGCGTGTGAATGTTCATCCAATGAACAAGTGTCGGCTGAATTCAGAAATCTTTCATAAGGTATCTCATCGATTGGGAAGCAAGGGAGGTGGTGTAAGAGTTGTACATGGTTTTTCCTTAGGTTATACTTGGGGCAATAACGAGTGAGGGAGGTTTACTTGGGTCAGGTTTGTATTCGTATGGCAGTGGGAAAAAGAAGAAAAGAACCAGCATGGTGCTTGTAAGAAAGTAACATGTAGGTGGTTTCTTGATCTCGCCTAGTCGACCAAGAGAAAGAAGTAAGGAGGAGAAAGGGGCTCGGTTTGGTTTAAACTGAGATTGGTTTTCATGTATATGTCGACCTGTATATAAGAGTATATAGAGATAATTTATTTGGCAAGTATGGCAGCAAGATTTTAGGAGACAAGAGGAACAATTTGCTTATATAAAACTCTGACAATTCATTTCTTGCACGCAAATGGAAAGGAGAAGAGAAATAAGTGTTTTGTTTTCTTTTTGCCACAATTCGGTCCAACAAGAAGGAGACAAACAATTGTAACTTAGTTTGTTTGTAAGTGTGAAAAATGTATGAATCAAAGTACTAGAAAATATACAAACTTGGTTTAGTTGAACAGATGGTGAAGGGTGAGAGTCAAGATGAGCTTGGTCGAATAAATGAAAATGACTTGCACCACATGATTCTTTGGTGGAAGCTTAGTTGAAACGTGAAAAGTTATTGGTGTGTCGTTAAGAAAATATCAAAGAATACGAGCCAAAGTAAACAAGCATTAGACGAGTTTAGTAATCAGATTTATTAAGTTTTGGATTTTTAGGCTCGAAAGGTTGCTAGGCTTAAGTTTGGCCGAAGCCTAATGATAAAATAAGGGTACATTGGGTTGAGTTTAATAGTGGGCCAAGGCCCTTTTATATTAGTGGGTATTTAGGAATTTTTCTGTAGGTTCGGGAAATATATATAACATGTTTGGTTGATTGATGAAACGTATATTAAATATAAATGTTTTTAGTTATTCACGACATTTAGATTTTTAAATATAAATGTGAGTACTATTTCAAAGTAAATGGTAAAAATGTTGTGATTGTCAAGTATATAAAATAAAAAAATAAAAATTTGTTATGGGTAAAAATGGTTATCTTTATGTTATAATAATGTGTTAATCGTAGGAAAATTTTACGAGATGTTATATTACCTACCCGTTAAACTGAATCCCGTCCCGGGATTCCAAGATAAGGTAGCTGTAAAGGTGAGTGGAAGGGGTGAACAAATAGTCATTCCTAACGATCTAACTCCGGAGCGGTTTTTAGTTGTTCTTTCCAGCTTAACGTATCTACTACTACATTAGCTTCTTCTTTTTAATCTTTCTTTCTAGCTTAACGTATCTACTACTACATTAGCTTCTTCCTTGATGATAGCGGATCTCATAGTCATAATTGCTGAGTAGTTCTAACTAGTGACGTTGTCTTATGTTCAATTCCTTTTGATTAACTTGACTTAAGAAACAATTCCATTTTTTTTGAATGAATATTTTTATTTTAACATGTTTTGAAGATAAACATGGTTCACAATATCTTGTTTTGTGTGAACATTAAGATCTTCGCGGGTAACCTACCCGTTAAACTAGTTGGTAGTTTAACAGATTTTTAATAATAAGAGTTTTCAAGTGGAAACTTGTTGAATGAAGAGAAAGTTGTTGAACTTCAGCTTTTGTAAAGAGATACTTGTTAAATATAGTTTTAAGTGACAACACGGTATTTGGTTCGAAGCTTTTGTAGATGATGAATCTGTTTGTTCCTTAGCAATACCTTATCTTGTATTTTTTATTAGAGGAATTTATAGATTTTGATGGATTTCAGGTGAAACAACGTAAAGTTGTGAAAGGTTCGGAGATCACTATATCACTCATAGTGTCGGAGAAGTAAGAGAGACCATTGTATTCACATACAATGTCCTGAAAAGGTTTCATAAAACGCCAGAATGTAAAAGTAAGTACATGATTGAAGAAATATGGTTGTGCTGTAATGCTGCAGAAGAAAATCGTGAGTCTTTGGCTGAAGTTTTAGTGCTTTATGAACTTTAATGATCCTCGATTTCATATGCATGCCATTTCAGATACAATTAAGCCCATTTATTTATAATTCGTTATTTACATAGAGAAGCATCCCAAACGATGTAAATAACGAAGTATAAAATCATGGTTCAGCAGTTTACAATTTCTTTATTTCAATAGAAAGGCGTCCCAATCTGTTCAAATAAAGACATTGTAAATCATCCTACTTAAGAATTTCTGACTCAACATCCATACTGATCGACAAGGTTATCCAATGCGCAGATTTTTCCGAGAGTACGAAAAGAGTATGTGATATGCATCTATACTGATGAGAGTGAGATAATTAAGGAGGATTGGTATAGTATTCAAAATAGTTGGGGAGCATATATATATAAATCAATATACTAGAGTGTTTTTGTAGCATAAACTATCTAAAATTCACATAATCACATGGCGGATGGAAATATGAAAACACGGTATTTGTAATAATCCCGATTAGTAAATATAAGTCATTAGCATAATTATAACATGTTAACATATATAAGAAATCATGTAAAAGTAACGTCTCTACCAGATGTTGGAAAGCGTAGGCACGGAGGGCATAAGGTGGTATTTTGTAAAAGTGGTCCGTTTTAAAAGTGTAGTTATAGTCCAATGTTCAAAATACTTGGTTCTCTATAACTGTAGCTCTGATGCCAATCTGTAACACCCCCAAAATCATCACGTCAGCGGAAGACTTAACATGTCAGCGGAAGACTTAAAATGTCAGCGGAAGACTTTTTGGGTGTTACTTCGAGGATCTTTAACACAATCATAGAAAATGACACAAAAGTGACGCTTTAAAGTTTAATTCATTCAAAATACCAAATATTCGACACATCAAGATGTTTCATAGTTTAAACAACAAGTTTATTTGAAATGTGTCAAAACGTTTATTTAAGCCCATGTCGGGTTACAAGCCCACTCCGTGCCTTCAAGTTCCTTCTCGTTTAGTTACCTGAGATAAACACATGCTAAAAGTGTCAACACAAAGGTTGGTGAGTTCATAGAGTTTATAGTTTCGAATATCGATTTCCAAAATCAAAAAAGTTTATGAGTCCAAAGTAGTTATAATAACCGTTGATTATCAAATTAAAGTGTGAGTAAATCCAAAATATTCATGGCTTAAATCATTTACTTATCAAAATCAGAAAATGAGTGATTTCCTTATTAATTCAAAAATAGTCCGTTGGTTTGCCCTTCACCGGGTCAACACCAAAATAATAGTTTGTTTGACCTAATCGGGTCAACACCAAAATAGTAGTTCGTTAGCCAATTATTAATAGTTTTTCCTGCTATATAGTGAGCACAATCTCATAGTTTAATAAAACAGTGGGCTACAGCATCGTACGCCCTTAACATCAGTCATTGTAGTGCTACATTATTACCGTCCTATTGCCCTAAGCTCATGACACTCAACGATTAACAGGCATCAAAATTATCCATAATAATGATGTAAAACAGTGGCCCTCAAGATAGGTATTTACCAGTAACCTATGAAATCAAATAAAGTGCATTTGGTGGCTTTCCTCTAGCGACCAAATGGGGATTGTCAATCCCTAATAGATCTTTTCACAATTATTTACGTTCACCCTGCAAGTGATTAAGGCGCATGATCGAGGGACTTTTGGTAATAGGTACTTAGGCAATAGAGATCAAATATAGCATATCGTTGAAAAATCAGTTGTAATCATGTCTATAGCAGGTATCTCCTCATGAAATATAAAAATGTGTAAACTAGTAAAGTTTATATGTAATATAGTCCTGTATTTAATTAATGAATACTTGTAAAAGTAAAAACAGTAGTTAAGCATGTATCTCCCCCAAAAACGTTTATAAACCATTGTAAAACAAGTAAGAGTAGGGGCTATGACTCACCTTAGTAGTACGGTAGACAGAGTATAAGTAATGTCAGAAGTAAAGATGGAATTGACTTCAAGAGATAACCTGAATGATATGGAAGTCCGAGATAAGTTTGACTTATCGAGAATCGTGATTTGAATAGTGTTCCATGACAGAATGATTTGTGGCAGAGGTGGCTTGCGTGGCAAAACGCTTTATTATAGGAATAATCATTACTTAATGTGTATTCAAGTTAACCGATAATAACGTCAAGTTATATAATTTACGTTATATATATATTCTGAAATATAGTTATTACTTCGTTATTGTCTAAAAAAATGTAGGTCTCGTTTATATGTTACTACGATATAGTCATCAACTTGTCATGCGTACTTAAGCTGCATTAGTGTAGGCTCGAACTCAAGACCTCTAGTTTACATCTCCACGGCACAACCAACTGAGCTAGTATTGATCTTGTGTTATTCTACGCAGCATGTATATATAGTCGTGGGTTTTGCATGCTTGTAAAATCGTTTGTGTTTCTTATTCTTAAACCAAAACTGAGCTTGTGATTATTCATGTTTCAAGTAGTTTTTCTCTCATTAAGTTTCACTTGTTTAGTGTTTCCTCGCCACTCAACGAAACGCAAGAACTTGGTACTCAACCCATTTAAAACATAACTAAAACTTGTTAGTTTCACTCGTATATGTTTTGATCAGTTTCTTTTCATGTTTTCTTTAGCCATTTTGAGTTTGGAAACTTTAAATAATCTGGTATATATATGTGCATGTCGATTAGGAATAAATAAGTACTAGTTTATACTTTGAGATTTTCGTAAGTGTTAACGAGTTTAAAGATTTGCCACACAAGTTAAACACCACCTTAGCCATATCCAAAACTATTACGAGAGTTCATGAAATAATAGAGAAGTTAAGTGGTACGTAATATGTGGATGTGTATCATAACGAGAATAGTATAGAGTATGTATGGAAATAAGTCTGAATGTTACTTACAACACCAACTAGGGTGGGGAAAACGTGATAAGGGCTCGCGACCAGAGATGGATATAGGATCTTGTGAGGTGATAACCCAACCTTGCATCACGACCCAACAAAATATGAGAACATGGTTTTGCCTTCTTCTTCTCGATAGGAACAGCAAGAGTATCTGTTTATGTTTATGTTTGGTTTAGTGATAGTTGAAATGTGGTAAGGTGATGGTGTACAACCCGGTTAAGTGTTCAACTATGAACCACGATCAGTTACTAGTTCCCACAACCTTGCTTTCACTTGTACCATGGCTCGACAGAAAGTTATAAGTACGTATGATTGTGAGTTCTAGTCAGGTTGTCGAATAGCATGTACCCTTTATATACTCAAGCTGGACGTGATAATGGAGCAGGGATAGAATGTTTGCATGTCCCGAGATTGGGCCATAAAGGAGGTGGCGTGTGAATGTTCATCCAATGAACAAGTGTCGGCTGAATTCAGAAATCTTTCATAAGGTATCTCATCGATTGGGAAGCAAGGGAGGTGGTGTAAGAGTTGTACATGGTTTTACCTTAGGTTATACTTGGGGCAATAACGAGTGAGGGAGGTTTACTTGGGTCAGGTTTGTATTCGTATGGCAGTGGGAAAAAGAAGAAAAGAACCAGCATGGTGCTTGTAAGAAAGTAACATGTAGGTGGTTTCTTGATCTCGCCTAGTCGACCAAGAGAAAGAAGTAAGGAGGAGAAAGGGGCTCGGTTTGGTTTAAACTGAGATTGGTTTTCATGTATATGTCGACCTGTATATAAGAGTATATAGAGATAATTTATTTGGCAAGTATGGCAGCGAGATTTTAGGAGACAAGAGGAACAATTTGCTTATATAAAACTCTGACAATTCATTTCTTGCACGCAAATGGAAAGGAGAAGAGAAATAAGTGTTTTGTTTTCTTTTTGCCACAATTCGGTCCAACAAGAAGGAGACAAACAATTGTAACTTAGTTTGTTTGTAAGTGTGAAAAATGTATGAATCAAAGTACTAGAAAATATACAAACTTGGTTTAGTTGAACAGATGGTGAAGGGTGAGAGTCAAGATGAGCTTGGTCGAATAAATGAAAATGACTTGCACCACATGATTCTTTGGTGGAAGCTTAGTTGAAACGTGAAAAGTTATTGGTGTGTCGTTAAGAAAATATCAAAGAATACGAGCCAAAGTAAACAAGCATTAGACGAGTTTAGTAATCAGATTTATTAAGTTTTGGATTTTTAGGCTCGAAAGGTTGCTAGGCTTAAGTTTGGCCGAAGCCTAATGATAAAATAAGGGTACATTGGGTTGAGTTTAATAGTGGGCCAAGGCCCTTTTATATTAGTGGGTATTTAGGAATTTTTCTGTAGGTTCGGGAAATATATATAACATGTTTGGTTGATTGATGAAACGTATATTAAATATAAATGTTTTTAGTTATTCGCGACATTTAGATTTTTAAATATAAATGTGAGTACTATTTCAAAGTAAATGGTAAAAATGTTGTGATTGTCAAGTATATAAAATAAAAAAATAAAAATTTGTTATGGGTAAAAATGGTTATCTTTATGTTATAATAATGTGTTAATCGTAGGAAAATTTTACGAGATGTTATATTACCTACCCGTTAAACTGAATCCCGTCCCGGGATTCCAAGATAAGGTAGCTGTAAAGGTGAGTGGAAGGGGTGAACAAATAGTCATTCCTAACGATCTAACTCCGGAGCGGTTTTTAGTTGTTCTTTCCAGCTTAACGTATCTACTACTACATTAGCTTCTTCTTTTTAATCTTTCTTTCTAGCTTAACGTATCTACTACTACATTAGCTTCTTCCTTGATGATAGCGGATCTCATAGTCATAATTGCTGAGTAGTTCTAACTAGTGACGTTGTCTTATGTTCAATTCCTTTTGATTAACTTGACTTAAGAAACAATTCCATTTTTTTTAATGAATATTTTTATTTTAACATGTTTTGAAGATAAACATGGTTCACAATATCTTGTTTTGTGTGAACATTAAGATCTTCGCGGGTAACCTACCCGTTAAACTAGTTGGTAGTTTAACAGATTTTTAATAATAAGAGTTTTCAAGTGGAAACTTGTTGAATGAAGAGAAAGTTGTTGAACTTCAGCTTTTGTAAAGAGATACTTGTTAAATATAGTTTTAAGTGACAACACGGTATTTGGTTCGAAGCTTTTGTAGATGATGAATCTGTTTGTTCCTTAGCAATACCTTATCTTGTATTTTTTATTAGAGGAATTTATAGATTTTGATGGATTTCAGGTGAAACAACGTAAAGTTGTGAAAGGTTCGGAGATCACTATATCACTCATAGTGTCGGAGAAGTAAGAGAGACCATTGTATTCACATACAATGTCCTGAAAAGGTTTCATAAAACGCCAGAATGTAAAAGTAAGTACATGATTGAAGAAATATGGTTGTGCTGTAATGCTGCAGAAGAAAATCGTGAGTCTTTGGCTGAAGTTTTAGTGCCTTATGAACTTTAATGATCCTCGATTTCATATGCATGCCATTTCAGATACAATTAAGCCCATTTATTTATAATTCATTATTTACATAGAGAAGCATCCCAAACGATGTAAATAACGAAGTATAAAATCATGGTTCAGCAGTTTACAATTTCTTTATTTCAATAGAAAGGCGTCCCAATCTGTTCAAATAAAGACATTGTAAATCATCCTACTTAAGAATTTCTGACTCAACATCCATACTGATCGACAAGGTTATCCAATGCGCAGATTTTTCCGAGAGTACGAAAAGAGTATGTGATATGCATCTATACTGATGAGAGTGAGATAATTAAGGAGGATTGGTATAGTATTCAAAATAGTTGGGGAGCATATATATATAAATCAATATACTAGAGTGTTTTTGTAGCATAAACTATCTAAAATTCACATAATCACATGGCGGATGGAAATATGAAGACACGGTATTTGTAATAATCCCGATTAGTAAATATAAGTCATTAGCATAATTATAACATGTTAACATATATAAGAAATCATGTAAAAGTAACGTCTCTACCAGATGTTGGAAAGCGTAGGCACGGAGGGCATAAGGTGGTATTTTGTAAAAGTGGTCTGTTTTAAAAGTGTAGTTATAGTCCAATGTTCAAAATACTTGGTTCTCTATAACTGTAGCTCTGATGCCAATCTGTAACACCCCCAAAATCATCACGTCAGCGGAAGACTTAACATGTCAGCGGAAGACTTAAAATGTCAGCGGAAGACTTTTTGGGTGTTACTTCGAGGATCTTTATCACAATCATAGAAAATGACACAAAAGTGACGCTTTAAAGTTTAATTCATTCAAAATACCAAATATTCGACACATCAAGATGTTTCATAGTTTAAACAACAAGTTTATTTGAAATGTGTCAAAACGTTTATTTAAGCCCATGTTGGGTTACAAGCCCACTCCGTGCCTTCAAGTTCCTTCTCGTTTAGTTACCTGAGATAAACACATGCTAAAAGTGTCAACACAAAGGTTGGTGAGTTCATAGAGTTTATAGTTTCGAATATCGATTTCCAAAATCAAAAAAGTTTATGAGTCCAAAGTAGTTATAATAACCGTTGATTATCAAATTAAAGTGTGAGTAAATCCAAAATATTCATGGCTTAAATCATTTACTTATCAAAATCAGAAAATGAGTGATTTCCTTATTAATTCAAAAATAGTCCGTTGGTTTGCCCTTCACCGGGTCAACACCAAAATAATAGTTTGTTTGACCTAATCGGGTCAACACCAAAATAGTAGTTCGTTAGCCAATTATTAATAGTTTTTCCTGCTATATAGTGAGCACAATCTCATAGTTTAATAAAACAGTGGGCTACAGCATCGTACGCCCTTAACATCAGTCATTGTAGTGCTACATTATTACCGTCCTATTGCCCTAAGCTCATGACACTCAACGATTAACAGGCATCAAAATTATCCATAATAATGATGTAAAACAGTGGCCCTCAAGATAGGTATTTACCAGTAACCTATGAAATCAAATAAAGTGCATTTGGTGGCTTTCCTCTAGCGACCAAATGGGGATTGTCAATCCCTAATAGATCTATTCACAATTATTTACGTTCACCCTGCAAGTGATTAAGGCGCATGATCGAGGGACTTTTGGTAATAGGTACTTAGGCAATAGAGATCAAATATAGCATATCGTTGAAAAATCAGTTGTAATCATGTCTATAGCAGGTATCTCCTCATGAAATATAAAAATGTGTAAACTAGTAAAGTTTATATGTAATATAGTCCTGTATTTAATAAATGAATACTTGTAAAAGTAAAAACAGTAGTTAAGCATGTATCTCCCCCAAAAGCGTTTATAAACCATTGTAAAACAAGTAAGAGTAGGGGCTATGAGTCACCTTAGTAGTACGGTAGACAGAGTATAAGTAATGTCAGAAGTGAAGATGGAATTGACTTCAAGAGATAACCTGAATGATATGGAAGTCCGAGATAAGTTTGACTTATCGAGAATCGTGATTTGAATAGTGTTCCATGACAGAATGATTTGTGGCAGAGGTGGCTTGCGTGGCAAAACGCTTTATTATAGGAATAATCATTACTTAATGTGTATTCAAGTTAACCGATAATAACGTCAAGTTATATAATTTACGTTATATATATATTCTGAAATATAGTTATTACTTCGTTATTGTCTAAAAAAATGTAGGTCTCGTTTATATGTTACTACGATATAGTCATCAACTTGTCATGCGTACTTAAGCTGCATTAGTGTAGGCTCGAACTCAAGACCTCTAGTTTACATCTCCACGGCACAACCAACTGAGCTAGTATTGATCTTGTGTTATTCTACGCAGCATGTATATATAGTCGTGGGTTTTGCATGCTTGTAAAATCGTTTGTGTTTCTTATTCTTAAACCAAAACTGAGCTTGTGATTATTCATGTTTCAAGTAGTTTTTCTCTCATTAAGTTTCACTTGTTTAGTGTTTCCTCGCCACTCAACGAAACGCAAGAACTTGGTACTCAACCCATTTAAAACATAACTAAAACTTGTTAGTTTCACTCGTATATGTTTTGATCAGTTTCTTTTCATGTTTTCTTTAGCCATTTTGAGTTTGGAAACTTTAAATAATCTGGTATATATATGTGCATGTCGATTAGGAATAAATAAGTACTAGTTTATACTTTGAGATTTTCGTAAGTGTTAACGAGTTTAAAGATTTGCCACACAAGTTAAACACCACCTTAGCCATATCCAAAACTATTACAAGAGTTCATGAAATAATAGAGAAGTTAAGTGGTATGTAACATGTGGATGTGTATCATAACGAGAATAGTATAGAGTATGTATGGAAATAAGTCTGAATGTTACTTACAACACCAACTAGGGTGGGGAAAACGTGATAAGGGCTCGCGACCAGAGATGGATATAGGATCTTGTGAGGTGATAACCCAACCTTGCATCACGACCCAACAAAATATGAGAACATGGTTTTGCCTTCTTCTTCTCGATAGGAACAGCAAGAGTATCTGTTTATGTTTATGTTTGGTTTAGTGATAGTTGAAATGTGGTAAGGTGATGGTGTACAGCCCGGTTAAGTGTTCAACTATGAACCACGATCAGTTACTAGTTCCCACAACCTTGCTTTCACTTGTACCATGGCTCGACAGAAAGTTATAAGTACGTATGATTGTGAGTTCTAGTCAGGTTGTCGAATAGCATGTACCCTTTATATACTCAAGCTGGACGTGATAATGGAGCAGGGATAGAATGTTTGCATGTCCCGAGATTGGGCCATAAAGGAGGTGGCGTGTGAATGTTCATCCAATGAACAAGTGTCGGCTGAATTCAGAAATCTTTCATAAGGTATCTCATTGATTGGGAAGCAAGGGAGGTGGTGTAAGAGTTGTACATGGTTTTTCCTTAGGTTATACTTGGGGCAATAACGAGTGAGGGAGGTTTACTTGGGTCAGGTTTGTATTCATATGGCAGTGGGAAAAAGAAGAAAAGAACCAGCATGGTGCTTGTAAGAAAGTAACATGTAGGTGGTTTCTTGATCTCGCCTAGTCGACCAAGAGAAAGAAGTAAGGAGGAGAAAGGGGCTCGGTTTGGTTTAAACTGAGATTGGTTTTCATGTATATGTCGACCTGTATATAAGAGTATATAGAGATAATTTATTTGGCAAGTATGGCAGCGAGATTTTAGGAGACAAGAGGAACAATTTGCTTATATAAAACTCTGACAATTCATTTCTTGCACGCAAATGGAAAGGAGAAGAGAAATAAGTGTTTTGTTTTCTTTTTGCCACAATTCGGTCCAATAAGAAGGAGACAAACAATTGTAACTTAGTTTGTTTGTAAGTGTGAAAAATGTATGAATCAAAGTACTAGAAAATATACAAACTTGGTTTAGTTGAACAGATGGTGAAGGGTGAGAGTCAAGATGAGCTTGGTCGAATAAATGAAAATGACTTGCACCACATGATTCTTTGGTGGAAGCTTAGTTGAAAAGTGAAAAGTTATTGGTGTGTCGTTAAGAAAATATCAAAGAATACGAGCCAAAGTAAACAAGCATTAGACGAGTTTAGTAATCAGATTTATTAAGTTTTGGATTTTTAGGCTCGAAAGGTTGCTAGGCTTAAGTTTGGCCGAAGCCTAATGATAAAATAAGGGTACATTGGGTTGAGTTTAATAGTGGGCCAAGGCCCTTTTATATTAGTGGGTATTTAGGAATTTTTCTGTAGGTTCGGGAAATATATATAACATGTTTGGTTGATTGATGAAACGTATATTAAATATAAATGTTTTTAGTTATTCGCGACATTTAGATTTTTAAATATAAATGTGAGTACTATTTCAAAGTAAATGGTAAAAATGTTGTGATTGTCAAGTATATAAAATAAAAAAATAAAAATTTGTTATGGGTAAAAATGGTTATCTTTATGTTATAATAATGTGTTAATCGTAGGAAAATTTTACGAGATGTTATATTACCTACCCGTTAAACTGAATCCCGTCCCGGGATTCCAAGATAAGGTAGCTGTAAAGGTGAGTGGAAGGGGTGAACAAATAGTCATTCCTAACGATCTAACTCCGGAGCGGTTTTTAGTTGTTCTTTCCAGCTTAACGTATCTACTACTACATTAGCTTCTTCTTTTTAATCTTTCTTTCTAGCTTAACGTATCTACTACTACATTAGCTTCTTCCTTGATGATAGCGGATCTCATAGTCATAATTGTTGAGTAGTTCTAACTAGTGACGTTGTCTTATGTTCAATTCCTTTTGATTAACTTGACTTAAGAAACAATTCCATTTTTTTTTGAATGAATATTTTTATTTTAACATGTTTTGAAGATAAACATGGTTCACAATATCTTGTTTTGTGTGAACATTAAGATCTTCGCGGGTAACCTACCCGTTAAACTAGTTGGTAGTTTAACAGATTTTTAATAATAAGAGTTTTCAAGTGGAAACTTGTTGAATGAAGAGAAAGTTGTTGAACTTCAGCTTTTGTAAAGAGATACTTGTTAAATATAGTTTTAAGTGACAACACGGTATTTGGTTCGAAGCTTTTGTAGATGATGAATCTGTTTGTTCCTTAGCAATACCTTATCTTGTATTTTTTATTAGAGGAATTTATAGATTTTGATGGATTTCAGGTGAAACAACGTAAAGTTGTGAAAGGTTCGGAGATCACTATATCACTCATAGTGTCGGAGAAGTAAGAGAGACCATTGTATTCACATACAATGTCCTGAAAAGGTTTCATAAAACGCCAGAATGTAAAAGTAAGTACATGATTGAAGAAATATGGTTGTGCTGTAATGCTGCAGAAGAAAATCGTGAGTCTTTGGCTGAAGTTTTAGTGCTTTATGAACTTTAATGATCCTCGATTTCATATGCATGCCATTTCAGATACAATTAAGCCCATTTATTTATAATTCGTTATTTACATAGAGAAGCATCCCAAACGATGTAAATAACGAAGTATAAAATCATGGTTCAGCAGTTTACAATTTCTTTATTTCAATAGAAAGGCGTCCCAATCTGTTCAAATAAAGACATTGTAAATCATCCTACTTAAGAATTTCTGACTCAACATCCATACTGATCGACAAGGTTATCCAATGCGCAGATTTTTCCGAGAGTACGAAAAGAGTATGTGATATGCATCTATACTGATGAGAGTGAGATAATTAAGGAGGATTGGTATAGTATTCAAAATAGTTGGGGAGCATATATATATAAATCAATATACTAGAGTGTTTTTGTAGCATAAACTATCTAAAATTCACATAATCACATGGCGGATGGAAATATGAAGACACGGTATTTGTAATAATCCCGATTAGTAAATATAAGTCATTAGCATAATTATAACATGTTAACATATATAAGAAATCATGTAAAAGTAACGTCTCTACCAGATGTTGGAAAGCGTAGGCACGGAGGGCATAAGGTGGTATTTTGTAAAAGTGGTCTGTTTTAAAAGTGTAGTTATAGTCCAATGTTCAAAATACTTGGTTCTCTATAACTGTAGCTCTGATGCCAATCTGTAACACCCCCAAAATCATCACGTCAGCGGAAGACTTAACATGTCAGCGGAAGACTTAAAATGTCAGCGGAAGACTTTTTGGGTGTTACTTCGAGGATCTTTATCACAATCATAGAAAATGACACAAAAGTGACGCTTTAAAGTTTAATTCATTCAAAATACCAAATATTCGACACATCAAGATGTTTCATAGTTTAAACAACAAGTTTATTTGAAATGTGTCAAAACGTTTATTTAAGCCCATGTTGGGTTACAAGCCCACTCCGTGCCTTCAAGTTCCTTCTCGTTTAGTTACCTGAGATAAACACATGCTAAAAGTGTCAACACAAAGGTTGGTGAGTTCATAGAGTTTATAGTTTCGAATATCGATTTCCAAAATCAAAAAAGTTTATGAGTCCAAAGTAGTTATAATAACCGTTGATTATCAAATTAAAGTGTGAGTAAATCCAAAATATTCATGGCTTAAATCATTTACTTATCAAAATCAGAAAATGAGTGATTTCCTTATTAATTCAAAAATAGTCCGTTGGTTTGCCCTTCACCGGGTCAACACCAAAATAATAGTTTGTTTGACCTAATCGGGTCAACACCAAAATAGTAGTTCGTTAGCCAATTATTAATAGTTTTTCCTGCTATATAGTGAGCACAATCTCATAGTTTAATAAAACAGTGGGCTACAGCATCGTACGCCCTTAACATCAGTCATTGTAGTGCTACATTATTACCGTCCTATTGCCCTAAGCTCATGACACTCAACGATTAACAGGCATCAAAATTATCCATAATAATGATGTAAAACAGTGGCCCTCAAGATAGGTATTTACCAGTAACCTATGAAATCAAATAAAGTGCATTTGGTGGCTTTCCTCTAGCGACCAAATGGGGATTGTCAATCCCTAATAGATCTATTCACAATTATTTACGTTCACCCTGCAAGTGATTAAGGCGCATGATCGAGGGACTTTTGGTAATAGGTACTTAGGCAATAGAGATCAAATATAGCATATCGTTGAAAAATCAGTTGTAATCATGTCTATAGCAGGTATCTCCTCATGAAATATAAAAATGTGTAAACTAGTAAAGTTTATATGTAATATAGTCCTGTATTTAATTAATGAATACTTGTAAAAGTAAAAACAGTAGTTAAGCATGTATCTCCCCCAAAAACGTTTATAAACCATTGTAAAACAAGTAAGAGTAGGGGCTATGACTCACCTTAGTAGTACGGTAGACAGAGTATAAGTAATGTCAGAAGTGAAGATGGAATTGACTTCAAGAGATAACCTGAATGATATGGAAGTCCGAGATAAGTTTGACTTATCGAGAATCGTGATTTGAATAGTGTTCCATGACAGAATGATTTGTGGCAGAGGTGGCTTGCGTGGCAAAACGCTTTATTATAGGAATAATCATTATTTAATGTGTATTCAAGTTAACCGATAATAACGTCAAGTTATATAATTTACGTTATATATATATTCTGAAATATAGTTATTACTTCGTTATTGTCTAAAAAAATGTAGGTCTCGTTTATATGTTACTACGATATAGTCATCAACTTGTCATGCGTACTTAAGCTGCATTAGTGTAGGCTCGAACTCAAGACCTCTAGTTTACATCTCCACGGCACAACCAACTGAGCTAGTATTGATCTTGTGTTATTCTACGCAGCATGTATATATAGTCGTGGGTTTTGCATGCTTGTAAAATCGTTTGTGTTTCTTATTCTTAAACCAAAATTGAGCTTGTGATTATTCATGTTTCAAGTAGTTTTTCTCTCATTAAGTTTCACTTGTTTAGTGTTTCCTCGCCACTCAACGAAACGCAAGAACTTGGTACTCAACCCATTTAAAACATAACTAAAACTTGTTAGTTTCACTCGTATATGTTTTGATCAGTTTCTTTTCATGTTTTCTTTAGCCATTTTGAGTTTGGAAACTTTAAATAATCTGGTATATATATGTGCATGTCGATTAGGAATAAATAAGTACTAGTTTATACTTTGAGATTTTCGTAAGTGTTAACGAGTTTAAAGATTTGCCACACAAGTTAAACACCACCTTAGCCATATCCAAAACTACTACGAGAGTTCATGAAATAATAGAGAAGTTAAGTGGTACGTAATATGTGGATGTGTATCATAACGAGAATAGTATAGAGTATGTATGGAAATAAGTCTGAATGTTACTTACAACACCAACTAGGGTGGGGAAAACGTGATAAGGGCTCGCGACCAGAGATGGATATAGGATCTTGTGAGGTGATAACCCAACCTTGCATCACGACCCAACAAAATATGAGAACATGGTTTTGCCTTCTTCTTCTCGATAGGAACAGCAAGAGTATCTGTTTATGTTTATGTTTGGTTTAGTGATAGTTGAAATGTGGTAAGGTGATGGTGTACAGCCCGGTTAAGTGTTCAACTATGAACCACGATCAGTTACTAGTTCCCACAACCTTGCTTTCACTTGTACCATGGCTCGACAGAAAGTTATAAGTACGTATGATTGTGAGTTCTAGTCAGGTTGTCGAATAGCATGTACCCTTTATATACTCAAGCTGGACGTGATAATGGAGCAGGGATAGAATGTTTGCATGTCCCGAGATTGGGCCATAAAGGAGGTGGCGTGTGAATGTTCATCCAATGAACAAGTGTCGGCTGAATTCAGAAATCTTTCATAAGGTATCTCATCGATTGGGAAGCAAGGGAGGTGGTGTAAGAGTTGTACATGGTTTTTCCTTAGGTTATACTTGGGGCAATAACGAGTGAGGGAGGTTTACTTGGGTCAGGTTTGTATTCGTATGGCAGTGGGAAAAAGAAGAAAAGAACCAGCATGGTGCTTGTAAGAAAGTAACATGTAGGTGGTTTCTTGATCTCGCCTAGTCGACCAAGAGAAAGAAGTAAGGAGGAGAAAGGGGCTCGGTTTGGTTTAAACTGAGATTGGTTTTCATGTATATGTCGACCTGTATATAAGAGTATATAGAGATAATTTATTTGGCAAGTATGGCAGCGAGATTTTAGGAGACAAGAGGAACAATTTGCTTATATAAAACTCTGACAATTCATTTCTTGCACGCAAATGGAAAGGAGAAGAGAAATAAGTGTTTTGTTTTCTTTTTGCCACAATTCGGTCCAACAAGAAGGAGACAAACAATTGTAACTTAGTTTGTTTGTAAGTGTGAAAAATGTATGAATCAAAGTACTAGAAAATATACAAACTTGGTTTAGTTGAACAGATGGTGAAGGGTGAGAGTCAAGATGAGCTTGGTCGAATAAATGAAAATGACTTGCACCACATGATTCTTTGGTGGAAGCTTAGTTGAAACGTGAAAAGTTATTGGTGTGTCGTTAAGAAAATATCAAAGAATACGAGCCAAAGTAAACAAGCATTAGACGAGTTTAGTAATCAGATTTATTAAGTTTTGGATTTTTAGGCTCGAAAGGTTGCTAGGCTTAAGTTTGGCCGAAGCCTAATGATAAAATAAGGGTACATTGGGTTGAGTTTAATAGTGGGCCAAGGCCCTTTTATATTAGTGGGTATTTAGGAATTTTTCTGTAGGTTCGGGAAATATATATAACATGTTTGGTTGATTGATGAAACGTATATTAAATATAAATGTTTTTAGTTATTCGCGACATTTAGATTTTTAAATATAAATGTGAGTACTATTTCAAAGTAAATGGTAAAAATGTTGTGATTGTCAAGTATATAAAATAAAAAAATAAAAATTTGTTATGGGTAAAAATGGTTATCTTTATGTTATAATAATGTGTTAATCGTAGGAAAATTTTACGAGATGTTATATTACCTACCCGTTAAACTGAATCCCGTCCCGGGATTCCAAGATAAGGTAGCTGTAAAGGTGAGTGGAAGGGGTGAACAAATAGTCATTCCTAACGATCTAACTCCGGAGCGGTTTTTAGTTGTTCTTTCCAGCTTAACGTATCTACTACTACATTAGCTTCTTCTTTTTAATCTTTCTTTCTAGCTTAACGTATCTACTACTACATTAGCTTCTTCCTTGATGATAGCGGATCTCATAGTCATAATTGCTGAGTAGTTCTAACTAGTGACGTTGTCTTACGTTCAATTCCTTTTGATTAACTTGACTTAAGAAACAATTCCATTTTTTTTGAATGAATATTTTTATTTTAACATGTTTTGAAGATAAACATGGTTCACAATATCTTGTTTTGTGTGAACATTAAGATCTTCGCGGGTAACCTACCCGTTAAACTAGTTGGTAGTTTAACAGATTTTTAATAATAAGAGTTTTCAAGTGGAAACTTGTTGAATGAAGAGAAAGTTGTTGAACTTCAGCTTTTGTAAAGAGATACTTGTTAAATATAGTTTTAAGTGACAACACGGTATTTGGTTCGAAGCTTTTGTAGATGATGAATCTGTTTGTTCCTTAGCAATACCTTATCTTGTATTTTTTATTAGAGGAATTTATAGATTTTGATGGATTTCAGGTGAAACAACGTAAAGTTGTGAAAGGTTCGGAGATCACTATATCACTCATAGTGTCGGAGAAGTAAGAGAGACCATTGTATTCACATACAATGTCCTGAAAAGGTTTCATAAAACGCCAGAATGTAAAAGTAAGTACATGATTGAAGAAATATGGTTGTGCTGTAATGCTGCAGAAGAAAATCGTGAGTCTTTGGCTGAAGTTTTAGTGCTTTATGAACTTTAATGATCCTCGATTTCATATGCATGCCATTTCAGATACAATTAAGCCCATTTATTTATAATTCGTTATTTACATAGAGAAGCATCCCAAACGATGTAAATAACGAAGTATAAAATCATGGTTCAGCAGTTTACAATTTCTTTATTTCAATAGAAAGGCGTCCCAATCTGTTCAAATAAAGACATTGTAAATCATCCTACTTAAGAATTTCTGACTCAACATCCATACTGATCGACAAGGTTATCCAATGCGCAGATTTTTCCGAGAGTACGAAAAGAGTATGTGATATGCATCTATACTGATGAGAGTGAGATAATTAAGGAGGATTGGTATAGTATTCAAAATAGTTGGGGAGCATATATATATAAATCAATATACTAGAGTGTTTTTGTAGCATAAACTATCTAAAATTCACATAATCACATGGCGGACGGAAATATGAAGACACGGTATTTGTAATAATCCCGATTAGTAAATATAAGTCATTAGCATAATTATAACATGTTAACATATATAAGAAATCATGTAAAAGTAACGTCTCTACCAGATGTTGGAAAGCGTAGGCACGGAGGGCATAAGGTGGTATTTTGTAAAAGTGGTCCGTTTTAAAAGTGTAGTTATAGTCCAATGTTCAAAATACTTGGTTCTCTATAACTGTAGCTCTGATGCCAATCTGTAACACCCCCAAAATCATCACGTCAGCGGAAGACTTAACATGTCAGCGGAAGACTTAAAATGTCAGCGGAAGACTTTTTGGGTGTTACTTCGAGGATCTTTATCACAATCATAGAAAATGACACAAAAGTGACGCTTTAAAGTTTAATTCATTCAAAATACCAAATATTCGACACATCAAGATGTTTCATAGTTTAAACAACAAGTTTATTTGAAATGTGTCAAAACGTTTATTTAAGCCCATGTCGGGTTACAAGCCCACTCCGTGCCTTCAAGTTCCTTCTCGTTTAGTTACCTGAGATAAACACATGCTAAAAGTTTCAACACAAAGGTTGGTGAGTTCATAGAGTTTATAGTTTCGAATATCGATTTCCAAAATCAAAAAAGTTTATGAGTCCAAAGTAGTTATAATAACCGTTGATTATCAAATTAAAGTGTGAGTAAATCCAAAATATTCATGGCTTAAATCATTTACTTATCAAAATCAGAAAATGAGTGATTTCCTTATTAATTCAAAAATAGTCCGTTGGTTTGCCCTTCACCGGGTCAACACCAAAATAATAGTTTGTTTGACCTAATCGGGTCAACACCAAAATAGTAGTTCGTTAGCCAATTATTAATAGTTTTTCCTGCTATATAGTGAGCACAATCTCATAGTTTAATAAAACAGTGGGCTACAGCATCGTACGCCCTTAACATCAGTCATTGTAGTGCTACATTATTACCGTCCTATTGCCCTAAGCTCATGACACTCAACGATTAACAGGCATCAAAATTATCCATAATAATGATGTAAAACAGTGGCCCTCAAGATAGGTATTTACCAGTAACCTATGAAATCAAATAAAGTGCATTTGGTGGCTTTCCTCTAGCGACCAAATGGGGATTGTCAATCCCTAATAGATCTATTCACAATTATTTACGTTCACCCTGCAAGTGATTAAGGCGCATGATCGAGGGACTTTTGGTAATAGGTACTTAGGCAATAGAGATCAAATATAGCATATCATTGAAAAATCAGTTGTAATCATGTCTATAGCAGGTATCTCCTCATGAAATATAAAAATGTGTAAACTAGTAAAGTTTATATGTAATATAGTCCTGTATTTAATTAATGAATACTTGTAAAAGTAAAAACAGTAGTTAAGCATGTATCTCCCCCAAAAACGTTTATAAACCATTGTAAAACAAGTAAGAGTAGGGGCTATGACTCACCTTAGTAGTACGGTAGACAGAGTATAAGTAATGTCAGAAGTGAAGATGGAATTGACTTCAAGAGATAACCTGAATGATATGGAAGTCCGAGATAAGTTTGACTTATCGAGAATCGTGATTTGAATAGTGTTCCATGACAGAATGATTTGTGGCAGAGGTGGCTTGCGTGGCAAAACGCTTTATTATAGGAATAATCATTACTTAATGTGTATTCAAGTTAACCGATAATAACGTCAAGTTATATAATTTACGTTATATATATATTCTGAAATATAGTTATTACTTCGTTATTGTCTAAAAAAATGTAGGTCTCGTTTATATGTTACTACGATATAGTCATCAACTTGTCATGCGTACTTAAGCTGCATTAGTGTAGGCTCGAACTCAAGACCTCTAGTTTACATCTCCACGACACAACCAACTGAGCTAGTATTGATCTTGTGTTATTCTACACTGCATGTATATATAGTCGTGGGTTTTGCATGCTTATAAAATCGTTTGTGTTTCTTATTCTTAAACCAAAACTGAGCTTGTGATTATTCATGTTTCAAGTAGTTTTTCTCTCATTAAGTTTCACTTGTTTAGTGTTTCCTCGCCACTCAACGAAACGCAAGAACTTGGTACTCAACCCATTTAAAACATAACTAAAACTTGTTAGTTTGACTCGTATATGTTTTGATCAGTTTCTTTTCATGTTTTCTTTAGCCATTTTGAGTTTGGAAACTTTAAATAATCTGGTATATATATGTGCATGTCGATTAGGAATAAATAAGTACTAGTTTATACTTTGAGATTTTCGTAAGTGTTAACGAGTTTAAAGATTTGCCACACAAGTTAAACACCACCTTAGCCATATCCAAAACTATTACGAGAGTTCATGAAATAATAGAGAAGTTAAGTGGTACGTAATATGTGGATGTGTATCATAACGAGAATAGTATAGAGTATGTATGGAAATAAGTCTGAATGTTACTTACAACACCAACTAGGGTGGGGAAAACGTGATAAGGGCTCGCGACCAGAGATGGATATAGGATCTTGTGAGGTGATAACCCAACCTTGCATCACGACCCAACAAAATATGAGAACATGGTTTTGCCTTCTTCTTCTCGATAGGAACAGCAAGAGTATCTGTTTATGTTTACGTTTGGTTTAGTGATAGTTGAAATGTGGTTTATCGAGAATCGTGATTTGAATTGTGTTCGATAATAGAATGATTTGTGGCAGATGTGGCTTGCGTGGCAAAACGCTTAATAGTCCAAGAGCAAGTTATATACAATATAACTTGTCTTTATGTATAAGTATCGTTTATTATTTATATTTCTCGTCATGAATCAATGATATGTATCAAAAGTTGATAAATGATAAATTATAGTAATTGCAAGTTTACGTCAGGTTGAGTTTTATTATAGGAATAATCATTACTTAATGTGTATTCAAGTTAACCGATAATAACGTCAAGTTATATAATTTACGTTATATATATATTCTGAAATATAATTATTACTTCGTTATTGTCTAAAAAAATGTAGGTCTCGTTTATATGTTACTACGATATAGTCATCAACTTGTCATGCATACTTAAGTTTCTACGTAAACCCTTAAGTTATACCAAGGTGACTCTTTTATCCTAAATAGTTAAGTAATTACATATTTAGTCCAAAATAAACATGTTTACAACTTATAAAAGTGTTGGGTGAAAAAAAAAAATGTAATTTATTCATATAAGTTACAAAGCTTATAAAAGTTTTTAAGGAAAGTGGTAAGTTATATGAATTTGAGGGTCTGAAGTTGTCAAAATGTGAAAGTTGCAAAAATAGTAAAAATGGCAAAGCTGCATTAGTGTACGCTCGAACTCAAGACCTCTAGTTTACATCTCCACGGCACAACCAACTGAGCTAGTGTAACCTCTCGTAAATTTCCCCTACGATTAGTAAATGCATACGAATAAATAAAACGATGTTACGATAAATTAACACCATTTTACGGCTAACAATTTTTTTTTTTGATATGGCTTGACATTGAACCACTACGATAACTATGATTGACCGTTTACCCAGGAACGATGCTTACACACAACCTAGATTGCCTATAATTATTGCGAACGATAAATAATTATATAACGCGTTTATATTTAAAATAATATGTTTCGTCTAAATAACGTATACTATTTATATATTCCCCGAACCTACGAAACTTCCCGAGAACGCTCACTAATATTTTTGGATTTCAACACGATAATCGAGACACACTAGGTGGGCCCCCAACACCCTTTGGGCCACGGTTACACAATACACAACCAAACGGACTCCTTTTTATTTTTCTTTTTCTTTGGGCCGACACAACCAGCAGCCCACAGGCCAAGCCCAAAATGCACCCTTTGTATTTTTTTTTGTTTTCTTTTTCTTTCTTCCCAGCCACGACACTCCCAAACGCACCCTATTTCTTGCAAACTCGACACACGACCTCGACATGTTATCACACCACTCGATTAACAACCTAGCAAACATTCAAGAATGATAAAGATTGCACCAAATCTCACTCGTTCACTGCCTTAAATTTACCCAAAGCAAAGCATGATACCATCCATGGAGATAAGGCCAAAACGTGGCACAAGGCTTCTTCCATGCCTCCCCTCTTCCCCTATGACAAGTAAGCGAACACTATGCACAATGTTCATTGTCAGGAATGAATAGAAGATCTATGACACAATCCTAGCTTTGTAAGTAATCGATTGGACAAGAAGGGAGGTGCAAAACGTTCGTATCTATCCTACATTCAAAAATCACGTGAACCTACCTTGCATATACCTTTCAAAACTCACTATATAACGTCCACATGCAAGCACAAACTAAAACTACACTTATATGTACCATATCACTAAAAATATTAACGAGAAAGAAGTGATGGAGGGACGAACGGATTGCTAGGAGAACCACGTCTCAAAACGAACCTAGGAAGCAAGGATTGGAACCTTTTGAACCTTTGGAAGGACGTGAAGTGAACCACGAAGCTTTTTGAACCATTCCACGAACCATCCGCTTGTTTTACTCCACCTTTTGAGGTGAGGGGAGACTCCTAAATCGTTATTTTCATTATATACATATACGTATTACTTGTTTTTGCATGAACACTTTACCTAGATAAAACGTGAAACTTAAACGCGACATGTATATATTATATATCTTATTACATGTTTACTAAGTCCTTAACGAGAACCTATAATAACATTGGATTTATATTAACGTTTACATACTAAATATCACACGTTTCTAATGTTGTTGGAACCTATACGATATGCACTAAAACAATTAGTTTATTTTTCAGTTTTATAAAGTTATACGCTTGAGTTTTGGCCTACACTTTGGCCTCGACATTTCAAATTTCAACACACGACCCCTAAATATTTTTACGCGACCTAATTGTTTACTTGGAATACTAACGGGAATGATAAATAAATCGACTTAACAACCTTGTTTAATCACCTAACGAGACCTAAAGCTAATCGCTATTGAAACGAGTTTTCAGATTATTAAAAACCTTACGTGGGCCAAAAAGCCCAACAAGCTCATTCTAGCTTATTACGATAAGCTGAGCGTATAAGTACTTTTGAAATGATTTTATAACTTAAAAATATGGATTTTGACTAAACGATTGTACCCCCAAACCCCTTGGATCGTAAATCCTTAACGGGCCCTTAATTTTGGCTCGTTAAGCCCACTTAATGAAATAAGAAGAGAATAAGCTTATAAGCTGTGAATATAAGCTGTTTGAAACCTTATGAGCTTATTGAAATAATAAAAATGTTAAATTCCAAATTTGGTAATGTTTGGACTATTTTTGCAAATATTCGAGAGTTAGGGACTAAAATTGTCAAGTTTGTAAACTTTGGGTGAAAAGTATAAAACTGTTTTTCTAAAGGGTATAAACTGTAAATATTGAAACTTAGGGATAATGAATGAAAATATTTGATATTTGGACTAAAAACGTAAATATATATAATTTTTGGACTAATGACGTAAATGCTTTCCGTTAAGGGTAAAAAGTGTAAAATTTAGAAACATAAAGGATCAAATAGTAATATTGATTTTTAATAATAATTATATATATATATATATATATATATATATATATATATATATATATATATATATATATATATATATATATATATATATATATATTTGAATATATATTAAAATGATAAATAATAAACATAACTTATTATTATTATTATTATTATTATTATATATATATATATATATATATATATATATATATATATATATATATATATATATATATAGTACGGATAAAACTTATATAACGATAACTAAATTTAGACGAATAAAACGATACGTAACCATTATCTATTTTTATACGACATAACACATCACGTGTGCACTTTATCGATTTCTCGTAATTAATAATAAACGTTCGCAATAAAACGAGACTTAAAAACTGAAACGTGCCATATCTTATAAGTTGTGTGTGAAGCTGTTGCCTTGCATCGTTGAGATTACATTTGTTCTACTATCCTACTAAGGTGAGTTCATAGCCCACATTTAACTTATTTTTGTGGGGGGGGATAAATGCTCAAAAACCGAACAAAAGTCTTTTCTTGATTTTATTATTGCTTAAGTAGCTATTGCCAAAAGTCCCTCGATCATGAACCTTAATCACTTGAAGGGTGAACGTAAATAATTGTGAATAGATCTATTAGGGATTGACAATCCCCATTTGGTCGCTAGAGGAAAGTCACCAAATGCACGTTATTTGAATATAATAAGTTACTGACAAATACCTATCTTGGGGGCTATATATTTTACATCATTATTACGAAAATATTGATGTCTGTTGAATCGTTGAGTGTCATGAGCTTAATGCAATAATGAATGTGATTTCTAACTTGTTTATTTGTATCGATATTACAATAAACATCTATCTCTTGTGTTCAACTCTTAATTATAAACCTATGAATTTCACTGAACTTTTGTTGACTTTTAGCATGTTTATCTCAGGTAACTAAATGGAATGGATGGCAAAGGCACGAAGTGGGCAAATAAAGAAACGTTTATTTCTCTTTAAATAAAAACTTGTTGTTGAATAACGAATTCTCTTGGAATTATGAATATTTGGTATTTTAAATAAAACTTAAAACGATCACTTGAATCGTTTTCTTTAATTGTGACGAAAGATCCACGATATAATACCCCAAAAGTCTTCCGCTGACATTTTAAGTCTTCCGTTGTATCGATCGATTTTGGGGGTGTTATAGATTGGTAATCAGAGCTACGGTTATAATGAACCAAGGGTTTTCGGAACATTGGACTATAACTACACTGTAAACGGGACAAAATTTTCATAAAATACCATCCTACGCCCTTCGTGCCTACGCATCCCAGTAATTGGTAAAAAGTATTATTTACCTTATAGCATTTTAAATTGGTTATAATTATGCTTACATTTACTAATCGAGAAATTTATTACAGTGTCATGTCTTCGAACACCCACCCTATCAGCTTGTCCACAAACTCAGGAACTGAAGATGTTACTTCAGCCTATGCTACCTCACCTATGCCTATGTCTCCTGCTACCGACAGATACATGCAAAGCCAGCAATTTGTGCCAGCATCTGACACATAGGCTTCTCCTCTGGCAACATCTGGTCCGATTCGCCAATCTAGGCAAATTAGATAACTTCAGCCGTATGAAGCAAGTACTGCTGTACCAGCACCAGCTCTTGTCATACCACCTGAATCAGTTGTGCCATCACCACCTGTACCACCAGTGATACCACCACTACCAACTATCTTCTACAGCCAAACTACTACTGTGCCACTAACACCATCACCCATAGCATCACCTCCACTAGCATCACCACCTGCACCTTACCAAAGTGTCCCACTATCACCTCACCGAAGGACTTACCCAATCCGCCCAACCACCTTAGAATCTTGTGTTCAACGCAGACTCCGAAGGACCCACAAGCGAGTAGATGCTCGTAAATGGTCTTTCTTGTTGCCCATTATGCGATATTGGAGATCTCAAGAAGGAACACCAACAACATGGGAACTTGGGGAAAGTTCTTACTCTACCTCCCGAATTCTGCCAGTCAGTGGGGAACCTATACACCATACTATACCATTGTTAGCTGCAAGAATGGTTCGCCACGAAGACCGACTTGATTCCATCGCTAGTATACTCAACAAGATTCCACAAGAACTTCTAGAAACCTTTGAAGATGATATGAACAGTCTCATAATTGGTCATCTTGCAGTAGAAGATAAGGTTGAAAAGTTGGATTCTCTATTTTGGGAATCAATGGAATTCATAGGAGCACTATGTGGGGCTAACACTTCGACCGAAATAGCATTGGGAACTTTAGACCGAGAAATTGAGAGGATCAACACTGAAAACCTACGCCTTAGGCAAGCCCCGCTAGAAGCTCGAGAAAGGGAAAGGACTCGAGATCAAACCATGGAAACCATGTCCACTGCCATTCAAGAACTCCAAAACCGCCTAGACAAAGCCTTAGGAAAACCATGAGACCATCACCTTGTTAAGGAAAATCAATGTCCTACGAAGAAGAATATCTTGTCGTGTTTTGTAAACATTTGCACAAGTATCAATAAGTGTTGTAACACCTTGACATTGATTTATGGAAGTTTATTTTATCTTTATTTACGTTACATTATATCGTAATATATTGGTTCATACAGGTCAAACTTATTCGTAATGTGTGTCATCCCAACATACGATAATTTACGATTTAAACCTTTTCAATGATCGAATCATTGTAACTACGACCTATATTTAACTATTTATTACTCGATATGTATTTACGACGTGATAAGAGTATTATAAAGGTTCTAATAATATACCTTCTTTTATAGCAACATGGCTAGAACTATGAGAACAACCACGAACGCCGCACCAGCAAACCCCGAAGTTATGACCCCGGCTGCAATCCAGCAAGCAATCGCTGACGGCGTTAATGCCGTTTTAGCTGGACAAACTCGTAATAGAGATGGAAATGCACCGGCACCCCGCTACTGCACTTACAAGGACTTCATAGCATGTCTACCAACGTATTTCAAAGGAACTGAAGGAGTGTCGGAATTAGCTCAATGGTTTGAAAGAAGTGAAACTGTTTTCCAAAGAAGTGGATGCTCGGAAAACAACAAGGTAAGCTTCGCAACGGGAACACTAATGCAAGACGCTCTATCCTGTTGGAACTCTACCGTTCAAACACTAGGAGCAGAAGCAGCACATCAGCTTACTTGGATTGAATTCAAGGCTAAAATACTAAAGAAGTATTGTCCCCGTTCCGAACTGCGAAAACTCGAGGATGAGTTCCATGCCTTAATAGTGAAAGGAATTGACTTGAGAAGTTACAACCAGAGATTCCAAGAACTCAGGATACTATGCCCTACCATGGTACCCGATCATGAGAAGACATTAGAGAAATATGTCGAAGGACTCCCTAGGAGTATTGAAGGAAATGTCACCTCAGCAAACCCGTCAACCTTGGAAGCAGCAATGGAACTTGCTCAGAAACTTCTAGACCGAGAAGTGAAATGCAATGAGCTAAAGGAAATTGGACGATAAGAGAACCACCCATCATCAAAACAACAACCAACAAAACTACAACAGTCATCACCGCAACAACAACCAACGCAACAATAATCGGAACCACCAACCATATCACAACACTCGAAGCACTCAACAACAGAATCAAAGACAAGAAAAACCCCGAGTCTACACCGCCACGGAAGGTGTAGGGTACAACGGACTGAAACCCTCATGCCAGCGATGCAAACTTCATCACGAGGGTCGTTGTACCGTCCGATGTGACAAATGTCATAAGATCGGTCATCAAACCAGAAACTGTAAGATCCCGGCTACAGGAAGCAACACACAGGTTGTATCACCCACTTGTTACGGATGCGGAGAAGTAGGACACTTCCGGAGAAACTGCCCTAAAGGAAATGAACCAGTCAACGCCCCAGCTAGGGTATACCTACTCGGAGATGGAAACGGACCCGATGTAGTCACCGGTACGTTCCTACTAAACCATCATAATGCTAGAGTATTGTTTGATTCGGGCGCCAATAAGAGTTTTATATCAGACACGTTTGCCCCTTTACTTAATGTTACCCCCTCTAAGCTAAACACCACCTACGAAGTCGAAATGGCTGACAGGAATTTAATAGATACCAATACTATCATGAAAGATTGCACCCTAACCTTATCCGAAAAACCTTTTGCCATTGATCTTATACCGGTTCAACTTGGTAGTTTCGACGCTATCGTCGGCATGGATTGGCTATCCCACCATCGTGCTAGGATTCACTGTGACGAAAAGGCCGTCCATATACCATTCAAGGATGAAACACTCATTGTCCAGAGCGACAAAAGCAAACCTCGATATGGAATTATCTCATGTATGCGAGTGATAAAGTACATGACGGAAGGATGTCAAGTATTCATGGCTCAAGTTACGGAAAGTAAGACATCCGAAAAGCAGCTCGATGACGTTCCTATCGTTAGGGATTTTCCTGAAGTATTCCCTGAAGAATTACCTGGTATTCCACCCGTACGTCAGGTAGAATTTCAGATTGAACTAGTGCCTAGAGCGGCACCAGTGGCTAAAGCATCTTATAGGCTAGCACCATCTGAAATGGAAGAGTTGTCAGAACAACTAAAGGAATTGTCGGACAAAGGATTTATTCGACCAAGCTCATCACCTTGGGGAGCTCCAATTTTATTTGTTAAGAAGAAGGATGGATCCTTTCGAATGTGCATCGATTACAGGGAGTTGAATAAACTTACGGTAAAAAATCGATACCCATTACCTCGAATTGATAATCTGTTTGATCAATTGCAAGGATCGAGTGTGTACTCAAAGATTGATCTGAGATCAGGATATCATCAGCTAAGAGTTCGAGAAGAGGATATCCCGAAAACTGCATTCAGAATGCGCTATGGTCACTACGAATTTCAAGTAATGCCGTTCGGTCTGACCAATGCACCAGCAGTTTTCATGGATTTAATGAATCGAGTATGCAAACCTTACTTGGATAAGTTTGTAATAATATTCATCGACGATATTTTGATCTACTCTCGCAACGAAGAAGAACACGCAGAACATTTACGGATCATTCTAGAACTGCTCAAGAAAGAAGAATTGTACGCTAAGTTCTCCAAATGCGACTTTTGGATTCGCACCGTGCAATTTTTAGGACACATCATCGATAGTCAAGGCATTCACGTAGACCCTGCAAAGATAGAGGTTGTTAAAGGTTGGTCATCTCCTACAAACCCCACGGAGATACGTCAATTTTTAGGTCTCGCAGGTTACTACCGAAAATTTATAGAAGGATTCTCTAAGATTGCAAAACCTTTGACTAAGCTAACCCAAAAGAATAAGAAGTACATCTGGGAAGAAAAGGAAGAAGCAGCCTTCCAGTTGTTAAAACGAAAGCTTTGTGAAGGTCCAATATTAGCCCTCCTAGAAGGAAATGAGGACTTTATAGTATATTGCGACGCATCTTATCATGGACTAGGAGCAGTTTTGATGCAAAGAAGCAAGGTAATAGCTTATGCATCCCGGCAACTGAAGAAACATGAGGAAAACTACACGATTCATGACTTGGAGTTAGGAGCTGTAGTGTTTGCGCTCAAGTTATGGAGACACTACTTATATGGAACCAAATGTACCGTGTATACCGACCACAAGAGTCTTCAACATATTTTGGATCAGAAGGATTTGAATATGAGGCAACGTCGCTGGCTAGAGTTGCTCAGCGATTATGATTGTGAGATCCGTTACCACCCAGGAAAGGCTAATGTAGTAGCAGATGCGTTAAGCCGAAAGGAACGATTGAAACCCCTTCGAGTTAGATCACTAGGGATGACTATCCACTCACCCCTTCCATCCCAAATCCTTACCGCACAGAACGAAGCACTTAAAGAAGAAAACCGACCCAAGGAAAAGATTTATGGTATGCCCGAGAATAAGAATGGTTTCGTGAGGAAATCCGATGGAACACTATGTTTCAAGGAAAGAAGTTGGATCCCTATTGTTGGAGGTATTCGTGAGCTCATCATGTATGAGTCCCATAAGTCAAAATACTCCATTCATCCAGGTTCCGACAAGATGTATCAGGATTTAAAGAAACTATATTGGTGGCCAAACATGAAGACTGACATCGCAGAATATATCGGTAAATTTTTGACATGTTCAAGAGTAAAGGCAGAACATCAGAAACCTTCAGGCTTACTTGTACAACTAGAACTTCCTATGTGGAAATGGGAACGAATCACTATGGACTTCATCACCAAACTCCCAAGAACCTCATCCGGATACGACACAATATGGGTTATTGTGGATCGTCTCACAAAATCCGCTCATTTTCTACCCATCAAAGAAACCGATGAGATGAATACACTAGCTCAGCTGTATGTGAAGGAAATTGTCACTCAACATGGAGTACCAATTTCGATTATCTCGGATCGAGATAGTCGTTTCACCTCTCACTTTTGGAAGTCGTTACAAAAAGCCTTAGGAACTAAACTAGATATGAGCACAGCATACCACCCTCAAACTGATGGTCAAAGTGAAAGAACTATCCAAACCCTTGGAAGATATGCTCTGAGCATGCGTTATTGATTTTGGAAAAGGTTGGGATAAGCACTTACCATTAGTAGAGTTTTCATACAACAATAGTTACCACACCAGCATAAAAGCAGCACCATTCGAAGCACTGTATGGTAGAAAGTGCAGATCGCCCATTTGTTGGACAGAAGTCGGAGAAAGACAACTTATAGGACCTGACCTTGTTCGGGAAACAACCGAGAAAATCGTTAAGATTAAGCAACGCTTGCAAGCAGCCCAAGACCGACAGAAAAGCTACGCAGACCTAAAAAGGAAACCCATGGAATTTCAAGTAGGAGACAGAGTCTTATTGAAAGTATCTCCCTGGAAGGGAATGGTACGATTTGGAAAGCATGGAAAGTTGAACCCCAGATACATCGGTCCATTCAAAATCCTGGAAAGGATAGGACCCGTGGCTTATAAACTAGAACTACCCAAAGAACTTAGTCGGATCCACGACACCTTTCATGCGTCAAACCTTAAGAAGTGTTTATCCGATGAATCTCTCGTGATTCCATTGAAAGAGATTCGACTAGATGATAACCTTGTCTTTACCGAGGAACCCATTGAAATCATGGATAGACAAGTCAAATAACTCAAACAAAACCGTATCCATATTGTCAAAGTTCGTTGGGACTCCAAGCGAGGACCGGAATATACTTGGGAGCGCGAGGATCAGATTTGCTCCAAGTACCCACATCTCTTCACCTAAGACACCCTTGGCAACTATCTTAGACTAGAATTCCGGGACGGAATTCCCTGTAAGAGGTAGGTAATGTAACCTCTCGTAAATTTCCCTTCCGATTAGTAAATGCATACGAATAAATAAAACGATGTTATGATAAATTAACACCATTTTACGGGTAACAATTTTTTTTTGGATATGGCTTGATATTGAACCACTACGATAACTATGATTGACCGTTTACCCAGGAACGATGCTTACACACAACCTAGATTGCCTATAATTATTGCGAACGATAAATAATTATATAACGCGTTTATATTTAAAATAATACGTTTCGTCTAAATAACGTATACTATTTATATATTCCCCGAACCTACGAAACTTCCCGAGAATACTCACTAATATTTTTGGATTTTGATACGATAATCGAGACACACTAGGTGGGCCCCCAACACCCTTTGGGCCACGGTTACACAATACACAACCAAACGGACTCCTTTTTATTTTTCTTTTTTTTTTGGACCGACACAACCAGCAGCCCACAGGCCTGGCCCAAAATGCACCCTTTGTATTTTTTTTTTTTGTTTTCTTTTTCTTTGTTCCCAGCCGCGACACTCCCAAACGCACCCTATTTCTTGCAAACTCGACACACGACCTCGACATGTTATTACACCACTCGATTAACAACCTAGCAAACATTCAAGAATGATAAAGATTGCACCAAATCTCACTCGTTCACTGCCTTAAATTTACCCAAAGCAAAGCATGATACCATCCATGGAGATAAGGCCAAAACGTGGCACAAGGCTTCTTCCATGCCTCCCCTCTTCCCCTATGACAAGTAAGCAAACACTATGCATAATCTTCATTGTCAGGAATGAATAGAAGATCTATGACACAATCCTAGCTTTGTAAGTAATCGATTGGACAAGAAGGGAGGTGCAAAACGTTCGTATCTATCCTACATTTAAAAATCACGTGAACCTACCTTGCATATACCTTTCAAAACTCACTATATAACGTCCACATGCAAGCACAAACTAAAACTACACTTATACGTACCATATCACTAAAAATATTAACGAGAGAGAAGTGATGGAGGGACGAACGGATTGCTAGGAGAACCACGTCTCAAAACGAACCTAGGAAGCAAGGATTGGAACCTTTTGAACCTTTGGAAGGACGTAAAGTGAACCACGAAGCTTTTTGAACTATTCCACGAACCATACGCTTGTTTTACTCCACCTTTTGAGGTGAGGTGAGACTCCTAAATCATTATTTTCATTATATACATATACGTATTACTTGTTTTTGTACGAACACTTTACCTAGATAAAACGTGAAACTTAAACGCGAAATGTATATATTATATATCGTATTACATGTTTACTAAGTCCTTAACGAGAACCTATAATAACATTGGATTTATATTAATGTTTACATACTAAATATCACACGTTTCTAATGTTGTTTGAACCTATACGATATGCACTAAAACACTTAGTTTATTTTTCAGTTTTATAAAGTTATACGCTTGAGTTTTGGCCTACACTTTGGCCTCGACATTTCAAATTTCAACACACGACCCCTAAATATTTTTACGCGACCTAATTGTTTACTTGGAATACTAACGGGAATGATAAATAAATCGACTTAACAACCTTGTTTAATCACATAATGAGACCTAAAGCTAATCGCTATTGAAACCAGTTTTCAGATTATTAAAAACCTTACGTGGGCCAAAAAGCCCAAAAAGCTCATTCTAGCTTATTACGATAAGCTGAGCGTATAAGTACTTTTGAAATGATTTTATAACTTAAAAATATGGATTTTGACTAAACGATTGTACCCCCAAACCCCTTGGATCGTAAATCCTTAACGGGCCCTTAATTTTGGCTCGTTAAGCCCACTTAATGAAATAAGAAGAGAATAAGCTTATAAGCTGTGAATATAAGCTGTTTGAAACCTTATGAGCTTATTGAAATAATAAAAATGTTAAATTCCAAATTTGGTAATGTTTGGACTATTTTTGCAAATATTCAAGAGTTAGGGACTAAAATTGTCAAGTTTGTAAACTTTGGGTGAAAAGTATAAAACTGTTTTTCTAAAGGGTATAAACTGTAAATATTGAAACTTAGGGATAATGAATGTAAATATTTGATATTTGGACTAAAAACGTAAATATATATAATTTTTGGACTAACGATGTAAATGCTTTCCGTTAAGGGTAAAAAGTGTAAAATTTAGAAACATAAAGGATCGAATAGTAATATTGATTTTTAATAATAATTATATATATATATATATATATATATATATATATATATATATATATATATATATATATATATATATATATATATATATGTATATATATATTAAAACGATAAATAATAAACATAACTTATTATTATTATTATTATTATTATTATTATTATTATATATATATATAATATATATATATATATATATATATATATATATATATATATATATATATAAAATACGGATAAAACTTATATAACGATAACTAAATTTAGACGAATAAAACGAGACTTAAAAACTGAAACGTGCCATATCTTATAAGTTGTGTGTGAAGCCGTTGCCTTGCATCGTTGAGATTACATTTGTTCTACTATCCTACTAAGGTGAGTTCATAGCCCACATTTAACTTATTTTTGTGGGGGGGATAAATGCTCAAAAACCGAACACAAGTCTTTTCCTGATTTTATTATTGCTTAAGTAGCTATTGCCAAAAGTCCCTCGATCATGAACCTTAATCACTTGAAGGGTGAACGTAAATAATTGTGAATAGATCTATTAGGGATTGACAATCCCCATTTGGTTGCTAGAGGAAAGTCACCAAATGCACGTTATTTGAATATAATAGGTTACTGGCAAATACCTATCTTGGGGGCTATATATTTTACATCATTACCAAGTCAATCACAACCACAATAACCAACACCCACAATAACATCTCCATTACCAATAATACCTAAAAAAGGAGTAGTAATCAGAGAACCTACTGCTTCTAGAAGACATTCAAGTTCAATTTCATCATCTACTGCTACTGATAAGGGGAAGGGCAAGGTTATTGAAGAACCTGTGCTAGATTCTGATGATGATGATAAAGTTGATTACTCCCATATTCCCTTTCATTATTGGCCTAAAGAGTTACAAATTGAGCATGATGCAGCATTTGCAAGAAAAGAACAAGAACAAATTAATATGGAAGATCAACAACTGCTGCAACAGGAAAAAGAAAGGGCTGATAAGGAAACTCAAGATTTGAAGAGGTATGAGGAATGGGTTCATGAGAAGATAAGGATGGATCCTGATATTGAATTCTCCAAGCTGGTTAAAATTGAAGAACAAGAAGTTTCAGCCTTTGATGTTAAAGCTTGGATAAAAGAATTCACAGAGAAGAAAAAGAAATAAGCTGCTGCTGCAAGAAGAAAGAGAAAAATTCTCAGGGGACCAACTCCACTTCAACAGAGAAGAGAGCAAGAAAGATACCTGAAGAATATGAAGGGATGGCAATTGGTACAATTAAAACACAAGTCTGATCAAGAGGTGTTTAATTTGTATCAACATGCTGAAATGGAGATGGATACCTTCTATCCTATGGGTTGTGCAGAAGATCAAGAACATTTTGCTCAAATGAATAAGTTGGTACCTGAGAAATCAGATAAAGTACGGCTTACTGTGGCAGAGGATATTGAAAAAGGAATGACTACTTCTAGCATAGGTATGAAAAGAAAAAGCATAAGGAAGAAGTCTTTTGCTAGGAAAAAGCAGAGTATAGTAGTACATGACAACTCTGAATCTGATGATGATGATGATGATGATGATGATGATGATGATGATGATGATGATGATGATGATGAGTATGTGGAAGATTTTGAGCATATTCCTCCTGAGCATCTAAAACAACAAATGCAGGTTCTAACTATGATGGCAAAAAGAGAAGAACCTGAGGTGATTGATGCAGAACCAATGGGGATCAAATATCCAATTATTCAAGTGGCTACTGGATATCTCATCACTGATGGCATTTTTCACGATATCAAAAGATCTGATGGGAAGACATCTAGATTTCTTAGACTTCAACAGATGTTATATTACTTTGACAGAGAGGATATTTGTACCTTATGGAGGTTGTTCAAGGAGAAGTATTGTTGGGAATTATACTAACAGTTACCACGGCTAAGTGAAGATGTTACAACTGCTAAAGATTGTACTTGCAGTGGAAACTCATTACCACTGCAAGAACATATATTACCACTGCTTATTAGATAATTGTTAGGAAACGTGTTTAGATAAATATAGAATAGATCTTGTGTATATCTTATTCTATTAGCTTTATACTTATCTTGTAGAAGAGGACTCCTTATGCTATAAAAGGAGATCCTAGGTTAAAGGTTTGATATACGTTTCTAGAGCTTCAAAGTGTAACCCTAGTGATATCAAAGATCACTCGTATTATTATTAATAATAATATTGGAGCTAATAGTTTGTTTACATACATTGTTCTTATTCATATACAACTGTCTTACTCACAATCAAACTTTAAAGTGTTACTAAGTAGATTCCGCATACTTAGTGATATAACTCAAAGTATCAATCTAACACAAGTTCAAGGTGTTTAGATCCATCAAGTGGTATCAGAGCCAGGCTTTGATACTTTGATTTAGAAGACTCTAGTTCACTCAGAAGAATCAATAGAGACAGAAACCAGTAACTCAAACATTGCTGCTAAGCTTCCAAAGCTTAAGTTGAATGACTTTGAGATGTGGAGGATAATGATCGAACAATTCTTTATGGTCCAAGACTACACACTCTGGGAGATCATTATGGTTGGAAATTCTTTCAAACCAAGTTCTACATTAGAGATGGTTAATGGCAAGGAAGTAATTAAGGTCAACACTGGACCGGTTACTAATGATGAAAGACTTCAGCTGAAGAATGATCTAAAGGCCAGAGGTTTGTTGCTGATGACACTTCCCAGAGACCAAGTTCTTGCATTCAGCAAGTACAAGACTGCAAAGACTCTTTTTGAGGAGATCTGTGAAGTTTTTGGTGGTAATGATTCCACCAAGAAGACTCAAAAGACCTTGCTGAAGCAGACTTATGAAAACTTTGGTTCAACAAGTAATGAATCTCTTGATATCATCTTCACAAGGCTACAAAAGATTGTTACTCAACTCACTGTTTTTGGAATAGAGGTGGAAAGGGAAGACCTTAATTTAAAGTTCTTAAGAAGCTTACCCTCTGAGTTTGGAACCAATGTTGCTGTGTGGGAAGATAAGCCAGAATTGGAGACCATGAAACTCAATGATTTGTACAATAACTTCAAGGTTATTGAACAAAGCTTGAAGAAAGCTGGCAAAATAAGCTCAAGTTCAGGAAGTGTAGCACTCATATCATCATCTCTTGATGATAGTTCAGATGAAGAAAGTGATAGTGATGATGACAGTGCTAACATTGTTGTTTCCACTGGTAGTGGAAGTGTTTCCACTGGTACCTCAAAGAGACAGATTGCAGGACTTAGTGACACTACTTTTTATGCCTTTATATCAAGTCAAGTGGGTGGTTCAATTCTCAATCATGAGGATTTGGATCAAATTGATGAGGATGATATGGAGGAAATGGACATTAAATGGCAAGTGGCATTACTAAGCCTAAGGACAAAGAAGTTTTGGAGGAAGACTGGAAGAAAGATCAACATCAGTGGCAATGAAACAGTAGGTTTTGACAAAAAGAAGGTGGAGTGCTATAATTGTCATAAGAAGGGGCACTTTACCAGGGAGTGCAGGAAGCCAAGGAAATTTGACAACATGTCAACTTGGTATAAGCAGGACAAGAAGAAGGAACCTACTACTGATGAGCCAAAGGGACTATTGGCTATTGATGGAGTGAGCTTTGATTGGAGCTTTATGACTAATGAAGAGGAAGATGATTCAGAGTCTGCAATTGTTGCTACAGAGCTTGCACTAATGGCTTTTTCTGACTCTGAGGTACAAACTGATAATGCTTGTTCTAAATCTTGTAAGGCCTTAAAAGAGTATGAGAAAATTAAAGCACAATATGATGAACAATTGCTAGAGTTAACTCATACTAATTATAACTTAGCAAATCATAAAAGAGGCCTAGGAGTTTTAGAAACTCAATTAGAGCATTATAGGGCAAATGAATCTAAGTTCAATGATGATATTGCAGTATTAAGAAGAGACTTAGATTATCAGGTTGCTGTTAATAAGGTTCTTAGAGAAGAACTAGAAAAGGTTAAGATGGCTAGTGAAAATATAATGATAACTAAGCAAACACTGGATCATCAATCTAAGTGTATTGACAAAATTTGGGAAGCCCAAGTTGTGAGCAAAGCTAAATCAGGAGTTGGATACAAAACAGTTCCACCACCTCTAAGAGGTGTTCCATCACCCCCTGGCATTGACTTAGCTCACACAGGATTAGAGGAATTCCAGGAACCACCTATAACCTATGGACCAAAGTTTGTTAAACCAGTTGAAATTGAAAAGGTTCAGGTTGAGGTTGATATATTTGATAGTGCTAGTGACTTATCTCTTAAAGATGAAAATTTAAATGTTGAGTCTAAACCTAGTGTTCCTGAGAATGTTAAAGTGGAGGTGAAAAGAAGTATTCCTGATGTAGTCAAAGAGAAGCCTAGGTCACAACCTAATTTCACTAGGCCCACTACTAGATATGCAGAGATGTACAGAAGTAGGTCACTAACTCCTAGGGATAATATGAGGAGTTGGAATCATGTTAAATCTAGGCAATTTGGTAGTGATTTTGTGTTCAATAACAAACCCTGTCATATATGTGGTAGCTTTGACCATTTGTCTTATAGCTGTACCTACCACTTGGGAAGTAGGGAAGTGTTTGGGAATACTAGGGTGAATGGACAAAATGCTAATAACTTAACTCACCCAAATTCACTTAGCAAGATGATTCCCAGGTCTGTTTTGCTTCATTCTGGCATTAAACCAATTTCCACTGCTAGACCAGCAGTTTCCACTGCTAGACCAGCAGTTGCCACTGCCAAAAATAAAAACAGAGTTTACCCTAAGCCCCTTGTTACTACTTTTGTTAAATCTACTCAAACAGGGAAAAAGACCAATTTTGAAAAGAAAGTTAACAATAATCAAAAGTGGGTACCCAAAGTTTCAAAACAAGCAGTTTCCACTGCTAAGCCAGCAGTTACCACTGCAAGGCCAAAGGTTACCACTGGTGGGTCTGTTAACAAGAAAAGGGTAAATATGGGAAATGCTGTTAAGGCCTCAGCACATTGGGAATGGAAACCAAAAGGAACCATCACCTCAAACAATCCCAATGGTGTATCAATGACCTTTGATAGATATAACTATATTGATACACGAGGCAGATCCAAGTCATTTGTGGCTTGGGTCCCCAAAAGGAACTAATTCCTTTATTTTGTGTGCAAGGACATTTAAAGACTACAAATGATCAAGGATACTCAGACAGTGGATGTTCCAGGCACATGACTGGCAATAAGTCCTATCTTTCAGACTTTCAACCTTATGATGGACAATTTGTCAGCTTTGGAGGAGGAATTGGTGGCAAAGTTTCTGGCAAAGGAACAATCAAGGCTGGAAACATTGATTTTGAAGATGTGCAGTATGTGAAAGAACTCAAGTACAACCTTTTTAGTGTGTCACAGATGTGTGACAAGAAGCATAGAGTTCTATTCACAGAAGATGAATGCTATATCTTATCTAAGGATTATAAGCTTCCAGATGAAAGTGATATTTTGCTTAAAATCCCTAGAAAAGGAAATCTATATAGCATTGACATGAAGAACATAGCGGATAATAATGATGTTACTTGCTTGCTTGCTAAAGCCACTTTGGATGAATCAATGCTTTGGCATAGAAGACTTGGTCATGTCAACTTCAAGACCATCAATAAGATTGTGAAAGATGGACTTGTCAAAGGTCTACCAGAGAAAAGATTTGAAAATGACCAAACTTGTGTTGCCTGTCTCAAAGGAAAGCAACACAGAGCTTCATGCAAGACCAAAGCATTCAATTCTATTGATCATCCACTCTTTATGCTGCATATGGACTTGTTTGGTCCTACTTCTGTGAGCAGCATCAATTTGAAGAAGTATTGTCTTGTTGTGACTGATGATTTTAGTAGATTCACATGGGTTTTCTTTTTAAGAACCAAGGATGAAACCACTGGCATCCTTAAGACATTCATCACTGAAGTTGAAAATCAATATGAAAAGAAGATCAAGATCATCAGGTGTGACAATGGGACAGAGTTCAAGAATAAAGTTATGGATGATTTCTACAGAGACAAAGGTATTAAAAGAGAATTTAGTGTTGCAAGAACTCCTCAACAAAATGGAGTTGCAGAAAGAAGAAACAGAACACTAATTGAGGCTGCTAGAACCATGTTAGCTGATTCCAAGCTTCCAATAACTTTTTGGGCTGAAGCAGTTAACACTGCTTGTTACATTCAGAACAGAGTTTTAGTAGTCAAAACAAAGAACAAGACACCTTATGAGTTATTCAGAGGAAGACCTCCTACTTTGGAGTTTATGAGGCCATTTGGGTGTCATGTTACTATTCTTAATACCATTGATCATCTGGGTAAATTTGAAGAAAATTCAGATGAAGGCTTCTTTGTTGGATACTCTATGGTTAGCAAGGCTTTTAGAGTCTATAACTTAAGAACAAAGAAGATTGAAGAGAACTTGCATGTTCAGTTTCTTGAAAATAAAGCAAACATGGCAGGTTCAGGACCAGATTGGCTATTTGATCTTGAAACATTATCAAATACAATGAATTATGTTCCTCTCACTTCAAGCACTGGAGACAAAGATCTTGAAGATTCAGAAGAATTCATTGATGAAGATGAAGCTTGTAAAAATGATGAAGATCAAATTGTTATGCCACTTTGGGACTTTGTTGATAATTCTGAAAAGACAAGTGATGCAGATGGTGTGAATTTTGATGTAAATAAAGATATTCCTACTAGCAGTGGTAACTCCATTTCCACTGCTACACCAAAAGTTTCCACTGTCAGCCCAAATGTGGAACATACTTCTCAGGAATCACCAAGTGATGATGTAGAGATCTCAAACATGCCTACAACATATGATATTCCTAGCACATCACAGTCTTCAATTCACAAAGTGCATCCACTTGATAATGTTATTGGTGAACTTCAATCAGGTGTAAAGACTAGAAGACAGACAAAGAAAAATAACATTCATGGGTTCATAAGTGAAGTGTATGAGTCCAAGAAATACAGTAAGAAGAATGAATGTTTGTTTTTCTATTTTCTCTCACAGGTGGAGCCTAAGAATGTGTATATGGCTCTAGGAGAATCTAGCTGGGTTGAAGCTATGCAAGAAGAGTTGTTGCAGTTTAAACTTCAAAAGGTTTGGGTTCTTTGTGACTTGCCTGATGGTATGAAGGTCATTGGTACTAAATGGGTTTTCAGAAACAAGAAAGATGAAAGAGGTATTGTAATAAGGAACAAAGCTAGATTGGTTGCTCAAGGATACACTCAAGAGGAGGGTATTGATTACGAAGAAGTTTTTGTTCCTGTTGCAAGGATTGAGGCTATTAGATTGTTTTTAGCCTATGCATCCTTTATGGGCTTTACAGTCTATCAAATGGATGTTAAGAGTGCCTTTCTGTATGGTACTATTGATGAGGAGGTATATGTCTCTCAACCTCCAGGCTTTGAAGACCCTCAACACCCAAATAAAGTATATAAAGTGGTTAAGGCTCTTTATGGCCTACATCAGGCTCCAAGGAAGTGGTATGAAATCTTAGCTAATTATTAATTGAATAATGGGTTTCATAGAGGCAAGATTGATCAAACTTTGTTCATCAAGAAAGACAAGGGTGATATTTTACTTGTGCAAGTATATGTTGATGATATTATCTTTGGGTCTACTAAACAAGAGATGTGCAAAGAGTTTGAGAAGCTGATGAAGGATGAATTTCAAATGAGTTCTATGGGAGAACTTACTTTCTTTTTGGGACTGCAAGTACAACAGAGTAAGGAAGGCATATTTATCAGTCAAGACAAATATGTGGCTGAGATCATTAAGAAGTTCAAGTTTACTGATGCAAAACCTTCAAATACCCCTGCTGACAAGACCACTCACTTATTGTTGAAGAATGCTAGTGGTGCTAATGTTGATGTTCACACCTACAGATCTATGATTGGTTCTCTGATGTATCTTACTTCATCAAGGCCAGACATTATGTTTGCTGTATGTGCTTGTGCAAGATTTTAAGTGACTCCAAAGACATCACATATGACAGCAGTGGAAAAGATTTTTAGGTACTTGAAGACTTATCTTAATCTAGGATTATGGTATCCAAGAGATTCTCCAATGGAATTGATCACATACTTAGATAGTGATTATGCTGGTGCAAGTTTGGATAGAAGATCAACTACTGGAGGATGTCAATTTCTTGGATGTAGATTGGTGTCATGGCAGTGCAAGAAGCAAACTATGGTTGTTACTTCAACCACTGAAGCAGAATATGTTGCAGCTGCTAGTTGTTGTGCTCAGATCCTTTGGCTTCAGAATCAATTATTGGATTATGGGTACAATTTCATGAATACCATTATCTATATAGACAATAGTAGTACCATATGCATTATTAAAAATCATGTGCAACACACTAAAACTAAACATATTGAAATTAGACATCACTTTATTAGAGATTGTTTTGAGAAAAAGCTTATTAATGTTGTCAAAATTCATACTGATGACAATTATGCTGATTTATTAACAAAAGGGCTTGATGTGGGTAGATTTCAATATTGGTAACAGGTATTGGAATGCTAAATCCATAAATCTATGATGTCTAATACTTTTCAGTGTTGCAGGATAGTTTTCAAGGTACTAGTATTGTTTGTATTGTATGTATGGTTTTCAACTAATTTGTATGCAGAGTTATCAAGAGCACAGTGGAAATTAACATACAACAGTGGAAAGTTTGGTGATAATAGCAAGAACAAAGAAGTACTTTTATTGATCATAAGAAGAGTACATTACAACCATCAAGAAAACATTGTCACCAAAATAGAAAACCATCACACAAGACATGACCCTACAACCTAACACCTACTCCATAGGTTTCTTTCCTTTTCTTTCATACTGATGCTTGCCCTTGGAAATCTTCTTTCTCTTGTCATCAAAAGAAAGTTGTTTCCTTGGACAAGCAAGTCCAAGAACTTGCTTGGGAGGCCTTGGTGCTTGAGTAGGCTTTTCAACAGCTGGCCACTTCATGTTGTTTATAGCAGTTGTCAATGCTGTGGTGAGGGCCTTTGGAAGCTCTTTGGAAAGATCAAAGGTTGGATCATTATCATCATCAGATGAAGAGCTTGAATAAAACTCAAGTGATGGAGCAGGATCAGCTGAAATCTTCTTGTTGGGCTTCATGCTTGAAGATGTAGCAGTTGCTACACTTGGTGGAAAATATCCACTCCATCCAGCAGAAAGTTCTTCAGAGTCTGAGTAGTAACTGATTTCATCATCTGAAGTGTCATCAGAAGAGACGTAGATTAAATGAAACCAACTCATGATGATGCTTAGGGTTTGTGTTGTTGAAGTTATTTGTTGATGAGAGATAAAGGTTTTGAGCCCCCTTTTATATGCAAAGTCAAGGTCGAATTCTAATTAATGAAGAATATTTACTCCTACTTGTTTTCGTTGGTTGGAGGAGTAAATTTGGTTATTATCGGGTTGACTTTTGGAAGATATTTTTGTGAATAGTAACTTGGTTAAAAAGTTACTTTGGGTTAATCTTTATGGGTTAAGTTGAAAGTTACTTTGGTTTGCAGCATACAACCCATATTATTGGAGTCATTGGAGTAATAAGGTGTGTATCATAGACACATAACAAATGGTTATTGATTCACCATGTCTAATCCACATAAGAATCAGCTAGTCCAGAGCAAACGACTACTGGTAAAGACTCATCAAATCCGTTTATGGTTGATAGTTTACCAAAAACTAGGTCATCAACTCACCATACATCCAAGTGATCAAGAGTTGGCTAGTCCATAGCAAACGGCTCATGGTAAAGACATATCAAATCCGTTGATAGCTGGTAGTTTGCTAAAAACTATGATAAGAGCAGCAAATTTACCTATTTTATTAACCACTGCTCTTTGATATGTTGTGAAAATTTTACCACTGCTAGTTCATTAGTTACCACTGCAAGAGTAATTTTTCCACTGATGAACTAGCCGTTACAACTGTTGTGTCAGTAATCCATTTTTTACCAGCCGTTGTAAAAATAACCGTCTTTCCTTATTAATAGGGTAAAATCTTTTGTGAATTATCTACTTACTTATTATAAATTATTCTTTTTCCAAAGATAATTCTTTCTAAAGATAATTCACATTGCGCAACCTCCTCAAACCCTATTAGTATAAATTGATTATCATACGGCTTGCTTTTTATCTTGATTACTAACACTTTTATTCTCTTTTTCACAAATATCATGACGATTCTAAAATTTGTCGAGGAGCACAACCAAGTGGCCTACTTACAAAAGTCAAACGAGAAGAGTGGCCCTGTTTTTCATCAGATTGTGGATTTTCTAAACACAACTCATATAAGTCAAGCAGGTTCAAGCTCTGGAGAAAGATCTGGCACAGACCAAAGAACAACATGCCACAGAGCTGAATCAATTGAATGCTGAGATTCACAGATTGCAGAATGAAGTTGAGAATCTCAAGAAGAAAAGATCTAATTTTGTGTTATCTTCATCATCTTCACCTCAGGATGAGCTTTCTGAAAGTTCTACTAAAGTTTTGGGAGATTCTTCGAAACAGGGGAGGAAAACAGATGCAGAGCTTAAGGGGAGGAGTAAAAATTTTGAAAAAGAGTTTGCTGAGCTCACTAATTCTGATAATGCTCAAGCAAAAGATGATGTAGCTGAGACTGAGGGGAGGAAATTGGATTTTGAAGATATGGATGCTGATGCTAGTTTTAACTTTGATGATTTAGTTGGAACTGCTCAACCAATTTCCACTGAAGCAGAACAAGTTCTCACTGATCAACCAATCACCACTGCAAGTGAAAAAGTTCCCACTGCTACTCAAGAAATTACCACTGCAGAGGAAGAAGCTGCCAGAATAAGATCAATTAAAGGAAAAGCTATTGTGATTGCTTCAGATCAAGAGTCAAGAAAGATTTCTAAGAAAGAACAAGCTCAGATTGACTTTGATGCAAGATTGGCAGAGCAACAACAAGAGAATGAAAGAAAGAGAAAGCTAGAGGAAGATGAAGTTGCTAGTTTTATGGAAGCTAAGAGGTTGGATAAACTTGAAGCTGTAATGGCAGAACCTATTTCAAGTGTCTCACCAATTTTCAGACATGAGAAACCTCCATTATTCACTTATGTGCCTACAGAAGAAGAGATTGACTACTTGATTAATAATGATCAAGTAATCAGGAAGAAGGCTATTGAATTGATTGCAAATACAACCTTGGATGAAGAACAAAGGTATGCTCAATTAAAAGACTTCATTCAAATGAAGAATCAGCAGGATCTTGATCAAATCATTGGGGATGTTAGAAAAGGTCAAAAGAAGCCAAGGAAACTTACAAAGGCACAGATCATTGCTGAAATGAAGACTTTTTGCTGCCATGTTGGTAATATGAAGATGGCACAATTCAAAGGAATGTCACATGATCAGATTGAAGGTATTTACTACAGGATCAAAAGACAAGATAGTAATTTCATTCCAATGGATCAAGAACCTATTGTAATGAAAACAAAAAGGTCTGGAGTGAGTCTTGGATCAAAAGATGCAAAGAAATTGAAGACTCAGGAATTATCTCAAGCAGAAGAGGGTCCTAGTAAGTTGACAGAAGAGCAAGTTACAAACATGATGTTCGTAGAGACTGATGTACTTAATATTGAACCTCTACAAACAAAATATCTAGTTGTTAGTTGGGAGATCTTTTCTGATAGTTTTGGTGTAGCTTGGAAGATCATCAGAACTGGAAGTGTCACAAGCATTTGCAGAGATTTTGAAGATATTGTTAGATCTTGTGATAGAGAAGACTTAGATACTTTATGGAGGATTGTTCAAGATCAGTTCAAGAAGGATGAACTTGTTGATGTCAAGGCTAAGGAGTTATGGGTTCACTTTAGAAGATTATATGAACCTGACCCAAGTAATAGACATTGGAGATTTGAAGCTCACAACATGAATACCTTGTGGAAGTTTTATGACTCAAGTGTTGTGCATCATCTTTCTACTCAAGATGGAGTTGATGTTTTTATGCTGGCTGAGAAAGAATATCCATTGAGAGCTGGAGTTTTGACTGTGATGATGTCAGTGAAGCTTAGGTGCTGGGAAAGAACTGAAGTCATAGAAGATTTGCTACAAAGGATTTATGATCAAAGTGTGAGAGCTGACAAAGAGTTAAGAAGAAGAAGATAAGTGTTTGGAAGAATTCCCATATTCATGTTTGCTGAATACTTAAAGAAACTTATTGATTCATTTATTAATCATAAGTTAGGGAAGGATTGTTGGGAATTATACTAACAGTTACCACGGCTAAGTGAAGATGTTACAACCGCTGAAGATTGTACTTGCAGTGGAAACTCATTACCACTGCAAGAACATATATTACCACTGCTTATTAGATAACTGTTAGGAAACGTGTTTAGATAAATATAGAATAGATCTTGTGTATATCTTATTCTATTAGCTTTATACTTATCTTGTAGAAGAGGACTCCTTATGCTATAAAAGGAGATCCTAGGTTAAAGGTTTGATATACGTTTCTAGAGCTTCAAGGTGTAACCCTAGTGATATCAAAGATCACTCGTATTATTATTATTAATAATATTGGAGCTAATAGTTTGTTTACATACATTGTTCTTATTCATATACAACTGTCTTACTCACAATCAAACTTCTAAGTGTTACTAAGTAGATTCCGCATACTTAGTGATATAACTCAAAGTATCAATCTAACACAAGTTCAAGGTGTTTAGATCCATCAAGTATGGTTCTACAAAGTTTGGTGTAGTGACTTATAATGATAGAGAAGCTATGGCTGATTATATCATTTGGAGAGCTTTGAAACTTATGTTTGATTCTTCTATGGAAGACTCAGAATGGACAGAGATTAGAGCGTTCAAAGTCAGAAAATGGATGCTATTTCAAAGTTCTGGGATACATGTTTTGGATGTTGGGTTACACACTTTATATATGCTGGTTGAGAAAGATTATCCTTTAGCATCTTGTTTTGAGATTATTTATCAGATGGTGAATGGTGCTAAGCAGCTTAAGCTAAAAAAGGCTTATGATACTGATGATCAAGCTTTCAACTTGTTTTCAAAATACAAGAAGATTCTTAGTGAACAGTCATCAAAGAAGAGGTAGTGTGTTTGGAAGCATCCTCCTGGTGATTTATCAAGCTTTGAAGAAACTTAATCATTTAGAAATAAATATTAAGTTTGGGGGAGGATTGTTGGGTTTTGAGATTCTACTGCTCAGAATTTAACTAAGTGTCAAACTGCTGCTGATATCAAACTGCTGCTAAAGATAATGATTCTGCTGCTAGTATAACCAAACTGCTGCTATGAGAGACTACTGCTGGAGAACCTGCTGCTATAGAGATAGACTTGTATACACGAATGGATAATTATAGAATAGATTGTGTGTATATCTTATACATTTAGAATATTCTTATCTTGTGTAGAAAGTCATTGTAAACCTAATAGGACTTCTTGGCCTATAAAAGGAGGTGCCTAGGGTTAGAGTAGGTACGTATTACTTTGTTTTCGTTTACACTTCAAGGTTGTAAAACCCTAGCATTGTCGAGTGCTCGTATTATTAATATATTGAAGTGTTGATAGTGATTAAACTGTTCTTCTTAAGTTAAGCTTTAATATTCTGCATTATAGCTTAAGTGTTAATTCAAGTCAACTTCTATAAAGATCGTTTGCTCAACTGGGATCAACAATATTGAGTTTTTCTCCATCAGTAGTCACGACAAAGAGCCAACAGAATGATAATGGGGTTGGTAATGAGTTAGCAGAGAGAAGTTGAAAAGAGAGAGATGATGTTTGAACACAATAGTTCAAGCCTCGTTCTTCAACGCAATGACGTCTGTTTACATCAGTTCAGGCCTCGCTCTTCAACATTATGGCGTCTGCAGATAACACTTCAGGCCCCGTTCCTCAATGAGAAGAAAGGTGTACGTTTTAGTGCGCTTTATTTTGGGAAGAAGAGAAATCTTCTTATTTATGACCATTCTCATCAACAAGCTTCATGCTTTTCCCATGTTCGCACAAGTCATCAAGTGGATCAACGTACATTGGATTGTATTTTTGTGCTTCACTTATTCTATCAAAAATTGCAACAAGCATATGCAATTTTTGAGGGGGAAAAGGGAAAGGGTAAAGAAACTACATGTTGATGATGTTTGTAAAATGGTCATTCGGCTCTTGTACGCAGATATTTAATCCTTCTATGGATCAACACATTTCTACAAGTGGTTTAAGCATAGTATAAGCTTAATTGAAATCTTCATTTGCTAAGCCACTGATGAGGAGACAAAAGAGGTACTGCTTCAAGAGAGCTTTAATCATCATCTTCTTTGCAGTAGTGTTTGGGCCTACACGCATATTTATGCTGCACATGATAAATCTCAACCATAATGGAATCTCAACTATGGCAAAAATGTCATTTACTTGCCATTTTTGAGGGGGAGATAAAGAAGAAGATGGTTAACATCAAGACCCTCAAATGTGATCATAACTTTAATGTATTGAATCTATAAAAGGGGATGGTCAGTTTGAGGGGGAGCCGATTCAGAAAATTCACAAGTTCTTGAAAAGGCTCTTTACATACGATGACCTAATTGAGGGGGAGCAAACTCAACTAGTCATCATCTCATGACTACTGAATACTTCAGTTTAGGACTCGTGAGGTTTATCGACATCTTCTAATGGGCTGATATTATTGGTGATGAAGGGCTTCCAGTTAATGCTTCATGTACACATCATTATGATGATTCCAATTAATCGCAATCATCAGGGGAGAGGAATGTGTACACCAAGGACGCATAACAAGTTTACATGATCGGGCTTAATCACTTATTCCGGGATTGATAACCGCAAAGATGATAACTGGTTCAACTTGTTACTTTGGTATTATCATTTCATGTGTACATCACGAGCTGATTAATCATAACCTTCAGGGGAGAGAAATGTGTACATCAAGGACGCAAAACAGGTTCATGTGATCGGGCTTAATAATTTATTCTAGAGTTGATATCCGCAGAGATGATCAGTGCTTCAACCTGTTACTTTGGTGTTATTGTTTCAACTTGTGTTGGGTACATGTATGCATTATGGGCTGTTTTGGTATATGTAATATAACTGGAATGCATTTGGTGAGATGAAGCTGTTGATATTATATTCCCCTAATGGACAACCTTGAAGAAGGTCGAGTCAGCAGTCTGTTCTACATTTTCCACTGCGTGTTAGAAGACTAAAGATTATATGAAATTAATTATCAAAAGTCTTCTTCATATTCAAGGCATTCATCTGAAAGGTTGTCAGTTTGGAGGAGAGCACTAATTAGGGGAGAGTGTAAAGTCTGTATTAATCCCTAATTAGATGTGCTCACATTGTTCTTTGGCAAGTTGATTCTCACAAGATACATTTGAGCCAATGTTGTTCTTCTCACAAGATGTCAAGTTTATGTGCGTAAAATGTGTTACTGATTTTATGGTATCAAAACTATCAAAGGGGAAGGAGACATACATCTAAACGCACAGCGAGTACACGTGATGAGCTTTATACTTTTTCTAAATTGAAGTTATTCCGGAAAGACAAATGTCATAACCGCAGAGAAGATCAATGTTTTAACTCGTTCTTTTGCTATATTATTCCAACTACGTGAGGGAAGAGATGTAAGAAACAGTTTCTGATGATAAAAGAAGTACACAATTGATTGAGTGTGTGCTTTGGGTTTTTTTTAGCTTCATATAATGAGACTGATTGCATCACTTCAACTACTTCGGGGAAGTGGTCTCTCGATACTTTTGGTACGCATTACTTCAGCCTTCAGCAGGATGAAAGTTGAGAAGAACTATTCAAGCGTGAGATGATACGTTGTTGATCTATCAAAGCTTCACATTGAGAAGGCTCAAACTCAGACGATTATTCAAGAGCCTCAAAAGCTTTGGTGGTAAAAGTTTAAGAGATGTTGACTACATACTTCTACAATGAGCTGAACGATATCCTCATTTCGGTATTCATGTCAACATCTTCTTAAATTGTATAGTATCCTTTGTATATATATAAAACCTAAAAGAAAATAGAAAAATATAAACCTATAAAAACAATAAAAATCAGAAAACACAAAAATACCAAAAATAGTTCCTCTAGGCATGTCTTCTGTTTATCGATAACATTTACGGTCCTAGAGATGTCGTTCAATAATGGCACGAGACTTTAAATGAAGCTCGATCAGGAGTTCAAATAAATTGTTAAAACATGTCATATGACTTGCAGTCATTTCAGGCTGTAACCCGGACTTAAAATTACGGCTTGCTATTACTTTAGATAGCAACCCATTTTTCAAAATGAGGAAAGCACGTCGCCAAAAAGAGGGTTGTTCCTGTCAACGGGTGATTAAATTCTCCCGGGCATGGATTACTTTATATCCATGTTTCATCGACTTGATGTACGTCTCAGTGCATCATTTCTTGTATCAGAAGAGAAGTCTTCTTTACATCGCAAATACTTTTCCTTCTATGATTCTTCTGGATAGTATTTGTACTTAAACTTGGTGGTACCATGACTTTTGAAATTCAATCAGACCTAAAATTTTGTTTAAAATTTGCCACTTAATCGATGCTAAATGATTAAACTTTTCAATTAAATGATAAATAGAAAATGGGTCATCGATTGAGGGGGAGAATGATTTCAAAAATCTATATCATCAAATCAAGATCTTTGTTCATAACAAGCAGTGAATAAAATGTGATTGTTATGTGTCAGAATATGAATTTTTTTCACGAGTTTCTCGGTAAACTCTAAATCATTTATAAACTCATCATTTATGACACATAACATGCTCCCTCATGGATTGAGGGGGAGTCTTGTATCGTCTCATAATCAGTATATCTTAAATTTGACCACATTTTTCTCCTAAATTCTTTGAACTTATTTAAATCACTTGGGATCACAAATCTCAAATGGTATGAAATTTTTGATCGGGGTAGAAAATGTGATTTAAATATGAAATCTGATAAAAATGTGATTGTTTGGTCTTAAACGTAAGCTCTCCCATATGTGCTAAACTCCTTCGTACATCAATGCACATATTGAGGGGGAGCTGTGGAAAAAGGATCTGGCATATCAAGCGAGCGTGTCTCAGACTTCACCAATGAATTAACAAAACAATAATTGTCATCAATCGAAAGGACTCATCCTGGCCGGGTAATAACTTCAAGCTGGTCTAACCAGTGATGTAAGCGTGTCTCGAAGAGGACTTGTCTGAGTAGAGTGTACCATTTTAAGAAACCTTCAGTGGATTTGACCAGGACGGGTAATAACTTCAAGCTAGTCTAACTAGTGATGTAAGCATGTCTCGAATGCCTATTCATGTTCGCTAAAGGTGGATCAATTCAAAAGTGCAACTCTTCCCAACATGTGCAAATTTTAAATTAAAACATCTGAGCACATGTTAAGGGGGAGCATTTGATAAGTAAAAAAACTCTCAAAGTGTTACTTGAATGTGTTTCTTCAATCATAAACACTTTGAGAGAATTTTCAATGATTTGGTTTACGATAACATAGGATAATCATGGAGTTATAAGGTGACTACGGTTAGGAAAACCGTCCTATGATCTGTCATAGCCGGAGGGATCTACCCAAGGACAATACCAAATAGATAGTATTAGAAAGTCCTAGGTATGATTATGAAAAAAGGAGTAATATAAGAAAGGAGAAAGAAGGGGTTGAAGAATTAAAAAGAAATGAAATGAGAAAGGGTGAAAACAAATAGCCCTCCATTTATTCAACCTTAGGGCAGAAACCGGGTTTAATACATATGGTACTGGTTGTTGCTAAGGCGACACTGGTATTGAAGATCAAGACGTCATGGACCCAGTGACGCACTGCACCTAACCTTCTAAGCCACTCAAGTTCTCTCAAAAGAGCTTGTTTCATTCTCACGGGGAACCCTGCACAATCTATCGACCGCTCATTACGAGTTATGTTGATATTGAAACAGGAGACACCGCTCCAGTCTCCAACTACCAAATTTGCACTTATCGAGTCTAGAGCCGCGAGATGAATCAAAAGATCTCATAGGAACACGTGTTACTTCTACAATGGTTGTTCAATATTAGGACACCAGTTGTATTATTATGAGTCCTATGCAGATCTTAGCAATCTGCTAGAACATTTATAAGGGAACCTACTAAGGTAGTTCCCAGTGATTGAATGGAAACTCCTGCCAGGGTCAACATCAAACAGCCCTGAAATTAGGTCACTTCGGAAATCTCTCGTGATCATGGCGGTTTCAAAACGGTCTACAGTCGTCGAGTAATCTCCAACGACTCACCTAATCGCTGATCTACTTAGGTAGATCTTGTATGCCCTCTCGGGGGTATCCGATTGGGAACGGCCTTGGTAAGGATTAGAGAAAGTTTTCATACTATGCTGTTAACAATCTCGAAGTCCGAACCTGCAAGTACCGGATGATTTATTGCAAACTGTTTGCTTGCAGGAAGTTCTGACGGTTGTTGATGTTGAATTGCTAAGAAGATGCTGATCCATCACCGCATGCTCACACCTGGTCATAATACTCAAAGAAATCATGATAATAGAAAGGCCTTCAACAATGCTTCCGTAACTCTAATGTTGTAAATCATGATAAAGAAAAGTGTGAGCATAGCGCTACAAAGATCACCACATCACATGGAGACAATGCTGCTGAAAGATGAATTGGAAACACACATTTAGATGATAAACTCAAAGAATCCTCAAAGATCATCCAAGACATAAAACAAGGCATCAAAAGTCCACTGCTGAGAAGCATAAAGATTAAAGACTGTGAAGAATCAAAGTCTACGAGCTAGTAACTTACTTTAAAGTATTAGAATGCAAGAATTCAAATTGTAATTTCCGGGGTGACCTCCCTTTTGGGGAGATTGTTTGGAATAGAAATATTCATATGAATGACTCGGTCACCCTGAGTATCTATTAGCATTTATTAGCTCGTAGACTTAATAGTTTTAGTTAAGGCATCATATAGTATACATTTAGTTTTAGTCTCATCGTGGAGTTAGGTCGGGTCTTTACCCACTGTCAGCTCACTCCACAGCCCACTTTGGGGGCGTATACTGTAACTGTATATATACTGTTACCATTAGAAGTGTTGATCATTTATGTAATCAAAGTTAGGGGAGATTGTTAGGATTAAAAGTGACGATCATTATTTAGTCAAATATTAGTTAAATATATTCATGTACTAGTTAGTAAATGCTAGTCCATTATGTTTATGTAAAACCCTAAATGGCTTGGCCCAAAAGAAGGCCCAAGAGAAAGTCCATGGTGGCAAATGTAAAAACTATAAATACCCTCCTAAGCTTGGTAGGAAGGGTGGGAGTTCATGCTAATCAATGTTTTATTTCACATAGTGCTCTCCACCTTTCTCTCTCTACTTTCTCTCTCTAGCTCTTCTATCTCTCTCTAACAGCATAATCTTAGGTGATAAAGCTAGATCTAAGGTCCTACAAGTGGTATCAAGAGCCAAGGGATAATTTTAGGTTGTTTTAGATAGTTTTTAGGTGAAAAAATCGTGTTTTAGATCGATTTAGGTGAAAAAATTGGATGTCGTTACTGTTCATCCATGTTTTATCGAGTAAGTAATTGTGTTTATCGAGTAAGGTTGGGTGCTTATCGAGTAAGGTTAAGCGTGATATACGGGTTATCGAGTAAGGGCCCCTAGTTATCGAGTTAGTGTGGTCTTGTATAACTGTTGCATCGTGTAAGTTACATCAAGTAAGAATTGCTTACCGAGTAAGCTAACCTTCTGCCGAGTAAGGCATTTCACCTTATCGTACATCGAGTAAGGTTTTTACTTGGACTCTTCTAAACGAAACTCTACTCGGTTCATCTTAGGTTATCGAGTAAGCAACTGAATTATCGAGTAAGGCTTATCAAGTATTGGTTATCGAATAACATAAGCCATATCGAGTAAGACAAGTTTTATCGAGTAAGCTAAGTCTGAACTTGTTACCGAGTAAGGAGAGTTCATCGAGTAAGGGATTTCATCGATTAAGCTTATCAAGTTAGCACTTATCGAGTAAGGTGCTGGTATTATCGAGTAAAAAAATTTTGAGTAAAATTTATTTTTTAGAGGAGACTACACATTCAATTTTTACGCGAAATTCAAATTTTGGTATAACGTTGAAAATTTTGGTCCAAAAATCAAATATATAGGCCAAAATTCAAATTTTTTTGGGTAAAATTTGGCGTCAAAATTTTTAAAACTCAAATTTTTCTGGTAACCTTAGAATTGCCTTTCATAGTGATTTTCAAATTTTGGGAGAGAAAATTTTCAAATTCAATTTTTGGAGGGAAAATTCGAAATCACTAAGATCAACCATATACGATTTTCAAACTTCGCCAAAAACATCTAATCTTCAAACAACAACCTTTGTTATCTTAAAAGATCCTAAGATCAACTTTATCACACATCGTTACATAATGGAAATGAAAGTGCAAATCAAAGAGAGAGATTCGAAAAAAGTGTTTAAAGTGTTCAAGTCACAAGTTGAGAAAGTCATTAATACATTATGATATGAACCACGGTTCGATGAGGCATTTGAATACTACATCAGAGTCCAATTTTATCATTTCAAAGAAAAACTCATCCAAAGCCTGAATCAACATGAAAAGCTACTTAATGAACAAGAACTTCATACGCGTGACTGCAGGGAAGCTCTCAAAGTAATCCAAACTCAGTTTCAGAGTATATTTAACCCTTGGATTATGAACCAGACAGAGTTTATCGATGCGTTTTATCAAAGATTTTTGTTAAGCTATACGACATTCAGAACTAAATGTATCAATGACATGGGTGAATTCGACAAGATACTCGATGCTGAGGAAGCTGAGTTAAATGAAATTGAGAAGCTGAAATGGGAAAGAGAGCATATTGAAAAAGATATGCAGTTAAAGGAAAGAGAGCAGATTGAAAAAGATATGCAGTTAAAAGAAAGAGAGCTAATTGAAAAAGAGATGTAGTTTAAGGAAACAGAGGTGATTGAAAGAGAGACAGACAATGATTTTCAAACTGAAGAGGAAACGGTCAATGAGGGTGAAGCATCTGATGATAGTTTAGTTTTCACGGGAAGTGATTTATCTTCAGAACAGCAGGTTGAAAGCAGCAGTCCAAGGTATGATTCGGATGCTGATGTTACACACAGGAATGAAGCTGTTTGGGATACCGAGGATGATCACATCAGACCTTCATTTGACACAGAGATAATGGCTAAGGTACAACATTCAAATGAGAATGATAATGCTGTGTTTGATAATGTGTTTGCTCATGATCAGACACATCCTGCGCATCCTGAGTCTATTAGTGACACATATGTGGTTGAACAAAATGATAGTAATATCACTTTTGCTACTCCAGATATGGATCCTAATAGAGATGAGCCTGCCCAGGATGGATCTACTTATGAACAAGATCGTGCCTTATTTGCTTCTTTAATCAATAATTTCAAACATGAACTTGAAAAGTGCAAAGAGGACAATCGCAAAGCTAAGCAAGCGAATGTCATATTGACAAATGAGCTTGAGAGATTTAAGGAAATGGAAAAAGGTTTTCAAAATGTAACAAAAAGCAAAGCTGAACTTGAAATTCAAATATCAAACCTTAAATCTCAAGCTCAAAAGTTTGAAATGAATGGAGAATCTGTCAAACCACTTTTAAAACAAAAAGAAGCACTTAAAGTTGGTTATAGAGAAGCTGTTCTTCATGAAAAACGTTCCATTCAAAAATTGGATGAACAAATTGTCCTTAACAACAGAAAGGTTGATGCGCTTTTAAAAGAGAACACTGATTTAAAAAGTGAAAATTCAAGGCTTCAGAAAACCACTTCAAATTTTGAGATTGTAAACACAAAACTTGAGAATGAAAACCAAGAGTTTTTGAAACGAGCAAACGATCTTGAAAACAAACTTCTAAAATTAGGACAGACTACTTAGACTTTCAACATGTTGCCTACTAAAGATGATGACATTTCTAAACAAACATCTGGAATTGGTTTTGAAAATAGTGCTCTGTTGGAAAATGGAAAACCGTGTTTTTTAAACAAAGTGAAAAAGCTGACACCTATTTTGTATAACGCTGAAAATATGGGAAAAGAATTGTCAGATGATCTTTTGTTTGAGTCTCAAGATATTTTAAAATCTGAAGAGGAAAAATGTTTGAAAGTAAAACAAAGAAAATCCCCACTCTTGTACCACGGTTTTGTGTATGGTTGTACACAATTGACAGATATTCCAAAAGAACCTTTCAAAAGTAAAGACACAAATGTGAAAAGATATTTCAGAGAAGCTCAACTTGCTACTTATGATGCTAAGTTATGGCAAAATAGAGCAAGGAAACAATTTTGTAATCTTAAACATCACATTGAGCAAACATTGAAAGTCATTGGTGTTAAGCAACAATACAACATTGATGGTTTCTTTAATCCACTTTCATCGGACTTACGTCTAAAAATTGAAGTCAAAAATATTTTAAAAGATGAGATTGAACCTCGTGTGAAAGATATCAACATAAGTTTTGAGTACTTTGAAAAACATCTTGTAACTGAAATGAGAAACGATCTAAAGTACGTTCATTCTCTCGAAGACGAATTTGATGAAAAATGCTTAATACTTGACATTCAAAAAGAATTTTTCACAAATCAAATAGAGTCATTCAAGTCAGTATCTGTCAGCCATGATTATGAGAATGTGAATTTTGAACAAACATCTTCTTTGAAATCTGAAAATCTTTATCTCAAAAAGAAAATCACCGAGCTTTCAAAAGAAGCAGCTGATGTCAAAGAAGAGCTGTCAAAAAGAACTGCTCAGTTTGAGAAACATCTTGCAAAACTCGAAGTAAAAAGTATCTCTTTCCAACTAAAACTGCAAGAGAAGAATGAGAAAATGTCTTCTAAAAACTCTTTGATATCGGTACTTAAAGGAAAAGAAAAGATTTGTTAAGACAATTGTGATGATACCAAAATCAAGTTTGATCTTGATGAACTTGATACAAAAAATATTTAGTTGGAACATGCTGTGGCATCATTACAAAAAGAAAACGAGCATTTGAAAGAGACTTACAAAAACTTGTTTGATTCTATCAAACGATCAAGAGTTCATAATCAAATTTCAAACAAATCTGACTCTCAGATCGTCCCAAATCATCTTTTTGAAAAAGAAAAATATGTGCTTCAAAAGAATATTGTTGAATTGGAAAAGACAATTGCACAACAAACCAAGGATTTTGGTGATGCCAAAAATGATTTTTCAATCGAAACAGATAAATATGAAAAATATTTTGCACATCTTGAAAATCAAAACGCTTCTTTGCAAGAAAAACTGGCATCATCAGATCATCTTTCTCTTCAAAATGAATACAATGATTTGAGAACTTCATACAATGCCTTAAAAGCAAAGTTTGATGTTGTTAACCGGTCAAAAGGAAAATCTCAAGTTTCAAACGAGTCTAAACCACAAGTAAGTGTTTCAGAGAAGGTTTACACAGGTGAATCTTCAAAACCATTTTCAAAAAGGGTTTCTCAGTTTACTACCTATTCTTTGAAAAAAGGAAGGAAATTTTCAAAAAGAACTAATTTTTCTAAAACATTTACTCCTCAAAAGGTTTCAACAACAAGTGCTCTAAAAGAAAAGAATCAAGTTTTTCAAACTCCATACTCTCATTTTACTCCTATAAAGCCAGTGTGGAAACCAAAGCAAAGCCGTTCAAAACATTTGAAATATTCATACTCTGAAATATGGTGAAAAGAAAAGAAGGAGAGGAAGGCCCTGAATACAAAATCAGGAGCACTTTTGAAGATGACCTTGGTCACTTTACTCAGGTAAAAGGCTTACAATTGAAAGGTCTTGACGAGCTCATCACTGAGCAACAGAATGACATGGAAAAATGGTTCAATAAGCTTAATGCCACCCTCAATGGCCATAACAGGGCACCGGTAAGCCAAAAAGATCCCCTGCTCGCGGTGACTACTCGAGCTGGAAAAACAACCAAATACCCTCCTTATCCGAGCTCACATCCTGTCACCATTGAGCCAAACGATCCCCACGAGGAGGAAGGTAATGTGAGCAACGAGGCTCCTGAATAACCTCCTCTGGTGACCCCATCTCCACCTAACCAACCCGTGAGAGTCCCATTTCCATCCCACCTAAAAAACCAGAAGATTGAAAACGATAATAAGAGATTCTTGTCATTTCTAAAAGATTCAGTGGTCACCATACCTCTCCTTGATGCTTGCTATCACATGATCAAGTATAGCTCATACTTCAAAAGATTGCTTGCCAACCGAAAGAAACTCGAGGGTCTTGTGACTCTGGGAGAAGAATGTTCGGTGGTGACCCAACGAGGGATACCAAAAAAGGTAGACGATCCAGGCAGCTTCACCTTACCCTGTTCCATAGGATCTCTATCAATAAAGAATGCTCTTGCCGATTTAGGGGAGCATCAACCTCATGCCCCACTCCATGTTCCTCAAACTAGGATATTCCAGATTAAAGCCTACCCGTATGAACATCCAGCTAGCCGATAGATCGTTCAAATATCCCTTAGGGATATGCGAGAATGTGCTAGTCAAAGTAGGGAAGTTCAAATTTCCGGTTGACTTCGTGATCATGGAGATGGAGGAGGATGACCTGGTGCCCATCATCTTGAAGAGACCCTTTTTTGCTACCGCTCGTGCAGTCATTGATGTTCACGATGGCAAGTTAACCTTACGAGTAGGAACCGATAGCTTGACCTTCGATATTAAAGACACTATGAATCTATCTCTCGAAGCAGCTAACCGGCTCTATTTCATCAGAGAGGTCGATGAACTGACTGATGTCATTGACAACTGTGTTGATGAACAAATCGAAGAAGGCTGGTTACGGGATGATAGTTTTCTCCCCATAATGGAGGGGGAGAAGACGGAGGGCATTAGCACTGTCTCCTTCTATCCTAGACAAGAGACCACTGAACAGCTCGAACTCCATAAACCCGAAAACAAGCTAAAGCCCTCCATTATCGAACCGCCCAAGCTAGATCTTAAAGAACTCCCAAACCACCTGGAGTATGCCTTCCTTCAGGGAGAGGTTCAACTGCTGGCAATCATAAACTCTTCCCTTGAGCATGAGCAAAAGGATAGGCTCTTAGGAGTCCTAAAGAAGTATAAGGGAGTCCTTGCATGGAGTGTTGCCGACATTAAGAGGATAGACTCAACCTTTTGCACGCATAAGATTCTTATGGAGAAACACTATAAACCAGCCGTGCAACCCCAGAGGCGGGTGAATCCCAATATTCAGGAGGTAGTGAAAAAAGAAGTTATCAAACTTTTGGATACAGGGCTGATTTACCCGATTTCGGATTGCCCGTGGGTTAGTCCTCTACAGGTTGTACCAAAGAAAGGAGGAATGACTGTGGTGAAAAATGACAACGGTGAGATGGTACCCCAGAGAACGGTTACTGGTTGGCGGGTATGCATCGATTACAGAAAGCTCAATGATGCCACTAGAAAGGATCACTTTCCTCTCCCATTCATTGACCAAATGTTGGAAAGATTATCTAGGCACGAGTACTACTGTTTCTTGGATGGATTCTCAGGATATTTCCAAATCCCCATAGCCCCTAAGGACTAAGAAAAAACCACATTTACTTGCCCTTATGGAACATTCGCTTATAAGAGGATGCCTTTTTGGTTGTATAACGCTCCCGCTACTTTTCAGCGATGCATGACTTTAATCTTTCACGAGTTAATGGAAGACAGCATGGAAGTTTTTATGGATGATTTCTCGGTCTTCGGAGACTCTTTCGACCGCTGTCTCACTAACCTCGAAAAAATGCTCAAACGTTGCGAAGAAACCAACTTGGTCGTGAACTGGGAAAAATGCCATTTTATGGTAAAAGAAGGGATTGTGCTAGGGCATAAGGTCTCAGGAAATGGGATTGAGGTGGACCAAGCAAAGGTTGAAGCTATATCTAAACTACCTTATCCCACGACTGTTAAAGCAATACGTAGCTTCTTGGGTCATGCCAGTTTCTACAGGAGATTCATTAAAGACTTCTCTAAAATAGCTCGGCCAATGACTCAATTGCTTGTAAAGGATGCCCCTTTTGATTTCTCTCAAGAATGCAAGGATGCATTCAATCTCCTAAAAAAGGAACTCACGCAAGCCCCAATCATGGTTACACCCAAGTGGGAGTTACCTTTCGAAATTATGTGTGACGCTAGCGACTATGCTATTGGGGCAGTATTAGGCCAAAGGTGTAACAAATAATTCCAACCAATATACTATGCTAGCAAAACTATGAATCCCGCTCAAGAGAATTATTCTACCACCGAAAAAGAACTATTAATCATGGTATTCGCCATTGACAAATTCCGCCAATATCTTGTCCTTTCAAAGACGGTTGTTTTTACTGATCATTCGGCTCTTCGATATCTTTTTGCTAAGCAAGACGCGAAACCACGACTAACTCGGTGGATCTTGTTGTTACAAGAATTTGATGTTGAAATTCGTGATAAAAGGGGGGCAGAGAATTTGGCAGCTGATCACCTCTCTCGTCTCTAAAATCCCCTCCTTAGTGAGCTTGACAAAAGTGAGATTCGGGATTCATTCCCTGACGAACAGCTCATGTCAATGACAGATTTTGAACCTTGGTACGCTGATTATGCTAATTATCTTGCAAGCAGGCTCATTCCGGAACACATGACTAGATACGAAAAGAAAAAGTTCTTTGCCCAACTAAAATACTACTTCTGGGACGAACCCTTCTTATTCCGAAGATGTCCTGATCAAATAATCAGGCGCTGTGTTTCGGGAAAAGAGGCAATAAAGATTATGAAAGAATGTCATTCGAACCCTTTTGGGGGCCATCATGGGATAAACACCACCGCACGAAAGATTTTCGATGCAGGATTCTATTGGCCCATAATATTTCGTGTGTAAAAGAGATGATACAAGCATGCGATGCATGTCAACGGGCCGGAAATATATCAAGTAAAGATGAAGCACCTCAAAATTTTATACAAGTTTGTGAGGTTTTAGATGTTTGGGGAATTGATTTCATGAGACCCTTTCCATCTTCAGAGGGAACGAATACATTTTAGTGGCCATTGATTATGTTTCAAAATGGGTAGAGGCACAAGCCCTTAGGACCAATGATGCTAGGGTAGTTATTCATTTTCTGAAAAAGCTGTTTGTTAGGTTCGGCATTCCTAAAGCTCTCATTAGTGATAGGGGGACCCACTTTTGCAATGCGCAAATGGAAAAGGTCATGAAGAGGTATGGAGTTTCCCACCGTTTTTCCACCGCCTATCACCCACAAACCAATGGTCAAGTCAAAAACACCAACAGTCCAATTAAAAGAATATTGGAAAAGACGGTTAATCAAAACAGAAAGGACTGGTCATTTAAACTCGATGAGGCCTTATGGGCATTCCGAACTGCCTATAAGACACCTATTGAAACGAACCCGTTCCGCATGGTTTATGGCAAGGCGTGTCACCTTCCGGTGGAACTCGAACACAAGGCTTATTGGGCACTTAAGGCATGTAATTTGGATTATACGGTCGCTGGAACGAATCGGTTCTTGCAACTCCATGAGCTTGATGAGTTACATAATTCTCGGTTAAGGTTATTTCCCGGGAAACTCAAGTCTAGACGGTATGGGCCCTTTACAGTGAACAGTTCCTCTAAAACTGGTGCTGTTGTGTTAATGGACGATGAAAATAGAGAGTTCACCATCAACATACAACGCGTAAAACATTATCAAGAAAGTAGTAATGAGATGATTAGTGAGGAGGATGTAACATTTTAAGATGAGGTCATGTAATAGCCCATGACCTTGAGTCTAGCTACAAGACTCGTAAATAAAGAAAAGCGCTTCTTGGGAGGCAACCCATGTTTTGTGTGATTTTTATTTGTTTGATTGTTATTTGTTTCCGTATGCATGCTTTATTTTTATTGTTAGTAGATCATGTTTCAAACTAAATTGTGAAAATGCTTTATTTTGTTGTTTAACTTTGTCTTAACTTCATATAAAGGTATTTTGCAAAAGCTAAGTGTAAGGGGAAACCCCAAATTTGTTTTTAAGAATGAAATTGATCATGATTCACCACAATATTAAATGAACATGTGTATTAGTATTTGTTAGAGTCAAATGCTTGTATCGAGTCATAATGATGTTTTGCAGGATTTTCCAGGAAGTAGGACATAAGTTTTTCCAGAAATTTTTCGGAAACTTAACGTAAAGATTTCTGCAGGTCACTTCTGACGGCGTCAGGAATTAACACCTGACGGCGTCATGTGTAAAATTATGGAAATTTTGCGAGTTTTGTTTTTCTAACGGAGTCTTAAAGTTTTTGTTAATTCTTTAGTTTTATAAACTCCAAGAAATCTGCAAACATTCATTCCACAAGCATTATATCTTACATTGTTTTCTAGGATTTGTTAGTATATATAGATTGCCGCCGATTTTATGCGAGGATGCCTTGATTATTTTCTCAGGTTTAACAGGTTATATATGACAAGAAGATGATTTAAATTTCTGGAAGGGAAGCTTTGAATGTTCATTTTCTTGGAGGATGATCTAACCTTGTTGACACACTATCCACACTGAACGAATCAGGGGAGTATTTGTTTTCATTCTTTTACCTGTTTTACTTTTACATCCTTTAATTGAACATTGGGGACAATGTTCATCCTAAGTGTAAGGGGAGGGTAAATGATAATACCTTATAGGATACAATTGCACTTGAGTTTGTTTGTTTGATGGTAGGTGTGTAATAAAACTAAGAGAAATACTTGTTAGTGTAATTTTAGCGCCAAATTTAAAATTTTTTACAACATTTAGGAGTGAAACTTTAGCCTTAGCAAGCGTCTCATGGATAGGAGTTGTATGACTAGCACAAAACCGTACCATTCAGAAAAATTTTTCACCCAAATATGTGAGGTTCGCCTTTAGATTTGATAGGAAAAGCATTCATTATTAGTGCTTATGAGTGTACTGATAGCATTTAGATTCTAGAACTTGCGTTAGTGATGCATCCCGAGACCGCTAGTGAGACTACATTCGTGTAGTAGGATTTACTACATGATAAGAGGCATTAGGATCACCCTTGTGTTAAACCCGTATCATAATTACTTGACCATTTAAGTCATATTACTTGGCTAGTAAAGTCAATTAATTTTTCCCACACCTTAGTGTTGTACTCATTTTTAGTACACGAAACCCCTAGTACACCCCTCCGAGCCTATCTTTTTCGTTTCTAACTTTAAGCATCTTACTTAAAGGAAGAATTTGTTACAACCCACCCAAATGTGCAACCAAATCGCCTTAGCATTCCGTGTATGCACTCATCTTTGGTGCATTATTGTTACATGTTTAAACCCTTAGTTAATTATCTAATTGATTACATGGTTGCTAAGATGAGTCATATCTTGTACATATTGTTTTAGGACGATTGGGACTCATGGGTAAAGTACTTATGTTATGAAGTAATGGGGAAGAACATCATATATTACCCACATATGTGCATTAATCTCAAAAAGTACTCCAAGTGTTTTGACTATCTTGATTCGAGTCATTAGAATAGTTTATTGTAAAGTATGTAAAAAGTCAAGTGTAAGGGGAATGTACATTCCCTATGATGTATTATTTTGGATGGTAGGGTAAGAGTGTATGCAAAAAAAAATAATAATAATAAAAAATAAAAAAGAAAAAAAAAATCAAAAAATTAAGAAAAAAAAAAGAGAAAAAGAGAAAAAAAAAACATACGGACTACCATCCCATTTCATTCTATGTTTATTTTATGTTTTTGTTATTTTTGATTTTTTAGCTTAAGTCAAGTCGAGTCTTGGCTTAGCAACGCCATATTATACATGTAATTAACCAAGATGATTAACTCGCCACCAGTAAATATTGCCTTTATCCAACAAAACCGTGTATTCCATATCCCTACACCTAACGTTATAACCCTTTAAAAGACCTCTTTGACAGTTTATCCTAGGTGCTTACGCCAAGTGGTGGAGGTTTGATCATTTCCCAAGCCTATGGTAATCTATTTTGCTATGACAAGTAGTGAGAGATATTTTCCATTTCCTTATTGTGATATATACTTTATTGCACCCGAGAGATGCGAGTATCTAAACACTATTTGTGAGGTGCTAGTTTATGACCTCCGTGCTTGTCTTTGGTTTTTAGTGGAATAATTATTTGTTGTAATTACTTTTATATTAGTGTTAAATGACCCCTAACTTGTATTTTGATTAGAATAAAAGCGCATTTGCTTGAGGACAAGCAAATCTCAAGTGTAAAGGTATTTGATGAGGCTAAAAGTGTACCGCTTTTAAGGGGTCATTTAAGCCTGAATTCGTAATTATTTGATCAAATATTGACCTAAATCGTTCCTTTTTGTCATTTTAGATACTTTTGGAGAGAAATCTGGAAAAGGAAGCATTTTGGACGTTTTTGGAGCATAAAAGTGAAGAAAACGGTAAAGTCTCAATTTTCCTTGCTGGAACAATACCTGACGGCGTCAAGACTCTCCACATGACGGCGTCAAGAGTTACAAAAGAGGTGGACGTGGAAAATACACGTGACGATCCAGAGAGTTTTTATGCATAGGAGATGACGGCGTCACCTTAGGCCGTCATGGTCCAAATATTAGTGACGGCCCAGAAGAAAATCCTACATGACGGCGTCACAAATGGATCTAGGCAATACGATTTCATTATGGCGGCGAGTTGACGGCGTCACAACTTAACACATGATGCCGTCACCATGTAAAATCTATATATAATTTTCCAAATTTCATTCATTAGTGTGCAACTTTGAGGGAATAAACCCTAGGCCAAATTTTATAGCTTTTTCAAGGGTTCCAACCCCTTGAATCTTTCATGTTCAATTAAAGATAAGTATTCTTCCAAATCATTCAATATGTCTATGTGTTGTTTGATTATATCCTACGCTTGTCTTCTATTTAACATGCTAGGCTATATTTCTTTTGTGTTTGCTTAGATGTAGTGAAACCTAGATGCTGATTATGGGTTGATTGTTTGTTTATAATTGTTACGGATGATTGTATTCGATGTTAGGCTTAAGAAAAATAGCAGACTTCCATTGGTAACTTGCTTGAACGTCTTAAGAAACATGATCGGAGGTGTACTATGATTTTTGGTTGTATTTAATGCGTAGGAGAATTCTAATGATCCCATGTTAGGAGCTTCTAACGGCTCGACATAGGAGTGAAGTAGGATCCTACAGAGTTAGGGAATATTGTACACGACCCTACGACTAGTATTAAGGAATATGACACGTCATCCATGCAATTGTAACAAGCTATCAACCTGTAAAAGATATCTAGGGAGTAATGAAATCTAAGTAAACACAACTCTCCTCATTATTGTTTCACCACATTAGTATAATAGTTTTGTTTTCATTTCTGTTATTTTATTTTGATTGCATTTTAGATTAATTGGGTTAGTTGGCTAGTAACTAATTCCGCCCACTCCTTCAAAACCCGAGATTTTAATCGCTTTTATAAAAATATAAAAATACAAAAAGAATCATCCCTCACCTCTAGACCTAGTTTAGGAGGCTTTCTAATCCTAGCGACACTATTCCTGAGTTGAACGATCAATCCCCCGGTACTTGTCACTATACTATACTACAACGATCAGGTACACTGCCTGGTGGGGGTTGTAAGCTTCTCGAGATCCCTTGAGAGGTAAAACCTTTTGTGAGGGCGCAATCCCACACATCAGGATGCGACATATCTAATCTTTCTGACCCGTACCAATTCCAGGCTCGATACGGTGCATCTTCTTCAATAAGATGCGGCGCATCGACTGACCTGATGATTTACAGTTTTATTTTTATTTTTATTTTTATTTTCTAACCACTAATGAATTTTGTACAAGTATCGATCTTCTTAAAACACAGGTCTATTATTGGTGGTATTTATATTTATTGCTCGCAAATTCATAATGGAGGATCAAACCGAGCAAATCTCAGGGAAGATTTTCGTTCTAATTCTTTTTAATTTCCTGTTTTTAATTTTAACAAACAACGAGGACGTTGTTTAATTTAAGTGGGGGTGGAGAATTAGAACTTTTACTTAACTCTTACTTGTCCTTATTTTTCAAGAATATGCTTTAAATTGCGCTTAATATATCAAAATTTAAAATTTTTTTAGCATGTTTTTTTTTTTTATTCTAAGTTGCATAGCTGCACACAAGGCTTTATTTTCTAAAATTGTGATTTCAAAATTCACAAATCTATGAGTGTGCCGGTGACTTTAAACTTTAGAACTTGACTTGTATACTATTCGAGACCACCATAATAAGTATATTTTTATAATTGAGTGACTTGTCTAAATTGGTAAAAGGATTACACCAAAAGCCTTTATATGTTATGTGATATTAACTAACTACACTAGTTAGTTACCCTCGTATAAACCCTTTGTTTACTCTCATTTTTAGAGTAAGATACCCTTAGAAAAACACGTAGAGCTATTCATTTAGGATTTTTACACCTTGTTATTATGTTTCATTACACCTTACACCTTAGCCTACCCTGTAGATTTAAGTCCGAGGTTAGTTGCTTAGGCAAAGTGTGTTTCCTTGCATTACCTGTGTTCGTGTGCGTAAATTCATTAACTTTGGTTAGGTCGGGAAATTGCACAATGCAATTGGAGTGAAAGTACATTTTGTATATTTTTAGTCAGTTTTTCATGTATTTACTACTTTCACTATTACATTATATCTGAAAGTCTGAAAAAGAAAACAAAAATATTATCCAGAATTATTGTGATGGTATTGTGGTAAATTTTACACCTTTTATTAAAAAAAATTGAAAAAATGAGAAAAGAAAAAGAAATAAGAAGTTGGTAGTTTATTTAAACCAACGATGTAAAGTTTTGTATTAAAGTGGTTGATATCGCCACTATTGTTGTATTATATTTATGGATTGAAAGGGAGTTGGACGTTATGGGAACGCCAACTAAGGATTGTTTATTGTTTGTCTAAGATTTTATTGAGTATAATTCGTGTCTACCTAAAACGTGAGTTACAAAAGAGTTAAAGCGTGAGTTATTCAATGATATGAGTCTTATTCATGGGATGGTAGGGAAGTATTCTAACCACACTTAGGACTTTAATCGATTTGTTTCTTGTTTTGTATTTTCATTTTACACCAATTTATATCCTAAATGTGATCCATACCCAACCGTATTGTTATATTCGTTGTTAGCTTTCGAGCATCCGAATATGATGATGGCCAAGTAAGAATATTAAATGTATGAATAAGGTAGTGACCATCCGAGTATTAGATTAATTAGCTAACGCGCCAGCAATCTGGTGTGTGAATTGGTGACCATCCGAGTTTAAGATTGATTAAATGATGCGCCAGCGATCTGGTGTGCAACTTGGTGACCATCCGTTATGTAAATAATGCGCCAGCGATCCAAGGAACATATTAGTGACCATCCATCATTTAAAAGATCAAGGACTCGTGCCAGCGATCCATGAAGCATACTAGAGACCGTCCGTTAGTTAAAGCGTCAAGGACTCGCGCCAGCGATCTACTAAGTTTATGCAGTAAATGTTCAAAAAAAGCTAGGTTTAACCCATGAACCAAAAACTCTTTTTACGCTTTAGACTTTTTACTCCTTAGCTTTAGTGGGGGAGATGTGTAACCTTGTCAAGCTTATGATAGAATATTTGTCACATCCGGACAGTTAAACGATTAGATTTGCTTTTATTAATAATATATTTTGTTTCTAATTGGTTAAGTGTTTGGCCGTGCAATTATGATAAAATGAATAAGTGCTTAAATGTAAAAATATCCTATCAAGGATACATTTTCATTATGTTTATTCTAAAGGTTTACTTGAGGACAACTAAAGTTCAAGTGGGGGGGATATTTGATGAGATCAAATAAGTACATTTTATTAGCATCATTTATCCTATTTAATTGACTTGTTTTATATTATTTTGTATGAGAATTGGTGTCGTAATGTTTACTTTAGTGATTCTCAGGTAAAAACAGACAATTAGGTGAAAGTTAATGATATTGGACGAAGTATGGAGATAAATGAACAAGATTTGAAAAGTCTACTGAAATTCAAGAGATGCACCATATCACTCTCAACAGATACGCCGCAACATTATACTTAGATGAATTCGAATACCATTGTCTGACTTTGAAGAATGCGTCGCATCCAATTACAACATGTGCCGCATATGAAACTTCGGTCAACGAAGGATAATCAACTTATTCTACTCCAAAATAAGCCGCATCTCATTTACAACATGCGGCGTATCAGCTAAAGACTTCACCAGATTCTATCCAAGACGTTAAAGAACATGCGCCGCATAGAGAAACAAGTTACACCGCATCTTAAGGCGGTGTACGAATATTCCAGAATATAATAATCTTAGACCCCACGCAAAGTTAAGTAGATGCGCCGCATCTGTCATCAACATGCGCCGCATCGATCCCTCTGAAAGAAACTATAAATACCCCAAGACAGATATGAGTTTTGTGTATAGAAAAACACTAAGGAGACAAATTCAATCGAAGAAGCATCACAACATACACCCCCAAACGAAGATCTTAGATCTGTAAGAAGGTCATGCATGTGTATAATTCATTAAGTAGTTTTGTTTATTGTATTAGTAAGCTTTAATCCATTAGGATTGATGGGCTTGTGGCCACCATACTGCTCCCCTTAAAATTGCTTTTCTATCGGTTAAATTTTATATGATTGATGTTTTTGGTGACTTTATTTGTGCATTGATAACCTCTGTGTTTAGTTGAGTCTCATGGGCTACCATACCTGTTCCTCGCCTGCTTATCTAGTGTCTAGAAAGTAGGATAAACATAAGTAATCATATTGAGTTTACTCACCGATATTAGAATCCAACGAGACAAATTAGATTACGATACTCATCATATAAAACTAGCAATAAAACAAGTGACAAGCTATTTAACTATAATGACAGGTCTTCTTACGTGTTTCTATTATCTATCTGTGTACGTGATTGCTATTCACTTATTCGTTTTCATTAGTTTTACTTTTATTGTTTATTAAATCCGTGTTAGTCCCTCAGGCTAAACCCCCGTTTTATTAGATTAGATTGTAAAACTAACTTAGATATTAAAATACTGATTAAATCAACTAGATATTACGTTCCATTTTTGTGTTCGACAATCTACTTACCACTATATACATATTAATCGGGTACACTGCTCGTTAAGTGTGTGTGTGTGTGTGTGTGTGTGTGTGTGTGTGTGTAATAAGTTGGCTAAATATAAATGTAAAACTTGAAAATGTTTAACACCCTATGCTACACTGACATATCGCACGCATCACCCCTTGATGTATTTTTTTTTTTTTTTTTTTTTTTTTTTTTGATGGTAGGGCAAGAGTGTATGCAAAAAAATAAATAAATAAATAAAATAAAAAAAGAAAAAAAAATCCAGAAAAATCAAGAAAAACAAAAAAAAAATAGAAAAAGAAAAGTGGAAAAAATATACGGACTACCATCCCGTTTCCTTTTATGCTTATTTTAAGTTTCTGTTATTTTATGGTTAGCCTACGTTGAGTCGAGTCTTGGCTTATCAACGCCGCATTGTACATGTAATTAACTAAGATAATTAACTTGCCACCAGTAAAATATCTTTTTATCCAACAAACCGTGTTTTCTATATCCCTACACCTAAAGTTATATCCCTTTAAAAGACCTCTTTGATAGTTTTCCTAGGTGCTTACGCCAAGTGCTGGAGGTTTTCAATCCTTTCCCAAGCATATGGTAGTCTATTTACTATGACAGGAAGTGAGTGACATTTTTCCGTTTCCATTAGTTATATATAGGTTTATAACACCCGAGAGATGAGAGTATCCAAACACTATTTGTGAGGTGCTAGTGTATAATTTATGTGCTTATTTTGATTAAGGTGGAACGATAGTTTATTGTATTTACTTTTATGTTAATGTTAAATGAACCCTGGCTTGTATTTTGATTAGAATAAAAGCTCATTTGCTTGCAGACAAGCAAATCCCAAGTGTATGGGTAATTGATAAGGAGAAATTTGTTACGCTTTTAAGGAGTCATTTAAGCCCTAATTCGTGATAATATGATCAATTATTACCTTAAATCGTTTCTTTTGTCAATTTAGGTACTTTTGAGAAGAATTCTGGAAAATGAAGCATTTTGGACGTTTTTGGAGCAAAAATTGAAGAAAACGACAAAGTCAAGAATCCAAGCTGGAAATTGTACCTGACGGCACCAAGCATTTCAAAGGGACGGCGTCACTCATTGGAACAAGAGGTGGATATCACAATTTCACTTGACACGCCAAAAGAAAAGTTGAAGCATAAGGCGTAACGGCGTCACGTTATACAGAAAGTAGACCGTCACATGTTATTCCCAAATTGTGACAGCCCAGAAGTCTTACAAGGGGACGACGTCAAAAAATTGGATTGGATGACAAGAAACCCTAAACACGGCGAGATAACGGCATCAGCCACTAAAAGGGGATGCTGTTACCATTGTAAATCTATATATACTTTTCAATTTTTCATTCACAAAAGAGGACTTTTGGTAGGGAACTTTTGGTACGAACCCTAGTCGAATTTTGCAGCAATTTTAGGGTTCCAAACCCTCTTTTCTTCCATGTTCAATTAAAGATAAGTTATCTTTTAATCATTCAATATGTCTGTGTTGTTTGATTATATCGTATGCTTTTCTTTCTTTTAACATGCTAGCTTAGATTTACTTGTGTTTGCTTAGATCTAATGAAACCTAGTTATTGATTGTTGGTTGTTGGTTTGTCATTAATTGTTGTGGGTGATTGATTTTAGTGTTAGGCTTAAGAAAACTGGTCAATCTCTTATACGGTAACTTGCTTGAACGTCTTAAGAAACGTAATCGGATGTGTACTATGGTTTTATTGGTTGTATTAAATGCAAAAGTGACTATTAATGAGGCCATGATAGGTACTAAACGTGTCGTCATAGGAATAGATAGAAGCTTATAGAGTTGGGGAAGATCGTACTGATGACGTCAAATTTACCCATGATTTAAGTGTTAATTTCCCCCTAAAATGCTCATCTTTTCTATTTGTATGAATAATATATACTCTTATTTCTTCCTATTTTGGTTTCAGGGTAATGATGAGTAAAAGAACGAACATACGCGGAAATGGAAGGACTTTGGAGCAAATATGTGGAAATTATGGATTCTGAACTCACTACAGCGTAGAGGTTCATCTACCAACGCCGTAGCAAGGCGTTATAAAGATTACGGCGTAGAGGTTCATCTACCTACACCGTAAGAAGGAATTTATGAAGACTACGGCGTAGCCCATCCACTGGCTATGGCGTAGAAGTCCACTAAAGGGCTCTACGGGGTAAGCAACTCTCCAGCTACAACATAGGCCCCAATTTGAGGTAGTGAAGAACTAACGAGGCCAATGAAGAAGTTACGGTGTAGCAACCCTGGCAACTACGCCGTAGAAAGTATCTTATCAAGACATTATGCCCGTAGCACTTGATCAAGCTACGGCGTAACACAAATTTACAAAGGTTACGGCGTAGCAATCCAATCAGCTATGCCGTAACAAAGTCGAGCCTATAAATACCAGCCCTAATTCCGAGTTTATTCATTCACTTTTCACCACACAGAAGTTGGGAGAAACACAGGGAGCAGGAGGAACGAAGATCTAGCCTCATAGAAGTTATTTCCAAGGGAGGATTCACACACCGTTCATAAGTTTATTCATTCCCTTGTTTATTCGATTCATGTTTACTTTTGTAATAATACAATCTTGTTTTACTGCATTTATGAATATGAGTGGCTAAACACCTCTTGGTGTTAGCCTAGTTATGAAATTATTATTGTTTTGATTTAGTTTTCTACGCATCTATTATATATTGTTTGAATACTTTCAGGGCGAGTCTTGGGACACTCTAGTTCCCGTAGTGTTTAACGTTGGTTGTTCCCTAGAGACTTGTGGAATTAACCCTAGGAAGCAAGTCGCTAAGGATGTGACATGGTGATAGCAATATCACCATACACGTGCAAATTAACCCTAGGACCACCTACCAATGCTATTCGTTTAAGGGAGTTAGAGGGGTGTAAGATCTGACCATGCCGCATCCGTTAGAATTGTCCATGTTAGTAGAGGCACTTAATGACTCTTACATATTCGTACAGATGAACCCAAGGCTTTACAATAGTTTTGGATAGGACAAGGTGTAAGATAGACGTAGGTGATTTAACCCTCTGATCCGAAATGAATTAAATCCCAGACGATATGATAGGATGCACTTATAGGAAACTAATCAGAATAATAACAAGAGTAATAATTAGGTTAACACTATCTCTCTTATTGATTTTCTTCTATTTTATTTACTTGTCTTGTTATTTACTTTTATTAGTTTAATTAATCTGTCAACTCAAAAACCCTTTTTAAACGTGACACGAAACTTAGATAATTTCCATACACTTAGCTCTTGGGATGACCTCGGCTTTACCAACTAGCTATACCACACACGACCGGGTACACTGCCCGTTAGTGCATTAGGTAGACCTTAGGTCAACGAGACTATTATAAATATTAAAACCTAGTCAGTAAAACCTGCATCAAGTTTTTGGTGCCGTTGCCGGGGTGCTATTAGGATTTTATTTAAGTTTTTAATTTTTGTTTTATTTTCCTTTCAGTACTCACGGTTGTTTTCAAGTTTCAGGTGCCATGGTAGAAATTGACATTGATAACCTCACATTTGAATAATATTTGGCTCTTACACGAGAAGAGCAAGGGCCTGGTTTGGTTAGGCCAGCTATTGGGGATGACGTTCAGTTTGAAATCAAGAACCAATTCATAAGGGAACTGCGGAAAGACCAATTTTCAGGAAATAAGACGGAAGATGCTCACGAGCACATTGACAATGTTCTTTACATTGTCAGTTTGTTCAACATTCCGGGAGTATCTCATGATGCGATAATGCTCAGAGTATTCCTGATGACATTGACCGGAGCAGCTAAGAGATGGATCGATAGGTTACCAGCAGGGACGGTGAACACTTGGGCTCTCTTGAAGAAACATTTCATCCAAAGGTATTGCCCTCCTTTAAGGACGGTAAAACAGCTTGAAGAAAATCAAGACATCAAGAAAGACGGGGATGAAACATTGTACCAAGCTTGGGATAGGTACAATGATCTTTTGTACAAGTGCCCTACTCATGATCTCAACAAGCAACAAATGGTCAACATTTTGTACAAAGGGATCAACATCTCAACCCGCCAAATACTAGACTCTCAGGGACCAATCCCTGGAATGACTCCCGCTCAAGCTTTAAAGGCTATTGAAGATATGGAGGGACACTCTCAAAAATGGCACGAAGGTGGAAGTAATAGAAGCATCACTGGGAGCACTGAAGGAATCACCATTATCACTAATAAGATCGAAAGCTGGGGCATGACATTAGGAAACTTAAGAAAAATGTGCATGCCATTAGATCTGAACGTGAACACGGAAATGGAAATGTAGTGATCAAAGAAGAAGTCAAGAGAATAGAGGATACCATGGCCCGAGTAGCTGGTAAAACACACATAGGATCAGGAAATGGAGCCAAATATCATGTGAGACCTCAGGGGTGGTACACTAAGATTGAAAATCGGCCACCCTATGAAAACATAAAAGTTAGCCTGGAAGAAATGGTAGATAAGCACATCGAGGAATCCTCAAAGAAGAATACAAAATTTCAAGAATGGATGAATGAGATGAAAGTTAACACCGAAAGGAATTTACGAAATCAGAGCGCCGCAATTAAGAACCTTAAAACTCAAGTTGGGCAATTGGCAAAAAAATTCCAAATAAAGAAACCTGAAGTTGAGTTTGAGGAGTGTAAGGTTCTGTCCCTCGGGGAGGAAAATGAAGAAACCAAACGGAACACAGGTTCTGAGAACAAATTTTGCGGGGTTAGTTATCTACGGGAAAACAGTGTTGCTTACGGAAGGATACCCAGCCAGCTTCCAAACAAAGAACAAAATCCAGGAAAGTTTTTACTTCCATGCACTAATGGTAATTTTGATATGTTTGCTCTAGCTGATTTAGGAGCCAGTGTTAACATGATGTCATTTTCTTTGTTTAAAAAATTAAATCTCATTAACCTTAAGAAGACAACATCAATGGTCGAAATGGCAGATATGTTTAACAACACCTAAAGGAACAGTGGACAACATTTTACTTAGAGTCAATAAGTTTATATTCCCTGGTGACTTTTTAGTTATAGACATGATTGATGAATGCAATAATAACCTAATTCTTGGACGACCATTTTTGGCCACGTCCCATGCTAATATAAAGATTTTTGAAAAAGAAATAACTCTTGAAAACGGGAAGGAGAAAATTACATTTAATCATAATGGGTCTTTGAAATCTATGAACACCAACTTGGAAGAAGTCTGCATGATTAAGGAAGCTAACGATGCGAGTATTCCCACAAATGTAGATCCTTACACTAAACCTATTTTATGTGATTCTGATTCTTTTAAAGATTGTAATGCTAACCATTTTTAAGAACGTGTTAGTTACTCTAAGCAAGCTCAGAATAGGCATAAAAGAATTATGAGCAGGGTCATGGACGGAAGAAACCCCATATTAAAAAACCATTATTGTAACCCAATAATCATGGTTAGCAATGGGACTGAACAAGCTTGGCCATCCTACAATCCTTTCCATTACATTTGCGACGGAGGAGATAACGGGGAATTAGATCAAGACCAACGAGCTCATTTGGAATCGACATGCTTTCATGGAACCAAAAGGCGTGACATTGATTTCAGAAATCTGTCATTTCAAGATTGGTATAAAGTCAGGTTTGGAAATACTATCATTAATGAGCATGTGGTCAAAGGGTTCCAACGGGACTATGACTACTAACAATTAAACCTCCTGTTTGATGAAGGCAAAAGTAATCTAACCGAAAAGGTTTACAATGAAAGGTTATGCTCAGCTGAAATAGGGGACTGCTCTAAAAACATTCCCCCTGAAGAATCTAATCAGCGCTGATACGCTCAGATCAACTACTCGACTAATGGATAGTCAGAATAGTCAAACCTCGCATATTCTCCGGTGAATATAGTGTTTCCCTGGGTCGTTAAGTCCCGCCGAGGTGTGAATGGGCGTTATCGTTTGAGGCTCGGAATTAAAGTGCTTGTAAGGATTGGCTATGAGATTTTTGGTTTTGTGAATCAGAAACATAAAGCAACAAATTCTGAAACGTATAAGAAACTAAAAACAAGCGATTAGAAACCGTATAAGTACGCGAGTGAATACTAAACAAGACTAGAATTGTGGGCATAAAAATAATTTCCTACGTACTAAATAACAAAAGCATATTTTTAAGAAAAGGAAAAATTAATTATAAGATTAAAATGCTAATTACTATGATTTAAAAACTTGTTTACGCTAGTTCAATTTTTAAAAAATACTTAAACTACTTAAATAATTCTAAAACTTTTTAGACAAAACCACAACTGAATATTGATTATTAAAATCAAAAGGTTCAATGTTTAAGCTATAGCGATATTAACGAAACTAGTAACTATCACAGTAACTTTAAGCTAACAAAACGGAAAACAAGCTTATGAGATCCTTAAGCTCCATGCTTTACGCTGTGAAAAATAAGAAAACAAAGATAAATAAGTGCTTTGTTAGAGATAGTGTAATAATCATTACGCTAAAATGACAATAAATTAACAATAATATATAAAGCTAAATTACTAGGACTAGTATTAAAACAAGAATAGATCGGACTAGCTTTAACACTAGAATATATCAGACTAGTATTTAAACTAGAGTAGATCGGACTAGGGTGAAAGCTAGAATGGATCGGACTAGTATTAAAACTAGAATAATTACTAGACAAAAGTAATGAAAAATAAAAAGACAAACTAATCTTAATAGAATAAGTCTTAGTCACCAAACTCTCTCAAGGAGATATGTTTACAAAAAGTAAACTAATTCGGGTATTAAGGTCGAAGATTTAAAAATATAAAGATTTTAAAACAAGCAAAATAAAATTTTAAATAACTAAAACAATATATATATATATATATATATATATATATATATATATATATATATATATATATATATATATATATATATATATATATATATATATTTTACTAATAACAATACAATAAAAACAACTCAAAACTTTATAAGAAGAAAGAGGTGAATAAGAGTGTGTGTGACCATATGTAAAACAATATTTTACAACTACACCATCATAAAAACTCTTTATTTCACATTCTTTTTTATAAATATTTTGTAAACTTTAGAGATTAAATAAAGAAATAAAGAAGAATTAGATGAAAGAAAGGTAGATTGAAAGTAAATAAAAATTAAATAAGACAATACTTTTATAAATCTTAAAACAATAATTCAAAGATTACAACTTAAAATAAAAGCTTAAACATAAAGTAAACTAAAAAAAATGAAGAGAAAAGAGGTTGTTAATGAGGTGTGTGAGATGAGTTTTTATAGACCCAAATATTACATGTTTAGTCCCTCCATAAACCACAAAAGAGCACTTCAAAATAATGTCACATTAACTATTAACTAATATGCCCAAACGTCGCGACCAAGAAATTACATATTCGCTGTATTTTTCATATCTTCTCCAGACCAAGAGATATTAAAAATGCATGAACCTCGTTCCATTATCCGACCAACAGGACACGTGCATCATTCTTAGTGGCTTGAGATGCCAGTGGTCACGCGCTCAAAATAATTATTTTGGAGAAATGAGACTTCACTTGCTGGGCCACTCCATCAATGAAAATATCTTTCATTTCCTTTCTTCATTTTGATTATTTTTTTGGTCTTGAGCCCCACATGGCTGTTCATTCATCAATGAGCAAATTAATGTTTTGTGTGCCATCATTGAGCTAAAGTTGATATCACATGGGAAACTAGCTTTTGTCCATTTTTTTTATGCTATCTCTTGTTGTGGGCAAATAAAGTATAGGCTTCATAAAAACTTGACAAATCTTGGTGTTGACTTCATTTTTAATATCATAGTATGTACCGCTTGTTGTCGAACCGCGCAAAACTGCATGCTTTCGCTCAAAATTGCATGTTTTCGCTTAGTTTTCAATTCTTCGTACCTGAAACACATAAAAATACTAACCAAAGATATTTGCAGTGTATTTGGCCTTTTTTAGTAGTTTTACATATTAAAATGGGTATTAAAATGATGAGTATTTGCATACTCATCAATCCCCCACACTAAACTATTGCTAGTCCCTAGCAATCTTTTATGAAAACTTAATGGATTTGAAGTCTCTTTACCAAAAGCCATTACTTTTGGAGTAGCCAAATGTTTCAGTTCAAGTAAGAAATATGGTACACTGATAACCACATGATTTTGAGCAAATCATAAGCTATTAACGGATTTGATTTGTCTTTACCAGAAGCCGTTTGTTCCTGGACTAGCCAGCTCTTGATGCAATTATTGTCATCTTGGTGAGTTGATTACCAATTATGGTTTTCCACTGCCTTTACCACAAGCAATAACCTTGCGGGCTAGTCAACTCTTTACTTTCTAGGATATGGTGAGTTGAATAGCATACAATTTTCGGCAAATTATCAGCCATAAACGGATTTGAGATATCTTTACTAAGAGCCATTTGCTCCTGGATTAGCCAGTCCTTATGTGGGTTAGACATGGTGGACTGATGACCATTTGTTGTGTAAGTGCAAAGTACTTACACTAAGTGAAAAATAAACCAAAAATTTTAAATTTTTTGTCAAAAACGGGGGTACTAGAAGGTAAAATGTGATCAAATTCGCTAGAATTTCCCTCCCACACTTAGAATTGAATATTGTCCTCAATATTCACGTTATTTATATATACATACAAACACACACTTTTTTTTCACACTTATATATATATATATATATATATATATATATATATATATATATATATATATATATATATATATATATATATATATATATATATATATATATATACATTGTAAACAACAGCAGGGGACGGCCACCCCCCACACTTAGGTGTCAGAAAATAGAAAGAAGTCAGAGACATGGGTGAAAACCCGTGTTGTGCTACTGTTTTTGTTAACCGAGTCGCTAGCTTGACTCGCTCCACGAATTCATTGGTTCTTGGGGAAAGTTTGGAGATCAGGGACAACCATGGATGGTATGTCCTCTCCAAAGTAGTGCTTCAAGCGATGCCCATTCACTTTGAAATTTGGTCCGTCATTTTGAGATAATTCGACGGTGCCATAAGGATAAACCTTTGCGATAGTGAACGGGCCAGTCCAACGGGTTTTGAGTTTTCCCGAGAAGATCTTTAGTCTAGAGTTGAAAAGAAGGACTCGGTCACCAACGTTAAAAACGCGGTTCTTGATTTTTGAGTCATGAATCTTCTTTGTCTTTTCCTTATAGATCAAAGAGTTCTCGTATGCTTGATCACATAGTTCATTTAATTCGTTCATTTGAACTTTACGGTGATCACCCGCAGTTTGGAGGTCAAAATTTGCATGCTTGAGAGCCCAATAGGCTTTATGCTCAAGCTCGATCGGAAGACGGCACGCTTTCCCGTACACAAGCTTGTAGGGCGTACACCCGATGGGTGTTTTGTAAGCTGTACGGAAAGCCCATAGTGCATCATCTAATTTATCCGACCACGATGCACGATTTTCGCCTACAGTCCTTTCCAATATTCTTTTAATACCTCGATTGGAAACTTCTACTTGTCCACTTGTTTGAGGATGGTACGCAGTAGAAAGACGATGAGTTACATCATATTTTTGCATGACTTTATCAAATTTGTCATTGCAAAAATGCGTACGACGATCACTGATTATAGCACGTGGAGTTCCAAATCGAGCAAAAAGAGACTTTAAAAATTTCACAACTACTCGGGCATCATTGGTGGGTAAGGCTTTTGCTTCAACCCATTTTGACAAAATAGTCAACAGCCACGAGTATGTACTTATTTCCGTGAGATGACTGAAATGGCCCCATAAAATCAATGCCCCACACGTCAAAGATTTCACAAACTTGAATTGCATTTTGAGGCATTTCATTCTTTTGTGAAATATTCCCATGACGTTGACAAGCATCACAGGATTTGACTAGTTCCTTGGCATCCTTATAAATTGTGGGCCAGTAGAAACCGGAATCAAACACCTTTTTGGCAGTGTAGTTTGGATTGTGGTGGCCCCTGGGACCAGCATCGCAAGCCTTGAGAATTTCAGTGGCTTCTTGACCATAAACACACCGCCGGATGACTTGATCTACACAGATTTTGAACAGGTAGGGGTCGTCCCAAAAGTAATGTTTTACATCTTTCAAGAATTTATTTTTCTGTTGGGACGACATCCCTTTCACCACAAAGTTACCCGCATGGTAGTTTGCAAAGTCGGCAAACCATGGGGTAACAGAATCTCCACGAAAGGTAACTGCATTGAGTGTCTCGATAGGAAATGTCTAGTGTATTTCCTTTTTCTCGAAAGCATCTTGGTGAGGGTTTTCAAGATGGGAGAGGTGATCAGCAGCTAGGTTCTCGGCTCCTTTTTTATCACGAATTATGATATCAAATTCTTGCAGGAGGAGAACCCAACGGAGTAGTCTCGGCTTTGCATCTTGTTTTGCAAAGAGGTACTTCAAAGCCGAGTGATCCGTATACACTATGCATTTGGTCAATATCAAATACGGCCGAAACTTTTCGAAGGCATACACCACAGCCAACAATTCATTTTCTGTTGTGGTGTAATGAGCTTGAGCTTTGGTTAGAGTTTTGCTTGCATAGTGTATAGACTGGAAATGCTTGGTTTTACATTGCCCCAAGACTGCACCTATAGCGAAATCGCTTGCATCGCACATAAGTTCGAATGGAAGGTCCCAGTCGGGGGCAACAAGAATCGGTGCTTCAGTAAGCTTTTTCTTCAATGTTTCAAAAGCTTCAATGCACTCGGTTGAGAAGATAAAAGGAGCATCCTTCTCGAGGAGATGGGTCATAGGCCGGGCAATTTTAGAAAAATCCTGAATAAACCTACGGTAAAAATTGGCATGACCCAAAAAGCTCCTAATACCTTTGACGGTAGTGGGATGAGGTAATTTTGCGATGACATCAACTTTGGCTTTGTCAACCTCAATCCCGTTTTTTAAAATTTTATGACCGAGGACAATGCCCTCTTTGACCATAAAGTGGCTCTTCTCCCAATTTAGACGTAACTTTGTGTCTTCACAACGTTTGAGCATGTTGTCTAAATGGGAGACATGATTGAAATGAATCCCCAATGACCGAGAAATCATCCATAAAGACCTCCATAGTTTTTCCGATCATGTCGGAAAATATGGCCATCATACATCTTTGAAACGTGCCCGGAGCATTACATAAACCAAATGGCATACGTTTATAGGCAAAAGTTCCATAGGGGCACGTGAAAGTGGTCTTTTCTTGATCCTGTGGATCAATGGGAATCTGAAAGTAACCCGAGAAACAATCGAGGAAGCAATAGTATTCATTCCCCGCTAATCTCTCGAGCATCTGATCCATAAAAGGTAGAGGTAAATGGTCTTTACGGGTGGCATCATTTAACTTGCGATAGTCAATACATACACGCCAACCCGTAACCAATCAAGTTGGAATCAACTCGTTTTCTTCGTTAGTGACAACAGTAATGCCACCCTTTTTTGGAACACAATGTATGGGACTAACCCAAGGACTATCCGAGATAGGGTAAATCAGACCGGCATTAAGAAGTGTTAAAACTTCTTGTTTGATGACCTCATGAATTTTTGGATTCACTGCTGAGTGTGTAAATACTCATCATTTTTATCGTATCTGAACTGCCAAAACATCCAAAAATACTCAGAAATGCATCAAAATATAGAAATTATTCCAGGAATTGTGTTTTATATGTTTTAGATGCAAAATGTTTAAAAACAAATTAAAAACGAACAAAGTTTGCATAATTGGCAGTTTCAGTCCCTTAAGTTTCATAAATTGACAAAACTAGTCCCTGAAGTTTTAAAACGAAAGAAAAGTCAACCCAAGGCATTTAAAAGTAAAATATTATCAAAAACGATCCTTGGGTGAAAAGTTTGAGAAAATTACACATTTGGTCCCTCAAAATCCAAAATTTACATAATTGGTCCCCGGGTGGTTTGAAATGGAAAAATTACATTTATGGTCCTTTGGTTTATCACAGTTGGCAATATTGGTCCTTATGATAACTTTTGGAAATTTACAGCTCACACCCCTAAAAATCCGAAAATTACAAAAATGGTCCTTGTGCTTAAATTTTATAAAAACCAAACGGATCCCTTTGTATTATTAATAAACCCACCAAATCAATCCACTACAACACCCCACCAGCACACTCCACAAATCTGGCCCAACTACAAACCCAACATCCAAACCAAACCCACCCCGTTTAATATCACCCCCCAGTCAACCCCCAACTTTGACCACCACCCTCTCCACCTCACCATCCCACTCACTGCTACCATCCAAGACCACCATCATAACCCCCTAGCCTGCTACCCTCACTACAACACTCAATCCCCCCCCCCTTGCATCTACAAACAAAAACTACACTCCAAACAATCCCTCTGGCTTCAATTATCAAGGGAAACAGACAAATGCCATTTGGGCACGAAAAGTTTTAAACGGCCAAGATTTAATCTCATCATCCAATGGCCAAGATAGCAGTTGGGAAAGAGACAAAATGAACCCTAATTTGCAGCTATTTAAAGGAAGAGAAGCCATGGAAGAGGGTGTGCAGAATTTAGCTTATTTAAATTAATGTTGATTTATTTTTTAAGTGTAAAATTTTAGTAGCCAACTTGTATTTTCAGAATCCTTAATGTAATTTAGAAGTTCTATTAATAAAAGATTCCAAGTTTTTAGTTTAAATTCTAGTATGTCTTATTTTTAGAAAATCTTCCATTTAGCTTAAATATTGTTAATGATTGTTTTTGTTAATCCTATGGACTCAAAATAGCTTAACAATAAGTTTTTATAAGCTTTCAGTGTATAGAAAGCAAGTTTAGTCAAAAAGCAAAAAAATCACAAAAAATCAGAAAAAATCAAAAAAAAAAAAAAAAAAAAGGAGAGGACAAAGCATTGGAGCAGGGTTTATATGGGATGGCCCTGGGTTAGAGCTCTTGGAGAGCATTAGGATTGAGTTGAAATGGTTTTGGTACCCTTTGATTTGAGCAGGATGGCTTTTGTAAGCATTTTCTCTAACTTTTGCAATTTACTGTAGATTAGCTCAAACCTGCATCATTCTAATGCTTCTGTGTTTAGTTATGGTATTTAAGTTAATATTTGTTAATTAAGATAATGTCTGTTAACTAAAACTCTTTGTTGCTTAGGTTTTGAATCTAACTGTCACTTAGCATTATATAGCTTAGCCTCATTTAGACTCTATCTCAGTGTATTTTGACTTATATAAGTCTAATATAGTATGAATGATCAGTTTGCATGAGTATCATAGGCTAATTCAGTGCTTTGCTTTGAAAACTCAAAAATTAGTCTACATTAGGGAGTGTTTGGAATAAGGTGGTACCTTGTGTTATAGGGTGTTTCTGTTGTTGTTTTCTATTTTAACAAGTCATATTGGGTTAAGGTTAGTTAGTAAGAGCATAAAATCCAGGACCCTTTTCATAAAAAGTCAACATACCCTCCAAAGTTGTCTCACTGATTATCTGTTAGGATTTTTATGAGTTTGATCACCATTGTTGGTGTATAAGTTGTTAAGATAGCTATAAATCAGTACATTTCAACTTATAATGACATGATCAGTCATAAAATGCACTCCTAATCTCACCAAAGTCAAACCTTTTGCTAAATCTTTAAAAGTCAAATTGTGAGTTTAAGAAAAAAGTCAAATTTTGGGTGATTTTTCTAGAATTTTGAGGTGGGAATCAGACTTTGAAATTTCTTGTGCTAAGAGTATACCACCTAAACTTCAAAATCCAGCAATCAACTTATTTTTTTGATTTTTCTCTGGGCTTGTCTAAGTGCTTAAAACAACCTGCAGGGGAAGCAACCTCCCCTGAACCACCAGTTGACCCATCTCAATAGGATTCATATTTTATTTAGTACTTGGCCATTTTTCTTGAAACTTGGTGATTTGTGAAGCTTGATAGTCTGAGTTGTATAATCAATAACTGTTTTGGCTTAAAATTCTTGTCTGAGTAGCTTATTGAACCTTCTAATGGATACTTGGACCCTTGTTTCTGGAAATAAATCTGTGGTAATTGAGCTTTTCAAAATTGTTGTTCCTGATTGCATCATGGCTTGTTAAGTGTTGTTATTTGGTCATTTCAAAGTGGCTTATGCTATGTTTGCTTAGGGTTAGCCTAACCTTTGTCTTGTGCTCATTATTGAAACTGCTTACCTCATTTTTCACTGTGTGCTCAGCCTAGCCAACCCACCTTCCCAAGGCAACCATAAGCTCAAACCTTGAGCTTATTGCTTGCTCTTGGATGTTTTAGAAACCCCTCCTAGCAGCCTTTTTAGATCACCATCTCACTTGGTCCCCTGAACCCCTGTGGGTCCCACAACAAGCTGCAAGTTCACATTTGGCCTGAGTGGTCTGTTAGCATTTTGGATTTGCTTATTTGGATATTTGGCTTATTTAGTTGAATGTTCTTGTCATTTTAGCTTCTTCCAAGCACACATAAGTTGTTAGTAGCTTATTCTCTGGCCTGGGTACACTGTGTAGCTTGTTTTAAAGCTTATTGAAGCTTAAAACCTCACAATCAAGCTTATAGCTCACTGTTTGGCTTATTGATAAGCACAGGGCTTATTTTTTAGCTTAAGCAAAAGTGCCTTCACAAAAGTTTCTCATTTTCAAGTGTTTAGTAGGTCTGTAAAATAAAATTAAGAAAAAGACAAAAATAAGTTAAGTGATAGCTTCTATTTAAGCCCTTTGGCTTATTTTTCTGTTTATTCATAAGCATTTCTCATTTTTAAATTTTTCTTAGGTTTATTATAACTTAAAATAATTTTAGGAATTTTTCCAGATTTTTCTCATTTGATTTAGTACTTTTTATAATTTAATTTAATTTAGATTAATTAAATAATTAGTTTTAATTAATAATAAATAATTAAAAAGTATGAAAAATAGGTTTTCTGTTCTAAAATTATTTTTATAATATTTTAGATTTTTCTAAATTTAATTTTAATTTTTCTAGTTAATTTTCATAATTAATTAATAATTAGTATAATTTAGTTAATTAAAAAGTAATTAATAATTAGTAATTAATTAATAGTAATTAATTAAATAGTGGTAAAAATAATTTTTATTTTCTAAAAATTTTCTTATAACATTAGGATTGTAAAAATATAATTTTCACATTCGTAGGGCCAATTCACTTTTTATTTTGCGCGTTTGCGTTTAATTTAAATTCAAACGCGCGTTTTTAGGTTTAACTTACGTTTTAGGTTATCTGATCATCAGTAATTGTTAATATAGTGTTTCTAAGTCATTCTCAATCATAATCTTGTAGTTTAATCATAATAATCAAATTCCTGATCCTCCTGTTAAATCACCCGATCACTTTAAACGTTTTTAAATACAATTGCTCACCTCGTTGGGACTTAACGACCCGGGAATACACTGTACTCCTTGGTTAGTTGGTTTTAGACGTTTGACTTGGTTGACCAATCACATTGGAAAACTTAATTGACCGTTTAGGACCAATCAAAATTTGGCGCTGCTGGTTTGAAGTCATCCTCCATTAAAATTTTGTGGGTGCAAAATTCGGGGTCAATGCCCTTGATGTCGGAGAGTCTCTAAGCAATTGCTTGCTTGTACGACTTCAAAACCTTTATTAGAGCAGCCTTTTCCTCAACACTTAAATCTTTAGCAATTATGACGGGTAATTTATCATCACTCTCCAGAAATGCGTACTCAAGATGAGGCGGTAAGTCCTTAAGTTCGATCTCAGGAAAGTCATCAGTTTTTTCAACATTTTTTACTTCCTCTTTATGAAGTGTTTGTGGTAGAACAGGAAGAGGATAGGGATCTTCGTTTAATAATTTCTCAAGTACGAGAATATCCCTCTCAGGGTCAATCTCTTGATTATCGATTCCATCGGGAGTCGAATCACTTTAGAGAAAGGCCTCAATTTCGTCTAAGATGAAGTCACTTTCCTCAAACGGAGTGAGGGAAGAAGAAGAATTAGCAATGATGGGATGAGAAGATGGAGCGGAATTTCCACTGGGAGAACTATCGGTGAAACCTAAAACCTCTTGAGCGTACTCCTCAGCAGCAACATCGATGACATCTATTCGGTTCACCGATTCAGAGTCACAATTTGAGGAGTACCTCAAAGTTTGATCGAGGTTGAAGGTGATTGCTTCAGTTCCAACACGCAATGTGATCTCTTGCTCAAATACATCGATGAGAGCGCGCCCAGTTCTAAGGAATCCCCTTCCAAGAATTTGAGGGACCCTTGAATCGGCATCAAAGTCAACAATCACAAAATCGGCAGGAAAATGGAACTTTCCCACTTTAACGAATACGTCCTGAGCAATGCCAAGTGGACGAGAAATTGGTCGATCGGCAAGCTCAAGAGTCATACACGTGGGAGTAAGTTCGGGAAGAGATAGTTTCATCCACACAGAAGATGGCATAAGGTTAATTCTAGCACCAAGATCGGCGAAGGCGAAGCATTCAACCATCCCCGGAAAAACACATGGAATGAGGAATTTTCCGGGGTCTCCAAACTTCTCGGGAAGCTTTTTCAAAAGAACTGCTGAGCAGTTCTCATTCAATGGAGTTCTAGCCATTTCGAAGAGGTTTTCCTTATTACTTAACAGATTTTTGATTGTTGATGCAAACTTGGACATCAGGATGATAGCATCCGCGAAGCTTATGTCAAAATGCAAATCTTGGAAGATTTGAAAGAATTTATCCATTTGGTGACTAGTTTTTTCGCGGAGCTTTTGTTCAATTAAGCGTGATAGGTAAGGAATAGAAGTTTTGGATTTAGGGTTGTCCACTGGAGTTTCTGGTGGTTCAAAGACAACTCCAGGTTTGCATCTGGTTTCCAGATTAACTTGAGGCTGGACGTGTGCGGTACTTCGTGAGCTAGGGGATTGCACCTTGTCCGTTGTCACCTCAGATTCACGTTCCACTACCTTTGGAGGAGAGGAAGAAGATGTAGTAGGAATCGCAGGTTCATCATAAGAAGCACCACTTCTAGTTGTGATCGTCTTAGCGTCGCCCCTCGGGTTAGCGATCCTGTTGCTCGGAAGTGTTCCTGAGCCCGAGGGTCGATCATTTAAAGACTTCTGAAGTTCAGAGATCTTGCTGACCAGTAACCGATTCGTTTCCTCTTGTGCTTTCATGAATTGTTTTAACACTTCATCGGAGGAAGACTGGGGTTGAACAACATTTTGACTTTGGTTAGGAAAATTTTGAACACGGTTGTTGTGAAAATTTCCTTGGTTTTGGTTGTTGTTACCCTGAAAATTGTTTCTCTGATTGAAAATATCCGTATTGTAATTCCTTTGACCTTGATTTCTTTGGAAATTTTCTTGAAAACCTAGGTTTTGATTGTCATTTTGAAATTTGTTTTGATTAAAATGACCTTGATTTTGGTTCTGATTTTGGAAATTCGGATTTTGACCTTGGTTAAAATCTCCTCGATTTTGATTTTGATTTTGATTCGGGTTACGATTTTGATTTTGATTGAAACCGGGCGTCCCGAGAAAATTGTTGGAACGATAGCTTAAGAGATTACGGTCCCCCTGTGGTTGGTAAGAATTACCCCCCATATTGTAAGAACCTTGAGCAGCATAAACGTTCTCTTGAGGTAACCAGCAGTGGCTGGACACTCGGAATACAGATGTGGGCCTCCACAAGTTCCACAACTTCGGGCTACGGCTTTCACTTGTTGATTTTGGACGGTTTGGTTCATCCTCAACATAGCCGTAGCAAAGTCGTCCATCTTTTTAGTGAGAACCACGATGTCGGGGGATGATGAAGGAATGACTAATTTACATGACTCATCCCTCTCCGCAGAGGAATCCCAAAAGTTATGGTGGGCAGTCATATTCTCAATTAGATCATAGCACTCTTCGGGACGTCTTTTCATGAAAGTCCCACCAGCAGCAGTATTGAGAATATCTCGGTGCCTCAATGTTAGACCATTATAGAAGGTGTCTATGATGGTAACTTGTAACATATTGTTGGTAGGGCACCGATCAATTGCGAGCTTATAACGTTCCCAAGCCTCGAACAGAGACTCATCGGGATGCGGCCAGAAGTTGCTAATATCATTACGTAACTTGGTAACCATGGAAGGTGGAAAATATTTGGCTAAAAACTTGGTTACCATTTCATCAAAGGTACGAATCGAATTCTTTGGGAGTCTGTCAAACCAAGCAGTGGCATGATGGGTGAGAGAATAGGAGAAGAGACATAGACGGAGGGCATCATCGGAGACACCGTTTTGTTTCATGCTTTGGGTGACGGTGAGGTATTTGTCAAGATGCTTGTTGGCATCATCACCGGTAAACCGTGAAATTGGCACGAATTCTGGACTTGTTGGATCATGTGATGTTTGATTCCAAAATCTGTAGCCTTGATGTTGAGAGGGGCAATAGGTCCGCCTCTCCCTTGCATGGTTGGCTGACACAGCTCCTCCATCGTTCGGAGATCGGGAGCTGCATCATCCTTAGGAGGGTCAGGTGGTGGTCCATCGTCCATTTCTGTTTTTGGTTCTTCAATAACAGTACATAGCTCGGGTACATTTTTCTGACTTTTACGCTTTGTTTGTGAACGAGTGCGCATGCACTAAAAACAATTTTTCAAAACAAGATTGAGGCAAAACCGCAGCGAACTTAAACCAATAATCTCAAATGAATGGCTATTTTAGAAAAGGTACACCACTCATAAGGATACAATGGCAAGTTTTTATCTTTTGTTTGGGGACTTATTATGTCCACACCCCCAGTTAGTAGGTGTTCTGCCTTAGTTTGCGACAATGTATTTTATGTATTTATTAACAAGGAAATGGAAAATGTTTTTGGGTTTTTATATTTTATATATACATACAAAGAAAAAGGAAAATATTTTTGTATTTTATGTTTTATGAAAGCGATAACTTCTTGACGAAGGATCTACAAGTCACAAATCGTTAAAACCTTAACGATATTGTTGCAACACAACCTCCCCGGCAGCGGCGCCAAAATTGATACGCTCATATCAACTACTCGACTAATGGATAGTCAGAATAGTCAAACCTCGCATATTCTCCGGTGAATATAGTGTTTCCCCGGGTCGTTAAGTCCCAACGAGGTGTGAATGGGCGATATCATTTGAGGCTCGGAATTAAAGTGCCTGTAAGGATTGGGTATGAGATTTTTGGTTTTGTGAATCAGAAACATAAAGCAACAAATTATGAAACGTATAAGAAACTAAAAACAAGCGATTAGAAACCGTATAAGTACGCGAGTGAATACTAAACAAGACTAGATTTGTGGGAATAAAAATAATTTCCTACGTACTAAATAACAAAAGCAGGTTCTTAAGAAAAGGAAAAATTAATTATAAGATTAAAATGCTAATTACTATGATTTAAAAACTTGTTTACGCTAGTTCAATTTTTAAAAAATACTAAAACTACTTAAATAATTCTAAAACTTTTTAGACAAAACCACAACTGAATATTGATTATTAAAACCAAAAGGTTCAATGTTTAAGCTATAGCGATATTAACGAAACTAGTAACTATCACAGTAACTTTAAGTTACCAAAACGGAAAACAAGCTTATGAGGTCCTTAAGCTCCACGCTTTACGCTGCGAAAAATAAGAAAACAAAGATAAATAAGTGCTTTGTTAGGGTTAGTGTAATAATCATTACGCTAAAGTGACAATAAATTAACAATAATATATAAAGCTAAATTACTAGGACTAGTATTAAAACTAGAATAGATCGGACTAGCTTTAACACTAAAATAGATCAAACTAGTATTTAAACTAGAGTAGATCGGACTAGTATTAAAACTAGAATAATTACTAGACAAAAGTAATGAAAAATAAAAAGACAAACTAATCTTAATAAAATAAGTCTTAGTCACCAAACTCTCTCAAGGAGATATGTTTACAAAAAGTAAACTAATTCGGGTATTAAGGTCGAAGATTTAAAAATATAAAGATTTTAAAACAAGCAAAATGAAATTTTAAATAACTAAAACAATATATATATATATATATATATATATATATATATATATATATATATATATATATATATATATTACTAATAACAATACAATAAAAAATAACTCAAAACTTTGTAAGAAGAAAGAGGTGAATAAGAGTGTGTGTGACCATATGTAAAACAATATTTTACAACTACACTATCATAAAAACTCTTTATATCACATTCCTTTTTATAAATATTTTGTAAACTTTAGAGATTAAATGAAGAAATTAAGAAGAATTAGATGAAAGAAAGATAGATTGCAAGTAAATAAAAATTAAACAAAACAATACTTTTATAAATATTAAAACAATAATTCAAAGATTATAACTTAAAATAAAAGTTTAAACTTAAAGTAAACTAGAGAAAACTAAAAAAATGAAGAGAAAAGAGGTTGTAAATGAGGTGTGGGAGGTGGGTTTTTATAGACCCAAATATTACATGTTTAGTCACTCCATAAACCACAAAAGAGCACTCCAAAATAATGTCACTTTAACTATTAACTAATAAGCCCAAACGTCGCGACCAAGAAATTACATATTTGTTGTCTTGTTCGTATCTTCTCCCGACCAAGAGATATTAAAAATGCATGAACCTCGTTCCATTATCCGACCAACAGGACACGTGCATCATTCTTAGTGGCTTGAGATGCCAGTGGTCACGCGCTCAAAATAATTATTTTGGAGAAATGAGACTTCACTTGCTGGGCCACTCCATCAATGAAAATATCTTTCATTTCCTTTCTTCATTTTGATTATTTTTTTAGTCTTGAGACCCACGTGGCTGTTCATTCATCAATGAGCAAATTAATGTTTTGTGTGCCATCATTGAGCTAAAGTTGATATCACATGGGAAACTAGCTTTTGTCCATTTTTTTTATGCTATCTCTTGTTATGGGCAAATAAAGTATAGGCTTCATAAAAACTTGACAAATCTTGGTGTTGACTTCATCTTTAATATCATAGTATGTACCGCTTGTTGCCGAGTCGCTCAAAACTGCATGCTTTCGCTCAAAATTGCATGTTTTCGCTTAGTTTTCAATTCTTCGTACCTGAAACACATAAAAAAAACTAACCAAAGATATTTGCAGTGTATTTGGCCATTTTTAGTAGTTTTACATATTAAAATGGGTATTAAAATGATGAGTATTTGCATACTCATCAAGCGCTTCAAGATAAATTGCACTAATCCGGAAAAAAGACCAAAAGGGCGCGATTACTCGTTTAATGAATGGATTGCGAAAAGGTTCGGTTCCACGAATATCGATAAGAAAACCAGATTAAAAGTATTTGTGGAATGGATGATCGATAGCTATTCAGACGAACAAGACGAATCAAGAGAATATGATGATCTTCTCAAAAGGAGCTTCGAAAAATTTAAGTTAGAATTTGAAAGAGAGGTATTGCAACACCTTGACTAATATGAACTCAAGATAGGAATAAAAGGGTATATGCTCCAGGATATATGGGAGAAATGTGAAAGGACTTTTAAAAAGGGGTGGAAGTTTTGGCATAAGGTTGAATTAGAAGCTATGGAAGTTCACGAGTGCTAATTAGAAGGGTGAAGGTATGATCCCCCGGAAGTCCAAGTTGAATTCAAAAATACACTATGGATGGTGTAGGAAGTTTCATAAGTATCGATAAAACAATTGATAAACAGCTGCCAGTGGGAAGGATTAATGGAGAAAAATTTTAAATTTAGATAAGGGAAGAAATGCACACCCAACTTGGTGTGCAACCGGCAGACTAGGCATGGCAGTGAGTCTAACTTAAAGACTCGATAATAAACAAAAGTGCTCTTTCAGGAGACAACCCGAATTATCCTTTTCCTTTTATTTTTCTTTATTTTGTTAGTTTGGTATGTTTTGTACTAATAATTTGCAGGTACGAAAGGAAGCTTTGCGATCGAGAACTAATTTTTGGACTTTTTGAACCAAGAAAAATTCTCCAGACCTTTGCTATGGCGTAGCTCCTCCAATGAATACGTCGTAGCAACTACCAGGTGTCATTCTGGATAGATTTAGCAACTACGGCGTAGCACCCCATTTTAGCTATGTCGTAGCTACCTTCTGAACCTTAAAAATGCTTTTTATTTTACAAAACATTATTTAAACTTGTATTAGTTTTTAAATAAACTTTGTGGGTGTGTTCCCTGTAAACCCTCATGAGACTTCACTCGTCCACTTGGGACACCAAGTGGTTTAAAAGGCTTGTTGCATACGATAAATGCAACCGTGATTCCTACGAAAGTGAGTTAGGTTTTTCTTTTTCTTTTTATTTTTCTTTTTCTTTTTAGGTTTTATGCTTTTGGTAGTTGTATGATTCCAGGGAATTGAAGTTTGCTCATTAGGCGAAGTGAAGGCACATTTTTCAACATGATCCTTCTATCATTTTCAAGAGCGAATTTCAAGGAAGTTCTCGTTCTAATTCTACTTTTCCTCTTTATTTTTATTTCATGTATAAAAGGGACTTTGTACAACTCAAGTGGGGGGACGGGAGTAGAATTATTTACTTGAACTTTATTTTGCCCCATTTTTCTAGTTTGTTTTGAAAAATTATGCCATTTTTAAACTTTTGACATGTTTTTCCGAACCTAACTAGAATAGACCTTAGCCGAGCACATTAACCCTTAATACCATGGTGAGGTTTAGCCTATTTCAGTTTCCCCTATTTTACCCCAAATCCACCAAAATTATGAGTGTGTCGGTAGTTTGTAAACTTTAGAACTTGGCTTTTACATCATTTCGAAACCATAGACGAGTAGTGTATTGAGATTTCTTGATACATTTGGAAGAAACTTTTTAAGAAGGCAATATTTTAGGATTATCACCCAAATAACCTTTATGTGTGTGTTTATCGATTAGTCACATTGACTATTTGACCCCCGTGTTAAACCCTTTGTTGCACTCACCTTTAGTGCAAGATACCCCTAGATACACCCTTTTGAGCCTATCCTTTTGTTTCTTACCCATATTATTGTTTTGATACACCTATACGCCTTAGCCTACTGTGTAGTCTTAGTTTATGGTTGGGAAGTTGCCACTTGTTCTAGTTTGAGGTTCAAGTCAAGAGATTCAAGAATCACACCTACGTTGAAGACAAATCATTGAAGATCATAAGAAAACCTACTATTGTACATGTATTGTTCATCCCAAGTGGGGGGATATGTTTATTGTATTAGTTATAAAAAAATGTGAATTTCCGTATGTAGATATGTTATCTTTGGTGCAACCTTTTATAGCACCGTAATAAGAGCTTTGAAGGAATTAGTATCGAAGAGGCCACTTCGGTCATATTTGAAGAATGAAGTTGTTGGTTCTTAATCACCAACATGAAGACCAAGTGAGGTGCCCATCATGACGTCCTCTAATGGCACACACTTGTTACATGATCCAATTCTTGCGTTTTGAATCTTTGACTTTGGATGAACGACAAGTGGTAGCAACTCGGTTATAGGCTAAGACTATTTGCTTTCTTTTTCATTTTACACCATTATTGTGCATCCCATGTCTTATCCTACCCTTCAGTTGTGAATCATGCTTAGGTGAGGGATTTGAGCAGTCATTGGTGTCTTGGCCGACATTCCAGTCATGTACCATTGCCTTTGTCGCCTTTGCCGTAGTATGTTAGTAACAACGCTACACCCAAAAGCCTTATATGTGTTCACCCAATATTACCTTTAAGAATTGTTTCGACCTTAGCTCTAGTAGTAGAGATTTGTGTAACTGCCAAGCCTATGATAGAATACATTCTATGACTGTGCGTTGAGTGATCACCCCAAAATTAACACTTAGATTAGGAGAGAGATGTGAGTGTTTGATCCAATTTTGTGAGGTGTTCGGCTTTGATATATTCTAGCATAGGGAGTTTTTAAATTCATATTCTCCAGCTTCTTGGGGGATATCTTTTTGAAAATTATTCTAATAAGGTCTACTAGATTCAAGTGGGGGATATTTGATGACATCAAATTTACCCATGATTTAAGTGTTAATTTCCCCCTAAAATGCTCATCTTTTCAATTTGTATGAAGAATATATACTCTTATTTCTTCCTATTTTGGTTTCAGGGTAAAGATGAGTAAAAGAACGAACATACGTAGAAATGGAAGGACTTTGCAGCAAATATGTGGAAATTATGGATTCTCCACTCACTATGGCGTAGAGGTTCATCTACCTACGCCGTAGCAAGGCTTTATGAAGATTACGGCGTAGAGGTTCATCTACCTACGCCGTAAGGAGGAATTTATGAAGACTACGGCGTAGCCCATCCATTGGCTATGGTGTAGAAGTCCACTAAAGGGCTCTACGGGGTAAGCAACTCTCCAGCTACGACGTAAGCCCCAATTTGAGGCAGTGAAGAGCTAACGAGGCCAAGGAAGAAGTTATGGCGTAGCAAACCTAGCAACTACGCCGTATAAAGTATCTTATCAAGACATTACGCCCGTAGCACTTGATCAAGCTATGGCGTAACACAAATTTACAAAGGTTATGGCATAGCAATCCAATCAGCTACGCCGTAACAAAGTCGGGCCTATAAATACCAGCCCTAATTTTGAGTTTATTCATTCATTTTTCACCACACAGAAGTTGGGAGAAACTCATGGAGCAAGAGGAATGAAGTTCTAGCCTCATAGAAGTCATTTCCATGGGAGGATTAACACACCAATCATAAGTTTATTCATTCCCTTGTTTTGTATTCGATTCATGTTTACTTTTGTAATAGTACAATCTTGTTTTACTGCAATTATGAATATGAGTGGCTAAACACCTCTTGGTGTTAGCCTAGTTATGAAATTGTTATTGTTTTGATTTAGTGGCAAGTCTTGGGACACTCTAGTTTCCATAGTGTTTAACGTTGGTTGTTCCCTAGAGACTTGTGGAATTAACCCTAGGAAGCAAGTCGCTAGGACCACCTACCAATGCTATTCGCTTAACAGAGTTAGAGGGGTGTAAGATCTAACCATGCCGCATCCGTTAGACTTTTCCATGTTAGAAGAGGCACTTAATGACTCTTTCATCTTTGTACCGATGAACCCAAGGCTTTACAATAGTTTTGGATAGGACAAGGTGTAAGATAGACGTAGGTGATTTAACCCTCTGATCCGAAATGAATTAAATCCCCAGACGATATGATAGGATGTACTTATAGGAAACTAATAAGAATAATAACAAGAGTAATAATTAGGTTAGTACTATCTCTCACTTATTGATTTTCTTCTATTTTATTTACTTATCTTGTTATTTACCTTTATTAGTTTAATTAATCTTTCAACTCAAAAACCCCTTTTAAACGTGACACAAAACTTAGATAATTTCCATACACTTAGCTCTTGGGACGACCTCGGCTTTACCAACTAGCTATACCACACACGACCGGGTACACTGCCTGATAGTGCATTAGGTAGACCTTAGGTAAACGAGACTATTATAAATATTAAAACCTAGTCAGTAAAACCTGGATCACATACACGGCCCCACGAATGGTATTAAGGAATGCAACCCTTCATCCATGCAATTGTGACAAACCAATTAATCAATAAAAGATAACTAGGGAGTAATGAAATCTAAGTAAAAACGCTTTTCTCCATATTAGAAGTTCTCACATTTTATTTTCTTGTTATTTATTTATTTGTTTAAGTAGTTATTTGGGTTAGTTGACTAGCAACTAATTCCGCCCACTCTTCCAATACCCAAGATATTTACTTGCTTTCCATAAAATATAAAAACACAAAAAGAATCATCCCTCACCTCTAGACCTAGTTAGATTAGTTTCAATCCTAACGAACACTATTCCCCAATAGAACGATCAATCCCCCGGTACTTGACACTCACTATACTACATCGGTCAAGTACACTTCCTGGTGGGGATTGCACGCTTCTCAGGATCCCTTGAGAGGTAAAACCTTTTGCGTAGACCGCAATCCATGCATCAGTATCAAATAATATTATGCTAATATGTATATGTATTATCAAGCATACCATCATTACCTTAGACCAATTAGCAGAATTGATTTTTGGCCATATCACAGTAAGTACTCACTTTGTTGCCACCTAAACCAAGAAAGATAATGGGTAGGTCTAGAAAGAAAATGATTAGGGGAAAACATAAAGGTGGAAGTTCAACAAGGGTGTTTAGGGCTAGTACCGTGACAATTAACATGCCAGAATCACTACAAGATTGGTCAGAATTGAAACGGAAATTCTTCAGGTGGAAGTTTAACTAAGGTGTTCGACGAAGATGTTGGCGGGTCACAAACAGAAATGAACATACCAATTCAGCATGATATTCAAAGTCAAGCAACCAGAGAGGTACAAGTGCAGTGGTGGAACTTGAATATTTTCTTTTATGGGGGGGGGGGGATCGAAGATTTGTTTGTAACCTCAACTAAATTACCCCTAAAACCTATAATATTTACACTAGGTACCATAATTTTTTATTTATTTTCTTGGGGGGGAGGCGAGGGGGCCAGGACCCTCCCATGCCCCTGCATAGTTCCGCCCCTATACAAGTGGAACATGAAGCTAGTGAGGTGGGAACTTTAGCAGCCTGCAGGTAATGAAATGGAACTAGACTAGGCAATTGGTCTTTACATGTGCATCCGTTTGTGAAATACATGTTTAGTACAACCTGGCCAATATATAACGAAAAATAGGATCTTGAATTACCACCGAAATCCTGTAGGGAGGGGGAGGGTTTCTAGCATGGGTAAACAATCTTTCAATACTGATGATAAATGATGGACATGGATTTTCAGAAACAACAAAAACCCTAAACCTATCAACAACCCGAATCAAAAGGATTTGGAGAAAATTGCTGCATCGTTTTATGTTTCTAATCTCCCAGATTCTCTAGATGCAAAAGGTCTCTGGAATGCCTGCGTTTCCTATAGGCGCCTGGTGGATGCTTTCATTACTAACAAACGATCACTACGAGGTAAACGATTTGGATTCATTCGTTTTCTGGGTGTTAAAGATGAAACTAAATTTGTTCGTTCCTTATCAAACATAAGGATCGGTAGCTTCCATCTTTATGTCTCTCTAACTCGTTTTCAAAGATCAAACCCTACTGAATCTAAGTCTACTAATCAAGTGTCGAATAAGGTTATAAATCCTAAAAAGTTTTCTAACCCTAATCCATCATCATTCCAACAAGTGGATCCCCACTCAACTAAATATTCATTCGCATCTGTTGTTCACCCTGAAACCAAAACTAACGAGGTCATACCCCATGCTGTCAACGTGTGTTCTATCGCCCTTAAAGAATATGATCTAATCAGCATTGAAGATGCATAAACGGTTCTCCTTCTGAAATTAAGAGACGTGGATAGTATAAGTAATATGTACATGATCTGTAAGAATGCAGGCTTCATAGACTTGTCGATCCATCATGTTGGAGGTCTTTGGATTTGGATTCAATTCCCTTCAACGATTGCCTGATCAAACTTTCTTGATAATGCGAGCTTGAAAAACTTTTACCTATCAGCCAAATCTCCCTCATCTTCATTTAAAGTAGATGAACGTATGATATGGGTCAATATCAGCGGCCTACCTCTATGTGCTTGGGGTTCTAATGCTTTTAAGACTATGGCTTCCTTGTTTGGCAAATTCATGTTTTTCAAATCCGAAGAGTCCACTGCCATGAGTGCGGGTAGAGTGTGCATTGCAACTAGATCAGAAAAAACTTATATCTAAAATGATACAAGTTGAAGTCCATGGGGAGTTGTTTCAAGTTTATTTTCAAGAAGTAGGTTCATGGAGTACAAGTATTTTTGATAACTCTCTTGATATGACATCCCATATAGATATTAATGAGGTACAAAAAGTTGCAGATTCTGTCGAAGAGAATTCAGTAGATGATTTGAATGAGCTGAATGAAAAACTCAACAACCTGGATGAAGATGTTAAAGTAGACGAAGGTTTCTTTGAAAATCAGAATATTAATAATTTGACTCAACCACACGTGCACATGGAAGAGAAGGTTAACAAAGATATAAACTCAACAAATGTTAATGAGTCATCTAATCTAAGTAGACCACCTGGTTTTGAACATGTAAAACGATGCTCACCTCTTACAAGTAAGTGTTCCACCTCTTTTATTCGACACCGTATGAAAGACATCAAAGGAGTTTCGTTATTGCATGAACCTAATAAGATAATTAAAGTTGGAAACTCTTTATATTATGATGTTAGAGGTTGTAGAAAATCCCTCAATTGAATGATTAATGGAATTGGCATACACATTGCGGATAAATGAATATTCTTTCTATAAACAGTTGTGGTACAAAAAAAGGCGTAAATGTGTTTGGATAAAAAGAAATGTGTTTCAAACACAATATTCATTTCCTTGGTCTTCAGGAATCCAAAATGACTCGCCTTGAGCTATTTCGTCTTAAGACAATGTGGGGTAATTTTAATTTTAATTACGCTTGTAGCATGGCTCGTAGTAGATTGGGTGGTTTGATATCTATGTGGGATCCGAACATTTTTAAGAAGGAAAACATTTGGTGTGATGAGTCATTTATTATTGTGAAAGGTCATTGGAAAAACTCGATGGGTGATTGTTATATGATAAGCATATATGGTCCTCAAGATACATTGGCTAAGATATCTCTTTGGAATAAAATTACAGACTTCATGCAACACCACAATGGAAAATTCATTCTTTTTGGAGATATGAATTATGTTCGTTATGAACATGAAAGGTTTGGTTCCATATTTTCTCAACATGAAACTGATCATTTTAACTCTTTTATTGATTCTTCAGGTTTAGTTGACCTTCACATTGGAGGTTGTTACTACACGTGGATGAATAAAGTTGGAACCAAACTTAGCAAGCCGGATCGTTCCTTATTTCTGAAGAAATTTTAGAGGCTCTTCCAGATTTTCGTATCACGGCTCTTAATCGTGGGTGGTAAGATCATACTCCAATCCTTCTTCATGTTTTGAAACCTGATTTTGGTTCTACTCCATTCAAATTCTATAATTCGTGGTTACTTCGAGATGGTTTTGAAGAAGTCATTAAGTCTGCTAGGTCTACTTTGGAAGTAAATAATGACGGTAGATCTCTTAAGTCACATGAAAAATTGCGATCTCTTAAAACCACTATCAAGCAATGGCTCGCTAATGTTAAGAATAATGATCGCAATCAAAAAAAGGAGGCTTTGAATGACCTTAAGATTATCGAAAAAAGGATTGATGACGGAAGTGCTAGCAACATTGATCATGACAAACGCATTAAGCTCCTTCAAGAGATTGATAATCTTGACAAACTTGAAGCCCATGATTTAATTCAAAAGGCTCATATCAAGTGGGACATTGAAGGTGATGAGAACTCCAAATTCTTCCACGGGTTGATAAATCAAAAAAGGAGATCTCAAGCAATTACTGATATTATGCACGATGGTGTTTGGATTACGGAACCAAATCTTATTAAGATTCTTTCGTTAATTTCTTCAAAGACAAATACCAGGTTCAAGACTCCCAGGTGATTTTTTCTCCATTACCTCACTTTACTGGTCTTTGCTCCATTGATCGCGACTACTTGGAGACACGCGTTTTGTTGGAGGAAATCAAGATGGATGTGTGGGATTGTGGCAGTGACAAAGCTCCTGGTTCTAATGGTTTCTCTTTTGCATTTATTAAGAAATTTTGGGATTTTCTTAAGATGGATATTCTTGAGTTTGTTACATCATTTTTTGTCACTGGATCGATGCCTCAAGGTGCTAAATCTTCTTTCTTCACGCTTATTCCAAAGGTTAGTAATCCTATATATATGAAAGATTTTCATCCCATTTCGTTGATTGGCATTCACTACAAGATCATTGCTAAAATTCTCGAAATCGGCTTTCTAAAATGTTTGATAAGATTGTTAGCATTGAGCAATCCACTTTTATTTTGGGTCGTCAAATTCTGGACGGTTCGCTTATTCTTAGTGAGGTCATTGATTGGTACAAAAAGAGGAAGAAAAAAATGCTTATCTTTAAAGTGGACTTCAAAAAAGCATTTGATACAGTTAGTTGGAAATATTTGGATTTTGTTCTTCTTAGCCTTGGTTTCGGTTCCAAATGGAGAGCTTGGATTAGAGCTTCTCTTCATTCATCCAGAGCTTCTATTTTGATTAACGGTAGTCCTACTTCAGAATTCTTTATTAAATGAGGCTGAAGGCAGGGAGACCCTCTCTCGCCTTTTTTATTTATCCTTGTGATGGAAGGTTTTCATTGTGCTATTTCAAATGCTGTCAGTTCTGGATTGACTCGCGGGATTCAGCTAGGTTCTTTGGATATCACGATATCTCACCTGTTTTATGCTGACAATGTGATTTTTACCACGGATTGGAATTCTAGTGACTTAGATAACATCATTCTTGTTATTTAAGTTTTTTACTTAGCTTTGGGTCTCAAAATTAACATTCAAGAACCCAACATTTACGGTATTGGAGTCACTAACGTCGAAGTTGCTGATATGGCTAGTAGTACAGGTTATGCCTCGGGTTCCTTCCCTTTCACGTACCTTGGGCTTCTGATTGGCTCCAACATGAACCTCTTATCTAGTTGGCAAAATTTGGTCGATCGATTTCAATCAAGGCTCTCTTCATGGAAAGCGAACCTTTTATCTATTAGAAGACGTCTCACTCTTATTAAAGCGGTTCTCGGTAGCCTTGGTATTTACTACCTCTCGATCTTTAAAGCTCCTGAAACTATTTTGAACATGTTGGAAAGATTTCGTGCTACTTTCTTTTGGGGCGGTTCTCAAGAAAAAATAAACCTTGCTTAGATTAAATGGGCTAACACCATCTCTTCTTATGATAAAGGGGGATTGAACATCGGTAGTCTTAAAGCCTTCAATCTTGCCCTTCTTAAAAAATGGTGTTGGAGGATGTTTTCTTTCCCGAATGCTCTTTGGGTTAGAGTTATTAAGTCGTTGCATGGTAAAGAGGGTAGTTTCGATAACGAGGGTTGTAAGTTCAATGGTAAGTGGGCTAGAATAGTTGGTTCTTCTAACTTTCTTCATTCAAAAGACATCATCCCGCTTAACTATTTTAGATTCAATGTGGGTTGTAGCACTCGTATTCGTTTTTGGAAAGACATTTGGATTGGCGATTCTCCTCTTTATATTCGCTATAATTGGTTATATCGTTTAGATCAAGATAAAGACTGTTTGATTGTTGATCGTATTGTTAATGGTCAATGGAATTGGAATTGGACTAGGGATGATATTGGAGTTCGTAATTTGGCTTACTTGAGAGACATGCTTCCGGATATTAGTCATGTTGATTCAAATGTTGATGAAGACATTTGTGTGTGGTCAATGGCACCCGATGGCATCTTTTTAGTTGGAGAATCCCGTCGCATCATTGACTCTAAGCTTCTTCCTTCCTTGGCGCATTCGACTTCTTGGGATAAAATTCTTCCACATAAAGTCAATATCTTTATATGGATACTAGCTTTGGATAGATTCCTCATAGATTTAATCTTTCGGCTCGCGGCATCGACATAGCTTTAGATAGATTGCCTTATAGATTTAATCTTTCCTCTCACATTTTCTTTGATTGTGATATTGCCAAGGAGGTTTGGAGGCTTGTTCGTATGTGGTGTGATATTTCTTTTCCTCCTTTTACGTCATTTGAGCATTGGAAGTCTTGGTTTGGTTCATGGAATGCTTCCAAAGAGAAATATGGTCGTTTTGCTGTTATTGTATCTTCTTCTCTTTGGTGGATCTGGAGATATCGCAACAATGTCACTTTTTGTTAGAACCAGTTGAGGAAAAGTGACATTTTTTACAACATTCGCTCATCTTCTTTTTCTTGGTTATCTCATAGGGGTCATATGTCTTGCAGCTGGTCAGATTGGTTAAAGTCTCCTTTGCTGCCCGTGAATTACAGTTGAGTGATGTTGTCAACATATGATGATTTTTTGGTTCTGTTACTTTTTCCTTTTTTTTCCCCGAGGCTTGTTTGGGTCTACATCAAAAAACACCCAGGAGTGAAAACTGGTGGCAGGGCCTCCGTGGGTGGGGATCTTTCTCTTGTCTCGATTTTCTGTAATTAGGAAGAGTTTTTTCATCCTTTTTGTAGGCCTCACAGTTAAAGTATCGGGTGGAGTCTAGTTATTGTTGTTTCGTTGTTTTCTATACTGTAATCGTACTCTTTAGCTTCTAGTACCTTACTAAAAGCTTTTATTATTAATGTTATTCAACCGTTCAAAAAAATATATATAACGAAATATATCATTTGTGTTAAAGTCCTATAAAGTTAATTTTTTTAATAAATATCTTAAATATTTTATTATATAATTTCCACCTAAGCATAAAATATAACGGTATAAAAATGATTAGTGACTGTCATGTCAACATTAGCCCGTAATCATGTTAGTATTCGATACATAAATTAGAGAGTTTAGTAAGTTAGATGTATACAATATGAAAGAGAAAAAAAAAAGAGAGATACATACAATTTTTTGATAAGTTTGATACACATTAAACTGATTATCCCAATTATTATTATATAAACCCTATATGCTATCATCTTTGAGAATATTAAATTTCAAAGAAAAAAAACAATTTTTTTTAAGTGCAAGATTATAATGATATAAAATTAGTGATGAGTATTTTGACCGGAATTCTGGAACCGTATCGGTATCGTACCAAAATGGTACCGATCCTGATATATGGTATGGTACCAGGATTACGAAATAAGGTGAAAAAAAATTCGTGACCACAAATTCAATACGGGACCGGTACCAAATTGGGAAATTCTCGAAAAAAAATGGGAAAAACCCGATTTTTTGGTACCGATATCCGAATCCTGTTTGGTATGGTACCGGTACCACTAATTTATGCTCGGGAAAAAATCGGTACCACTAATTCGGTACGGGATCGGTACGGGACCGGTACCATGCTCATCCCTATATAAAAGCAATAGAATACTCATATACTTTTCGGAATCAACTGAAAATCATGTTGGAAAGATATTTAAGTTTATAATGAACTCAAATGTCTTATTTCTAACCAAAATGAGACGAGTTATTACACAACAAGGATCCATATCCCAAAGGATGCATTAGCCGCGTGCTCATCACATCCCGACATGCTATGGCTCTAACACTGATTATAATGCCTTTCAAATCCTAAAGCAAAAGACTATTTAGATACCATCGGTTTCAACTAACAACCAAGGTGGAAGTTATTATTTGCATAACAAGACTTCCAGAATCATTCCCCCGTGTTGGATTCATGGTAACGATATTGGTTGATGCCCATTACTCTACTGACATGTGTTTGTGTTAACTGTCTTATGATACCACGCTCAAAAGGGGTCAAGAGAATAGAATGTTTCCATAATAGCTACCTGGGTTAGAGACCACATGCCTAGGTCGATGGGGGATATTTCTAGTGTAGCTTGGTCATGATGTGGCTGACCCGAGAAAGCACCCTTGGTTAAGCCAACTTACTATTCTGGGTTTGTCCCCAAGGTCTTTTGTTTGCTGCTGGAACACGAGCCCTTTTAGGCTTATATTAATGAAGAAAGAAACACTTAAGAGAAGGTTTACAATGTTCTTATTGCTTGAACTTTGATTGATTCTTATAATGCTCATCACCAGATCTAGTCCATGGAAGATTCTAGAACCGATATACTTCCATAGATCTTTATATACTTCCAACAACATACCTATCTATATTATTCTATCACACTTAGCTGCAATATTCTACACATCTTTATGGATACTTTTTAGTATAATTCTTCGTTATTATGGAAGCTTCTTCATCAAGGGCTCGGCTTTCACTGATAGACTAATCTTTATTAGACTAAATCAAGTTTATGATCCAACACCCCTCATTAAAACTGATTTATCGACTCCAAGAATCATCCTTAGTTTTGAGAAATCTCGCTCGTTAAGCGGTTTGGTAAAGTTATCTGCAACTTGGTCTTCAGACCTCGTATGTATCACTCGGACATCCTTCCTTGCAATGCACTCTAGAATAAACTGATAACGACTGTTGATATGCTTACTTCTATCATGAGACTGGAATTTTTACTAAGTCTATGGCTGACTTATTATTCACGTAGAATCTTAGTCGCTTCCTCATTTTATATAACGGATGATCCTATTCTCAATCTCCAAATGTTTTGTTGTAGATTTGAGTCTACCACTTCTCCTCATCATGTTTAGAAGGCTTTTCCTTACGTTCTATCGGAGTGGCAATGGGATTGCACTTATCCATGTTGAACCTCTTTAATATCTCGTTTGCATACCCTTCTTGACTTATGAAAACTCCTTCATCCGTTTGCTCTTTGTAGCTGATCCTAAGCTTTTACTTGTAACCTTTTGCCACAAGTCTTGCCTTATAATTCTCCACTTTGCCTTTGATGTTTTTCTTGGCCTTTTATACCCACTTGACTCTAATAGCCTTTTTGGCCTTTTGAATGGTCACCAACTCTTACATATCATTCTTCTCAATTGACTTTGTCTCCTCATTCATCACTTGTCTCCATTTCTTTCTTTTCATAGCCTCAAAAACTAAAGATTCAAAGTCAATGTATAAACAAAGAAGGGGTATCTCATCAATTACCTCGTATAGCTCCTGCAAACTTCTTGTCTTTGGTTCCCCTTCACTTTAACTTGAAGGCGAGTCTTGGTTTGGAGTTGGACTTTGAGGTTGTTAGACTTCTTCACTTGATTTACCTATCTCTTCTTCGTCGTTCATAGGAAGAAAGTCATACCTGTCATTCTCCTTAATGCTCCAATCCCATACTTCTTCTTCATCAAACTCCACGTCTCTACTCACTACCATCTTCCCTATGATTGGATTATAGAGCTTATAACCTTTCGACTGCTTGTTGTAGCTAACGAATACATGCTTCTCGCTTCTGTCATCAAGATTTGATCTCCTTTGGTTTGGAACGTGGACATACCCTATGCTTCTGAATACCCTTAGATGATATACGGTAGGCTTTATCCTAATCCATGCTTCTTATGGAGCCTTGTTGTCTAAACTCTTTGATGGAAACCAGTTGAATAAATATACCATATAATCAACTACCTTGGCACAGAACTCCTTTGGCATCTTCTTGCTTTTCAACATGCTCCATATTAAGGATGGTTCTATTCTTTCTCTCCACCATTCCATTTTGTTGTGGGGAGTAAGGAGCCGCTAGAAATCTCCAGATCCCATTATCCTCACAAAATTTGTTAAATTCTTTTGATAAAAATTATCCACCTCTACTGGATCTCATGGACTTTATTTTTAAATCTTTCTCCTTTTCAATCATAGCTTTAAGTGTCTTAAAAGCTTCAAAATCTTGGGATTTTTCTTTAAGAAAATATACTCAATTATTTCTTGAAAAATTATCAATAAAAAAAGTACAAAGTAAAGATTCTTACCATGAGAGACTTGAGTAATGGGACCTCACAAATCTGTGTGAATTAGTTTTAGAGGCTCCTTGGCTCTTGATGTCACTTCCTTCGGGAACGAACTCCTTGCATGATTCCCAAGAAGGCATCCTTCACACACTTGATTGGTATGATCAATTTGATGTAACCCTTTTAGATTCCCATTGACAGTAATAACTTTAAGTCACCAAAGTTTAAGTGCTTGTTTCTCACATGCCAAAGCCATGAATGATTCTTCAAACAACTCTTTAAGCACTTAGTCTCATCATGTTGAATGCTTAACGGGAACTAGTAATAGGCACTTTTTCCACGAGCTTTCCTTCGAGATTTTTTATTGTAGCACTATGATCTTTGAAATTAATATCGTAATTTTTCTCTAAAAGGTTTCACACACTTAGAATGTTACTTTTAAGATTAGGCACATTGTATATGTCCGAAATATATTGGTGATTACCATCTTTAGCTCAGAAAAGTATCTTACTTTTTTCTTTCACCGTTGACTTTGATTCGTCTCCAAAGGTGACGTTACCTTTAATTTTTTTTCCATTTGTATGAAAAAGTCTTCTTCACCCGTCATATGGTTACTTGCAGTGGAATCTATATGTCATGGCTCTATCCTCTCTTCTTATTCGTCATGACTTGCCATTAGCAAGGTAAGCGCATCTTTGTCTTCTATCTCCACAAGATTGGCTTTTTCTTCCACTTGTCTTAAGCTAGTACACTCATTGGCATAATGACCATATTTGCGACAATTGTAACATTGTATTTGGGGCTTACCTCCTCTTTGAGATTGAAAGCCTCTCTTACGACCTCTTCGATATGGAGACCATTGGTTTTCATCTTCTTTGTTAACATCTTCTCTTCCTCTTCCGCGTCCTCAGCCTGGAAACCACCATGACCTCGAAAAGTACCACGTCCTCATGCAATTGTACACAAGCACATTCTTAAATCATCATTAGGCTCTTCATACCACTTGTTAGGTCACAAAATGTTATGATTTCACTTAAGGTGATGAAAGAACTATGTGTATATTAGCTTTCTCTCTCTAAAACATACACTTACAATATTCTCACACGCCCTCTAAGTAAGACTTTAGAGGGTATTTATACTAAAACATCATATTGTTGTGAAGCCTCTCCATCATATTGTTGTGAATCCTCACAACTTCTTGCAAGGATAATTAAGAGAGTTGGCAACAATTTACTTCCCCCCGCGACTATACAAATATCGAGAGGGTAAATTCAATTATACTCTATTATATTCTATGATAATTTTATAAGATTTCTAAATATAGAATGATCATCACTTTTATAATCATAACACTTTATCCAAAAAAATAATTTTAAACATATGGGTTAAACTATGTTTTAATTGAAAATATCAATTAATCAACTTTTTTTAATATAAAATGACGTCCGAGATTTGGCCCTCAATATGCAGGAAAATAATACAACATCCGTCCCATAATAATTGTCCACTTTGATTTTTTTTAATTCTTTTTATTCAACTTTGACCATAAATATTTTTATTTGTTTAATATAATACTTGATGAAAAATATATGGATAGATTTGGTTTTAAATGTATTTTCATTTGATATAATTTTCATCAAATATTATATAACACAAATAAAAATATTAATGGTCAAAGTTGATCAAGAAATAATTCAAAAGGTCAAAGTGGACAATTATTATTAGACGGAGGTAGTAGTCTCTAGTTAAAAAAATATTTAATACTTACACAATGATCAATTCCGAAAAGTGAAAATTACTGCAGAGGCACGCAGAGGCACCTTTCACAAGAGGTTGCCTCGCAGAGGGTGGGTTTTTTTTTATTCCCTAAAAGGCCACTAATTTTCCTATAAATGTGCAGCGAAATATTAACCCAACACGTGTCGCGTTTTCGTTAATCCAAAAACAATAAAATAAAAAAAAGATGTAATTCACATAAGCTGTGCAGCAAATTACAAGAATTATGGGACCCACTTGAATTTCAAAAACAATAAAATAAAAAGAAGATGTAATTCACATAAGTTGTGCAGCGGAATACAAGAATTATGGGACCCACTAGAATTACATAAACAATAAAATAAAAAAACTTTTAAAAAAAAAAACCTGTAACTCACACATGACTTGCAGCGAAATACAAAACTATGAGACCCACTTGAATAAAAAAAATATACAGGACCCACAAGTATTTATATATATATATATATATATATATATATATATATATATATATATATAAAGAAGGGATCCAATAAGAAGAATAATTAAAATAAGAAGGGTAAAAAGTAATTCTAGCCACACATTTTAATGTGGGAGGGAAAATTTGAATGAAGATGCATCCATTTTTGTAAGTGCAACTAGAATGTGTGGTTGTGGTTACTTTCTATCCTTCCTATTTTTATTATTCTTCTTATTTGATCCTAACTATATATATATATATATATATATATATATATATATATATATATATATATATATATATATAACATTTTGATTTAAGATCATTTGAGGACCAAATTTATGTACTTACTAAGAGACTAATCTCCACCCTCCATCTTCCCTCTATCTTTATTTGATCTAATGAATGAGATTAATCCTAACAATTTAAAAAACCTACTTTCATCTTTTTTTTTTTTTTTTTTTTTTTCAAATATTGATATCTTTTAAATCGTTAAGCGAAAAAAAAATATACCGTTACGACGAGTATTTAATTATCTTTCTATAGATAGGCACTTTGATATATTTCGACATTTTTTTTTTCATTTTTTTCACATTTTTTTTTCGTGGCCGAAAAAATCACATATGATATATCACATGTGATTACACGTGATATATCATATGCGATTTTTTCGGCCACGAAAATAAAAGTGAAAAAAAGAAAAAAAAATTGTCGAAAGTATATCAAAATACCCGTCTATAAAAAGATAATTAAATGCTCGTCGCGATGGTGTAATTATTTTCGCTTAACGATTAACGGTTTAAGAGATATTTAAATTGTAAAAAATGAGTGAAATATTAAATTATTTTAATCTCAACCATATATTTTGTTTATTCAAGTTGCCCTCAATAATTGTATTTCGCTGGAATTGTATAGTGAATTGCATATTTTTAATTTTTTTGTTCAAGTGTTCCCCAATTCTTGTATTTCGCTTCTGAAAAACATGAAGTTGTAAGTTGTGATTGAGTATTCGTTTTCTACAAGTAATATAAAAACATGGATATGAATGATTTCTTTGCTCCTAGGTGTTTTAAGATCAAAAGAGAAAAAGTCAATAACTAAAAAGATAAAATAAAACCACGAAGGGCATCAACGTCTGTCTCTTCCTGTTTAATTTCCGTGGACAAATTAAAAAAAATAATAAAATAATAAAAAATAATAAAAAATAAATAAAAATCTGTGTACATAACAGTTGCCGATGAATATATGACCATTAGTCAATAGTCGTGAATGGCAAATCTTGACTACTTGCATTTTTTTAACATTATTGACTACTTATTAATGAAGGCAATATCATAATATCTGTTTACGTATGTAATACGTGATTGTAATTGTTTGGTTAAAAAGAGAAATATCTGCAGGTATATAACAACGTATTGGTCCTGAATACGCAAGACCTTTGGGAAGAGTTAGATTGAAATATTTATATTGTTTCGTTTCTCGTTAAAATGGTAAGGACTTAGGAATAAGAATGAGAATTTAAAGTTCGGGTATTACTTAAACAAACCAAGTGTGTATTCATTCTGTGAAATATAAAGAAAAAGGTGATCCTTTTTTTATGTGCGATATCTTTCTGTTTATAGAGACATATCTAACGTTTTGGGATAACCCCAGATTGATTAACGGGTGTAGACAGACCACGCGTTGATCATTTGACGAGGATGACGTGTCATTCATTCCTTGGACTTGTACAGTTCGTACATAACATGTTTGTTCCATGTTCTAGTCGCATGCCTCCTCCTGTCACGCGTCAGGTAACGTATGGGGTGACAATTGTCTAGTCATTTTCATCTGAGGTCGTGCCTTCATTTTGATATTATTCTTGTTAATAATAATTTAAGCCGAATTTTAAACTCGTGTGCGAGTTAAACTTATAAAAAGAAATACATGAGTCATTATTGAATGCCGATAGTTAAAAAGAATATTTTTCGGATATAATTATTTAATCTCATAAAAAGGTATAAAAATGTATAACAGGAGTCGTTCATATATGTATAATCTCGTGTATTTATTTACATGTCACATTAACTCGTGTTTTCTTTTTTATATTTACAATTCCGTGCAAATAAATTATTCTAATATATACTTATAATAATATTTATAAATAAAAACAAGATATTGTCGTATTTTTTTTTATAAAATATAAAATATATAGAATACATAGTCTACGGTGTATTTATTAATTTTAAAAAATTATTAAAAAAACATAAAATTATTTCATATTTATAATAAAGATCACTTACATATCAATAGTTTTCCTGCATAATAAAGGATCATTCATAGCCACTTATCTTCTATATTAAATAACAAACTTACTTTCACCCCTACAAATTACTATCTCTTAAATCATTAATTTTTAATTAAAAAAAATTACACAATTGCGACGAGAATTTAATTATCTTTTTATAGATGGGCATTTTAATATACTTTTGTCAAACTTTTTTTTTTTTCACTTATTTCATCTTTTTTTATTCCTCTTTCATTCCGAAACTTGCATAAAAAAATTACATGTGATTCAACAATAATTTGAATATTTGAATATATAACATTTAATAAAATGAACATAATTTTTTCTACAAACTTTAAACATTTTACTATTTTTATTCTGAAAACTAGATATTTATAGCTTTTCAACCATATATAACATTTTATATTTCATAATCTATGTAGTTAATCTCGTCGAGATCTCGGATATCGGACTTAGGAAAAATCTCGGTTCCAAATCTCGCTGGTAAATATCGGAGCCGATATTATCGGCAAGATTGGCCGAGATTTTTATATCGGAGCCGAAATTCTGGGCGAGATTGGCCGAGATTTTGATGAAGATTAAATTATGACTGTCACCTGTTCGAATTTGATGAAGATCAAGGAAAAATACGAGATCGAGCATTTTTTGAGAACAAAATACAAGACTGAAGAACAAAATGAAGATGGTTATTGATGTGGTGATGATGGTTGATGGGTGTTGTAGGTGGTAGTCATGGCGGCTAGGGTTTGATTTGGAGAGAAAGTATGTGTTAAGAGAGAGGGAAGATGGATCTGCTTTATTGATGAGAGAGAGGGATATGAATAAATACATTTTTTATTTTATTTTTAATCTTCATTTCTTTTATTAACTAGATGACACTTGTCATATTATTTAGTTAGTTCTTATTATTTTTATTTTAAGAGTGGTTCACATGAACACAAATATATATATATATATATATATATATATATATATATATATATATATATATATATATATATATATATATATATATATAATATAAAAACCGATATCTCATCGTGATAACCGCTATTTCAAATCTCGGTTCTCAAGTACGAGAATATCCCTCTCAGGGTCAATCTCTTGATTATCGATTCTATCGGGAGTCGAATCACTTTAGAGAAAGGCCTCAATTTCTTCTAAGATGAAGTCACTTTCCTCAAACGGAGTGAGGGAAGGAGAAGAATTAGCAATGATGGGATGAGAAGATGGAGCGGAATTTCCACTGGGAGAATTATCGGTGAAACCTAAAACCTCTTGAGCGTACTCCTCAGCAGCAACATCGATGACATCTATTCGGTTCACCGATTCAGAGTCACAATTTGAGGAGTACCTCAAAGTTTGATCGAGGTTGAAGGTGATTGCTTCAGTTCCAACACGCAATGTGATCTCTTGCTCAAATACATCGATGAGAGCGCGCCCAGTTCTAAGGAATCCCCTTCCAAGAATTAGAGGGACCCTTGAATCGGCATCAAAGTCAACAATCACAAAATCGGCAGGAAAATGGAACTTTCCCACTTTAACGAATACGTCCTGAGCAATGCCAAGTGGACGAGAAATTGATCGATCGGCAAGCTCAAGAGTCATGCACGTGGGAGTAAGTTCGGGAAGAGATAGTTTCTTCCACACAGAATATGGCATAAGGTTAATGCTAGCACCAAGATCGGCGAAGGCGAAGCATTCAACCATCCCCGGAAAAACACATGGAATGAGGAATTTTCCGGGGTCTCCAAACTTCTCGGGAAGCTTTTTCAAAAGAACTGCTGAGCAGTTCTCATTCAATGGAGTTCTAGCCATTTCGAAGAGTTTTTCTTATTACTTAACAGATTTTTGATTGTTAATGCAAACTTGGACATCAGGATGATAGCATCCGCGAAGCTTATGTCAAAATGCAAATCTTGAAAGATTTGAAAGAATTTATCCATTTGGTGACTAGCTTTTTTGTGGAGCTTTTGTTCATTTAAGCGTGATGGGTAAAGAATAGAAGTTTTAGATTTAGGGTTGTCCACTGGAGTTTCTGTTGGTTCAAAGACAAATTCAGGTTTGCATCTGGTTTCCAGATTAACTTGAGGCTGGACGTGTGCGGTACTTCGTGAGCTAGGGGATTGCACCTTGTCCGTTGTCACCTGAGATTCACGTTCCACTACCTTTGAAGGAGAGGAAGAAGATGTAGTAGGAATCGCAGGTTCATCATAAGAAGCACCACTTCTAGTTGTGATCGCCTTAGCGTCGCCCCTCGGGTTAGCGATCCTGTTGCTCTGAAGTGTTCCTAAGCCCGAGGGTCGATCATTTAAAGACTTCTGAAGTTCAGAGATCTTGCTGACCAGTAACCGATTCGTTTCCTCTTGTGCTTTCATGAATTGTTTTAACACTTCATCGGAGGAAGACTGGGGTTGAACAACATTTTGACTTTGGTTAGGAAAATTTTGAACACGGTTGTTGTGAAAATTTCCTTGGTTTTGGTTGTTGTTACCCTGAAAATTGTTTCTCTGATTGAAATTACCCTGATTGTAATTCCCTTGACCTTGATTTCTTTGAAAATTTCCTTGAAAACCTTGGTTTTGATTGTCATTTTGAAAATTGTTTTGATTAAAATGACCTTGATTTTGGTTCTGATTTTGGAAATTCGGGTTTTGACCTTGGTTAAAATCTCCTCGATTTTGATTTTGATTTTGATTCGGGTTACGGTTTTGATTTTGATTGAAACCGGGCGTCCCAAGAAAATTGTTGGAACGATAGCTTAAGATATTACGGTCCCCCTGGGGTTGGTAAGAATTACCCCCCATATTGTAGGAACCTTGAGCAGCATAAACGTTCTCTTGAGGTAACCAGCAGTGGCTGGACACTTGGAATACAGATGTGGGCCTCCACAAGTTCCACAACTTCGGGCTACGGCTTTCACTTGTTGATTTTGGAGGGTTTGGTTCATCCTCAACATAGCCGTAGCAAAGTCGTCCATCTTTTTAGTGAGAACCGCGATGTCGGGGGATGATGAAGGAATGACTAATTTACCTGACTCATCCCTCTCCGCAGAGGAATCCCAAAAGTTATGGTGGGCAGTCATATTCTCAATTAGATCATAGCACTCTTCGGGACGTCTTTTCATGAAAGTCCCACTTGCAGCAGTATTGAGAATATCTTGGTGCCTCAATGTTAGACCATTATAGAAGGTGTCTATGATGGTAACTTGTAACATATTGTTGGTAGGGCACCGATCAATTGCGAGCTTATAACGTTCCCAAGCCTCGAACAGAGACTCATCGGGATGCTGCCAGAAGTTGCTAATATCATTACGTAACTTGGTAACTATGGAAGGTGGAAAATATTTGGCTAAAAACTTGGTTACCATTTTATCAAAGGTACGAATCGAATTCTTTGGGAGTCTGTCAAACCAAGCAGTGGCATGATGGGCGAGAGAATAGGGGAAGAGACATAGACGGAGGGCATCATCGGAGACACCATTTTGTTTCATGCTTTGGGTGACGGTGAGGTATTTGTCAAGATGCTTGTTGGCATCATCACCGGTAAACCGTGAAATTGGCACGAATTCTGGACTTGTTGGATCATGTGATGTTTGATTCCAAAATCTGTAGCCTTGATGTTGAGAGGGGCAATAGGTCCACCTCTCCCTTGCATGGTTGGCTGACACAGCTCCTCCATCGTTCGGAGATCGAGAGCTGCATCATCCTTGGGAGGGTCAGGTGGTGGTCCATCGTCCATTTCTGTTTTTGGTTCTTCAATAACAGTACGTAGCTTGGGTACGTTTTTTTGACTTTTACGCTTTGTTTGTGAACGAGTGCGCATACACTAAAAACAAATTTTCAAAACAAGATTGAGGCAAAACCGCAGCGAACTTAAACCAATAATCTCAAATGAATGGCTTCTTTAGAAAAGGTACACCACTCATAAGGATACAATAGCAAGTTTTTATCTTTTGTTTGGGGACTTATTATGTTCACACCCCCAGTTAGTAGGTGTTCTGCCTTGGTTTGCGACAATGAATTTTATGTATTTATTAACAAGGAAATGGAAAATGTTTTTTGGTTTTTATATTTTATATATACATACAAAGAAAAAGGAAAATATTTTTGTGTTTTATGTTTTATGTTTTATGAAAGCGATAACTTCTTGACGAAGGATCTACAAGTCACTAATCGTTAAAACCTTAACGATAATGTTGCAACACAACCTCCCCGGCAGCGGCGCCAAAATTGATACTCTCAGATCAACTACTCGACTAATGGATAGTCAGAATAGTCAAACCTCGCATATTCTCCGGTGAATATAGTGTTTCCCCGGGTCGTTAAGTCCCGACGAGGTGTGAATGGGCGATATCGTTTGAGGCTCGGAATTAAAGTGTCTGTAAGGATTGGGTATGAGATTTTTGGTTTTTTGAATCAGAAACATAAAGCAACAAATTATGAAACGTATAAGAAACTAAAAACAAGCGATTAGAAACCGTATAAGTACGCGAGTGAATACTAAACAAGACTAGATTTGTGGGAATAAAAATAATTTCCTACGTACTAAATAACAAAAGCAGGTTTTTAAGAAAATAAAAAATTAATTATAAGATTAAAATGCTAATTACTATGATTTAAAAACTTGTTTACGCTAGTTCAATTTTTAAAAAATACTAAAACTACTTAAATAATTCTAAAACTTTTTAGACAAAACCACAACTGAATATTGATTATTAAAATCCAAAGGTTCAATGTTTAAGCTATAGCGATATTAACGAAACTAGTAACTATCACAGTAACTTTAAGCTAGCAAAACGGAAAACAAGCTTATGAGGTCCTTAAGCTCCACGCTTTACGCTGCGAAAAATAAGAAAACAAAGATAAATAAGTGCTTTGTTAGGGTTAGTGTAATAATCATTACGCTAAAGTGACAATAAATTAACAATAATATATAAAGCTAAATTACTAGGACTAGTATTAAAACTAGAATAGATCGGACTAGCTTTAACACTAGAATAGATCAAACTAGTATTTAAACTAGAGTAGATCGGACTAGGGTGAAAGCTAGAATGGATCGAACTAATATTAAAACTAGAATAATTACTAGACAAAAGTAATGAAAAATAAAAAGACAAACTAATCTTAATAAAATAAGTCTTAGTCACCAAACTCTCTCAAGGAGATATGTTTACAAAAAGTAAACTAATTCGGGTATTAAGGTCGAAGATTTAAAAATATAAAGATTTTAAAACAAGCAAAATGAAAATTTATATAACTAACACAATATATATATATATATATATATATATATATATATATATATATATATATATATATATATATATATATATATATATATATATATATATATATATATATATATATAACAATACAATAAAAAAACAACTCAAAACTTTATAAGAAGAAAGAGATGAATAAGAGTGTGTGTGACCATATGTAAAACAATATTTTACAACTACACCATCATAAAAACTCTTTATTTTACATTCTTTTTTATAAATATTTTGTAAACTTTAGAGATTAAATGAAGAAATAAAGAAGAATTAGATGAAAGAAAGGTAGATTGCAAGTAAATAAAAATTAAACAAGACAATACTTTTATAAATTTTAAAACAATAATTCAAAGATTATAACTTAAAATAAAAGTTTAAACATAAAGTAAACTAGAGAAAACTAAAAAAAATGAAGAGAAAAGATGTTGTAAATGAGGTGTGGGAGGTGGGTTTTTATAGACCCAAATATTACATGTTTAGTCCCTCCATAAACCACAAAAGAGCACTCCAAAATAATGTCACATTAACTATTAACTAATAAGCCCAAACGTCGCGACCAAGAAATTACATATTCGCTGTCTTTTTCGTATCTTCTCCCGACCAAGAGATATTAAAAATGCATGAACCTCGTTCCATTATCCGACCAACAGGACACGTGCATCATTCTTAGCGGCTTGAGATGCCAGTGGTCACGCGCTCAAAATAATTATTTTGGAGAAATGAGACTTCACTTGCTGGGCCACTCCATCAATGAAAATATCTTTCATTTCCTTTCTTCATTTTGATTATTTTTTTGGTCTTGAGCCCCACGTGGCTGTTCATTCATCAATGAGCAAATTAATGTTTTGTGTGCCATCATTGAGCTAAAGTTGATATCACATGGGAAACTAGCTTTTGTCCATTTTTTTTAATGCTATCTCTTGTTGTGGGCAAATAAAGTATAGGCTTCATAAAAACTTGAAAAATCTTGGTGTTGACTTCATCTTTAATATCATAGTATGTATCGCTTGTTGCCGAGTCGCTCAAAACTGCATGCTTTCACTCAAAATTGCATGTTTTCGCTTAGTTTTCAATTCTTCGTACCTGAAACACATAAAAATACTAACCAAAGATATTTGCAGCGTATTTGGCCATTTTTAGTAGTTTTACATATTAAAATGGGTATTAAAATGATGAGTATTTGCATACTCATCAAGCGCTTCAAGATAAATTGCACTAATCCCGAAAAAAGACCAAAAGGGCGCGATTACTCGTTTAATGAATGGATTGCGAAAAGGTTCGGTTCCACGAATATCGATAAGAAAACCAGATTAAAAATATTTGTGGAATGGATGATCGAAAGCTATTTAGACGAACAAGACGAATCAAGAGAATATGATGATCCTCTCAAAAGGAGCTTCGAAAAATTTAAGTTAGAATTTGAAAGAGAGGTATTGCAACACCTTGACTAATATGAACTCAAGATAGGAATAAAAGGGTATATGCTCCAGGATATATGGGAGAAATGTGAAAGGACTTTTAAAAAGGGGCGGAAGTTCTGGCATAAGGTTGAATTAGAAGCTATGGAAGTTCACGAGTGCCAATTAGAAGGGTGAAGGTATGATCCCCCGGAAGTCCAAGTTGAATTCGGAAATACACTATGGATGGTGTAGGAAGTTTCATAAGTATCGATAAAACAATTGATAAACAGCTGCCAGTGGGAAGGATTAATGGAGAAAAATTTAAAATTTAGATAAGGGAAGAAATGCACACCCAACTTGGTGTGCAACCGGCAGACTAGGCATGGCAGTGAGTCTAACTTAAAGACTCGATAATAAACAAAAGTGCTCTTTTAGGAGACAACCCGAATTATCCTTTTCCTTTTATTTTTCTTTATTTTGTTAGTTTGGTATGTTTTGTACTAATAATTTGCAGGTACTAAAGGAAGCTTTGCGATGGAGAACTAATTTTTGGACTTTTTGCACCAAGAAAAATTCTCCAGACCTTTGCTATGGCGTAGCTCCTCCAATGAATACGTCGTAGCAACTACCAGGTGTCATTCTGGATAGATTTAGCAACTACGGCGTAGCACCCCATTTTAGCTATGTCGTAGCTACCTTCTGAACCTTAAAAATGCTTTTTATTTTACAAAACATTATTTAAACTTGTATTAGTTTTTAAATAAACTTTGTGGGTGTGTTCCCTGTAAACCCTCACGAGACTTCACTCGTCCACTTGGGAAACCAAATGGATTAAAAGGCTTGTTGCATACGCTAAATGCAACCGTGATTCCTACGAAAGTGAGTTAGGTTTTTCTTTTTCTTTTTATTTTTCTTTTTCTTTTTAGGTTTTATGCTTTTGGTAGTTGTGTGATTCCAGGGAATTGAAGTTTGCTCATTAGGCGAAGTGAAGGCACATTTTTCAACATGATCCTTCTATCATTTTCAAGAGCGAATTTCAAGGAAGTTCTCGTTCTAATTCTACTTTTCTCTTTATTTTTATTTCATGTATAAAAGGGACTTTGTACAACTCAAGTGGGAGGACGGGAGTAGAATTATTTACTTGAACTTTATTTTACCCCATTTTTCTAGTTTGTTTTGAAAAATTATGCCATTTTTAAACTTTTGACATGTTTTTCCGAACCTAACCAGAATAGACCTTAGCCGAGCACATTAACCCTTAATACCATGGTGAGGTTTAGCCTATTTCAGTTTCCCCTGTTTTACCCCAAATCCACCAAAATTATGAGTGTGCCGGTAGTTTGTAAACTTTAGAACTTGGCTTTTACATCATTTCGAAACCATAGAAGAGTAGTGTATTGAGATTTCTTGATACATTTGGAAGAAACTTTTTAAGAATGCAATATTTTAGGATTATCACCCAAATAACCTTTATGTGTGTGTTTATCGATTAGTCACATTGACTATTTGACCCCCATGTTAAACCCTTTGTTGCACTCACCTTTAGTGCAAGATACCCCTAGATACACCCTTTTGAGCCTATCCTTTCGTTTCTTACCCATATTATTGTTTTGATACACCTATACACCTTAGCCTACTGTGTAGTCTTAGTTATGGTTGGGAAGTTGCCACTTGTTCTAGTTTGAGGTTCAAGTCAAGAGATTCAAGAATCACACCTACGTTGAAGACAAATCACTGAAGATCATAAGAAAACCTACTATTGTACATGTATTGTTCATCCCAAGTGGGGAGATATGTTTATTGTATTAGTTATAAAAAAAATGTGAATTTCCGTATGTAGATATGTTATCTTTGGTGCAACCTTTTATAGCACCGTAATAAGAGCTTTGAAGGAATTAGTATCGAAGAGGCCACTTCGGTCATATTTAAAGAATGAAGTTGTTGGTTCTTAATCACCAACATGAAGACCAAGTGAGGTGCCCATCATGACGTCCTCTAATGGCACACACTTGTTACATGATCCAATTCTTGCATTTTGAATCTTTGACTTTGGATGAACGACAAGTGGTAGCAACTCGGTTATAGGCTAAGACTATTTGCTTTCTTTTTCATTTTACACCATTATTGTGCATCCCATGTCTTATCCTACCCTTCAGTTGTGAATCATGCTTAGGTGAGGGATTTGAGCAGTCATTGGTGTCTTGGCCGACATTCCAGTCATGTACCATTGCCTTTGTCGCCTTTGCCGTAGTATGTTAGTAACAACGCTACACCCAAAAGCCTTATATGTGTTCACCCAATATTACCTTTAAGAATTGTTTCGACCTTAGCTCTAGTAGTAGAGATTTGTGTAACTGCCAAGCCTATGATAGAATACATTCTATGACTGTGCGTTGAGTGATCACCCCAAAATTAACACTTAGATTAGGAGAGAGATGTGAGTGTTTGATCCAATTTTGTGAGGTGTTCGGCTTTGATATATTCTAGCATAGGGAGTTTTTAAATTCATATTCTCCAGCTTCTTGGGGGATATCTTTTTGAAAATTATTCTAATAAGGTCTACTAGATTCAAGTGGGGGATATTTGATGACGTCAAATTTACCCATGATTTAAGTGTTAATTTCCCCCTAAAATGCTCATCTTTTCAATTTATATGAAGAATATATACTCTTATTTCTTCCTATTTTGGTTTCAGGGTAAAGATGAGTAAAAGAACGAACATACGTAGAAATGGAAGGACTTTGCAGCAAATATGTGGAAATTATGGATTCTCCACTCACTATGGCGTAGAGGTTCATCTACCTACGCCGTAGCAAGGCTTTATGAAGATTACGGCGTAGAGGTTCATCTACCTACGCCGTAAGAAGGAATTTATGAAGACTACGGCGTAGCCCATCCATTGGCTATGGTGTAGAAGTCCACTAAAGGGCTCTACGGGGAAAGCAACTCTCCAGCTACGACGTAAGCCCCAATTTGAGGCAGTGAAGAGCTAACGAGGCCAAGGAAGAAGTTATGGCGTAGCAAACCTAGCAACTACGCCGTATAAAGTATCTTATCAAGACATTACGCCCGTAGCACTTGATCAAGCTATGGCGTAACACAAATTTACAAAGGTTATGGCGTAGCAATCCAATCAGCTACGCCGTAACAAAGTCGGGCCTATAAATACCAGCCCTAATTTCGAGTTTATTCATTCACTTTTCACCACACAGAAGTTGGGAGAAACTCAGGGAGCAAGAGGAATGAAGTTCTAGCCTCATAGAAGTCATTTCCAAGGGAGGATTAACACACCAATCATAAGTTTATTCATTCCCTTGTTTTGTATTCGATTCATGTTTACTTTTGTAATAGTACAATCTTGTTTTACTGCAATTATGAATATGAGTGGCTAAACACCTCTTGGTGTTAGCCTAGTTATGAAATTGTTATTGTTTTGATTTAGTTTTCTACGCATCTATTATCTATTGTTTGAATACTTTCATGGCAAGTCTTGGGACACTCTAGTTTCCATAGTGTTTAACGTTGGTTGTTCCCTAGAGACTTGTGGAATTAACCCTAGGAAGCAAGTCGCTAGGACCACCTACCAATGCTATTCGCTTAACGGAGTTAGAGGGGTGTAAGATCTAACCATGCCGCATCCGTTAGACTTTTCCATGTTAGAAGAGGCACTTAATGACTCTTACATCTTCGTACCGATGAACCCAAGGCTTTACAATAGTTTTGGATAGGACAAGGTGTAAGATAGACGTAGGTGATTTAACCCTCTGATCCGAAATGAATTAAATCCTCAGACGATATGATAGGATGTACTTATAGGAAACTAATAAGAATAATAACAAGAGTAATAATTAGGTTAGTACTATCTCTCTCTTATTGATTTTCTTCTATTTTATTTACTTATCTTGTTATTTACTTTTATTAGTTTAATTAATCTTTCAACTCAAAAACCCCTTTTAAACGTGACACAAAACTTAGATAATTTCTATACACTTAGCTCTTGGGACGACCTCGGCTTTACCAACTAGCTAAACCACACACGACGGGGTACACTGCCTGTTAGTGCATTAGGTAGACCTTAGGTAAACGAGACTATTATAAATATTAAAACCTGGTCAGTAAAACCTGGATCACGTACACGGCCCCACGAATGGTATTAAGGAATGCAACCCTTCATCTATGCAATTGTGACAAACCAATTAATCAATAAAAGATAACTAGGGAGTAATGAAATCTAAGTAAACACGCTTTTCTCCATATTAGAAGTTCTCACATTTTATTTTCTTGTTATTTATTTATTTGTTTAAGTAGTTATTTGGGTTAGTTGACTAGCAACTAATTCCGCCCACTCTTCCAATACCCGAGATATTTACTTGCTTTCCATAAAATATAAAAACACAAAAAGAATCATCCCTCACCTCTAGACCTAGTTAGATTAGTTTCAATCCTAACGAACACTATTCCCCAATAGAACGATCAATCCCCCGGTACTTGACACTCACTATACTACATCGGTCAAGTACACTTCCTAGTGGGGATTGAACGCTTCTCAAGATCCCTTGAGAGGTAAAACCTTTTGCGTAGACCGCAATCCATGCATCAGTATCAAATAATATTATGCTAATATGTATATGTATTATCAAGCATACCATCATTACCTTAGACCAATTAACAGAATTGATTTTTGGCCATATCACAGTAAGTACTCACTTTGTTGCCACCTAAACCAAGAAAGATGATGGGTAGGTCTAGAAAGAAAATGATTAGGGGAAAACATAAAGGTAGAAGTTCAACTAGGGTGTTTAGGGCTAGTACCGTGACAATTAACATGCCAGAATCACTACAAGATTGGTAAGAATTGAACCGGAAATTCTTCAGGTGGAAGTTTAACTAAGGTGTTCGATGAAGATGTTGGTGGGTCACAAACAGAAATGAACATACCAATTCAGCATGATATTCAAAGTTAAGCAACCAGAGAGGTACAAGTGCAGTGGTGGAACTTGAATATTTTCTTTTATGGGGGGGATCGAAGATTTGTTTGTAACCTCAACTAAATTACCCCTAAAACCTATAATATTTACACTAGGTACCATAATTTTTTATTTATTTTCTTGGGGGGGAGGCGAGGGGGCCGGGACCCTCCCATGCCCCTGCATAGTTCCGCCCCTGTACAAGTCGAACATGAAGCTAGTGAGGTGGGAACTTCAGCAGCCTGCAGGTAATGAAATGGAACTAGACTAGGCAATTGGTCTTTATATGTGCATCCGTTTGTGAAATACATGTTTAGCACAACCTGGCCAATATATAACGAAAAATAAGATCTTGAATTACCACCGAAATCCTGTAGGGAGGGGGAGGGTTTCTAGCATGGGTAAACAATCTTTCAATACTGATGATAAATGATGGACATGGATTTTCAGAAACAACAAAAACCCTAAACCTATCAACAACCCGAATCAAAAGGATTTGGCAAAAATTGCTGCATCGTTTTATGTTTCTAATCTCCCAGATTCTCTAGATGCAAAAGGTCTCTGGAATGCTTGCGTTTCCTATGGGCGCCTGGTGGATGCTTTCATTACTAACAAACGATCACTACGAGGTAAACGATTTGGATTCATTCGTTTTCTGGGTGTTAAAGATGAAACTAAATTTGTTCGTTCCTTATCAAACATAAGGATCAGTAGCTTCCATCTTTATGTCTCTCTAGCTCGTTTTCAAAGATCAAACCCTACTGGATCTAAGTCTACTAATCAAGTGTCGAATAAGGTTATAAATCCTAAAAAGTTTTCTAACCCTAATCCATCATCATTCCAACAAGTGGATCCCCACTCAACTAAATATTCATTCGCATCTGTTGTTCACCCTAAAACCAAAACTAACGAGGTCATACCCCCTGCTGTCAACGTGTGTTCTATCGCCCTTAAAGAATATGATCTAATCCGCATTGAAGATGCATAAACGGTTCTCCTTCTGAAATTAAGAGACGTGGATAGTATAAGTAATATGTATATGATCTGTAAGAATGCAGGCTTCATAGACTTGTCGATCCATCATGTTGGAGGTCTTTGGATTTGGATTCAATTCCCTTCAACGATTGCCTGCTCAAACTTTCTTGATAATGCGAGCTTGAAAAACTTTTACCTATCAGCCAAATCTCCCTCATCTTCATTTAAAGTAGATGAACGCATGATATGGGTCGATATCAGCGGCCTGCCTCTATGTGCTTGGGGTTCTAATGCTTTTAAGACTATGGCTTCCTTGTTTGGCAAATTCATGTTTTTCAAATCCGAAAAGTCCACTGCCATGAGTGCGGGTAGAGTGTGCATTGCAACTAGATCAGAAAAACTTATATCTAAAATGATACAAGTTGAAGTCCATGGGGAGTTGTTTCAAGTTTATTTTCAAGAAGTAGGTTCATGGAGTATAAATATTTTTGATAACTCTCTTGATACGACATCCCATATAGATATTAATGAGGTATAAAAAGTTGCAGATTCTGTCGAAGAGAATTCAGTAGATGATTTGAATGAGCTGAATGAAAAACTCAACAACCTGGATGAAGATGTTAAAGTAGACGAAGGTTTCTTTGAAAATCAGAATATTAATAATTTGACTCAACCACACGTGCACATGGAAGAGAAGGTTAACAAAGATATAAACTCAACAAATGTTAATGAGTCATCTAATCTAAGTAGACCACCTGGTTTTGAACATGTAAAACGATGCTCACCTCTTACAAGTAAGTGTTCCACCTCTTTTATTCGATACCATATGAAAGACATCAAAGGAGTTTTGTTATTGCATGAACTTAATAAGATAATTAAAGTTGGAAACTCTTTAGATTATGATGTTAGAGGTTGTAGAAAATCCCTCAATCGAATGATTAATGGAATTGGCATACACATTGCGAATAAATGAATATTCTTTCTATAAACAGTTGTGGTACAAAAAAAGATATAAATGTGTTTGGATAAAAAGAAATGTGTTTCAAACACAATATTCATTTCCTTGGTCTTCAGGAATCCAAAATGACTAGCCTTGAGCTATTTCGTCTTAAGACAATGTGGGGTAATTTTAATTTTAATTACGCTTGTAGCATGGCTCGTAGTAGATTGGGTGGTTTGATATCTATGTGGGATCCGAACATTTTTAAGAAGGAAAACATTTGGTGTGATGAGTCATTTATTATTGTGAAAGGTCATTGGAAAAACTCGATGGGTGATTGTTATATGATAAGCATATATGGTCCTCAAGATACATTGGCTAAGATATCTCTTTGGAATAAAATTACAGACTTCATGCAACACCACAATGGAAATTCATTCTTTTTGGAGATATGAATTATGTTCGTTATGAACATGAAAGGTTTGGTTCCATATTTTCTCAACATGAAACTGATCATTTTAACTCTTTTATTGATTCTTCAGGTTTAGTTGACCTTCACATTGGAGGTTGTTACTACACGTGGATGAATAAAGTTGGAACCAAACTTAGCAAGTTGGATCGTTCCTTATTTCTGAAGAAATTTTAGAGGCTCTTCCAGATTTTCGTATCACGGCTCTTAATCGTGGGTGGTAAGATCATACTCCAATCCTTCTTCATGTTTTGAAACCTGATTTTGGTTCCACTCCATTCAAATTCTATAATTCGTGGTTACTTCGAGATGGTTTTGAAGAAGTCATTAAGTCTGCTAGGTCTACTTTGGAAGTAAATAATGACGGTAGATCTCTTAAGTCACATGAAAAATTGCGATCTCTTAAAACCACTATCAAGCAATGGCTCGCTAATGTTAAGAATAATGATCGCAATCGAAAAAAGGAGGCTTTGAATGACCTTAAGATTATCGAAAAAAGGATTGATGACGGAAGTGCTAGCAACATTGATCATGACAAACGCATTAAGCTCCTTCAAGAGATTGATAATCTTGACAAACTTGAAGCCCATGATTTAATTCAAAAGGCTCATATCAAGTGGGACATTGAAGGTGATGAGAACTACAAATTCTTCCACGGGTTGATAAATCAAAAAAGGAGATCTCAAGCAATTACCGATATTATGCACGATGGTGTTTGGATTACGGAACCAAATCTTATTAAGATTCTTTCGTTAATTTCTTCAAAGACAAATACCAGGTTCAAGACTCCCAGGTGATTTTTTCTCCATTGCCTCACTCTACTGGTCTTTGCTCCATTGATCGCGACTACTTGGAGACACACGTTTTGTTGGAGGAAATCAAGATGGATGTGTGGGATTGTGGCAGTGACAAAGCTCCTGGTTCTAATGGTTTCTCTTTTGCATTTATTAAGAAATTTTGGGATTTTCTTAAGATGGATATTCTTGAGTTTGTTACATCATTTTTTGTCACTGGATCGATGCCTCAAGGTGCTAAATCTTCTTTCTTCACGCTTATTCCAAAGGTTAGTAATCCTATATATATGAAAGATTTTCATCCCATTTCGTTGATTGGCATTCACAACAAGATCATTGCTAAAATTCTCGAAATCGGCTTTCTAAAGTGATTGATAAGATTGTTAGCATTGAGCAATCCACTTTTATTTTGGGTCGTCAAATTATGGACGGTCCGCTTATTCTTAGTGAGATCATTGATTGGTACAAAAAGAGGAAGAAAAAAATGCTTATCTTTAAAGTGGACTTCGAAAAAGCATTTGATACAGTTAGTTGGAAATATTTGGATTTTGTTCTTCTTAGCCTTGGTTTCGGTTCCAAATGGAGAACTTGGATTAGAGCTTCTCTTCATTCATCTAGAGCTTCTATTTTGATTAATGGTAGTCCTACTTCAGAATTCTCTATTAAATGAGGCTGAAGGCAGGGAGACCCTCTCTCGCCTTTTTTATTTATCCTTGTGATGGAAGGTCTTCATTGTGCTATTTCAAATGCTGTCAGTTCTGGATTGACTCGCGGGATTCAGCTAGGTTCTTCGGATATCACGATATCTCACCTGTTTTATGCTGACAATGTGATTTTTACCACGGATTGGAATTCTAGTGACTTAGATAACATCATTCTTGTTATTCAAGTTTTTTACTTAGCTTTGGGTCTCAAAATTAACATTCAAAAACCCAACATTTACGGTATTGGAGTCACTAACGTCGAAGTTGCTGATATGGCTAGTAGTACAGGTTATGCCTCGGGTTCCTTCCCTTTCACGTACCTTGGGCTTCTGATTGGCTCCAACATGAACCTCTTATCTAGTTGGCAAATTTTGGTCGATCGATTTCAATCAAGGCTCTCTTCATGGAAAGCGAACCTTTTATCTATTAGAAGACGTCTCACTCTTATTAAAGCGGTTCTCGGTAGCCTTGGTATTTATCTATTGAACTTGTTGGAAAGATTTCGTGCTACTTTCTTTTGGGGCGGTTCTCAAGAAAAAATAAACCTTGCTTAGATTAAATGGGCTAACACCATCTCTTCTTATGATAAAGGGGGATTGAACATCGGTAGTCTTAAAGCCTTCAATCTTGCCCTTCTTCAAAAATGGTGTTGGAGGATGTTTTCATTCCCGAATGCTCTTTGGGTTAGAGTTATTAAGTTGTTGCATGGTAAAGAGGGTAGTTTCGATAACGAGGGTTGTAAGTTCAATGGTAAGTGGGCTAGAATAGTTGGTTCTTCTAACTTTCTTCATTCAAAAGACATCATCCCGCTTAACTTTTTTAGATTCAATGTGCGTTGTAGCACTCGTATTCATTTTTGGAAAGACATTTGGATTGGCGATTCTCCTCTTTATATTCGCTATAATTGGTTATACCGTTTAGATCAAGATAAAGACTGTTTGATTGTTGATCGTATTGTTAACGGTCAATGGAATTGGAATTGGACTAGGGATGATATTGGAGTTCGTAATTTGGCTTACTTGAGAGACATGCTTCTGGATATTAGTCATGTTGATTCAAATGTTGATGAAGACATTTGTGTGTGGTCAATGACACCCGATGGCATCTTTTTAGTTGGAGAATCTCGTCGCATCATTGACTCTAAGCTTCTTCCTTTCTTGGCGCATTCGACTTCTTGGGATAAAATTCTTCCACGTAAAGTCAATATCTTTATATGGATACTAGCTTGGATAGATTCCTCATAGATTTAATCTTTCGGCTCGCGGCATCGACATAGCTTTAGATAGATTGCCTTATAGATTTAATCTTTCCTCTCACATTTTCTTTGATTGTGATATTGACAAGGAGGTTTGGAGGCTTGTTCGTATGTGGTGTGATATTTCTTTTCCTCCTTTTACATCATTTGAGCATTGGAAGTCTTGGTTTGGTTCATGGAATGCTTCCAAAGAGAAATATGGTTGTTTTGCTGTTATTGTATCTTCTTCTCTTTGGTGGATCTGGAGATATCGCAACAATGTCACTTTTTGTTCGAACCAGTTGAGGAAAAGTGACATTTTTTTACAACATTCGCTCATCTTCTTTTTCTTGGTTATCTCATAGGGGTCATATGTCTTGCAGCTGGTCAGATTGGTTAAAGTCTCCTTTGCTGCCCGTGAATTACAGTTGAGTGATGTTGTCAACATATGATGATTTTTTGGTTCTGTTACTTTTTCCTTTTTTTTTCCCCGAGGCTTGTTTGGGTCTACATCAAAAAACACCCCGGAATGAAAACTGGTGGCAGGGCCTCCGTGGGTGGGGATCTTTCTCTTGTCTCGATTTTCTGTAATTAGGAAGAGTTTTTTCATCTTTTTTGTAGGCCTCACAGTTAAAGCATCGAGTGGAGTCTAGTTATTGTTGTTTCGTTGTTTTCTATACTGTAATTGTACTCTTTAGCTTCTAGTACCTTACTAAAAGCTTTTATTATTAATGTTATTCAGCCGTTCAAAAATATATATATATAACGAAATATATCATTTGTGTTAAAGTCCTATAAAGTTAATTTTTTAATAAATATCTTAAATATTTTATTATATAATTTCCACCCAAGCATAAAATATAACGGTATAAAACTGATTAGTGACTGTCATGTCAACATTAGCCCGTAATCATGTTAGTATTCGATACATAAATTAGAGAGTTTAGTAAGTTAGATGTATACAATATGAAAGAGAAAAAAAAAAGAGAGATACATACAATTTTTTGATAAGTTTGATACACATTAAACTGATTATCCCAATTATTATTATATAAACCCTATATGCTATCATCTTTGAGAATATTAAATTTCAAAGAAAAAAAACAATTTTTTTAAGTGCAAGATTATAATGATATAAAATTAGTGATGAGTATTTTGACCGGAATTCTGGAACCGTACCGGTATCGTACCAAAATGGTACCGATCCTGATATACGGTACGGTACCGGGATTACCAAATAAGGTGAAAAAAATTGGTGACCACTAATTAAGTACGGGACCGGTACCAAATTGGGAAATTCTCGAAAAAAATGGGAAAAACCCGATTTTTTGGTACCGGTATCTGAATCCTGTTTGGTATGGTACCGGTACCACTAATTTATGCTCGAAAAAAAATTGGTACCACTAATTCGGTACAGGATCGGTACCGTGCTCATCCCAATATAAAAGCAATAGAATACTCATATACTTTTCGGAATCAACTGAAAATCATGTTGGAAAGATATTTAAGTTTATAATGAACTCAAATGTCTTATTTCTAACCAAAATGAGACGAGTTATTACACAACAAGGATCCATATCCCAAAGGATGCATTAGCCGCGTGCTCATCACATCCCGACATGCTATGGCTCTGACACTGATTATAATGCCTTTCAAATCCTAAAGCAAAAGACTATTTAGATACCATCGGTATCAACTAACAACCAAGGTGGAAGTTATTATTTGCATAACAAGACTTCCAGAATCATTCCCCCGTGTTGGACTCATGGTAACGATATTGGTTGATGCCCATTACTCTACTGACATGTGTTTGTGTTAACTGTCTTATGATACCACGCTCAAAAGGGGTCAAGAGAATAGAATGTTTCCATAATAGCTACCTGGGTTAGAGACCACATGCCTAGGTCGATGGGGGATATTTCTAGTGTAGCTTGGTCATGATGTGGCTGACCCGAGAAAGCACCCTTGGTTAAGCCAAATTACTATTCTGGGTTTGTCCCCAAGGTCTTTTGTTTGCTGTTGGAACACGAGCCCTTTTAGGCTTATATTAATGAAGAGAGAAACACTTAAGAGAAGGTTTACAATGTTCTTATTGCTTGAACTTTGATTGATTCTTATAATGCTCATCACCAGATCTAGTCCACGGAAGATTCTAGAACCGATATACTTCCATAGATCTTTAGATACTTCCAACAACATACATATCTATATTATTCTATCACACTTAGCTGCAATATTCTACACATCTTTATGGATACTTTTTAGTATAATTCTTCGTTATTATAGAAGCTTCTTCATCATGGGCTCGGCTTTCACTGATAGACTAATCTTTATTAGACTAAATCAAGTTTACGATCCAACACCCCTCATTAAAACTGATTTATCGACTCCAAGAATCATCCTTAGTTTTGAGAAATCTCGCTCGTTAAGCTGTTTGGTAAAGTTATTTGCAACTTGGTCTTCAGACCTCGTATGTATCACTCAGACATCCTTCCTTGCAATGCACTCTAGAATAAACTGATAACGACTGTTGATATGCTTACTTCTATCATGAGAATGGAATTTTTACTAAGTCTATGGCTGACTTATTATTCATGTAGAATCTTAGTTGCTTCTTCATTTTATATAATGGATGATCCTATTCTCAATCTCCAAATGTTTTGTTGTAGATTTGAGTCTACCACTTCTCCTCATCATGCTTAGAAGGCTTTGCCTTATGTTCTATCGGAGTGGAAATGGGATTGCACTTATCCATGTCGAACCTCTTTACTATCTCGTTTGCATACCCTTCTTGACTTATGAAAACTCCTTCATCCGTTTGCTCTTCGTAGCTGATCCTATGCTTTTGCTTGTAACCTTTTGCCACAAGTCTTGCCTTATAATTCTCCACTTTGCCTTTGGTGTTTTTATTGGCCTTTTATACCCACTTGACTCTAATAGCCTTTTTGGCCTTTTGAATGGTCACCAACTCTTACATATCATTCTTCTCAATTGACTTTGTCTCCTCATTCATCACTTGTCTCCATTTCTTTCTTTTCATAGCCTCAAAAACTAAAGATTCAAAGTCAATGTATAAAGAAAGAAGGGGTATCTCGTCAATTACCTCGTATAGCTCCTACAAACTTCTTGTCTTTGGTTCCCCTTCACTTGAACTTGAAGGCGAGTCTTGGTTTGGAGTTGGACTTTGAGGTTGTTAGACTTCTTCACTTGATTTACCTATCTCTTCTTCGTCGGTCATAGGAAGAAAGTCATACCTGTCATTTTCCTTAATGCTCCAATCCCATACTTCTTCTTCATCAAACTCCACGTCTCTACTCACTACCATCTTCCCTATGATTGGATTATAGAGCTTATAACCTTTCGACTGCTTGTTGTAGCTAACGAATACATGCTTCTCACTTCTGTCATCAAGATTTGATCTCCTTTGGTTTGGAACGTGGACATACCCTATGCTTCTGAATACCCTTAGATGATATACAGTAGGCTTTATCCTAATCCATGCTTCTTGTGGAGCCTTGTTGTCTAAACTCTTTGATGGAAACCGGTTGAATAAATATACCATATAATCAACTACCTTGGCACAGAACTCCTTTGGCATCTTCTTACTTTTCAACATGCTCCATGTTAAGGATGGTTATATTCTATCTCTCCACCATTCCATTTTGTTGTGGGGAGTAAGGAGCCGCTAGAAATCTCCGGATCCCATTATCCTCACAAAATTTGTTAAATTCTTTTGATAAAAATTATCCACCTCTACTGGATCTCATGGACTTTATTTTTAAATCTTTCTCCTTTTCAATCATAGCTTTAAGTGTCTTAAAAGCTTCAAAATCTTGGGATTTTTCTTTAAGAAAATATACTTAATTATTTCTTGAAAAATTATCAATAAAAAGTACAAAGTAAAGATTCTTACCATGAGAGACTTGAGTAATGGGACCTCACAAATCTGTGTGAATTAGTTTTAGAGGCTCCTTGGCTCTTGATGTCACTTCCTTCGGGAACGAACTCCTTGCATGATTCCCAAGAAGGCATCCTTCACACACTTGATTGGTATGATCAATTTGATGTAACCCTTTTAGATTCCCATTGACAGTAATAACTTTAAGTCACCAAAGTTTAAGTGCTTGTTTCTCACATGCCAAAGCCATGAATGATTCTTCAAACAACTCTTTAAGCACTTAGTCTCATCATGTTGAATGCTTAACGTGAACTAGTAATAGGCACTTTTTCTACGAGCTTTCCTTCGAGATTTCTTATTGTAGCACTATGATCTTTGAAATTAATATCGTAATTTTTCTCTAAAAGGTTTCACACACTTAGAATGTTACTTTTAAGATTAGGCACATTGTATATGTCCGAAATATATTGGTGATTACCATCTTTAGCTCAGAAAAGTATCTTACTTTTTTCTTTCACTGTTGACTTTGATTCGTCTCCAAAGGTGACGTTACCTTTAATTTTTTTTCCATTTGTATGAAAAAGTCTTCTTCACCCGTCATATGGTTACTTGCAGTGGAATCTATATGTCATGGCTCTATCCTCTCTTCTTATTCGTCATGACTTGCCATTAGCAAGGTAAGCGCATCTTTGTCTTCTATCTCCACAAGATTGGCTTTTTCTTCCACTTGTCTTAAGCTAGTACACTCATTGGCATAATGACCATATTTGCGACAATTGTAACATTGTATTTGGGGCTTACCTCCTCTTTGAGATTGAAAGCCTCTCTTACGACCTCTTCGATATGGAGACCATTGGTTTTCATCTTCTTTGTTAACATCTTCTCTTCCTCTTCCGCGTCCTCAGCCTGGAAACCACCATGACCTCGAAAAGTACCACGTCCTCATGCAATTGTACACAAGCACATTCTTAAATCATCATTAGGCTCTTCATACCACTTGTTAGGTCACAAAATGTTATGATTTCACTTAAGGTGATGAAAGAACTATGTGTATATTAGCTTTCTCTCTCTAAAACATATACTTACAATATTCTCACACGCCCTCTAAGTAAGACTTTAGAGGGTATTTATACTAAAACATCATATTGTTGTGAAGCCTCTCCATCATATTGTTGTGAATCCTCACAACTTCTTGCAAGGATAATTAAGAGAGTTGGCAACAATTTACTTCCCCCCGCGACTATACAAATATCGAGAGGGGAAATTCAATTATACTCTATTATATTCTATGATAATTTTATAAGATTTCTAAATATAGAATGATCATCACTTTTATAATCATAACACTTTATCCAAAAAAATAATTTTAAACATAGGGGTTAAACTATGTTTTAATTGAAAATATCAATTAATCAACTTTTTTTAATATAAAATGACGTCCGAGATTTGTCCCTCAATATGCAGGAAAATAATGCTACATCCGTCCCATAATAATTGTCCATTTTGATTTTTTTTTTAATTTTTTTTTTCAACTTTGACAATAAATATTTTTATTTGTTTAATATAATACTTGATGAAAAATATATGAATAGATTTGGTTTTAAATGTATTTTCATTTGATATAATTTTCATCAAATATTATATAACACAAATAAAAATATTAATGGTCAAAGTTGAACAAGAAATAATTCAATAGGTCAAAGTGGACAATTATTATTAGACGGAGGTAGTAGTCTCTAGTTGAAAAAATATTTAATACTTACACAATGATCAATTCCGAAAAGTGAAAATTACTGCAGAGGCACCTTTCGCAAGAGGTTGCCTCGCAGATGGTGGGTTTTTTTTTTATTCCCTAAAAGGCCACTAATTTTCCTATAAATGTGCAGCGAAATATTAACCCAACACGTGTCGCGTTTTCGTTAATCCAAAAACAATAAAATAAAAAAAGATGTAATTCACATAAACTGTGCAGCAAATTACAAGAATTATGAGACCCACTTGAATTACAAAAACAATAAAATAAAAAGAAGATGTAATTCACATAAGTTGTGCAGTGGAATACAAGAATTATGAGACCCACTTGAATTACAAAAACAATAAAATAAAAAAAACTTAAAAAAAAAACCTGTAACTCACACATGACTTGCAGCGAAATACAAAACTATGGGACCCACTTGAATAAAAAATATACAGGACCCACAAATATTAATATATATATATATATATATATATATATATATATATATATATATATATATATATATATATATTTGGAAGGGATCCAATAAGAAGAATAATTAAAATAAGAAGGGTAAGAAGTAATTCTAGCCACACATTTTAATGTGGGAGGGAAAATTTGAATGAAGATGCATCCATTTTTGTAGGTGCATCTAGAATGTGTGGTTGTGGTTACTTCCTATCTTTCCTATTTTTATTATTCTTTTTATTTGATCATATATATATATATATATATATATATATATATATATATATATATATATATATATATATATATATATATATATATATATATCACATAACATTTTGATTTAAGATTATTTGAGGACCAAATTTTTTTACTTACTAAGGGACTAATCTCCACCTTCCATCTTCCCTCTATCTTTATTTGATCTAATGAATGACATTAATCCTAACAATTTAAAAAACCCACTTTCATCTTTTTTTTTTTTTTTTTTTTTTTTTTTTTTCAAATATTGATATCTTTTAAACCGTTAATCGTTAAGCGAAAAAAAAAATATACCGTTACGACGAGTATTTAATTATCTTTCTATAGATAGGCACTTTGATATATTTCGACATTTTTTTTTCATTTTTTCATGTTTTTTTTTTCGTGGCTGAAAAAATCACATATGATATATCACATGTGATTACACGTGATATATCATATGCGATTTTTTCGGCCACGAAAATAAAAGTGAAAAAAAGAAAAAAAAATTGTCGAAAGTATATCAAAATGCCCGTCTACAAAAGATAATTAAATGCTCGTCGCGATGGTGTAATTATTTTCGCTTAACGATTAACGGTTTAAAAGATATTTAAATTGTAAAAAATGAGTGAAATATTAAATTATTTTAATCTCAACCATATATTTTGTTTATTCAAGTTGCCCTCAATAATTGTATTTCGCTGGAATTGTATAGTGAATTGCATATTTTTAATTTTTTTTATGTTCAAGTGTTCCCCAATTCTTGTATTTCGCTGCACAGCTTATGTGAATTACCTTTTTTTTTTTTTTTTTAATTGTTTTTGGATTAACGAAAACGCGACACGTGTTGGGTTAATATTTCGCTGCACGTTTGCAGCGAAATTAGTGGCCTTTAAAAAAAAAAAAAAAAAAAAAAAAAAAAAAAACACCCTCGGCAAGGCAACCTCTTGTGAAAGGTGTCTCTGTAGTAATTTTCGCTTTTGAAAAACATGAAGTTGTAAGTTGTGATTGAGTATTCGTTTTCTACAAGTAATATAAAAACATGGATATGAATGATTTCTTTGCTCCTAGGTGTTTTAAGATCAAAAGAGAAAAAGTCAATAACTAAAAAGATAAAATAAAACAACGAAGGGCATCAACGTCTGTCTCTTCCTGTTTAATTTCCGTGGACAAATTAAATAAATAAATAAATAAATAAATCTGTGTACATAACAGTTGCCGATGAATATATGACCATTAGTCAATAGTCGTGAATGGCAAATCTTGACTACTTGCATTTTTTTAACATTATTGACTACTTATTAATGAAGGCAATATCATAATATCTGTTTACGTATGTAATAAGTGATTGTGATTGTTTGGTTAAAAAGAGAAATATCTGCAGGTATATAACAACGTATTGGTCCTGAATACGCAAGACCTTTGGGAAGAGTTAGATTGAAATATTTATATTGTTTCGTTTCTCGTTTAAATGGTAAGGACTTAGAAATAAGAATGAGAATTTAAAGTTCGGGTACTACTTAAACAAACCAAGTGTGTATTCATTCTGTGAAATATAAAGAAAAAGGTGATCCTTTTTTTATGTGCGATATCTCTCTGGTTATAGAGACATATCTAACGTTTTGGGATAACCCCAGATTGATTAACGGGTGTAGACAGACCACACGTTGATCATTTGACGAGGATGACATGTGTCATTCATTCCTTGGACTAGTACACTTCGTACATAACATGTTTGTCCCATGTTCTAGTCGCATGCCTCCTCCTGTCACGCGTCCGGTAACGTATGGGGTGACAATTGTCTATTCATTTTCATCTGAGGTCGTGCCTTCATTTTGATATTATTCTTGTTAATAATAATTTAAGCCAAATTTTAAACTCGTGCGCGAGTTAAACTTATAAAAAGAAATACATGAGTCATTATTGAATGCCGATAGTTAAAAAGAATATTTTTCGGATATAATTATCTAATCTCATAAAAAGGTATAAAAATGTATAACAGGAGTCGTTTATATATGTATAATCTCGTGTATTCATTTACATGCCACATTAACTCGTGTTTTCTTTTTTATACTTACAATTCCGTGCAAATAAATTATTCTAATATATATTTATAATAATATTTATAAATAAAAACAAGATATTGTCGAATTTTTTTTATAAAATATAAAATATATAGAGTACATAGTATACGGTGTATTTATTAATTTTAAAAAATTATTAAACAAACATAAAATTATTTCATATTTATAATAAAGATCACTTACATATCAATAGTTTTCCTGCATAATAAAGGATCATTCATAGCCACTTATCTTCTATATTAAATAACAAACTTACTTTCACCCCTACAAATTACTATCTCTTAAATCATTAATCTTTAATTAAAAAAAATTACACAATTGCGATGAGAATTTAATTATCTTTTTATAGATGGGCATTTTAATATACTTTTGACAAACTTTTTTTTTCACTTATTTCATCTTTTTTTATTCCTCTTTCATTCCAAAACTTGCATAAAAAAATTACATGTGATTCAACAATAATTTGAATTTTTGAATATATAACATTTAATAAAATGAACATAATTTTTTCTACAAACTTTAAACATTTTACTATTTTTTATTCTGAAAACTAGACATTTATAGCTTTTCAACCATATATAACATTTTATATTTCATAATCTATGTAGTTAATCTCGTCGAGATCTCGGATATTGGACTTAGGAAAAATCTCGGTTCCAAATCTCGCTGGTAAATATCGGAGCCGATATTATCGGCAAGATTGGCCGAGATTTTGATATCGGAGCCGAAATTCTGCGCGAGATTGGCCGAGATTTTGATGAAGATCAAATTATGACTGTCACCTGTTCGAATTTGATGAAGATCAAGGAAAAAAATACGAGATCGAGCAATTTTTGAGAACAAAATACAAGACTGAAGAACAAAATGAAGATGGTTATTGATGTGGTGATGATGGTTGATGGGTGTTGTAGGTGGTAGTCATGACGGCTAGGGTTTGATTTGGAGAGAAAGTATATGTTAAGAGAGAGGGAAGATGGATCTGCTTTATTGATGAGAGAGAGGGATATGAATAAATACATTTTTTATTTTATTTTTAATCTTCATTTCTTTTATTAACTAGATGACACTTGTCATATTATTTAGTTAGTTCTTATTATTTTTATTTTAAGAGTGGTTCACATGAACACAAATATATATATATATATATATATATATATATATATATATATATATATATATATATATATATATATAAACCGATATCTCGTCGTGATAACCGCTATTTCAAATCTCGGTTCTCAAACGATATCTGGAATTGGACCGAGATAACTACATAGTTCGTAATGTAGATTAGTGCAATTAATTCGTCAAAGTTGAATAAAACTCATAAAATCACACGTGATTTTTACCAGATGTGATACATCACATGTGATTATAGAAGTGTTATAAATGAACTGCTATAATTTATAATTCTAATATGGTGTGTGATATGTGAATAGAAATTTGTAAATGTGTGTTTTCTATATAAAAAACGAGAAAAGTCTTTGATTTTTACACAAATACGTATGCCAATTTTAGTACATTTGTTTAATGTTTGAACTACCATATTAGTGTTAAATCACATTTGATATGTCATGCGAATTTCGGCACTAAAAGAGAATTGTAAAAAGATAATAAAATGTTCGCCGTGATTGTATTATTTACTTTGCCTAACGATTAATGTTTCATGTGATATTTAAATTACAAAATTTTGACATAATTGCATTTTTTTTTATTTACAATATTAGTTAGTTTCCAATTTTTCTCAAAAGATAAATGAGTGACTGAAATTTGTCTTTTGCTATGAAAATTGTTTTGGTATGTAAATGATCTCTCTTCTTAAATTTAACAACAATAGTTTTATTAATTATCTTTTCTTTTTTATGTTTTTTTTTTCTTTCAAAAATTGACATATGTGTTTTTATATTTATTTTGCTGGATGAAATTTAGAAAAGTTTGACCAAATTGAAGCCAATTTTAACTTTTATTGACCAATATGAATACACAACTTTTCCACTTAGATAGAATGATGCACTCGCATTTGTCTAATTGTGTTTTGAATCATCATACTTTATTTTTTAAAGGGCAAATCGCATCTAAAGGTACTCTACTTTAGGTCGATTTAGATTTAAGATACTCAACTTTTTTTTTTTTCTCAATTTAAGGTATCGAGCTTAACTTTATGTGCAATGTTAGGTTTTTTTGACATTTTTAAATAGGTTATCGGTCATAATTTTAGCCGAAATAACTTTTAAATATTCAATAATAATGTCACATCACATTTATTAATCATTTCAATGTAGCAATGACCGGAAACCTCTTTCGAAAAGTAAACAAAAATAAAATAAAATAAAACTTACATTGCAAAAAAAATAATTTTGGTACCTCAATAAAAATAAAAATTAAAATTAATACCTTAAATTCAAATTTACCTTAAATATAGCACTTTTATGAGATTCGCCTTTTTTTAATATCTCTTATTATATAAGAGATATAGTTAGGATGTCAATTAAATTCTTTAAATAAATCTCTATGTGACTACTTGTCAATTAGTTTATTAGATGACTCACAAGTATAGAATAAGGATTGAGTTATCCACACCCTCCCATAGGGAGGGTTTGCAATGATTGGACGCATCATCCTGTTGTACGGTATGTATTACGGGTTGCATGGTTTGACCAAAACCTCCTAATATGACAACATAGGGAGGGTTAGTATAACACAACCCTAGAATAATCTCTATGTGACTAGTTTATTAGATGACTCACGGGTATATCAGATGACTCACAAGTAGTTTATTATTTGGATGTGACTTTTGTTATTTGGATGCATACTTGTCAATTAAGATGACCCACAAGTATAGAATAATCTATGTGTGAGTTAGATTTGTATTTGTATTGCTTTAAATTGTTAGTGAACTTGTGATAAGAGTTAGATTTGTATTTGTATTGCTTAAGCTCAAGTCTAATGAATAAGTTTGGTCATCAGTATAACTATCAAAATATATTGTAATCATAATTATAAAACATTTAATATCTTGCATTACTCATATTATCTTATAATACAAAAAGTTCTACTAAAATTAAAAACTCTTAAAATTCAGCATTGCAAAATTCAATAGTTTGCACGTAATTAAAACACAATTAATTTGGTCAAGATATTTAAATATAGTCAATTAATTAACTGATCAATAAATACAATTAATATACTTATTAAAACACCCCTTATATAAAAAAAAATTCAAATTATTAAACATATTGTGCAACCAACTCAAACACAATTATTAAATGCCACTAATACAAATAATAAAACACATTATACAAATATTCAAGTCCGAACGGGTAACGGGCCAAAAGGTCTCGAGCTAGAACGGGCACGGGTCAAACGGGCTCGAGCACGAATGGGCACGGGGCAAACGGGCTCTAGCCCGAACGGGCACGGGATAAGGAAATTCTTCATATTCGTAAATTTAAATTGTTAAAAAGAACATAATAAACTAATGATGAGTATTTTGAACCGAATTCCAGAACCGTACCGGTACCATACCGAAATGGTACCGATTCGCGATATACGGTACGGTACCGATACACGGAATAAGGCAAAAAAATTGATACCTTTCAAAAACGGTATGGGACTAATTCGGGAAATCCCGATTTGGTACCAAATACAAAGGGTTTAATTTTTTTTTGGCCTTAACCTACTGAAGTGTTGTGCCTACGTAAAAAATGAAGGGTTTTTAAGTTTCATTTATACGGCTACTGTCCTACTAATGATTGCTTGTTTTCTAAAATATTATATAAAATAGCTACTGATGCTTTGATTTGAAAATATCGTAGTTACACTGGAACATGTAAAATATATGGTAGTTTCAGTGACGGAACTAGGGGTGTCCCGGAGGTCCCGAGACATTCATGGATTTTTATTGCGCAGTGTTAATTTTGTTAAAAAACCTCGATTTTCTTAAATGCACCCGGTCACTAAAACTTGTGTTTGTAGTATTGTTTAGGTGCACCTGGTCGTTTTGTGTTCTGGTTCCATCCCTGGTTAATTGTATAATGTTTGTTATTAACTTTGTTTGTTTGGTCGTTACACAAGATTAAATGATTAATTGTCTTTCGTTGAAAATGGTTTAGTATGTTTATTTTGAACGATTTTATATGTTTTTGTTGGAATTTTATAAGTTTTGTAACGTTTTTAAGTTACGATTAATTTGGTGATATGTTTATTTAATTGTTGGTTGCGTTTTCTCACATGTCGTGCTTCGAAATCACTAGAAAATGCATGTTTTGTCCTACTTTTACTCGCATGAAATATACGATTTTTTTTTAACAAAAAAGGGGAAGTATCGAATAAGTACCGATTTCCCTGTACCGAGTACCGGTACCAGTACCGGTACCGAAATCCCATATGGTACGGTACTGGCAGTGGCGGAGCCAGAAGCCAAGTTTAGGGGTAGCGAAATACGAAAATTTGTTTAGGGGTAGCGAAAATTTGTTTCAGGGGTAGCGAAATCGCCAAAAAATGGCCAAAAATCGCTAAAAATCGCTAAAATTACACTACCGGGTAAAAGTTCAGGGGTAGCGACCGCTACCCCTGGCTTACACATGCCTCCGCCCCTGGGTACTGGTACCCCTTTTCATGCTCGGGAAAACAACGGTACCACAAATTCGGTACGGGTTCGGTACCATTCTGGTACCGTGCCCATCCCTATAATAAACTAAAATACATGATTCATCAAAAAATTTATTTCATTGTACTCGCAGCTGTAACGCGCATATACCCTGCTAGCATGATATTAAGCGTAGATTAAAAAACGTAAAGCTATTTTATTGGTTTCTCTTCTTATTATTCACTTTAACAGAAACGATTGCCACAAATCCCATTTGTCTTCAATATCTTAAAAGTCGGATGTCACATTTTTTTAAGGGGCAAATCATGAAATTTATCATGCTTTAAGGCTTGTCTTTTTTTTTTTTTTTTTTTTTTTTTTTTTTTTTTTTTTTATTTCGTATTTGCTCCATTGCGACTTTTGTAACCTAAGCGAATTGTACAAACCAATAAAATGTTGCCACATGTCCTCGTACCAAGTACACTTTTCTAAGTGTGTGTAAGACACAAGTACCCTTTGTGTAAATGTCCTTTTTGTATTATGCGTAAGTGAACTATTATGCAACTTTTACTATTTTTAAAAAAAAATCAAACTTGTAAGAAATAAAATATACATTATTTTTTATGTAACTTGTACAATTTTTATTCGATTTGATGTTTGGAATAGTGATTGTACTTGTAGTTGTGTAAGTGTCCTTTTGATACTATGCGTAAGTGATCTATTATGCAACTTGTATTTTATTGGCAAAATAAGTCAAAAACGTAAGAAATATACATTATTACTAGTTTTAACTTATGCGAATTGTACTTGTAATAACTTTTTTATTTATGCATTATTGCACCTTTTCTAACACCGAACCTAACTCCAACCCAAAGTTTTAAGATCCAAACACCCGAACCTAACTCCAAATCAAAATTTTGTGAGTTTCAGAAATATTTAATTATTGTTTGAACTATTATGTGTCACAACTCGTAAAATTTTGGTCATTTCTCGAAGTTTTCAAAAATTACTATTCATCAAAACACTATTCATCGTTTACTATTCATCATTTTCGAGGTCAATTTGATATTCTGAGAAGCATTCAAAAATTTTACTATTCACAAAACACTATTCATTTCCGGAAAAGTTTTCACTATTCACGTGCATTACTCATTTCATCGTAAATTTAGTTTACGGGTATTCAAATTCGCGTAACCGGATTGGTTTAGGTGCGAATTCATACATTATCATTGGGGACACTTCATACGGACTAGAAATAGTCTACATATAATCATAATGGCACGTGCATACTATACCACTCGTAGAATATTCATATTATTATTTTTAGTACGTTTAACGTTTTACGTTTATTTCTTTTAATTAAACGTTAACCCGCGATAAATAAATATAACCAACATATCTAAAAAAATCCCCACGATGGTCCCGACATATTTTTATATCCATTTTATCATCATAAAAGTTATAACATTCATTTACCCAGTATTTTGGAAATTTATTTTATTTATAACGTAAGCTTATGAATATTACGACGGTTTTCGTGAAAACTAAACAATAATCACCCGAACACTCAGTAATTACTCCCAACATATTTTTATCATTATTATGACTTTATTTTGTCCCGGTTAACTTTGTTAACATTTATTTCTATTAAACACGGTACCCGATTGTAACTAATAACTCATATTTACACATAACCTTACACTAACTTATCCTAAGCAAGTCAAAACCGATTTCTCTTCTCTTGTTCACATTGAAAACCGGCCATGCCCCCCCCCCCCTAAACCACTTGACCTTTAGTTTATTAACCTATGGCATTTATGTACACAATATTATACATTATACTTGACTACTTATACAAATATCTTCCATAAACACTTATAACAAAAACATACATATTCTAAGAATCATAAAATCAAGATCTCATCTCCTTTTCATCTTCAAACCCACGATCCATAATAAAATCCAAGAACAAGTGATCATTTTTCAAAGTACAAAGCATCAAAGTTGTTCATTTTATCTTTCTAATCAAGAATCATAACACAAAAATACAAGTAATCCAAGGTTTCTCATCATCTCACCACCTATTATTTCAAAGTGAGTATTCAAATTTATTTTCATGTTTTCATCTAATTAACATATGTATCTTATAGTATTCATGCTTAATTTCATGCACAAGCTAGCTATACCACTTTATTTTTGTAAACTGTTTGATCATACAAACCCTAGAATTTGTTTTAGGTACTCCTTTGTTAAATTAACTTGTTTAGTAGTGATTAGGAACCCATGGCACCCTAAGAAGGTGTATGGTAGGATTAGTATAGCTTTGTGGTGGTTACAAGAGGTTTTGGTGATGTTAGAAACTAGTTTTGAACCTTGAAAGTGGATTTGTAACAAGTTTATATACCTACTGTCCCAAAATGGTAAACCCAGAAAAATCAGGAAATACAAAGTAAACTTTGGCAAAATTTTTAGAAAATACTTTCAAAAACGAATCCGTAGGCGAAAGAACGGATTAAAAAGACTTTATAACGAAGAAGTTATGATTTTTGCAAGTTTATTGACGAAAACTATTTTCCGGAAAAATACATGCTGTTAGACGTTTTTCGTAGGACAAAAAGAGGCTTTAGACGTAACCCGGAGGAGCCAAGCTTTCCAAAATATATTACTACATACTAAGACGTAACCGTGGATATAAAGAACAAGTAAAACGGACTTATAACGACAAAGATATTCACATTTCCATATCGGCAAAAACTCACTATAATTGGCAGCTTTTAATAGAAATAATAATGACACTATTTCTACGTACTAAATTCTAGATTTTCTAGAAATACTACTAAATTACCGAAATTTATAACTAACGAAGTACTTATGCTTATGAGCTTATTTTTACGACCATTAGATGTTACTTCAAGGTTTTCAAGACGAAGTATATAACACTAACTTTCTATACATATATATTACGACAAGTTTACACAAGTCTAGTTAAGACTTATTATTTTTCTCAAGTATGGAATGTATTTTCATAAGCCTATAACTACTATATTTTCAAGTTATGAGTGGTATAGTTAACATGTGCATGCATATTCTCTACATCATTTCATGATCTAAATTAGATCATATTCATTTATCATAGGTTGCGGTTGATTCAGTCCTTGTTGTCCTTATCATTCCATTGCATTGTACTATCACTTCGAGGTGAGTCATAGCCCCTACTCTTTCTATACTTGTTTTAACTATTTGGGGGAGATACATGCTCAACTACTTGCTTACTTGTACAGATACTCAACACATTTATACTTGATTTCATTTATACTTGATAACACTTATACTTGATTGCATTATACTTGATTTCATACATACATGATTGATACATACACACATACTTACTTGATACTTGAATTTGGGAAATGGCACCCAGTAACCATACATACATGATTGTGTTATTCTAAATTGCGTCATACTGACTTGTGATACTTCCAGTGGTCCCAAATTAAGTTGTTGGATGACCATTGAGACATACATACAAATGTGAGGTCTTCGGAGATGAAGTGTAGTCTCATGACTAATTACTTAACTGTTATAAAACAAACTCTATGAACTCACCAACCTTTGTGTTGACACTTTTAAGCATGTTTATCTCAGGTTAGAAGGGTGATAGCAAGTTTGTGGAGCTGAGAGTCTCAGGGCATGCTTTTGGAGACTTTCGCTTTTATCGTTTACCATTCGATACACTTTAAAAACTTATGTATTATTCTACCTTAGAATCTTTGTTTTGTAAACTATGACTTTTATCTATTCGAATGGTAACTTTTCAAAACGTCTCATTTAGAGGTCGTTTTCTATACCTTGTACTTTGTGCCCTGAAGTAGCATCCCAATGACACAGTCTTCCACTGCGGTATTTTGGGGGTGTTACAGATTGGTTCCAGAGCCTTGGTTATAGAGAACTAGGTTGCATATACTACCTAGATTATAACTGCTATAAACATTTAGACTCTCCTCCCTATCGCCTTGCACTTTACTTACACATACGCTTGCTGGTAATTTATTTTTCTTTAGACCTACGCTATTAGATATTTTGTGGTACCGATGGGGAAGTCCCAAAATCTAGACAAGTCATCAGAAATATGGAGCTCGGTAATAACTGATTATTTAACTTAATCTTGTGACAGTTCTTGTTTGATGAGACATGAGACCGAGTTAAATAAAGGTTATTACTTAGCTGTAGAGATTTGATGATTTGCCCGAGGTTGGGGGTTCTCTTGAGGTTACTCTTGAGAAACCGTTAGAAACTAGACTACCCAGTGACTTTAGCACTTAAGGGAGAATCCTTTGTTCCTTCGTACTGAGCGTGACATTCCCTAGATTCCCATTTAAGCAACGTCTACCACTGAGATATGTGTGCCTGGTGATATGTACACCTGTGAAAGGAAACATTTATAATTGTGGTGGCCAACATAATTATAAGTGCTTCACGACCCACGTGGACATATGACTATGCTTATGTAGATCGGTGTTGGCACAACTTAGGAAACAACTGGTGGCATGGTATTATGTATGAGGATGTTAAGTATTGACTTTAGATAATCAACGGTTTTCCCTCATCTCTGACGTTCACTAAATGTCCTTCCTCTCAGGAAATCATGGCACCAAAGAGAGTGACTCGTAGCTCTGGTCGAGGAGGTGCAACACCAAGGGGTGGAAGGACTGGTGGACGTGGAGGTAGAGGTAGAGGAGCTGCTCATGACACTAGTAACCCTGGTAACGATGGTGAAAGAACTGGTGGACGTAGAGGTAGAGGAGGTGGTCGCGGCGTTGAAAACAATGATAACAACGACGGTGGAAATACTGATTTTGAAGCCATCATCGCTCGACAACTTCAAAACTTTCTCCCCACTATTGTCACTCAAGTTGGCGATCATATGAATAACTTGGCAAACCACGAAAGCGGAATTAACAACACCAATGGTATAGGCCAGAATGGTAATGGCAACAACAACATTAGGACTGGATGTACGTATAAGGAATTTACGTCATGCAAGCCAATTGATTTCGATGGTGTAGGAGGCGCGTTGGTGTATACTCGATGGGTTGAAAAGATGGAGTCGGTGATCGACATTAGTAACTGTGCAACACATCAAATGGTGAAGTATTCCGTATGCTTGCTGTCAGGAAAGGCATTGACATGGTGGAATACGCAGATTCAAGCTAGGGGTAGAGCGGCAACTGTAGGTATGACATGGGACGATTTTAAGGCATTACTGAAGGAGGAATACTGCCCGGACAACGAGATGCAGAAGCTAGAAGATGAACTCTATCATCACTCTATGATAGGGGCTGGTCATGCAGCCTACACAGATCGATTCCATGAATTAGCCAGACTAGTTCCACACCTAGTTACCCCTGAGTCCAAGAGGATCGAGAGGTACATATATGGCCTTGTCCCAGAAATTCGTGGGACTGTAAAAACAACTGAGCCTTCTACTATTCAGAGTGCAATATTGAGAGCAGGGACTTTGACAGATGAGATGGTTAGAAATGGAAGCTTGAGGAACAGTGATAAAAGGAAGGGAACGAGCGAGTTGAACAAGCAAATGGGCACAATAGCTGACAACAAAAGGGCAAGGACCTTTGCGGCGACTAGTTCTGGTCAGAAAGAGTATTTAGGCCCGCATCCTAAATGTACGAAATGTAATTTTCATCACCAAAAGATTGCGCCCTGCCGTGTGTGTGCAAATTGCAGACAGTCTAGTCATTTTACAAACCAGTGCAATATGACGAACAACCAAAGGACATGCTATGAGTGTAACAGCCCGGATCACTTTCGGAACAACTGTCCTAAGTTGAAAAAGAATCTTAACCAAGGAGGCAATCGTCCAAACTTAGCAGCAGCAATTGAAGGGCCACGAGATGAGGCCAATGAGATTCCACCCGCACTTGGCAGAGCTTACTTCTTAGAAAATCCTATCACCCAACATGTCCGCGGTAGCATAACGGGTACATTCTTTTGAACAACTATCTTATTTTCGTAGCACTTAAGTCTTAGTATAGGACTTATACACAACATCGACTAATCTGAGACCTAGCATCATCAACTTTAGTTATATTGATAGTAGTTGATTTGATTAGTGTAAGCAATTCCAAAATGGAGCCAATCTTTCAATAGACCTTTTGCATTGTCGAATCAAACCACTAGGTACATATGTGGAACAAATGAGCTGAACTTCGGGACGAAGTTCCTTTTAGGGTGGGAGACTGTCACAACTCGTAAAATTTTGGTCATTTCTCGAAGTTTCAAAAATCACTATTCATCAAAACACTATTCATCATTTTACTATTCATCATTTTCGAGGTCAATTTGATATTCTGAGAAGCATTCAAAAATTTTACTATTCACAAAACACTATTCATTTCCGGAAAAGTTTTCACTATTCACGTGCATTACTCATTTCATCGTAAATTTAGTTTACGGGTATTCAAATTCGCGTAACCGGATTGGTTTAGGTGCGAATTCATACATTATCATTGGGGACACTTCATACGGACTAGAAATAGTCTACATATCATCATAATGGCATGTGCATACTATACCACTCGTAAAATATTCATATTATTATTTTTAGTACGTTTAACGTTTTACGTTTATTTCTTTTAATTAAACGTTAACCCGCGATAAATAAATATAACCAACATATCTAAAAAAAATCCCCACGATGGTCCCGACATATTTTTATATCCATTTTATCATCATAAAAGTTATAACATTCATTTACCCAGTATTTTGGAAATTTATTTTATTTATAACGTAAGCTTATGAATATTACGACGGTTTTCGTGAAAACTAAACAATAATCACCCGAACACTCAGTAATTACTCCCAACATATTTTTATCATTATTATGACTTTATTTTGTCCTGGTTAACTTTGTTAACATTTATTTCTATTAAACCCGGTACCCGATTGTAACTAATAACTCATATTTACACATAACCTTACACTAACTTATCCTAAGCAAGTCAAAACCGATTTCTCTTCTCTTGTTCACATTGAAAACCGGCCATGCCCCCCCCTAAACCACTTGACCTTTAGTTTATTAACCTATGGCATTTATGTACACAATATTATACATTATACTTGACTACTTATACAAATATCTTCCATAAACACTTATAACAAAAACATACATATTCTAAGAATCATAAAATCAAGATCTCATCTCCTTTTCATCTTCAAACCCACGATCCATAATAAAATCCAAGAACAAGTGATCATTTTTCAAAGTACAAAGCATCAAAGTTGTTCATTTTATCTTTCTAATCAAGAATCATAACACAAAAACACAAGTAATCCAAGGTTTCTCATCATCTCACCACCTATTATTTCAAAGTGAGTATTCAAATTTATTTTCATGTTTTTATCTAATTAACATATGTATCTTATAGTATTCATGCTTAATTTCATGCACAAGCTAGCTATACCACTTTATTTTTGTAGACTTTTTGATCATACAAACCCTAGAATTTGTTTTAGGTACTCCTTTGTTAAATTAACTTGTTTAGTAGTGATAAGGAACCCATGGCACCCTAAGAAGGTGTATGGTAGGATTAGTATAGCTTTGTGGTGGTTACAAGAGGTTTTGGTGATGTTAGAAACTAGTTTTGAACCTTGAAAGTGGATTTGTAACAAGTTTATATACCTACTGTCCCAAAATGGTAAACCCAGAAAAATCAGGAAATACAAAGTAAACTTTGGCAAAATTTTTAGAAAATACTTTCAAAAACGAATCCGTAGGCAAAAGAACGGATTAAAAAGACTTTATAACGAAGAAGTTATGATTTTTGCAAGTTTATTGACGAAAACTATTTTCCGGAAAAATACATGCTGTTGGACGTTTTTCGTAGGACAAAAAGAGGCTTTAGACGTAACCCGGAGGAGCCAAGCTTTCCAAAATATATTACTACATACTAAGACGTAACCGTGGATATAAAGAACAAGTAAAACGGACTTATAACGACAAAGATATTCACATTTCCATATCGGCAAAAACTCACTATAATTGGCAGCTTTTAATAGAAATAATAATGACACTATTTCTACGTACTAAATTCTAGATTTTCTAGAAATACTACTAAATTACCGAAATTTATAACTAACAAAGTACTTATGCTTATGAGCTTATTTTTACGACCATTAGATGTTACTTCAAGGTTTTCAAGACGAAGTATATAACACTAACTTTCTATACATATATATTACGACAAGTTTACAAAAGTCTAGTTAAGACTTATTATTTTTCTCAAGTATGGAATGTATTTTCATAAGCCTATAACTACCATATTTTCAAGTTATGAGTGGTATAGTTAACATGTGCATGCATATTCTCTACATCATTTCATGATCTAAATTAGATCATATTCATTTATCATAGATTGCGGTTGATTCAGTCCTTGTTGTCCTTATCATTCCATTGCATTGTACTATCACTTCGAGGTGAGTCATAGCCCCTACTCTTTCTATACTTGTTTTAACTATTTGGGGGAGATACATGCTCAACTACTTGCGTACTTGTACAGATACTCAACACATTTATACTTGATTACATTTATACTTGATTTCATTTATACTTGATAACACTTATACTTGATTGCATTATACTTGATTTCATACATACATGATTGATACATACACACATACTTACTTGATACTTGAATTTGGGAAATGGCACCCAGTAACCATACATACATGATTGTGTTATTCTAAATTGCGTCATACTGACTTGTGATACTTCCAGTGGTCCCAAATTAAGTTGTTGGATGACCATTGAGACATACATACAAATGTGAGGTCTTCGGAGATGAAGTGTAGTCTCATGACTAATTACTTAACTGTTATAAAACAAACTCTATGAACTCACCAACCTTTGTGTTGACACTTTTAAGCATGTTTATCTCAGGTTAGAAGGGCGATAGCAGGTTTGTGGAGCTGAGAGTCTTAGGGCATGCTTTTGGAGACTTTCGCTTTTATCGTTTACCATTCGATACACTTTAAAAACTTATGTATTATTCTACCTTAGAATCTTTGTTTTGTAAACTATGACTTTTATCTATTCGAATGGTAACTTTTCAAAACGTCTCATTTAGAGGTCGTTTTCTATACCTTGTACTTTGTGCCCTGAAGTAGCATCCCAATGACACAGTCTTCCGCTGCGGTATTTTGGGGGTGTTACATTATGCGACTTGTTACTAGTTTTAACTTATGTGAATTGTACTTGTAACAATTTTTTTATTTATGCATTATTGCACCTTTTTCTAACACCAAACCTAACTCTAACCCAAAGTTTTAAGATCCAAACACCCCAACCTAACTCCAACCCAAAATTATTCGAATTGTACTTGTAACAATTTTTTTATTTATGCATTATTGCACATTTTCCTAACACCGAACCTAACTCCAACCCAAAGTTTTAAGATTCAAACTCCCGAACCTAACTCCAACCCAAAATTTTGTGGGTTTCGGAAATATTTAATTATTGTTTGAACTATTGTGCAACTTGTATTTTTTTTTTTTTTGCACCAAGCGTGTCTAACACACCTCTTTTTAAAAAATAAATAATAAAAAATATATAAAATAACACACTTATAAAAGCGTACACCTCTTTTCAAATACACTTACTTCCTCTCTCTCTCTCTCTCTCTCTCTCTCTCTCTCTCTCTATCTATCTATCTCTCTCTCTCTCTCTCTCTCTCTCTCTCTCTCTCTCTCTCACTCACAAAGCGTTTGCACACTCTCTTCACTCACAGATCTGAGATACAATCGATAAAAAATGATTTGGGGTAGGGTAAGGAATTATCAATTCGATTTTGGGTTATGATTTGTTTATTTGGTTTAATTGTTCGATGATTATTCGAATCGATTTGGGGTTACTTTAATTTAGGGTTAGGGCTTGATGTATTTCATGTTATTTAGTGTTAGGGTTTATGGCAGTTTTTGGGAGTTTTATATTTTGGTTGTTACATAGTTAGAATGCTTCTATATTGTGCCTAAAAATTTGCATAGATGGCTGTTAGGGTTACGAGTATTGTTTTTGTATTTAGGGCTTTTTATGGTTAGGGATATTTGCTTTTCCGTTAGCTGCTAATGATTTGTTAAAAACAGTTAGATGCCTAAGTTTTTGGAGAAACATATCATGAAAAATCAGATAAATGCCTAAGTTTTAGATGCCTTACTCAGAGAAACATTATGGTTAGCGTTTAATGTGGGTAAGTTTGAAATGCTAGCAAGCATGAAAAACATATCATGGAAAACTAGTTTTATGCCTAAGTTAGATGCGTTAGTTTTTGGAGAAACATTAAGCATTTTGATAAAAAAAAAATAAATAAAAAATAAAAAAATAGGTGTATATCTGAATTAAATCCTATTTACAAGGCTCTTAATTTATTTATTTGCTTAGCAATCGTGAGAGTCACTAACCTCTTCAACTGAGTTAAGTTTGAAAAGGTTAGAGACTCCCACGATTACCAAGTTGGATAATCAGCTAGTCTTCCGCTGCATACCGAGTAAAGCACTGTAAGTCTCTTTATTCTCTTAAGATAATTGGTATTGAGTTCAGTGGGTGCAAACGGGTTTGGTTAACTCCTTGATCTGCCACCTTGAGTGGTATGAATACCTGCTCTGGCCAACCCTAGTTCACTGGGCATAATCCAAGTTAATCTTGGGTGTGAGTTTCTTAGTGGTAGTTTAATTTTACAGTTTGTTGTGTCTAGGTCGATGGAGTTTAGGATTTGGGTAGTCTTGAAAGTTGATATTGATTGGATTGTTTGTGATTTATATGTTATACTTGTTTTTGGTTTACGTGATATCTGCTAGTTGTCAAAATTTTTAAATGTCTTGGAGTTGATTTGGGCAGTCTCGGAAGTTTAGGATTTAGGATAGATTATGTTAGATTCTATGACAGTTTTATGTGCTAGTTGTGGAAAATTTTTTGGTTTATATAATGCAACTTATGACAGATTATGATATATTCAATAAATCAATTTTATTATAAAAATGATTTTGAAGAAAATGAGACTTCACACAATTTTTAAAAGCGATTTTTCAAGTGCTAATTGTGGAAACTTATGTACTTGTCTTTGCGATAGCTATCGATATAAGTGTTGTATCGGAATGGTGGTAAGCAGCTATTCTATGGGAAGAACAAGACATAAACGGGTCTAGGGGTGATCCCGGGCATGTCGAAACCATAGATGATCTGCTTACTTAACCCAGAGGAGTTGCACTCAGATATTTGGCCTCAGCCTATATACATCCTGCTTGTAATTAAGACACGGCGGAAATAGTCTGTACTCTCGATCAGAGGGAACCAGCTTGGGCAACTATTTTGACAGCTTGAGATTGTAATTGCCAAGATTTCAGTACATTTGCGGTACGCAGAGTCTTGTAAATTGTTTTAAAAATTAGTGAAATTTAGTTTTAATTTTTTAATTATTATTTAATATTTAAAAAAAATATGAGACTAGTTATTTATACTCAATTGAACGACAAAAAAAGAAATCATTTAATTTTCATGTCAGAGATGTTTTCCCCTAAAAAAAATAAATAATAATAAATAATACTAGTTGCATTATTTCTCATGAAATCTGTCATAGAACCTATGATAATCTGTCATAACTTGCATTAACCATAGTAAAGGTAAGGTATTTTGTTTCATGTCTGTATTCAAGGCTGCTTTAGGTGCATACATATTAGGTGCATACAGGATATCTTAGTCATAAAAACTGCCACTCTTTTTATAAAAAGTCAAACTTAGTTTAATTCTTTAATTTTGTTCATATTCAATTAAATTTAATCTTCTATAATCTTGAAAATAGGTCAAGTAATAGATAAAGTATCTTATGGCTTGATTTTGAGCATTTTGGATAGCTTACAGTAAGTGTTTCTTTCGATCTGTTTTAATTTTTGTCTTCTGGGCTTCTTAGGTGTCACTAAATTAAGTCTAATAGTGACCTTTAGTCTGTTTTGACTTAGATGTTTTGACACTTCAAGCTTTAATCTATTGTTCTTTAAGTCTTCTGTGAGATAAATAAATCTGTTTTGAAAAAAGTCGTATTGGATTAGCTAAAAATCTGTTTTGAAAAAGAAAAAAAATAAAAATAAAAAATAAAATAAAAAAATAAGTGCCCTTGAGACTTTTCTCAAGAAGAATGTGGTCTTTTTTAAATTCCTTTATTACCTTGTTAATTTTTTTTAGCACCAAAAAGGTACTTTTTAAGGAATTTCCAAAATTCGATGTTTAAAAACTATGTAAATGATGCGTGGGAATTGCACCAGGCTTTACCTCTCGAGGGATCTCGAGATGCTTACAACCCTCACCAGGCAGTGTACCTGATCGTTGTAGTATAGTATAGTGACAAGTACCGGGGCATTGATTGTTCAACTCAGGAATAGTGTCGCTAGGATTAGAAAACCTAAAAACTAGGTCTAGAGGTGAGGGATGATTCTTTTTGTATTTTTATATTTTATAAAAGCAAATAAAAATCTCGGGTTTTACAGGAGTGGGCGGAATTAGTTGCTAGTCAACTAACCCAATAACAAAAGATGCAATCAAAATAAAATGACAAAAATAAAAATAAAGCTAATTAAACTAATGGTGTGAACAATAAATGGGAGAATTGTGTTTACTTAGATTTCACTACTCCCTAGATATCTTTTACAGGTTAATTGTTTGTTACAGTTGCGTGGATGACGGGTTATATTCCTTAATACCAATCGTGGGGTGGCGTACGTAATTCCCCAACTCTATAAGCTCATACTTCACTCCTATGTCGAGCCTGCAAGAAGCTCCTAACATGGGATCACTAGAATTCGCTCATGCATTAAATACAACCATAAAAACCTAGTACGCATTGGTTCATGTTTCTTAAGACGTTCAAGCATGTCACACAATGGAAGTCTGCCAGTTTTCTTAAGCCTAACATCGAAATCATTCATCCATTACAACTATAAACAAGCAATCAACCTATAATCAACATCTAAGTTTCATTACATCTAAGCAACACACACAAAAGATCTAGCCTAGCATGTTAAAATCAAGACAAGCGTAAGATATATTCAAACAACACATAGACATATTGAATGAATTGAAAGGATACTTATCTCAATTGAACATGAAGGGTTTCAAGGGGTGAAAACCCTTGAAAATACTGTAAAAGTCGTGCTAGGGTTTATTAAGTTCGACCCTAAAATTCTCCTCCCCGTTTAGAATGAAAATTACAAAGACTATATATAGATTTCCTAAGGTGACGGCGTCAAGAAGAAACTTCTGATGCCGTCAACCTGCAGCCAAAAATATAATCGGATTGCCTAGATCCAGATCTGACGCCGTCATGTGTAATGTTGCTCTGGGCCGTCACCACTTTTACTCTTGACGCCCTTGCCTTGACGCCGTCACGTTTTCTCTTGGGCCGTCACCAAAATTGCTCTTGACGCAGTCAACAAAATCTTCTTGACGCTGTCAGGTACTGTTCCCAGCAAGGAAAATTAAGACTTTACCGTTTTCTTCACTTTTATGCTCCAAAAACGTCCAAAATGCTTCCTTTTCCAGAATTCACTCCCAAAGTACCTAAAATCACAAAAGGAACGATTTAGGGCAATATTTAATCAAATAAATTCAAATTCCGGCTTAAATGACCCCCTAAAAATGGACCATTTTTCGCCTCATCAGTAAACTGATAAACTTATACTCTAGTGTGTTACGTGGTAGTTAATATGTACAACCTTATATGTGTGATATAGTTGCTGAGTCTATATAAGAGTTTGAATGTGAAGCTCATTTTATCATTGTATGTAGTATGTGCCCACATTACTTCATGAGACTGCAATTGTTTGAAATAGCCAAAACTTGTAATCTAGATCAAGCACATAAGTGATACTAGACGGTGTCCAAATTAAGCATTGGAACCTATCTATGTTGACAGATGATTCAGCCTTAATAATTGAGACGTGTTGATTGGGATAATGATATAGTGAGTATTGTTCATGACATGCCACACTCCTTCATTATCTCAGTCAAGACGAGTCCTGTTACTCAAACTATTTTATAGATTCAAACGTGTATTATATGCAAATAGATTTACGTGAAGTATCACTTATGTGCTTGATTGGGTGAAGTGATGATGATACTTTTGGGTGTATGATACACTTTTCAGGAGTGTATCATACACCCAAAATTATCATCATCAACTTCACCCACATTTATGATACTTGACTCTATTTGCATATAATACACTTTTGGGTGTATGACCTTTCTATCATATTGTCTTTTTGGCAAAATAAGTCAAACTTGTAAGAAATATACGTTATTACTAGTTTTAACATAGGCCCCATAACCAACTGTTTAAGTATTTTTAAAATGATTAACAGTTATACGTATCAATTCTAGGGTTTGTCAAAGTATATATTTCTATTTTTTAATGTATATATTTCCTGATGAAACCTCTTTTGCGAAATATTTTAGTTTATATATGTTACAGAGTTAGTTAACAAAGTTAAGGATCAATATGCTATAATTGTGGATTCTAGAAAAAGTGATTCAAAGAGAAGTTTAATGTAACAAGCTATGTATTTGGTGGCCGCATTACTTTGTGGATGAATGGTTTAACTTTATAAATGATACTGGAATTTAAACATAGTTACCCATTCTGAGTTCGTTTACAGTTCCTTTTGTTTTTTCAACAATCTAGCAATTCGCCTGGTGCAGGCCCTTGTTCAAAGGGAGTTTAAACGACAAAAAGGAACTCTAGGGGTACTCAGGAGGGATAAGTATGTTGGTTTATTTCATTCCATTATTTTTTTATGATATAAAACCACCCATCCACAAAGTAATACGACAATACACACCTTGCTACATTCAACTTCACCTTGGAAAACTCAATTATCAAGGCCCACCTATCTAACGTTGTATATGGGTTCCATTGCTTAAAGTGACCGATTTACCTAAGGACATTGAAGTACTTGATATTGACACGGAGACACTCCAATCACCTTAGGTAACTCTGTCAAATTAAGCAATGGAACCCGTATACATTATCAGATAGATGGGCCTTGATAATTGAGGCGTGTTGATTGTGATAATGATATATCGTGTATTGTTCATGGCAATCCAACATCCTTCATTATCCCATTCAACACGGGTCACTCATATGCTTTTCTAGAATCGATAACATTTTTATTGGGCACACCTTGGTACTTTGAGCTTCCCCTTGAAAACCCATTCCTATGTCGGTGTCATTGCAATCGATTTGTCGCAAACCCTTGCATAAATTTCGTCGACATGGCAATGAGATTTTGAGTTGAGGCTCAAAGTACCAAAGTGTGTCCACTTGCATATGTACACAGTTCTGAGTGGTAAGAACCGTGTTGTCTGCGATAAAGTTGTAGTCCGTTTCTTTATGAGAAAACACACTCCTTTTTTATCCCATTCGACACGTTTCCTACCACTCTCACCTTATAACTTTTTTAATCAACTAATTTACAGCTCATAAAGTTTTCTTAATAGCGAGAGGTGGGAAAGAAAAAAGATGATGTCGTACAAGTGCATTTGGTGCAATTGCATTTTGCCACATCCTCTTTTTCTTTCTCATGTCTCGCTATATAAGACTACCTTATGAGTGCATCCTGTTATACTATGATCGAAGCAATGATAGCTGAAATTGATTAATCATAATCAAGTAATATAGAGTGATAACTAGGGAAGAAAGGATGTCGTACAAGTGTATTTGGTGCAAATACATTCTTTTGCCACATCCTCTTTTTCCTTCTTATCACCCTATATTATTGGAGTTTGTGTTACCAGTCTAGGGAGGTGTATGGTAGTCATAATGAAGAAGTATATGCACTGGTACAAAAAGTTGTATTAGTCACGCCAAAAATGTGTAACGATATGCATATAGTCACACACGTTTTTTTCGTTGTGTGTCACTAAAGGTCCCACCACCGTAGGTGGCATATGGTCACATTGTTGAGTTCGTGGCCTTTTCCATCGAAAAAGAGTGACCAAAACCCCGAATATGTGTGACAAATTAGGCACAAGTTTTGTTGGATTAGTCATTATCAGTGACCGTAAACACCTTATAGTCACACGAATGTTTTTTAAGAGTGACTATTGTTTGTCCTTTGGCCACATAAATATATAATATATGTGACATTTGAGATGATATATTCAAGTAAATGTGTATTTTGTGTGACTATTTCCCGTCCTGTGGCCACATGAATATACAATAAATGTGACGTTTGTGATGATTTAGTCACACAATGGGTGTTGTTTTTTTGGAGTTAGTCACATACAATTTAACACAAAGTGGCCAAAAGTGTAAATAAGTGTGACCATATGCTGTTTAAAGTGAAGAAATATGTATTTTGTGTGACTATTGATCATCCAATGGCCACGTGAATTTTATGTTTGTGTGGCCTTTTGTAATATTTAGTCACACAAAGCATGTTTGTTTTGGGTATTTAGTCACATACCATTAATCAAACAGTGGCCAAAAGTGTTAATAAGTGTGACCATATGCTGTTTAAAGTGAAGAAATGTGTATTTTGTGTGACTATTGATCATCCAATGGCCACATGAATTTTATGTTTGTGTGGCCTTTTGTAATATTTAGTTACACAAAGCATGTTTGTTTTGGGTATTTAGTCATATACCATTAAGCAAACAGTGGCCAAAAGTATTAATAAGTGTGATCATATGCTGTTTAAAGTGAAGAAATGTGTATTTTGTGTGACCATTGATCATCCAATGGCCACGTGAATTTTATGTTTGTGTGGCCTTTTGTAATATTTAGTCACACAAAGCATGTTTGTTTTGGGTATTTAGTCACATACCATTAATCAAACAGTGGCCAAAAGTGTTAATAAGTGTGACCATATGCTGTTTAAAGTGAAGAAATGTGTATTTTGTGTGACTATTGATCATCCAATGGCCACATGAAATTTATGTTTGTGTGGCCTTTTGTAATATTTAGTCACACAAAGCATGTTTGTTTTGGGTATTTAGTCACATACCATTAAGCAAACAGTGGCCAAAAGTGTTAATAAGTGTGACCATATGCTGTTTAAAGTGAAGAAATGTGTATTTTGTGTGACTATTGATCATCCAATGGCCACGTGAATTTTATGTTTGTGTGGCCTTTTGTAATATTTAGTCACACAAAGCATGTTTGTTTTGGGTATTTAGTCACATACCATTAATCAAACAGTGGCCAAAAGTGTTAATAAGTGTGACCATATGCTGTTTAAAGTGAAGAAATGTGTATTTTGTGTGACTATAGATCATCCAATGGCCACGTGAATTTTATGTTTGTGTGGCCTTCGGTAATATTTAGTCACACAACGACTAAAGCAAACAGTGACCAAAAGTGTTAATAAGTGTGACTATATGCATCTTTTAGTCACATTTAAAAAATCAATATATATCAAAACAATTCAAATATATATCAAAACAAATTCAAATACAATAAAATTAGAATGTATATAACTGAACAAAATATAAAATTGGAAATCCTTTTATACACCAAGGAGTCCTAGTCGGCTTACAATAGTTTCTTTATAAGTATCTATAATCTTTTCCATAAGCAAGTAGCAACTTCGAGCGGTCTTAATCTCTGAGCAGTACCAACTTTAACTAGCAGTAGTAACTTTTGTACTAGCAGTAGTATATACTAGGCCACATTTTCTTTGAAGTTCATGAGCTGCACTAAATCCATCTAAGCAATATTAACACAAACATGATCAGCAGTAATTCAAACAACATCATGAAGACTTTTAATCCAAAACAATGAACATACTAATAAAATTTGCAGTTAAACTTACAAGTTTTTCTCCCATTGATCTAATCTCATCATCTGGATATAAAAGCCTTGAAAATGTAGGCTGCTGCATATCAACACATCAGGATGAGAGCAGGACTAGAACATGTTAAAGCTCACAACATAACAGAACTAGATGAGCCACTGGTTCAACTATCTGCACAAACATGATAGGAGAGTTAATACTAGTACCACGTTAGTACTGCTGGAGCAGAGTTATTACTGCTAGTATATATATATAAAACAGAATGTATATAAATGAAGCAAATATATATACAATTGTATTTCAAATTCAATAAAAATCGAATGTATATAAATGAAGAAAATATATATAAAATTGTAATGTCGTATATAATCAAATTCTCAACTATCATAAGTTAAAACCTGTTGACTCTTCGCCGCCTTAGCTTGCTTTTGCAAGGTTTCACTAGAGACCAAATGTTTTCGCTTCGTTGGCACTAATTTTAGTCCTGTATTTTCTTCACTAATATTTGGTATCATAGTTAGTGATGTAACCTGTAGAACCGGTTTGTTGTGGCTTAAGCGTTTTCGTATGTCCGATAGTTTTAACAGGTTCCTATATGTATATATAAAACACGGTACATTAGTCATGTACGTAAAACTAAAAAAATCAAAGGTGGATGTTTTATTACTTACCACTAATTCCATTACTGGTACATTTTCCAAAGTTTCAATGGCCATTGGAGTGGTCACCTGCAATATAAATTAAGAAATACAATGGTGTTATCATTAGAAAATGAAATTGTTAACAACATAAAAAGTGGCTTACATCTGAGTCTAATTCAAGTTTCTTTCTGGAAAAAAATATGGGAAATGTAAGAAACTAAGGCACTAATAACGCTGCATAATATAAGATCTGCCAACCATGAAACCGTAAAAATATACATTGGTTGGCTTTGGTGATTGAGATGGAGCATACCCACGCCTCAAAAATGAAGTGTGCCAGAAAATCCATCTGAGGGAATTTTTAGCCAGGCATCCTATGTATCATCCTCACCCGTGAAAATAACATGTAGCCCCTGCAAGAAACAAGTAACGTGATTAATGCTAACATAAAATACGACAACATTAGATGTCCCAAATATAAGTCAAGCCTCAAAAACAAACATACGGGTTGCATATCATATCGGGCAACAAATAATATACAATTGGTTGCAATTTTATGCAGTGCCAAACGTGGAAAGAATAAATGTCAAACACATTACCAAGCAAGTAAATCACTAACATTTGTTACAAATGAAATAGTTTGACAAAAAGCAACCATATTTGAGTTAATTTCCAATATAACAGATGTTATGTTAATCTTTTGATAGATAACTTACGCAAGTATGATAAGCAAACTCCAACTGTTCAGCAACATCCTCCCGGAGTGGAAACCAATCAAGACTCCCTTTACGAGCAAAACAGTGGCCTCTTAGAACACGTTGATTGTCTCCATTCCAATAAACAGGAAAACTATGTCGTCTTAATAAGTATACCTGCAACGATTACCACCACACAAATTTATAATCAAAAACATGTTTTAGGCTAGTTTTAATCCACGAAAATCAATGTAAATTGTTTTATATTCGATTACACATTTAAGAAAATATAAATTAAATATGTGTTTGAGCATACCCATGAACAGAGTAGGATAGGTGAGAAGAGGGTGATGGTGGCTCGACTGTGATGGTGGTGGTTATCTCGAACCAAACAACTGAAGCAAACAAAGTCTCCCATACAGTTCCCTTGTCTTGATGATGGTGATGGCGTGGAGGAGTGATGGTTGGTGGAACCACGGCGAGATAAGGCGGTGAAGTGTGGCGGTGGTGTGAGTCGGTTCTAGAGAGAAGGAGAAGAGATGAATAAAGAGAAGATAGATCTGACTAAGCTAGTAGTGTCAATGTTTTGATTTTGGGTGAAAAAGGGGCGCCATATGAGTGGAGCGGGAGATTGAAATTTTGGGGAAAATTAAGGGGCGGGATGTTGAGCACTATACTAAAAATTTGAAGATTGAAAGCCTATCAAATGAGCTCGAAATGTTTAATGAGTTGAGCTCAACCTTATATAAGTTCGAATCGAGTTATTGTTGAGTTCTCGAGCTTGTAAGTGATATAAAATATGTGCTTTTTTTAATATGTAAGTGTACTAAGTTTAAATACTTATTTATGAATGTATCAAGCTTTTCGAGCTGAAGTCGAACCAAATTCAATTCTTAGGTTATATTTTAAATTTAATTTTTGTAATAAAATACATCTTTACAGATAAATCGAGCTTTTCGAGTCAAGCTCAATCCGAGTTCAAACTTTCTCAATCCCGGATAACATATGATCGGGAAGGTCCCTGGATACTTGCTTCTTAGTGTCTGCGACAAATGGTATACACCTACCAAGCCGGTGCAACCCATGCATGACCAGTGATAATGGCTAATTCACATGGGTCATGGGTCATGTGCATTAATTAGGTTATCACTGGTCACATTCATTAGTTAATGGGTATTTGACATCGATCATATAGGTCATATGCATTGGGTGGATAGTTGCTTAGAGTGTCATGTTACGACACATCCATGACTGTTGACAATTGGTAATTAACATGCATGGGTCATGGTTCATGTGCATTGAGTTAGAGTGGCTTTTAGTGTAATGGAAACAATGCATTACCGGTGATAATGGCTAATTCACATGGGTCATGGGTCATGTGCATTAGGTTATCACTGGTCACATTCATTAATTAATGGGTATTTGACATCGATCATATGGGTCATATGCATTAGGTGAATAGTTGCTTAGAGTGTCATGTTACGACACATCCATGACTGTTGACAATTGGTAATTAACATGTGTCATGGGTCATGTGCATTGGGTTATAGTGGCTTTTAGTGTAATGGAAACCATGCATTACCGGTGATAATGGCTAATTCACATGGGTCATGGGTCATGTGCATTAGGTTATCATTGGTCACATTCATTAATTAATGGGTATTTGACATCGATCATATGGGTCATATGCATTGGGTGGATAGTTTCTTAGAGTGTCATGTTATGACACATCCATGACTGTTGACAATTGGTAATTAATATGGGTAATGGGTCATCTGTATTGGGTTGTAGTGGCTGATAGTGTCATGTTATCAACCAATACATTCATGGTGATCGACAATATAATGGGTAATTAACATGGGTCGTGGGTCATGTGCATTGGGTTGTAGTCGCTTATAGTGTAATGGAAACCATGCATGACCGGTGATAATGGCTAATTCACATGGGCGACTTTTTAAATACAAAATACACGAAAGGCCAGGTGTGCTTGGTTCAAACTTGGGAAAGGGAAAGGGAAAGTGTAAGCTAATGATCGAGAAAGGGAAATGTAAAGAAGATCAATCCCCCCAATTTATTGGGTAATGATCCATTACCCACTATTGGGTAATGGGTTATTGCATTATGCTTTGCCAAACATATTTTTTCGCTACCTTTCCCATTCTTCACCCCCTATAACCCCCTACCAAGCATTAGGGGTGTTCAAAAAACCCGAGAAAGTGACAAACCAAGCATTCAGTTTCGGTTTTTACTTTTAGATATCCGTGGTTAACCGAACCGAACCGTATATAATATAAATAAATTACCCGGCCCGCGATGGATAGTTAAAATCTTCCAACTAACCGAACTAAACCGCCCCGTGAACACCCCTACCGAGAGTATCAAACACACTTCACTTTTAAACTTCTACAGTAATATATATATATATATATATATATATATATATATATATATATATATATATATATATATATATATATATATATATATATATATACACACAAACTTATCAAACACACTTCACACATTTCCATAATCCTCTCTTTCTCTCTCACACTCACAGTTACAACTCACTCGGATCTAGGTTTTGATCCCAAATCTCAAAAAGCTGATAAGATCACAAATGAATATAATCCAAATACCCCCTTAGAGCTATTTATTCTTAGGCTTAGGTTGATTATCTGTTATAAGAATTGCGTTGCATTTGTGTTGATAGAATAAGGAAGAACATGTTGTGTTGTTTTTGCGAATAATTAGAGCAAAAGAGATATAAGGTTTGCTTGGATTAGCTTATTTTATCTTAGGATTAGGTTGACTATCTGTTATAAGAATTATGTTGCATTTGTATTGAGAGAATAAGGAAAAAAAGTGGCGGATGTGTGTGCGAATATTTAGGCTAAAACATCCAAGTATCAAAGATGGAAGAAGTATCAATGATGGGTGGATAGACACCACTTTCAAGTATGAACATAAACTTGTTCTGGTGTTGTCCATGCATTATTGATTCATCTTTGCTCTTTGTCAAAATACAGAAATAATTATCAAGTATAATTTGTATTGATAGAATAAGGAAGAACATGCTGTGTTGTTTTTGTGAATAATTAGAGCAAAAGAGATATTAAGGTTTGCTTGGATTAGCTTATTTTATCTTAGGATTAGGTTGAAGTACAATAAACATATCAAGAACTTAAAGAGTTTTTTCATGTATTTAGTTACAATGAAAATATTTTCATTGCATTGTTGATATAAATTTAATATGATTTCATTGATTCATGATTAGCACTCTAATGTCGTAGGACCTACATAACTAATATGTATGTTCGTCACATTTAAGTGAGCAATATAAATGATAGTAAGAATTTGGTTGCCAAGAACTTAAAGCTCAATAATCAGGGCCCATCTATCTAACAATGTAGATGGGTTCCATCGCTTTAATTGGACCCCATTTTCTAACGATGTTTAATGGTTCTTTCAATAATCAAGATTAAACATCGTTAGAAAACAGGGTCCAATTAAAGCGATGGAACCCATCTACATCGTTAGATAGATCTGGCCTGATCATTGGGACGTCTTCAATGCGATAATGATATAGTGTGTATTGTTCATGACAGGCCACACTTCTTCATTATCGCATTCAAGATGAGTGATGTTACTTAGACTCTATTCTTTACTCAACATTTGTAGATTGTTTGTATCACTCTGTTTGCTTTATATATATGTATGATGTATTTTTGATATAAGAATCATGTTGCATTTGTATTGAGAGAATAAGGAAAAAAAGTTATCATATGTGTGCGCGAATATTTAGGCTAAAACTGCCAAGTATCAAAGATGGAAGAAGTATCAGCGATGGATGAAAAGCCACCACTTTCAAGTATGAACATAAACTTGTTCTAGTGTTTCATCCATTACTGATTCATGTTTGCTCTTTGCCAAAATACAGAAACAATTATCAAGTATATGTTCAACTTGCCAAAATACAGAAACAATTATCAAGTATTAGTTCCAAGAACAAAGGTTGTTTCAAACACACCCTGAATTGCAACAATATCTTTTATTTCATTTACACTATATTTTTTAAAATTTTAATATATTTTTTAATTTTTTTGCAGCAAATCCATGGTCAGACTACTTTCCAAAGGGATATTTGGATCAGGTCAATCATGAAATTTTGCAGATTTCTTCAGGTCAATCATGTTCCATTGTGACTAGTCTTTGTTGGTGACTAATATGTATATAGTTCTGTCAAGAGTTATATATAAGCATTGATCCCTGGCAAACGCTCGTCCCAATGGATCATGGTTGGCCCGAAGATGTTGAAAAGGTTCAAGCCACCTGTGGGAAACATCAATCCTTTCCTGCATTAAACATAGGTAATTTGGTTTTCATATATCCCCTTTTTATACTCGTTTCCATGTGTATCTCAAATCACAAATCCTAGTTTATCAAATCTCTAAACAAAAACCTGCAGGAAGTATTCATAAACAATGTCTGCAAACAACAAGAGATCAGCACAACGGGTTGAGGGAGAAGGTTTAAGCAGGTCTGCTTCAAAAAATAAAGCGGCAAAAAGTGTAAAAAAATTTAAATTGGTTGGAAATGCGTGGTACAATTGATGGGCTGCTGAAAGAAAGAAAGCAGGAAAAACACAATCTATCAAACAACATGCTGAGGATGAAAAGGAATACAAAGCAACAAAAAAACCATCTCTCAAACAACATCCCAAGGCATACAAGACATTGGATGATGATGATTTGTATGATGTGGAGTTTGATGGGTTGGATTACGAAGATGCACATGTGGCATTTGACCCGGAGAAATCTCCAAAATTAGATTAGTAGATTTTTAGAATGTGTAACTTTTATTTCCAGTATTTTGTAATTTTTCATTTCAAGTTTTAATGGAAAATGTTTAATCTTAATTCCAGTACTTTTGTCATTGCTCAATTTTCTCATTACTTGTTGATATTAATATAATGATTCACCATTTGCACTAAAAAAGATTCTACAGCTAAGAAAACGTTACTGCAGCTGGTTTTGTACATTATTTTGTAATTTTTCATTTCAAGTTTTAATGGAAAATGTTTAATCTTAATTCCCGTACTTTTGTCATTGCTCAATTTTCTCATTACTTGTTGATATTAATATAATGATTCACTCTTTGCACTAAAAAAATAAATAAATAAATAAATAAATAAATAAAATAAAAATCTGCTGCTAAGAAAACGTTATTTCATGTGGGTTTGTACTGCTGGAACTGAGAGTGCAGGGGTGGATTGGTAACATTTACACTTAACGGTTTAAATCCCCAATCAAATCGATAATTCAGTTTCACGCACACATAATTTCTCTATAATCACAAACACTAACATCTTTTATCAATCATTTTCAAAATCCCCAAATCACAAAACCCTAATTCAAGATGGTGTTGCCAATTGAATGAAAACGCACATTTGTTGACAGACACAACATGGTCGCTTTTTTGAAGAAACCAGATGGTTCTGAAGGATTCATACAGATAATCGATTTCTTGATTGCTACCCCTATTAGGTATGCATTAACTGTGAATCCTCCTATATGCATTTCTTTTATTAAGCAGTTCTGGGCTACTGCTAAGGTCATAACTTTTAATGAAGAAAAACATATTAAGGCTAAGGTAGATGGCCAAGATATACTCATAACTGAGTCATCTATTAGGGAATCTCTTAACCTACCAGATAATGAAGTGATTGTGTGTCTTGAAAATGCCGCCATTTTCAAAGGTTTGAAAAAAATGGGGTATGAGAAGAAGAATGATAGATTAAAATTTTACAAAGGTCTCTTCTCATCTCAGTGGAAATTCTTGATTCATACTCTCTTACATTGTTTGAGTCCTAAAACAATAGGTTTGAATGAGTTTGGTACCACCATGGCATCAGCAGTGATATGCCTTAGTAAAGGAAAACCTTTAATTTTTCAAAAATGATTTTGGATGGTATGATCAAGACCTTGGATGATGATGGTAACTCTTTATTATATCCAAGGTTTTTGTAGCTTATTATTCCAAATCAATTGACTACTATTAAGACACATAAAGCAACTTTTTATGCTACCTCACTACAAAAGAAAGTATTTTCAAATCTGAAAAATAATGGCAAGGATTTTTCAGGAAGGGTTAGACCACTTTTTCCATATATGGTGAACCTTCCACAAAAAAAGGGCGAGGATGTCATGGAAGGGGCTGCCACTTCTGCTGCTAGCTTAGAAGCAGAGCAGGCCAGTGGTAACATACATGAGACTGAGTAAACAGCCATTGATTCACCTCTCAGTGAAGGTAACACATCCCGAAGTGATGAGGGTAGATCTGAAACACATGAATTGATGGATACTGATGTACAAAATGTCAATTCCAATGATCCATCTCTCGGGCTAGGTAACACAAGCCGAAGTCGTGAGGCTAGAATGAAACTTATACCGGATTTGAAGGACAATTGTACCCAGTTAGAAAAGGATGTTCTTGGCCTCCAAAAGCGCACAACAAAACACGGTGAAAAGATCAAAAAGTTGAAAAAGAGACTTCGATATTTGGAAAGTCAACAGAGCTCAAGAAAAATCAGTTCAGACGTTTGAAGAAGGTGAGCACAGCACACAGGATGAGTTCTTCTAAGGCTGCTAGTTTGGAGGATCCTCCCAAACAGGGGAGGAATGAAAGCAGAGTCTCAGGGGAGGAAACAACAAATGCTGAAGGTGCTTGTGCTGATATGCATGTGGATATGGATATTGGGATTGATAGTGGTGATAATATGGATGATGACTATGTAGTTGCTGACAATGAGAGTAATGAGGCGGTTTTGGAAGATGTAAATAAATAGCAGGTAGTGGAATTTCCAGGTGAAAATATTATACAAGCTTCAAAGATCATGGTGGAGACTAATACTAGTTTGGGAGAAACTGCTGCTACTAGTAATGTTGAACAACTGGCCAAGGTGGTACAATATATTTCTACTACTGAAGTTTCTATTGCTGAAGAGGTTGCAAAGAGAGTTGATGAAGCTGAAATAGCTAAATTTGTGGATGAGAAAAGGAGATATAAAGTGTCTAAATTTGAAACAGAAGAGCAAGTAGCATTCATTCTTCAAGAAAAAGAGAAAAAAAGAGCTCATGCAGAAAAAATGCAAGCTTTTATTGATGAGGATGAAGTTCTACAGGCTAGAATTGCAGAACTTTACAAAGATAAGACTTTAACTGATGATAACAGAGTACAAAGACTTGCTGATTTGATAAATGAAAGAGGTGTAGAATTAGCTTTGAGTCATCGAAGTAAGTCAATGAAGCAAGGTCAAAGTCATAAGAGGAAAAGAAATACCACAAAGTCTCCGCTCATGAGTGTAACGAAAACATACTTAAAGAATCAAGGTTTTTATAAACCTCATCAACTCAGGGGAAAGTCATATGACAAAATTGCACATCTATACTACCACTGCAAGAGATATATTGAAGAAAAGTTTATCCCCATGGGTACAGAAGAAACAACATCAAAGAAACAAAAGATCATTGAAGACAAGCATGCTGAGAAGAAGAATGATTCACAAAGAAATGAAGACAACTCTTCTCTTGATCAGATGATGGTGATTGTTCCTGAAACATTATATGCTGATCCTATTCAATCTAGACATCCAATCATAGACTGGGAGATTTACAAAGATAAATTTGGAAAGGCTTGGAAGATAATCAGGCTTGGTGGAGGACCAGAAGTGTGCAAAAGTTTTCAGAAATTGATAAGAAGAAGTGACAGAGAAGACTTAGACAGATTATGGGAGTTGGTTAAAAAAAACTCACAACAATCAAGAAGCCAGATGTGAAAGAGCAAGAGCTGTGGGTTGAGTTACACAGGTTATATGAACCTGATCCAGCTGATATCTATTGGAACTTCCCAATTTATAATTTCTCAACTTCATGGAAGTTTTATGATAGCTGCCATGTACATCAGTTATCAACACAAGGTGGAGTTGATGTTTTTATGCTTGCAGAAAAAGAGTATCCTTTGAGTGCTAATTTACTTGTTGTGATGATATTTAAAAAGATCATATGTGAAGAAATTACAGAGGTAGTTAAAGATCTCATTGAAAGAATTCGTGCTCAGTATGAGAGACAAATGCAAGAACAGAATAAAAGAAGATAAGGTGTTTGGAGGTAGCAGGGGTGTAGCTTCTCTGTTTTCATTAAACAGAGAATTGTAGCTTCTCTGTTGTTTGTACAAAAGTTACTAATGCTATTATTAAGTTACTACTGCTACTACAATAGTTGTTTGTGTAATTTAGCCTATTGTAATGGATTTAGACTCCAAAACATCAAGCTTTTCTATGGCAATGAAAAAATTTGCAGTTTTCACTAGTATATCTACTTGCAGGAAACATAATTAATAATATAACATTAAAATTGATTAAAAAAAAACATAACATGACATGATAAAAACATAACATTAAATTTCAAAGGAACATAACATGGTTGATAAAAAACATTGAAAGAAACTCTAAAGTCCCTTGACAAATGCGTGCTTGTTGAAAAGCTTGAGCTTCGCTTCGGCAATCTTCTTTTTCAATTCCAAAAGCTCGATAACGTAGGAATTTTGAAGCTTCTTAAAACACTCCAAGCACTTGAACATTTGCACCGAAGGATGCACAAGTTCCATTTCAGCCATGTACTTGTTCCTTTGAATAACAATATCAAGCAACTCTTGATATGCCTTAAACAGATCTTTCGCATACTTCACATCACGCTGTGCCTCCCTATCAAAATACACCATCATTTGGTATGGTAACTCAGTTGAGTTAGCAGCCGCTTCAAGTTCCTGAAGAAGCACAAATTGAGACATTCTTACACCCTTTGATACAATTTATGTTTTACTGTTTTTGTTTACTGGATGAATGAGGAAGTTACTTGGGTTATAGCATATAAATAGGTGGGGTAATTACATGTGAAAATGTGTTTTAGGCGTGTTTGAGTAATAAATGCTAAACGTTTGGGTTACCAACATACACATCCCAAAATTTCCTAGCAACATTAATTTATGCCTAGCAGCATTAAGTTATGCCAAGCAGCATTAACATAATTAAAGTAGATTACAACTACTTCATTTCATTTAACTTGATGTTTTAACTTTATTTCGTTTGTAAATACAAGAATTTTAATTAGATTATAACTTTTACATTATAATTTTAAATGATTGTTACAAACATTTAAAACTACAATATTAAAACAACAAATCTTTGTAAATTTTTAAAAAATAAAACAATCCTATCTAAATTCATTTTACAACTAACTAAATCTATTTTTAGGTAATGATTAACATAATTTAAGTAGACTATGACAACTTCATTTATGTTACAAGGATAAATGTGTACATAGTTAATGGTCACATATAATACCCTTATAACGTGGCCATAATCATGATTTAGATACACATTTGTGATATGGTGTGACTATTGTAAATCCTATAGTCACATGATCGTGCTACAAATATATGTGACTATACACATTAGGTTTGGAAGGCAAACACACACTAAACTTTAGACACACATATTAACTTACGTGACTATATGTATCGAATTTTCGTTATGCTTAATCATGTTTGTATGGTTTAGTGTGACCATATATGACATTTGGTCACACTCTTCAAGTGTGTGACATATATTTGTCACTCTTAAATGCATATCGTGACTAACGTTTCAAACTGAATTTTTAGTTGTCGCACATTTCAAATTCATATGTGGCTAACTATTCAGCAAAGAATAGCAGTCACGTTTATATAATGTGTGACAAACTTGACTATATAATTTAGCCACATACGCAAGTACTTCATGTGACCATATATCTTTTTTAGTCACATTGTTCAATTGTGTGACATATATTTGTCACATATATATATCTATAGTGTGACTAATGTTTCGAGCTGATTTGTATCAGTCACACGTCCCGAATTAAAAGTGACTAAAATGTCGAAAAATATTTACCAGTTACCCTCTAGTCACATATATACACCAATGTGTGACATATATTTTACGAAATGGTCACACAAGTTGAATCAAGTGTGGCTGTTTATTTAAGGCTGGTACATTTAGTCACGTAAATATGTTGCTGTGTGACCATTCGAAATACGCTATGTGTGACGAAAGGCCAAATCTATACTAGTGTTGGCTTGTGCTACCAAATACAATCCAGGAATCAAAGATAGTGTAGGCAACAGACCTCACAGTCAACCAAGATGAAGATGAAGATGTCAAGGTGTGAAACTTAGTTATATATTTATAGTTGTTGTAAGACATGTGTATAGAATCTTATTTGTATACATGTAAATTGGGTGATGGTTTTGTGGGTTTATTTAGCACAAAGCATTTGGGAGCATAATTTGTACATTACTTCTTCTGCATATATACACAAAATAAACACTTTAATTCAAGTAAAAAACACAAATATAAATTTCATTAAAAAAATAACACAATAAACAAAAAACAATATTATCTTAAACAATTACACATTAAACTTGGGAGATTTTTCATGATCAAATGCTTTATGTAAGTTGTCATAATCTACATACTCATCGTCGGATGATTGTTCCTGTTCCTCAAACGCAAGTTTCCTTTTTTTGTTACCCCACATCTACTTTAAAGATTTCTTATGTTTACTCTTCTTTGCCTTTGGTTAAGCAGCTTTTTTTCAAACTGTATCAATTTAATTTGCCGTTTTTTTCCAAACCCCTTATAATACCATTGCACAGCTTCTTCAAAGCTTATTTCTTCCTTACTTTCTTCATTGGTAGTATCCTCAATGTCTTCGAGTATTTGTTTGCTGTAAAAATTCATAACGTACAAAAATAATTAGATAAACAGTACATATAGTAAGTCACAACAAATGAGAAACTTACGTGGGTTCATTTGCTCGTGATTGTTGCCTTCCTGCATTGTCTGCAATTGGAGCATTTGCTTGTGTCTCTTGAACATTATCTTTTGAGCTTGATGGCATTTTTGGTTTGTGTAAATATTTAAGTTCTTTTGAATGATTTAGTTGTGAATAGATTTTCCAATTTACAGCCATTGACAAAGGCAACTGAACGGTTTTTAAGCTTTGGAATGGACACACGGTTTAGTGATTCGTTGACTAAAGGTGTATAGGGACTACCGGTGTAATTTATTAGTGACGGTTAGTGACTTTGCAGTTATTTTTTAAACACACCGATTGGTGGTTAGTGACTTTTCAGTTGTATTTTTTCTTTTAGTATAAATAACAAACTATCTCACCCATTTTTGTCAATCATTCACCCTAATGGAATCTTCATCATCAAACACTGATTCCGGGAAAAATAAACTACCAAGAGATGATTCTATTCCTCCTATGCTTGAGAAATACAAGATTTTTGACATACCCCAAGATATATGGGATAAATACCATTCTGGCGCTTATGGAACTGAATAAACGCTGATTGATCTTTATAACAAGCATATAAAATTTCATGAAAAACAAATCAAGAGGGATGAGGAGATCATACAGGAACGCCAGAAGATGATTGAAGAACGCAATGCAACAATAGTGGAAATACGCAAACAAATTGTTGATGTCTACAAAAGGATTGAAGATAATTTGTTTATTTCTTAATGTTTCACTTACTTTGTGTGTGTGTGTAAGTTATCATAATTATTAACAATGGTTGTATTATGTATCTTTCATCAATCTAATCACTTTGTTTACTCTTGAAATGTAAGTTTGTTTACTTGTTGACATTTTGTATTTTGATCAAAGATCATGAATTCGTACTATTGTTATTATGGGCCATTGTAAGATTTCATACTGATTTGGTGTTTAGATTTAGTTTATTTGGATTATAGTTTGAACAATCTTGCATTCAAGTTTGTTCTTGTTTGATGTTGAACCTGGTGATGAGTTACTATGTTTTTTTACGGTATCATGTGATCTACCAACATTTTCTTTACCTGTTTCTAACATACTACTGCGCATCACAGACATGTAATATTATATGTAGGCCTCAGTTAGAATAGGAAAGATAACTGCCATAATAATCCTTCACCAAATTCATTACAACATCTGGCTTTAAGCCATTTCATTCAAAGTTATTCAACATAAACATAGAAAATAACTGCCATAATATAACCCCAAAAGACAATCATCATGATCATACTCTAATCTTCATCAGAGGAGACCTTTTTTTATATATTTTTTGGTGCAGAGGAGACTTCTTCATGGCCCTCCATAAGATTAACTTGGCGTTCCTTCTCCCGAATCCCATCACTGATATCATTGATTAGAGCAGTCAACAAAATGATCCTGTTACGCTCCCTTTCCTGTGTTTCAATTAGACAACGAAGAATAGCATCTAAATTTTGGTTCAATGGGCCTAGATGATGAGTCTCATTGAGTGGAACTTGATGGTCTTCAACTTTGTGGAAAAACTAGAAGGGGGGGGGGGGTTTGAATAGTTTTACATCTTTTTAGTTTTATGAAAACTTAGTTGTTTAAAAGTCTTGTTTACTCTTAAAACTTTGATTCGATCTTATGTGAATTCAAGTCTTGAACAATATGAACAACTATATCTAAGTATGAGCAATAATAATAATGCAAACTAAGTATGTGAAATCAACACATGCATAATATAAACAATTATAGCTATATACGAGAGATAAGTAAGTAAACGTTTATTTTATAATCGTTAGTTATATTTTGTATGAAAACTATACTTGATCGAAATGATCAATTAAATGTATGTTACCTTTTTAGTTTGATTGTAAAAACTTTGTTTTGTGAATGAAACTTTTGTTTGATCTTTAAGTAAAATCAATACTAGCACTATATGAGCAACTATACATATACGTCTACGTCTACTAAAGTAATAACGATATAAGCAAGATAATAAGTAAGATATGGAAAGATCTAACCGAGAGACAAAGGATTTATAGTGGTTCGGCTACAAGGACACCTTCCTTGCCCTAGTCCACTCCTCGAGTCACCTACTCGAGAGTTTTCTTCACTATGTCAACAAGCTCCCTTATGCGCGGAGAAAACCTTACACACCAATATACACACCACAACTTCGTCACAACTTATTCACACCTTTTACACAACTTCTTCACGACTTGGCACACCTTCTTCACAACTTATACACACCACTACTACTTCACAACTTCACACTACTCCACTACTTATATCTCACTACTTCTATTCACAACTTCTACTCCTAGATCTATCTAGTTACACTACTATCACACCTTTACAATGAATGTACACAACAACTAGACTATATACACAAATCTACAATACTTCACAACTTGATGTTGAAGGAGTATTCTTCTCTTGCACTTTGAGAGATGAGAGGTGAGGGAATGAATCACTTGAAACAAGGATTAACAATTATATGATCAAAGGGTTTTTAGGAGGATGTTTAGAGAGATTTGGATCTGAAAATTTTCGTGCAAGAGGTAGGGAAAAATTCTAGATTTAAGGTGGTATTTATAGGGAAAAATTTCTGATAGAATATGACAGGGGAGCATGGCCGGTCCCCTTAATTGTGTGCCGGCCCCCTTAAAATTAAGGGGGCCGCCCAGACGAAAACTGCAATTTTCTTGTCTTTTTCTGGGGAAAGTTTATTTGATGAAAAACTAACTGATTTTGGTTAAAATTTTGAATTCATATATTTATTATGAATAAAACATTTTCCTTTATTACCAAAAGTGTTTTTTTAAAATATATAATAAGTTTATTTAATTTTATAAACTTTGTATTATTTAAATAAACATCCCTTTGATCATAAAATGTATTAGTCACTTGTTTATTCATACCTTAAGTGATTATGTTGGATGAGATGATATAAACTTGCTTAAAACTTGTTTACGTATTAACTTTGTGATCGTCAAAACTTAAGGATATCGAAAGATATTAATAAAGTTTTTATACATTATTTATATAAACAAACTTTCTTTTGTAGTTGATTAAGTTCTTTCACAAATCGCTTCAAACGACCCTGTTGGGTTTTGGATTCTGCTGCTAAAGTCAAACTGCTGCTAAGGTAAAACTGCTTCTGAGATGAAAATGCTGCTAAGGTTAAAGATTCTGCTGCTGAATATTCAAAGTTCTGCTATAGGAAAGTAGTCATAGTGGAATCTACTGCTGAAGAGATATGCATGTATACGGAGTGGATAATTATAGAATAGATTGTATGTATATTTATACATCTAGAATATTCTTATCTTGTGTAGAAAGGTATTGTAAACCTAGTAGGACTCCTTGGTCTATAAAAGGAGGATCCTAGGGTTAGATTGAGTACGTATTGTTTTAGTTTTCGTTTACACTTCAAGGTTGTAAAACCCTAGCATTGTCGAGTGCTCGTATTATTAATATATTGAAGTGTTGATAGTGAATCATTATTCTTCTTATGTTAAGCTTTAATATTCCGCATTTTAGCTTAAGTGTTTAACTCAAGTCAACTTATATATAAGATCGTTTGCTCAACTGGGATCAACAAGTGGTATCAGAGCTTGTGATCTGGAAGTTGAAATCAAGAAGAATTTGTTTCTTACAAGTTTGCTGTTCCTAATCAATTGCTGAAGATGGGTGACGACACACATATGGTGACTGCTTCAAGGGTTCCCATGCTCAACCCTGTAGAATATGAGCTATGGAAGATGAGGATAAGACAATACATTCGCATGATTGACTTTAACATGTGGAATGTGATCATCAATGGTGACTCTTTACCAAAGAAGGGTTCTGATGGCAAAGAGATACCAATCAAGACTGCTGAAGATAACTCAGTGAGGAAGATGGAAATCAAGGCACACAATATTCTCTTAATGGGAATACCTAATGAATTTCAATTGGACTTTGACGGCTATGAGACTGCAAAAGACTTGATGGATGCGGTTGAGTTTAGGTTTGGAGGGAATGATGCTACTAAGAAGTTAAGGAAAAACATGTTGAAGCATCAGTTTGAGAACTTTACTACTGAAAGTGGAGAAAAGATTAATGGCACATACAACAAGCTTAATCAACTTGTTAGTCACTTAAATCTTGTTGGTTATGTGGTCCCTCAAGAAGATGTAAACCTTAAATTTCTTAGAAGTCTTGCACCTGAATGGAGTATGCATACAGTTGTTTGGAGGAATAAGCCTGACTTTGAAACTGTGAAGTTAGAAAGCCTTTACAACAACTTGAGGGTGTATGAACCAGAATTAACTTCTTCATCTACTTCATCTTCTGGTACACAAAATCTTGCCTTTATATCTTCAAAGTCAAAAGGACCTCAAGAATCCCACTCTACTGCTTATGGAGTATCTGCTACTGATGGATCTGCTGCTAGTTCTAATGATAAGAATTCCACCAGTGATATTGCCTTGTGTGCATTCTTGGCTAATCTAACATCTAACATAAGGTCACAGGTTCTAAATCAAGATATGGATCATATTGATCCTGATGATCTTGAAGAAATTGATCTTAAATGGCAAATGGCCATGTTGACCTTGAGGGCAAGAAAATTCTTGAAGAGGACTGGGAGAGAAGTCAAGTATAGGGCTAAAGAAAATTTGGTTTTTTAAAGTCAAAGATAGAGTGCTACAATTGCAATAGGAAGGGTCATTTTGCCAGAGAATGTAGAGCTCCAAAGAAGAATGCTGAAGCACCAAAGAAGACCGCTGAAGAATCAAAGAATACCACTACTGCATTGGTATCTTGTGATGGGCTGGGAGAGTATGATTTGAGTGATATGGCTGATGAAGAACCAAACTATTCTCTGGTGGCTCAAGTTAAGCCTAAAGTGCATAACTTTGCACTTATGGCCTATGCATCATCTTCTTCTGGATCTGACTCTGAGGTATCCAATGATTCTGATCTATCTGTGTGTTCTTTTAATTCATGTGCTGACACTGTAGAAGAACTTAAGTCTAGGAATGAGAGTCTAATTAGAGAAGTTGAACACCTAAAACTTGATAACTTAGGTTACAAAGTAGGTATTTAAAATGTTGAAAGAAGACTAGAGTATCTAAACCAGTGTGAGCTAGAATATGTAGATAGAATTAACCAACAGGATGTTGAGATTTTTAAGAAAAACAGTGAAATTGAATTTCTTAAGAATAAATTAGAAGAAGAAGAAAAAGATAGAGATGCAGCTCTTGCTGATAAGGATAAACACATAGTAAGAGTAAATAAACAACAGTTTGCTTCTGATTTGGTTAATAAATCAATTGAGAGTACCTTAATGAGGAAAGGAAGTGGAATAGGCTACAATGAGGTTGCTCCTCCTGTTAAGAGTGCCTATGCTCCACCAGGAAAAGAATTGTCTTTCATTAGTGAGTTAGATATAGATAAAACTGTAGGTGAATCTAGTACAAGTGTCTTAGAAACACCTAAGGTTGAAGTTAGAAAATTTTCTGAGGCTCCTATTGTTGAAGACTGGCATTCAGATAGTGATGAGGAACAGGTTGAACTAGAACAAAGTGTGAAAAAGGAAGAAATTCCTACCAAAGTTGAACCTAAAATTGAACAGGTTAAGTTTGTAAGACCTTTGTTAGGTAAGGGCATCTCTAGGAAAATGGTAGATTATAATGAGGTTCCTAGAGGTAAATTGAATGGATTATATAATAAGCCTAGGGCAAATCAGAGAAACTTTAATAACCTAGTCTCAAACAAATTAGGTAGTGAGTTTCAATTAAAGAAAAAGGCTTATTATAAGTGTGGTAGTTTTGAACATTTGATTAATAGTTGTAATGACCACAAAAAGCCTGTTTGGAATCAATACTCAAGGGTGAATTATAAATATGTTTCTAAAAATACTCACCCTCATCCTAATAGAAATATGATTCCAAAGGCTGTGTTGTTGAGATCTGGTGCAACTAGATCTATTTATGCTGCTAAATCAAATGGTGCTTTTAAAACCACAACTGGTTCTGTTGCTGGCTCTACTGCTAGTAAGCAATCTGCTGCTAGTACAAAACTTTCTACTTCTGGGACAAAAGTTTTATCTAATACAGTTGTTGGAAATCATTTTTATGCTGTTAAGGCCTCAGCTTGCTGGGTTTGGAAACCTAAATCATCCGTTTCAAACAATGTTTCCAAAAACAGCAGTGCATCAAGTGATTTAAAGAAATTTAATTATGTTGATGCACAAGGCAGATCCAAGTCAGTAATGGCTTGGGTCCCCAAGAGAAACTAATTTCTCTATTTTCATGTGCAGGGTAATCTACAGGATGATCTAAAAGATATGGCTATAGTTGACAGTGGATGCTCTGGACATATGACAGGAGATGAGTCTCAACTAGAAGACTTTGAGGCTTTTGAAGGTGGTTATGTTGCTTTTGGGAATGATCCAAAAGGTGGAAATATTATTGGTTGAGGAACTCTAAGAACAGGAAATTTGGACTTTGAGAAGGTATTTCTTGTGAAAGGGCTTAAGTTTAACCTCTTTAGTGTCTCACAAATGTGTGACAAAAAGAACTTTGTTCTTTTTACAGACAGTGAATGTATGATCCTTTCTCCTGATATTCAGTTGCCAGATGATAAATTTGTGCTATTGAAGGTCCCTAGAAATGAAAATATATACAGTGACCATATTAAGAACATTGTTCCCAAAAGAGCTTTAACTTGTCTAATTGCAAAGGCCACTATTGATGAGTCCAAATTATGGCATAGAAGACTTGGACATCTAAACTACAAGACCATGAATAAGTTGGTGAAAGGAAATCTTGTGAGAGGGATGCCTACAAAGATGTTTGAAAATTGTGAGACTTGTGTTGCTTGTCAAAAGGGTAAACAGCACAGAGTTTCATTCAAGTCCAAGACAGTGAACACAATTACTGAGCCCTTACATTTACTACACATGGACTTATTTGGGCCTGTTTTTGTAAATAGTTTGAACAAGAAGTCATATTGCCTAGTTGTCACAGATGACTTTAGCAGGTTTACTTGGGTGTTCTTTCTAGCTAATAAAGATGAAACTCCAGAGATACTCAAGGCATTCATTACCAGAGTTGAAAACTTGCACAACCACAAAGTGAAAATAATCAGATGTGACAATGGTACTGAGTTCAAGAATAGTGTGATGAATCAATTATGTGTGGGAAAGGGAATTCTAAGGCAGTATAGTGTTGCAAGAACTCCACAACATAATGGTGTTGCAGAGAGAAGAAACAGGACACTGATTGAGGCTGCAAGAACAATGTTATCTGACTCTAAACTACCTATACCTTTTTGGGCTGAAGCTTTAAACACTGCATGTTTTGTGCAAAACAGAAGTAAGGTAGTTAAGCCTCACAACAAGACTCCTTATGAGTTATTTCATGGAAAGAAACCAATGATTGATTTTCTCAAACCATTTGGATGTCCTATTACTATTTTGATCACTAAGGATCAGTTAGGAAAATTTGAAGAAAAAGCTGATGAAGGATACTTGGTTGGCTACTCAGTAAATAGTAAAGCCTTCAGGGTATACAATAAGAGAACCAAACATGTAGAGGAGAATTTGCACATCAAGTTTAGTGAGAACACATTTAATGTTGAAGGGAAAGGACCAGAATGGTTGTTTAATGTTGATATTCTTGCCAAAACAATGAATTATGTACCAGTGATTGCCAATGTTGATACTAACAAATCACAAGAAGAATTTGTTTTGGTTGATAAATTGAAGATTGGTCCAACTTTATAACCCTTTCAAAAAGATCAAAGTTCATAAGAAGATGTTGTTACTCAAGAAAAACCTAAGGAAACTGAAGAAAGTATTGAAATACCTGTTGATGCTAAAAAGGTAACAAATGAAGCTCCCAAAGTAGTTGTTGATGTCTCTCCTACAAGGCCAGAAGACTCTACTGCTGACTCAGAAGACTCTACTGCTAGGCCAAAACAAGCAACTACTGCTTCAACCAATTCTGCTGCTAAGCCTACTAACTCTGCTTCTTCACCAAGGTTTCCTTCTTTGGACACTCAGGGTAGGTCTTTTGCTGATCCAAACTATCCTGATGATCCAAATATGCCTCCTCTAGAAAATATCTATTCTGATACAGATGATGAAGCTCTTGATGGTAAGCTATTTGGAGCTGATGCTGACATTACTAATTTGGAACTCAACATTCCTGTTAGTCCCACTACTACCACAAGAGTTCACAAGGATCATCCCAAAGATCAAATTCTCAGTGATCCAACATCATCCGTTCAAAAAAGAAGAATGACTAAAGAGCTGAAAGATCTACAACATCAAAGTTTCTTTGCAAGATCTCTGTATCAAAGAAACAGTCACAAAGATATACAAAATTGCTTGTTTGCCTGTTTTCTATCTCAAGTAGAACCCAAGAATACTTACAAAGCCTTACAAGAAGCAAGTTTGGTGGAAGCAATGCAAGATGAGCTTCTGTAATTCAAACAACAAGAAGTATGGACCTTGGTTGACTTGCCAAATGGAAAAAGAGTGATTGGCACTAAATGGGTTTTCAGATGCAAAAGAGATGAAAGAGGCATAGTCATTAGAAATAAAGCAAGGTTAGTAGCACAAGGATACACTCAACAAGAAGGACTTGACTATGATGAAGTATTTGCACCACTGGCAAGAATAGAAGCTATTAGACTTTTCTTGGCTTATGCTTCATACAAAGATTTTGTGGTGTATCAGATGGATGTAAAGAGTGCTTTTCTGTATGGCACCATTACAGAAGAAGTTTATGTGTCTCAACCACCTGGTTTTGAAGACCCTCCTAACAAAGTTTACAAGGTGAATAGAGCAATGTATGGGTTACATCAAGCTCATAGAGCTTGGTATGATACCTTGTCAACATATTTGTTTGATTCTTGTTTTAGTAGAGGAAAGATTGATAAGACTGTGTTTCTCAAAAGACAAAAGGATGATATTTTGCTGGTCCAAATCTATGTTGATGACATCATCTTTGGTTCTACAAACAGAGCTATGTGTGTTGATTTTGAGAAGCTTATGAAGGATAAGTTCTCTATGAGTTCAATGGGAGAACTCACCTTCTTCTTGGGTCTGCAAGTTGTACAGAAGGAAGATGGCATATTTATTAGTCAGGATAAGTATGTCAATGACATTTTGAAGAAGTTTGGATTTGAAGATGCTAAGCCTGAAAAGACAACCATGGAATCCAATAAACCTTTATTGAAAGATGAAAATGAAAAAGAAGTAGATGTTCACTTGTACAGATCAATGATTGGCTCATTGATGTACCTTACAGCATCAAGGCTTGATATTATGTTTGTTGTATGTGCCTGTGCAACATTCCAAGTATGTCCCAAAGAATCACATCTCAATGCAGTGAAGAGAATTTTTAGGTGTCTAAGGAATCCACCAAAATTGTGTCTCTGGTATCCTAAGGATTCACCTTTTGATTTGGTAGCATACTCAGATAGTGACTATGCTGGAGCTTGCTTGGATAGAAAGTCTACAACTGGAGGTTGTCAATTTCTTGGAAATAGATTGGTGTCATGGCAATGCAAGAAACAAACAGTGGTTGCAAATTCTACAACTGAAGCTGAGTATGTGGCTACTTCAAGTTGTTGTGGACAAGTGCTTTGGATGCAAAATCAACTATTGGATTATGGGTACAATTTCATGAACACCAAAATTCATATTGATAACAACAGCACACTTTGCATAATTAAAAATGTTGTTTTTCATTCTAAAACAAAACATATTGAGATAAGACATCATTTTATAAGAGATTGTTATGAAAAGAAGTTAATTCAAATTGTTAAGATTCATACTGATAACAATGTTGCTGATCTACTCACTAAACACTTTGATGTGGGGAGGTTTCAATTTTTAATTGCAAACATTGGTATGGTCAATATTTGAAAAACTTATATCTTTCTGTTTTTGTAAAGTTGTGTAAAGATACTGTGCTATTTGTTAATCTGTTTCTGCTGCTTCTTAAGAAGTATGTTATTAAGTTGGAATGTACTCTGCGGCTATATGATTCTACTGCTACATATTCTTAGTACATTTGCAACATATGTTGGTATGTTTTTTGGTGTTTGGCCTAACATTTTGCAGGAAAAGTTATCAATGATGATTGTTGTTGTTACTTTACAAGAATGCATATATTCAAAACAATAATTGGATCATTCATCATTCATTTAAGCCAAAAGATTACAAATCTAAGAGTTTCAAACACAAATCCCTTCCCAAGTACACAAAAGACTGCTACATCAACAGATGAAATCAAAAGACTACAACCTACAACTACATCAATGCCTAGGGCATGGAAGCCCAAGTACCACTTCTCTATCTTTAGAAAGAGGAGGGTTTGACTTTCTTGTTCTGGATGATGGCCTTGGCCTTGGCCTTGGCCTTGATGATTGTGGTCTTTCAGGAGTAGCAGGAGGATTGTTCCAAGGCTCATCCTCATCTGAAGAAGTGCAAAGAAAGGGGGAAACAAGTTCCATTGGATATGGAGGTCTGATGGGGATCTAGGCTGGGTCTTTTGATGATTCTGATGAAGATGGAGATTTGGGGGACATAACTTCTTTACCCCTGGATGTGCTTAGGGTCTGGTTCAAGTTCAAAAGATCCTTAAACACTGGAAGATCATGTTTTCTCTTCCGTGCTTGCTCCTTTGTCCTACATCCATTGTGGGGAGGACGGAATGGTGGTACATAGGTGGGGAGTGGTGCTTCATCATCGGATGATGAATCAGATGAGATGTTGATTATTTCGGGGGTGGATTTCATTTTTATTGTGATTTGATTTGGTTGATTGGCGTTTTTGAAAGCGATTAAGGTTTGCGTGTGCTAATTTAGGGGAAGATTAGTTCCTTTTTTTATAGGGATTAAGGTGTATCTTGTGCATTTATTGTTGAAGATCGTTTGATTTTTTTACCAAGTTTGATTAGTCAACTCCGCTGCTGGCCAAATTCAATATGCTGCTAGTTGTTTCATTCTGCTGCTAGTTTTGGTTGTGCTGCTACGGTTGTAAGTGTGAGGGTGGAATGTGTAACTTCTCTAAACCAGTTTAAACCCTAATTGACATCCACAATTGGTTTTTACACGCTCCAAATTGAAGTTCTCTCAAACCCTAACACTCTATTACTCATAAAGTCAAAAATCCCCAAATTTCTCAAAAACCTAATTCATGGATTGTACACGTACCTGGGAAGAAAATCACAATAATGTTGCTCTATTGGATGAAGAGTTGGTTCCTGAAGGTTTCACAGACATGGCAAAGTTCTTGAATGCTACTTCTCTTAGGTATGCATTAACTGTGAATCCTACTATATATATTTCCTACATCAAATAGTTTTGGCTTACTGATAAAGTTAAAACTAGGAATGGGGAAAAATATGTCAAAGCCATGGTAGATGGTCAACAAGTTTGCGTAACTGAATCTTTTATAAGAGAAATCCTTCTCTTAGATGATGAAACAGAGACCACGTGTCTTGCTAATTCTGCCATTTTTGAAGGTTTAAATGCTTTGGGATATGAGGGACGACATACAAATTTAAAATTTCAAAAAGCGCTCCTCTGTTCTCAATACAAATTTTTGGTACACAATCTCCTTCATTGTCTGAGTTCTAAAACTTCTGGGTGGAATGAGTTTAGTGCTACCATTGCATCTGCTATGGTATGTCTAAGCAAAGGACATCCATTTAATTTTTCAAATATGATTTTGGAGGGGATTGCAAAAAGTATCAAAGAGTCTGGTTCTTATTCCCTTTATCCAAGATTTATACAGCTCTTTGTTGAAAACCAAATTTCCAAAGTAAGATCACATCATGCCACTTATGATGCTCCTAAGTTGGTTTCAAAAATGTTTACTTTCTTGATTAAAAATGGAAAAGGTTTTTCAGGCACACATACATCTCTTACACCTTATATGGTGCAACTTGTGCAAAACATTCAGGGTGAAGAATCAGGAACTCCCACTGATTCCCATCACACACCCAATTTTACCATCTCTGTCATTCAACCCAAAATACTCTACACCCGTAGGAAAGCCACAAAGAACACTCAGCAACCTCAGGCTAGTGTTAGTATGTTTGTACCAAATGAGGCTGTCCTAGGTGATGAAGGGGACATGTTGGTGAGGGCTGTCACTACTGCTTCTAGCTTAGCAGCAGAGCAAGACAGTGATAACATAACTAAGACCCAAACCAAGGCAACATCTAGAGAAGAGGGTTCTGATGAATCTAATTCCAATGATGGTAACCCTAGCCAAATGGCAAATATAGAGGGCTCAGATGATCAAACTAGGTTTGATGCTGGGTTTACGTCCAAAGATTCACCTCTCGGACCAGGTAATACAGGTAGAAGTGATGAGGATAGAACAGTGACAAATGAATTAATGGATAATATTGTACATGATGACAATGTCAGTGATTCACCTCTCGGACCAGGTCACACAGGTCGAAGTGATGAGACTAGTATGCAACTCATTAAGAAATTGATGGTTACTTATACAAATTTGGAGCTGAAATGTGATACATTGGAGGAGAAAGTTCTTGGTCTTTCTACTATTGCTGATGCACAAGCCAGAAAGATCAAAAGGTTGCAAAAGAAGATCAAGAACTTAAGAAAATCAATATCTTCAACCTCTTTCAGAAGATTGAAGAAAGTGGGCACTTCACAGGTTGTTAGTTCACCTGAACACTCTGTTCCTTTGGAAGAGGATGCTTCTAAACAGGGGAGGAATGAGGAGCAGGAAGATGTAATGGGTTCAGGGGAGGCAAATTTGATGAAGGTTGACAGTACTCAAGATGTGGATGCTGGAATAGTTTCAGGGGAGGTTCCAGTAATTGATGTAATGGAGGTGGAAAGTCCTCAAGATATGGATAAGTTTGTGATTGCTGATAAATTGGGTAATAAGGTTGTAATGGAAGAAGTGGTTGCTACTCAAGAAAAAGTGGTGGAGAAACTCAAGACTTTGGGGCCTGAGCAATTAGTGAAGGCAACAGGGTTGATGAGTGAAGCATTAATGACATTGGGTGATTCTGTGACTAATGAAGTGGATACTGCTGCTGTTACTAACAAGATTGATGACTCTGCTGCTGCTCAAGACTCTACTGCTAAGGATTTTGCTGATCCTGCTGCTAGTGAGAAAGTCAATCCTGTTGATGTACAAGACTCTACTGCTGGGTCTAGTGACAAAGCTGCTGCTGAGGCAATGGTGTTGTTAAGTAAGAAGACAACAGAGGTTCCATCTAAATCACCTTCACAACAAACATCTCAACCAATTCAACCACTACCACAACAACCAACATCAACAATCACATCATCTACACCAAGAATACCTCAAAAAGGAGTAGTAATCAGAGAACCTGCTGCTCAACAAAAGAAGATTGCTTCATCATCTTCTACTGATAAAGGAAAGGGCAAGCTGGTTGAAGATCCAAACATAATGCATAAGGGGATTGATTACTCTCAGATACCTTTTCATTTTTGGCCCAAAGAACTGCAAATTGAACATGATTCAATTGTTGCCATGACAGAACAAGACTTGATTGATAAGGAAGAGCAACAGTTGATTCAAGAAGAAAAGGAAAAAGTTGAAAAAGAAACTGAAGATTTGAAGAGGTATGAGGAGTGGATGGAGGAAAAGATAAGAATAGATGCTGACATAGAACTTTCCAAGTTGGTTAAACTTGAAGAAAAATAAGTTCCAAACTTTGATGTTCAAGCTTGGATGAAAGAGTTCTCAGCAAAGAAAAGAAAAGAGGATGTTGCTGCTAGAAGAAAGAAGAAGATTTTCAGGGGTCAAACTCCATTGCAACAAAGAAAAGAGCAAGAAAGATACCTAAAGAATATGAAGGGATGGAAATTGGTACAGTTGAAGCCTAAGTCAGATCAAGAGGTTTTTAATTTGTATCAACAAGCTAGAAAAGAAATGGATACCTTCTATCCTATGGGTTGTGCAGAAGATTTAGAACATTTTGCTCAAATGAAAAAGAAGTTGGTTCCTGACAAAGTTATTGAAGCAGAGCATGTACAAGAGGCAGATGTTGTGGAAAAGCCTGATGACATAGCAGACAAGAAGATTTCTTCTAGTCAAAGTGGTAAAAGAAAAGGTGTTGTTCATAAATCCTTTGCTAGAAAGAAGAGAAAAGCAGAAGATGAAAGCAGTTCTAAGCCTGAAGGAGATAAGCATAATGATTTCAAGAATGATTATAATCATATTCCTTCTGAACACTTAAAGCAACAATTGAAAGTTCTTACTATGGTTGCTAAGAGGGATGAACCTGAAGTAGTTGATGTTGAACCAGTAGGAATCAGATATCCTATTATTCAAGTAACTACAGGATATGATACTAACATTGGAACATTTCATGATGTCAAGAGATCTGATGGGAAGACTCATAGATTTCTTAGATTTCAACAAATGTTGTACTACCTTGATAGAGAGGATGTTTGTACCTTGTTGAGGATATATAAAGAAAGGTTTGGAGCTAAGAAGTTTGAAGCTAAAGAGGATGGAAAGGAAAATTTTGATTATATTAAATCAATGGCTGACAATGTTCTTTGGAGAGCTCTGAAACTTATGTTTGATCCTTCAATGGAAGATTCTTAATGGACAGAGATAAAAGGATGTAAAGTAAGAAGATGGAGACTTTTTCAAAGTTCTGGGATTCATGTCTTAGAACTTGGGCCACACACTTTATATATGCTGGCAGAAAAGGATTATCCATTGGCAAATTATTTGGAGATTGTCTATCAGATGGTTAATGGTGCTGGGTTGCTCAACTTACGGAATGATTATGATTCTGATGATCAAGCATTTAATTTGTTGTCAAAATATAAGAAGATACTTGGTCAACAGACATCCCAAGAATTGAGTGTTTGGAAGCATCCTCCTGGTGTTTAAATGAGCTTTGAAGAAACTTAATAATTTAGAAATAAATATTAAGTTTAGGGGAGGATTGTTGGGTTTTGGATTCTGCTGCTAAAGTCAAACTGCTGCTAAGGTGAAACTGCTTCTGAGATGAAAATGCTGCTAAGGTTAAAGATTCTGCTGCTGAATATTCAAAGTGTTGCTATGGGAAAGTACTGCTAGTGGAATCTACTGCTGAAGAGATATGCATGTATACGGGGTGAATAATTATAGAATAGATTATGTGTATATTTATACATTTAGAATATTCTTATCTTGTGTAGAAAGGTATTGTAAACCTAGTAGGACTCCTTGGTCTATAAAAGGAGGATCCTATGGTTAGATTGAGTACGTATTGTTTTAGTTTTCTGTTGATATAAATAAATGACTAAAAACGTTATTCATATCTTTCGATATCTCTATGTTTTGATAATCACAAAACGAAAACACATCAAACCAAAGATCATGACGTAAACAAGTATTTAGTAGTAAATAATCACTTTCACCATCTAATCACTTAAGGTATGAATAAACATAGTGTTTAATGCATTATAAGATGAAAGGGATATTATTACAAAGTTTATTTTAATATATAAACTTATTATATATTTTTGAAAAACACTTTTGGTAATAAAGAAAAATGTTTTAATCATACTAAATATATGAATTCAAAATTTTAACCAAAATCAGTTAGTTTTTCACCAAATAAACTTTCCCCACTAAAAGACAACTTTTGGCCGTTACAGCTAGGCGGCCCCCTTAATTATAAGGGGCAGTCCCCTTAATTTTAAGGGGGCCGGCCTTGATTTAAGGGGACCGGCACGCTCCAGTTGTCAGATTTTGTTGCCTATAAATACCACCTTAAATCTGGAATTTTTCTCACCTTTTTGCACTAAAAACTTTCTGATTCAAACCTCCATTTCAATCTTAAAAATCCTTTGATCATATAATTCATAAGCCTTTGTTTCCAAGTGATCCAAAGCCTCATTCATTCAAGTGCAAAGAGAAGAATACTTCTATTTATCAAGACTAGGAGTATTACAACTTAGTATCATCTTGCTATCTAAGTTGTTTGATCATTTCATCTTGTATATCATTCATTCTTTGGTGAATAGAGTGTATACATTGGTTAGTTAGATTTAGATATAGGATCTAGATTTATTGAAGGTGTGAAGTAGTACTAGAAGTGAAGAAGTAGAGGTGGATAGGATTAGTGATAGAAGAAATAAGAAGTAGTAGTATATTGAAGTAGAGATAGTTGTGAAGACAAAGAAGTTGAAGCCTTGAAGTTGAGAAGACCTTGAAGCCTAGAAGTTGTGAAGTAGTATATATCTTGGAGTAGTGGATAGGACTTAGTAGTGAAGGTGTGAAGAAACTAGTGGCGTGAAGAAAAAGAGTTAGGAAGTAGTAAGGTGTGAAGAAGCTAGGAGTGAAGTAGTAAGTCGTGAAGAAGCTAGGAGTGAAGTAGAAAGGTGTGAAGAAGAATTGGTGTGAAGTAGATTGGTGTAAAGAAGTTGTGTAGAAGTTGTGATTGAGTTGTGACGAAGTTGTGGTGTGTAATTTGGTGTGTAAGGTTTTCTCCGCCATAAGGGAGGTTTTTGATCTAGTGAAGAAAACTCTCGAGTAGGTGACTCGGGGAGTGGAGTAGGGCAAGGAAGGTTTCCTTGTAGCCGAACCACTATAAATCCTTTGTCTCTCGGTTTGATCTTTCCATCTCTCACTTTTTGATTATTTACTTGTTAGCATTTCATACATAGTTATAATTGCTTGTGTTGTGCATATATTGATTTCACATAAAGATCAAACTAGGATTCATTCATAACATTAATTTTACAAAAACAAACCAAGTACATAAACTTATATCAAAACACTTATACATATATATGTTTATATATGATAAATGAAATTGTAAATTCTTTCCTAACATTATAAATAAGTAGTGTTTATACAAAATCGTAAATAAACTAGTATCTATATTTTTGCATTAAAGAGTTTTGAAATTTACGTCTATTCTTTAAAAGAAAACTTTTATAAAACAAATAAAACAAAAAAGACGTAAAACTATTCAACCCCCCCCCCCTTCTAGTTTTCCACATTTTCGTTTACACTTCAAGGTTGTAAAACCTTAGCATTGTCGAGTGCTCGTATTATTAATATATTGAAATGTTGATAGTGAATCATTATTCTTCTTAAGTTAAGCTTTAATATTCCGCGTTTTAGCTTAAGTGTTTAACTCAAGTCAACTTCTATATAAGATCGTTTGCTCAACTGGGATCAACAGACCCCTCTCTTGAGTCAACTCTTTCTTGAAATGCCTCTTGACTGTTGTTGCCAAATTGTTGGAAGAAGAAGAAGCCATGGATGATATGATAAGTTATGTTACAAAACTTTTTTATGACATATGTTTTGTGACGTATGTGTTGTCTGTTACCTTTGATATAAGTATAGTTATGTTGGATTAGTTTTGGTCAAACTGCTATTGGATGTAAAATGATAGGTAGTTATTATGTGTTCATGCATGGGCAAGGGAAATTAATGATGAATAACTATTCATTTGTGTGGCTCAAGGGTAGCAATCTAATAGAAATAGAAATTAACAATCATAACCATAGAAAAATTACACATTAAACACACTCACACAATCTCAATCTAAACACACACCTACACACTCTATAGTTGGGTCATATCAAAGTTCTTAATAGGACAGGGAACATAAATGTGCATCAGGGGAGGTTGGGCTTTGAGAGGGTAAGAGCCATGTCAAATCACAATTAAACTTATCAATATATCTTTTGCAATGATGTCTTTATAGTAGCATTCAAACTTGTACATTGTGTTTGACTTGTTTTTAGGCTTGTTTTTTGTTAAGGAAGTTTACTACTTTTGTGATATGCAAGCTTAGACGCTTTGATAAACTAAGACAAAAACCTTCCTATTAATGATACTCTACATTTGGGTCGTATCAAAATTGCTACTAGGACAGGGAACTTAAGTGGGCAATAGGTTGGGTTTTGAGAGGGTAAGAGCCACGTCAAACTAGACTTGTTTCAATACACACTAAATGACTAAAAGAAATACATTACCAAGTAAAATGTAAGATTAGAATGAATCATATATTCATACACCATACCTCAATTTAGTAAAGATATATATCACATCATACCTCAATTTATAGCAGTGAAACCAAGCGAAGATAAATATATAATAAAACCCCAAACAAACTCATTACTACACAAATGAAGAACTTCCAAATACTTCAAATGAAATATCAAAACATGAACTTTCCCTTCAAACAAATTTCGACATAAAGTAAACGACCTAAGATGTTATAAACTACTCAATGATTCAAATAAAGTACCCACTAACCTTTCTTTTGATAGTTTCAACTTCACAACTATAGCATCAAGATTACAAGTAACACCATCCCAATCAAAACAGTTTGAAGAATTTGAAGTCCATCCATAAATAGCTAAATCCATTACATTCATGAAGTTGCAAGTGGGGTTCAACAAGCATGCATAATACAAGAAATTTCATTTCAATTAACTAAAATTGAAACCATCATCAATATCTATTTGATCATAATCAAATCGAATACCTGAAATATTAGGCTCAATCATCAAAGACTAGAATCCTTAATCATAGCCCTGATAAATATTTGATTGTTTAATATTTATTTTGATTAATTTTGGCTTAGATTGAAACCCTAAATATGCTATTGAGATCTAACTACTTGTTTTAACCTAGTGTGAGAGAGAAATGTGTGAGATAAGAAAGTCAAACACACACTACTTTACCCTTTATACCAAAAAAATGAAAATAAATAAATTCTAAAAGGTAATAAGCCATAAATACTTAAAACATAACTGATCCTTGATCCGTTGTTCCATTCATTGATCATAAACACATAGATATAACCCTAGTACATACATCAAAACAAAAAAGACAATGACCAATAGATACTAATCTTTGTCATCCGCTTCAGCTTCTTCCAGCCTCTCCAAAAGCTCATCCTTCTCCTCCAAGCTTTGACGAGACAACACCAGTAGTTGAGCCAACAGATCAAGCTTCCTGCGGTCTTTTAGTTGTACTTCAAGCAGGAAATGATGGCCAGTTTCAGCCACAGCATTGAAACGAGTAAATGAGGTAGCTACCTCATTTACTGTTTGCTCCTTCTTTTCAATCACTGCCCTTAACTGGCTACTCTCCTCCCCAATACGAGCGATAAAACTTTTCTCCTCTACTTTGTCATGCGTTATCAACAGCTTGAACGCATCAACAAGCTTACCAGATTCTGTTGCATCTTTCATCTCATTAAGGTTTTGTGTGTCTGCCATCTTAAGGTTAGGGTTAAAATGTGGATAAATGTATGTTTTAAATTTAGGGTTAAAAGTAGTTGATATTTGATTTAAAATATATGTATGCGTATATATAATGAAAATATTTGGTTGTTATAATTAATGATTGCAAATTACGATGTGTAAAAATAACACCACAAAGACACTCTAGAGGCATTGGAACATTTAGTTTGGTTGTTAATGCAGCCTTTCCATCTTCTCCCATGCATAAATAGGGAATGCAGTATTTAGGAAGATGTCTAGCATTACAATTTAAACCCCTCATTTATGCATTGGATATAAATCAACCCTTCCAGGCACAATGCATTACCATTAACATCCTAAAATTCAAAAAAAATACTTATAACGTATATTTTTATATTTATAAAAAATCCCATTTAAGATTAAAATTTTAACTAAAATAATATTAGTTTAAACAATAACAACGCAATAATTATCAAACTTGATACTTATTATTTAAAATACCGTCATATGCTTATACATGCGTCTGCACCACCATTACGAAAGTCTCTAAATGGGTAAAAACAGACTAATAGACTTTTTTTTTGCACTATTCATGTACAAATTACCAGATTTAATACATATAACATCTGCAGTTTTTAAAAAGGAATTTAGGGAGAGTAGCATAACCAAACATGATCAATATTAAACAAAACATAATTAATTATATATTATAAATTTAAAAGTCCATTCATGTAACAGCATCATACAGCATAAAAAAGAAAAATGAGATACATAAACCAAAGACGAAATCTAGCCGGAGACATCCAAAAGCATCACCCATACTAAGAAACTCTAGAATGGCAACCATCCTTTCAGCTGCTCAGCAAACATATTCTTCTCATGCATGCTTAATTCAATCTCCTTCATAGAAATCATCAAAGCCATCAACCTAAGCATATCCTTATGCTGACGCTGCCTAAGAAACTTTCCAGTCTCCACAGCCTCGACTATACCCTTCAATACATCCACTTCCTTCATAAAAGCTTGGGCTTCTTTGATGGACTCAAATAACTTAATGCAAACCTTCATGATTTCACTCTCCAGATCCTTGTCAGCTGCAGAAAACCTCTCAAGATAAAAATCTAGCTGGTGTTCCAACGAGGTGGAACCACAAGCATTAGCAAGTTCAGCGAAAAGTGGTAGTGGAGCCATTGATGTTTTGCTTTAGAAAATAGTTGATGGTAAATGGAAAAGCAGATGTGTTTGTTGTATGTGTGTGTCATTGTGTTAGGAGGAGCGACTATATGTAGAGGACCATGGGGCGTGAGAAATGGATACACTTTGGTACATGAACCACCGGTTGGGTATCTCATGATAGATTGTTGAGTGACTAATGTTTAACAATGGTCAATGCATTTAATATAAATCTAACTAATATCTTTTACATTTTATACAATTATTAGAACTAGTCAAAATTTACAAATTTCAAAGACTATTATACTACAAAGTTTCAAATTTTCGAATTTCAAAAACTGATATAGTTTCAAAATTTAGCAAAAACTACTATACTTTCAAAGTGTCAAGGACTACTATAGTTTCAAAGTTTTCAAATTTGAAGCTCCAGTAAGATAGCATGCCTGTGAACATAATATACAAAATTTATCAAATATCACAAACTTCAGCTAAAATAACTACAAAGTTTACTAACAAATTTTAACAACAAAATACACCAACTTACATCAACACAATACACCAGGGTCTTGGTGAGCTGATGGGTTTAGGCTGATGCGATGGCGGAGGATCGGTAGCTGTGACATGGTGGTGTGTCAGTGGCTGTGACGTGGTGGTGTTGGTTTATGAGATGGGAGAGAGATTATGTTGTGTATAGGAGAGTTGAGAAGGAGATGAATGTAAATGTGGTGGGAGATTGATGTTTGTAAGGTTTGTATTTGGTTTGGATGTTGGTTAGGTATTTGGTTTGGAGTTTGAATCTTAAAATTTAGGTTCGGGATAAGTACAAGTCGTATAACCAAATACATAAACGTTTAACATATCAAATCAATTAACATTTTTTACAAGTCGCATAACAAAGTACATATACTATTTGAAACATCTAATTTCATTAAAAAGTAAAATTGCATAAAAAATAAAGTATATTTTATTTTTCAAAAGTTTGACTTTTAAAAAACAAATTGTACAAGTTGCATAATAGTGCACTTACACATAGATACAGATTGCATAAAAAAGGACACTTACACAAGTGTACTTGAGTCTTACACACACTTACACACCTGTACTTGATTTTGGGGCAAAAATGGCCATATGAGCATAATGGCATAAAATGCATAAGTCGAATTTGGGCAAAACTCTCTACTCGAAGTCACATTGGGCTAGGCTTGATGAATTTCATGAGGCAAATGCTCAATTGCCCCTTTTTGTCGCACCCCTCAATATAAATATTGCTACATCCCTATAATATCTCAATAGTTGAACTTGGACTTTAAGTTCCAAACACCGGCTATTAGTTGCCAACTTTGATTTCAATTCATTTGAATTTTTTCTAAGCATACGTTGATTTGCAAGTTAATATTAAGAAACACACTCTTTGGATTTAATAACTTGATATATTAAATTTATCCAACGTTCTAGATTCTAGTGTTTCAATTGGAAAATAACAAAGAGGCAGTGATTCTTGTGGTGGTAGATGGCAGTCTTAGTGGTGGTTGCGATTGTCTTAATGATATCTGAGCTTGGGACATCACAGCTGAACACCAATAGTACCAATATTAACACACCCATTAGATTATCTTGTGGCAGTAACCCAGCAATGTCTTCGTCAAGTTTTATTAGCAACTTGAACTCTACAATTGCGCAACTTAGAAGTCATTTATCGAATAATGGTGTGTATTTTGCCAGAGCACAGAATTTGAGGAATGGGGACTCAGTGTATGGATTAGCCCAGTGCAGGAACTACCTTTCCACCGTCCAGTGCCTGGCTTGCTATGATGCTGCTGTATCCGCGGTTAAAACATGCCCTTCCGTTAATGGTGCTCATGTATTCCTTGATAATTGCTTCCTCAGGTGAGTTTTTATTTTGTAATTTATAGTATAACATGCATAGTCAAAAGTTTTAAGAACTTTATTATTTTTAAGATTTCCATTATTGCAGACCATTAAGCTATCGTTTTACCATGCATGCCACATTTAGAAAAGACTTGATTTGAATCTACAAAATCAGAGTGATATAACGGAAATATTAAAGGGCCACAGTTAGTTACGCGGGTTAAAGCCGATTAAGCAAGATCTGCCAAAAACATAATTTTTACCTTGATTGGGCGTGAATATGTTCCAATAAATATTTTATCATTGCAAGCCCAACCAAATGATATAATCATTATGATATGATCTGATAACACCATTGAGATCGATCTGATTAAAGATTGATATGATTAAAGACGTCCTCATTCTTATCCATATTTTGAGACAGTCAAAAAAGTTGCAATCTGCAGTATGAACTTTGTGAAACAGTATTTGTTTGTTTTGAAAGCATAGAGTCCCGGGTTCTTGACTTGCAAACATTTAGATCCCAACTAAACATCAGGCTAAAATTAAGTGAACCGAGTCGCGTTTTCCCACTTTATACCAGGAATAAGAAAAGAAATATTAATGGTCTGCACAAACATGAAATGATAGACAATTTAGCTGGTTAGGTGTTTGGTTCTTATAATTTTCAAGTTAGTACTCTTTCCAGCTTCTCAGTAGTTTTGTTCTAATTATTTTATTATCGTTCAAAACATAAAATCTTGATAGAAATTGTGTGCAACTGAATGCTAAAATGCTTAATTTTTTGGGTCAAGGTACGAGAACTTTGATCAATTCTATGACAGTCCCCAAACTATCATGGATGTTGGTACGGCTCCCACCCCGATATGTGGCAATCAGTCATCATCTCAGCCAACGAATTTCAACCAAACTATAGAAGAGCTCTTATCAGATATACAGGATGCTACTCCAAGAACCTCTAATTTCTATGTAGCATCCATGAGACAAGTTTCAAACGAGAACGCAACAATATACGCAATTGCACAGTGTGTCGAGAACACGAGCCAGGCCATTTGCCAAGCTTGCATGAGTACAGCATACAACATTCTGAACAGTTGTCTACCAACGACGGAAGGGAGGACAATTGATCTTGGGTGCTTTATGCGGTATTCTGAGACCCCTTTTTTTCAAGCTAACCAGACAACCAGTTTTGTCCCCTATTTAAGTAAAGGTTAGGCATCATTTTCTCATATTGTTTTTGGCAGAAGATTATTAAAATAAAAAAATCAATTTCTCACCCTTCCTTTTATCTTACCCCATCTATTCCAAAAGCACATGCAAATATGCAATAGAACTGCACAAGAAGTGAAACTGCCTTTATTACTTTGTTCCCCATTTGCAAATTTACTTATATTTCTAGTACCAAATATTATCAAATAGTAGGGAAATTGTGCAAATTCTAAAACCAATCTATATAAATAAAGTTAAACAATTGCAATTCATCAAATGAATCAATATTCAATACAATGATCAGTGAACAAACTCAACACAAACACTCTCATTAACAGACTTAATGAATCACAGATCTATCAAAAACAGCAACAAACTTCTAGGAATTGATAACTGATACCCTTCGACTCTTCCAAAACAGCTCTGCAAGCATTCCTACACCATCTTCTAACTAAATTAATCCTGTAACACAAACTAATCATTCAGTAAGCAATAAAAATAAACATAGCAAGATAACATTGCATAAAACATAAGAGTATTATTTTTAACACTCCTCTTAACCTTTAGCTTGGGAACAATCTTTTTATTTATTTATTTATTATTATTATTTTTTTTTTACAAAGTTGTAAGAGATGAGCAATTTGTTCTACTGATATTCCCTCTATCACCCTGAAAGCAGAAGTAAGGGGATGAAACACACCAGTACCGGCCATTGGTACTTATATGATAAGGCACTTATAAGCCTTATAAGCCGTCAAAAGAGTGGAATTTAAACGAATATTCTTAAATTGAAGTTACAGGTATCTCAACCACCTGAAAATAACTAGCTGCACTTAAAACTCACAATTATGTAGGTATATTTTCGACAGTGTTAGCAGAATTTTATAATTCATATGTTTATCTGTGATGCAGGTAGTTCGCGAAGACTGGGAATAATCATTGGAGCAAGTATTGGAGTAGTTATCTTTTTGTTTATCCTTGCGTTGTCCTTATGGTATAAATCAAAGAAAAGGCCAAAAGCAGATGAAGGTAACTGTATATATGCTTCTTGAAAAGTTATTATAATTTGTTTCAGCATGTTTTTACGTGATCTCATTGCAAATACTAACTACATCTACTCTTGTGAATTTACCATATGAAACCATAGAAAATTCTCAGTTCCATGGGGTTAAAAACTACAGATATATTGATTTGCAGTCAGCAACTCATGACTTCAGCGAAGAGTATAGAATAGGAAAAGGAGGATATGGTGAAGTATTCAAGGTAATCGATACTCCATAGATATGAAGCTTTAGATCGACAGTCAAATATAGTTATTACTTCTTGTTTATAATTTAGTTTCTATGCAACACAATTAATCTTATACTGTTATGCATGGATTTATAGAATTTATTGATATGCTTGTTTCGACCTCACATATTGGGTATGTTAGGCAAGAAGCTTTTTAAGAGCGTTTGGGAGCATTTAACGTTTTTCGTTTTTTTAGATGATACTTGAAAAAGCATTTAGCTTTTACGCCGTTTTACACTAACAACTATCGCTAATTGCCACTGCTTGCCGTTACTGCTAGTTTTGCCAAACATAATATAGAACACTTTTCAACTTGTTATCTTTTTGGTGACCCTTTAGGTTTATGTGTGTTTTCAACTCACATATGAGTATATCTCTGCTGCAAATTTGTGCCCATTGATAGCAATAAAATTTATACGGAGTATTTGCTAGATTATGGATGTTAGACATTTGAACACAAATCATTTCTTGCTCTGTATTTGATCTTAGATAGTTTCTAGTGTTAGTTTCTTTTAACTGTATGCCACAACACATTTATCTTCATTATACTTTTTGATATTTGCAAAGTATTAACAAAAAGGGCGATGCAGACCAATATTTTTTAATTTTATGTCAAGAGACATGTAGTAATTAGAGTCTATCATTTAACAGGCAATTCTAGATAATGAGAATATTGTGGCTGTGAAAAAGCTCCGCGTTCTGGATGGTAAAGCAGAAATAGAATTCAGCAATGAAGTTAAGCTTATAAGCAACATTCGTCACCGAAATCTTATGCAACTACTAGGATGGTCTACTAATGGATCGGATTTACTTCTTGTTTTGGAATACATGCCACAAGGTAGCCTTGACAAATTTTTATGGGGTAAGATTTCATGCCTAAATTCTATTTTGTGCACATATGTTGAAAAGTTCTCAATAAAAATTGTCATGCTAGCACATTTATTATGGTCAGGTGAAAAACAAGGGACTCTGAATTGGAAACAAAGATTTGACATTATCTTTGGGATTGCCAGAGGTCTTGCTCATCTACACGAAGAATTTTATGTCAAAATCGTTCACAGAGATATCAAATCGTCCAACATTCTCCTTGATGATGATTTTCAACCAAAAATTGCAGATTTTGGGTTGGCTAGGTTTCAACCTGAGAATAAATCCCATGTTAGCACCCGGTTTGCTGGGACTCTGTAAGTAATCTTTGATATATATATACTAGTTATAATACCTGCGCACGCGCGGGTTTTTAAAATTTTTTTTTAATGATATATTTTTATTTCTTAAAAAACAAATAATTTAATCTTTTTGTTTGTTTGATTTATGATTTTTAATTATATTTGTTTATTATTAAAGATAATCATTTAAAAATTTAATCGCATCTTATATATATATATATATATATATATATATATATATATATATATATATATATATATCTTCTACTTATGTAGTATTGCATCTTATTTATATTTTTTTGTATTTATCTTGTACGTATAAAACAATTTTTAAAATTTTAAATTAAAAAATTGTATATATCTTCTACTTATGTAGTATTGCATCTTATCTATATTTTTTTGTATTTATCTTCTACTTGTGTAGTATATCAATAAAACAAATTTTTAAAATTTTAAATTAAAAAATAATAATTAAAATATTACCTAATAAGGAAATATTTTTTTTTCAAAAGTACCCGCTAGGGGTTTTGTTTTATTATATAAATAAAAGATATGCTCGATTTGGATTCTGTATGTTTCAGTAAAAATATTTCACATTAAATACAATATAGGGGCTACACCGCACCAGAGTATGCAATCTATGGACATTTATCAGAGAAAGTTGACACTTATAGCTTTGGCATCGTGGCCCTAGAAATCATAAGTGGTCGAAGGTGTAATGATGTGAGCTTTGATGGATATGGCAACCTTTACCTCCTTCAACATGTAATATGCAACCTTGCAACTCCTTTCAAAATCATACTTAATATTTTCACATTCATATTAAGCACCTTTTTTTCTAACTGGAGTGAGTGTTATCATAAGTTTTTAAGATTCCAATCATGACTTAACTTCTTGAACAGGCATGGGAGTTGTATGAAAAAGGGATACACATTCAGTTGATTGATGAAGCATTGAATCTTAAGGAATCTGAAAAAGAACATGTGATGAAGATCACTGAGATAGCTTTGATGTGTGCTCAATCACCTGCTAATTTAAGACCAGCCATGTCTGAAGTTCTTTTAATGTTATCCAGTGGGCCATCATTGAAGCGAGAACAGATAACCAAGCCTACGTTCATTGATCACGATAAGAGGGTTCATGTAGAAATTAAGTGATTACAAAGAAATAAACTTTTTGTATGTATAGTATGTCTATTGTATCGACACTTTGGTAGTATTTATCTTTAAGTTTATATATAATAATGCAAAAGATAAAAATTTAAGTTGAAAGTCACTTGTCGACTTCTAAGCCGATTATTCATATTGACGATCATTCGAATATAATACACATTTGCTTTAGTGCCTTCTCAAAATTTTCATTCACTTTGTTATGGAATAAAGCATTGAAATAAAACATAAGTAGATACTTAATCTAAGAAATAAACTATTCTGGAAAAAAAAAAAAAAAAAAAAAAAAAAAAAAAAAAAAAAGGAGCCTAGTAAAACCGTCATTGTGGATTTAATTTCTGGCATGGTAGTAATGGTTGTTATAATGATGGCTAAGCAGGTGACTGCCCAGTCTTACTCGAATAATAGTTTGCTTGAAAATAAAGTATTGTAGGTCATACAACTTAACGAATGGAGCATTTTAGTTAAGAAAGCTAAAACACCACCCTTTCTAGCCTCCGAATACAGTTATCTGCTCCACAAGTATACTATGCCTACACACAGGTAAAGGGAGTATCTATCGACCTCACAGTGCCTGGACTCTTTTGATTCTGCAGTCATTTTGGCAACTATTTTTTCAGCACAATTAATGATGCCTGATTTCATCGATTCTCGTAGATTGAGTCAATCACATAGGTGCAGATTAGTCACAGTTAAAATAAAGATCTATACAACATGTATTGCGATATTATGCGCATCAATTACAAGTAGTTTGTGCTGAACTTTAAACAGCCAAACATTGAGATTGTATCTTAACTTCAAAAGCTTATAATACATAGTTTCATTTCATGTAAATATAAAACTCATTTTTTTTGGGAGTAAGGCATAATATGATCAAAGATAGACAGTCTTAAAACCATTATTCACAGATAATTTCACAGCATCCAAAACAACTTGACTTGCTCTACTGATGCCACCCCACCTTCTATCCGGTGTAACCGTGGAATCTTTTATTCCTTGCACCAGCCTCGAAAACTCTTGAACCATTAAAGCCTCTTGTGGAAGCTCATTGTGTACTTGGACCTCTTGCTCTGCCACACTCCATCCGAGATGCAGATCAGCAAAAGATGCATGTGACGTGAAATAATATGGAGCAGAAGTCTCTTCATAAGGAATGATCAAATCTTCGACGTGGAATGAACCTTTGGATCCCAAGACCATTACATCCATTGTCTCGTGTGACAGGAACGAGCAGTAAAAGGTTGCAGTCGTTCCCTCTTGCTCCCAATAAAAGGCAACAGTGGTGGACATGATGACTCCATTGGGGTTTCGAATTGTTGCAGGTAAAGCTGTTACAGTTGTAGGTAATTTATAGTTCATTGACCATAAAATTGCTCCGATGCAGTACCATCCAGCATCCCCTAATGCTCCCAAGCTGTCTAAATCAGCTTTTGTTCTGATGTTGTTCTCAAAAAATTCCGGGGGTGGCAAAAATGATGAGGAACTGTAGATCTTTACATAAGATAAAGCTATTAAGGGACACACTATCTATTATGTTTAGTTTGGGATATGAAGAAAAAGAAATTATCATATATGCAGTCTCTACGAAAAGAGTGACACACAAAAACTGTAACCAATCTGAGTTTCTAGTGACATATATTTGAAAGATAATAGTTTTTTTTTTTTTTTTTTTTTTTTTTTTTTTTTTTTTTTTTATTTATTTATTTATTTTTTGTGTGTGTGTATTGACAATTTCATGAAAAGTTATGTCAAAAAAGTTAATAATACCCACTCTTTTTGTGTCAGTTTATATAAGTCTATACCGGCACCATTTTTTAGTTGCAATTTTTTTTTTTTTTTTTTTTTTTTTTTTTTTTTTTTTTTTGCAGAATAAACACTAAAACGTTTTGACACTTTCTTAACTTATAGTGACACTTTGAACTTTTCAAGTGACACTTATATCTATTTGTCACTAAATGAGAATATCTTTGTAGTGGCTAAATGTGTTGAAAACATTAGCAAGAAGAAAACAAGAAGTACGTGAACAAGGAAAATTAATGATGTTACCGTTTTAACTTCACCAAAGAGGTTAGGATCCAAAAGGAACTCCTTCATCCTTGCTGTTCTAGGATGATGATACCACATACTTCCATCCATGAACTGCACACCATTTGATTCACAAGCTTCGAGTATTTGATCTAGCTCACTGACGTCTAGAGCAGTTGGTTTCTCCAATAGAACATGTTTTCTCTTATTTGCAGCCATGACAGCCCATTTCAGATGAAGGGTTGTTGGCAATGGAACATACACGGCATCAACATATGGATCATCTAACACTTCCTCATAGCTGCCATATATCGTTACCAACTCAGGCAAGTTGTTGTTAGTGGCAAATTGTTTCGCTTTTTCAATCGTTCGGCTGGAGATTGCGTAAATGGTCGAATTTGGTGACAGAGTTATGGCTCGGCAAACTTTTCTTGCTATTTCAGCACATCCTAAAATACCAAAACGTATCAAGGTTTTCTCATTAGCCATATTTTATTTTTTCTGTACTCTTTGGAAAGATAAGATACCAAAAGGTGAAATCAATGTGAACCAACAAATTTGTTTTATTGCAAAAGGACTACATTTCTAAAAGAGGATAGGCTATCCATACAACCAAAAAAATACAAGTGGTACTAACCCTGTTTTTTCTATTTTTTATATATATATATATATATATATATAATTTTGTTTATATTAAAAAACTATAAATCTAAAAATATAGAAAAAAAATATAAAGTTTAATAAGTTAAAAGTTTTAAACTGACAAAAAATACCAAACAGAAACTTGATAAAAAAAACTGTATTTTTTTAATGTAAACAGAGTGAGTCAAAGGTGGTAGAGCTTGTAAAAAGTACAAAAGTGAGTGTGCTAGGGGTGTATCCCTAACACATCTCAAAAGGGATGTGGCAGTTATTATAGTGGGACATGCAAGAGTCTATTCATACTTTTTTGTTAGAAACAGCAAAAATTATATTACTCGGTACAAAGCAACTCAGTTACAAACATCCTCACAAAACTAAAATATCAGAACATACATAAAAAGGCCCTCACAACAAGAAAACCACGAGATGTAGACTATCTCAACCAACACTGGACCCAACCCGCATGTGCCTAACCAAATCAGTTAACTACATCTTCATTACCTTTTTATTTCATCTACACCAATCAGGTACTATATCCATTCATCTCAGTCATAAATCCACCATTTATCCTTCTGTAAATCTATCCACCGAGTCAACTTATATCACCATTATTGAACCAAACCCACATATAGGCTTACAAGCTAACACCCATTCGTTCAACATCACCCAGCACTATATGCAAATTTGCATAGATTCGGACTATTTACCCACTATTGCCACTCGAACCCGCCCTTCATCGATCTTCTGTTAATCCACTCATAGCTTTTTAGTTGCACATCTTGAAACAATTTCTCACCCGTCTCAAATTTACCTTTAAAGATTCGATTATTTCTGTTCTTCCACACTAAATAGCATGTAACCCAAACAGCAGAATTCCAAAGTAACTTGCTCGTTTTAGACATTACCGAATTTCCACCATGTATCACCATCTCCTTTGTATTAAATGCATCAGGCAAACCTAGACCCCACCATTGGAATAATTTATCCCATACCTTCAGAACTTCTTCATATAAAAGTAAGCCATGGTCCATAGTTTCTTGGTGATTATCACACCATGGACACAGAATAGTGTGAAGATCAATACCACGCTTATCCAATTCCACCCTCACCAGCAGTCTACCTTTTAAAACCCGCCAAATGAAAATATTTACCTTGTTAGGGAGAAGTTTGTTCCGTATTGTTGCTTGATTAACATTTCCTGTGTGATTGGTACAATCTTCAATCATTGTTGTAAGTGTTTTGACCTTGAAACCCCCATCCTCGTCATATTTCCGCTTCCATTTATCCCTGCAATCTTGAGACACAGTTACAGTTGTTAGTATATTGTTAAGCTCCACCATCTCACCCTCTGTTCTTCCCCTAGGATTCCTAACCCAGTTCCATTCCCAACTCCATACCCCATCAACCTAATCTCCACTTCCCCTCACCGACACGTCTTTCTCCCTTTCTAAATTATACAATCGAGGAAATTTTTCTTTTAATCTTACCCCCACAACCCATCTATCATCCCAAAATATCGTATCTTCCCCATTTCCCACTACTTTGTAAAATGACGAAGTAAATTCAATTCCTATATTATTAATTACCTCACCAGCTTTTACAATTTCACCCCGCACCCCACATGTCCTAGTAACCCGAGAACTTGATCCTACATCCAATTCTAAGCCACCATTTACCCCGTGAATACTCCTAATCACTTTACCCCACAATAAGTCTTTACCCTCTACCTTAAACATCCACCACCACTTACCTAGAAGAGCCGGATTTTTTGCTTTAAGAGAACCAATGTTTAACCCCCCCCCCCCCGACCCATATGAAGCAATAGCATTATCTCATTTATCCCACCCCATTTTTTTATTTTCCCCCACCCCACCCCAAAAAAAAATTCCTTCGAATACTCTCAAGAACATTAATCACACAAGAGGGAACACGGAACATCGAGAAGTGGTACAACGGTAGGCTACCAAGAACTGACTTAACTAAAGTTAAACAACCACCAAAAGACATTGTTTTAGCCTTCCACTATGACAAGCATTTCTTGCATCTTTCAATTATTGGTCGCCATGCTCCCAACCTCCTCATATTAGACCCAATGGGCAGCCCGAGATAAGAAAATGGTATTTCCCCCACACTACATTTCATAAACTAAGCCATACTTGCCACACTATCATTATCAACCCCAATCCCATATAAGCAACTCTTGGGAAGATTAATTCTCAAACCTGCTACCTCTTCAAAACACTTTAATATATACATTAGTTTGCTTGCATTACTCCGCCTCCATTCACCAAAAAAATTGTATCATGAGCATATTGCAAATGAGATATTGTTACATCATCCACACCTACTTTTACTCCCCGAAAAATATTCCTATTCACAACCTCCTTTACCATGACATTTAGACCCTCTGCCGCTAGTATGAAAAGAAAAGGTGATAAATGATCCCCTTGTCTCACACCACGTTCCATTAAGAACTCGTCTGTTGGAGATACATTAACCAAAACAGAGACTGATGCGGATTTCAAGCACGCTCTAATCCAATTACACCATCTATACCCAAACCTCATCTGTCTCATTACATCCAGTAGAAACTCCCACCTCAACGAATCATAGGCTTTCTCAGAGTCTGCTTTAAACATAAGGCCTTTCTTTTTATTTTTCCTCAAATAATTAACTGTTTCATTAGCAATCAGAACCCCATCCAGTATGTATCTTCTACCGATAAATGCATTTTGAACCTCTCCGATCACGTTACCCACCACTTTCTTAACTCTCTCCGCCAACATTTTCGCAAGAATTTTATAGTAGCTTCCAATCAAACTAATCGGTCTTAAATCTGCAAGCCCTGTTGGATCTGTCGTCTTTGGTATTAATGTTATAAATGAAGCATTATATCCTTTCGATATTTCTCCTCTATCCCAAAACCATTGAATAGCATTCATCACATCTTCCTTGATAACACCCCAAAATCTCTTCATGAATTGAAAATTAAACCCATCAGGCCCAAGCGCTTTGTCACTCCCGCAACCCTTCACTGCCTCCCAAACCTCGCTTTCACTAAATGGAGCTTCTAGCCTACTTGCATCATATGCACTTATCTTCCCTAAACTACTATTTATAAATTTAGGTCTCTCCCTCGCATCTTCTGCAAAAATACTCTTATAATACTGAAACACCTCGTTCACCATCATGCCCCTAATATTGTTCTTGTTGTTATGTCTTTTGATAATGGCATGTAAATACTTTGAATTCTCATCTCCCTCCACATCCCATTTTATTCTAGATTTTTGTTTTAACATACTAAACTTTTCTCGATCTTTGTTTATCCAGTTTCTTCGGGCTTCCATCCACTCACGCATCTCGGTTTCATCCAACTGTCTGGACTCTGCCTCAACTTCCCATCTCATAGCAGCCCTTCTGTATTCGTCAATCGTCTGATTTAGACTATCAAATTTGCACCTACTCCATTCTTTTAAAGCATTTTTATATTTTTGAACTTGTCTCTTATCACATAGTCGGGCCTATGGCTGGTAACCATCTTACCCCACGCCTCCACAATGATCTTCTCCACATTAGGATCCTCAAGCCATATATCGAATACTCTAAATAGCTTAGGACCAAAATCCATAGATATATCTTTTAACATAATCGGACAGTGGTCAGATTCCTTTCTATCAAGAGCAGTAGCTGATAAATTTCTCCATTTCTCGTTGAAATTCGAAGACACCAAAAACCTATCTAATTTACTAAATTTGCAACCGTCATCACTAATACGCGTGAACTTTCGACCCCCCAAAGGTATCTCCATCAATGTAGCTGTTGTTATAAATTCATTAAAACCATCAGCTTCTTTTTCTTCAAATTGAGTGTTTAGCCTATCTTCTTGATTCCTCACTTCGTTGAACTCCCCAAAAAAACACCACACAACATTTACATTATCCATTAAACTTAACAACCTGCCCCACAGCGCTCTCTTCTGTCTCGGCTCATGTGGTCCATACACGTTCACCACAACAATCTCACCTTTTACCCCTTTCCATTCCCCTTTAATTGCTATAAACCGTTCATCCCCAACTCCATCTTTATAAGTAAACGAATTAGTGTTCCAGATTGAGATTAATCCCCCAGACCTACCATTAGCCTCAACTTGTGCAAATCCAAAATTCTTCGACCCCCAAATGTCTTCAATCCAATCCTCATTCACCAAACCAGCCTTCGTTTCTTGCAAACCCAAAAAACACGGCTCCTCTAACCTACAGAGCTCTCTCATCCACCTTTTTTTGTGCTCGCTACCGCTACCTCTAATATTGAGTGTCATAATCTTCATAATAGAATACTCTATAAACACCTGATTCCAATCGAATTACTAGTTATATCCAGTAACCGATTCTTCTTCTAAAATCTGCTCATTATTCTTAGAACCTTCTCACACAACTCCTATTTTTGCTCCAATACTCTTAAGCTCATCCATTCTGATAGAATTTCCCAACCCTAATACAGAATCCTCATGAATTGATCCAGATTCCATATGTTTATTACCTTCTTTATCTGATTCCTTCGCCTTACTAGTAGTATGTATATCCATATCTGATACTTGTACTCCATTCGACTCATCGCCTTACTGGTAGTATGTATATCCATACTTATGCCTTCAACAACTTCTATTCTACTAGTAAATTCAAATCAAAATTGGATTTCAGGTTTGCACAAGTGAAATGAAACATATTTAATAAAATGCATAATTGATCTAAACTATCCCATTTGTTAGACGACTATGTTAGGTCCAATCCTAATTGTACGCTTAGAGCCCATTAGGTTAGAGGCATATTTTTGTTAATTACTTGTTGCTAAAGCTACTCTCATTTATGTAATCATTCAGTCAATTGTACGCTCAGAGCTTTAAGTACAATCCATCATAGAATTATTATGCTATTGTCATCGACTACATGCAAGTGATTCGGATAGATCCCAATTATTTATTTTCTACCATATTATTCTTTTCTTTTAAGTTATACTTTTCTTTTTATCGCATAAATCGTAGCCAACAAAACTCTAACTATCAATGTCTATTTAGCCATAAGTCAAATAATTTTGTCTCATCAACAAAACTCTTTGTTTAAGCATCAGAGACCATTGTTGTTTTATAAAATAGTTATCACAAAGTTGCCTCTCCTACCTAAGATAAAGCAAGCAATGATGTGCAAAAAAGAAGTCATATAAAGGAGTAAGTCGTCAAGCAAAATACAACTTTTCCGCCGGACACAACAAAGCTACCTTTGTGCAAATAAACAATAAAGCATAAGCAAACAAAACTCAAAATAAAAAGGAAAGCAAGAAACGGTTTTAGCATTCCACCCAGTTTGTATGTCCCAAGCCCAATTGAGGCATAGAGTCCACTAGGTTTTAGGCTTTGTTATTTGTGTTGCTTGTTGATAAAGTTAATCTCATTTACACTACAACATTCCACGCTTTCAGCGGGGACTTCTCCCCGCCCAATACTTTTGGCGGGGGCAAAAGTACGTCACCCAAAGCCTTTCGCTGTAAACTTTTGGCGGTGACGGACACCACTTTTGGCGGGGACACGTGGGAGCCACACTGCCAGCGTGGACAATTTTGGTCAGGTCAAACATGCCAGCATGGCACTACTTTCGGCGGGGACATGTCCCCGCCAAAAGTGTTTTCCGTTGTTGTATTTAGCACCTTAATCCGTAATTTAAATAATAATTTACACACTTTCCGCGCGGACAGATCCCCGCTAAAAGTGGTATACATAGTCAATGGGCCACACTTTCAGCGGGGATACGTCCTCGCTAAAAGTTGTATCCATAGATATTGTGCCAAACTTTTGGCGGGGACATGTCCCCGCTAAAAGTAACTGACCCATTTTGCAGCAAATTGCTGCAAAATGGGTAATTTTCAGATTTTTTCCAGAATTTTTCCCAAAAAAATCTACAAATTCACAACCTATATATGCTCTAATTACAACACCACAAGACACTCAAATCACAAATTCGCCAAAAATAATATCATACATATCCAAATTTGTTAAAAATTAACATAATCATGTGTTTGTATCCAAATTCGCGAAAAACGGTTCAAAAACCGTTATCACATGATCATTACATAACTATACGTGGGAACAATATAGAGGGAATCCTAACACATAAACTACATAAACACATAATAATCCATGTAAATCTCCATAAATTAGTCCATAACCCCAAAACAAATATAAACCGACCCAAACAACCCATATGCTACTCCTGAGTTCCCCCACTCCCCCCACTAGCCCCACTAGCCCCACTCCCCTCCTCCTGGGTACCTGTAGACTCACCTGCTGAAGCCAACTGGGATCCCGATGTCGTCGCCTGAGTCGCTAGCTCAGCGGGGAAACCCGGCTGTGTCTTAGCCCCCCCCCCAACAACATATCAATCAATGTCCTATGCTGGGACATCTCCTGGGTTTGCTTCTGAACTGTTTCATGCAGGGAGGACGCGGAGGCTTGATCACGAGCTCGTGTGGCGCTGAGGGTCGTCTGACGACCACCGCCGGGTAAGACTAGACCTATGCCAGGAATGTGACCTCGCTGCTTGCCACTGATCATGTGGCGCATAATCTCGAAGTCAGACATGGTAGTCCCCCCGGAGGTGCTCTCCGTCCGCATCTGTATCATCTGGTTCTGTTTTACAAAAAAACAAGCAAAGTAATATATATGTCGTTATTTATTATATTTGTGGAAAATTAGAAGGGGGGTTGAATAGTTTTACGTCAATTTAGATTTCAAAAATTTTGATTTATAAAAACTTCGATTCTTATTTATGTGAATATCAACACTTGCACAACACAAACAATTTAATCTAACTAACTAAATAATTATAACGTAAATATGAAAGTAAAGAAAAGATAGAGATAGAGAGATCAAACCACAATACACGGTATTTATAGTGGTTCGGCTATGAAGCACCTCTTCGCCCTACTCCACTCCTCGAGTCACCTACTCGAGAGTTTTTCTTCACTATGTCAACAAACTCTCTTTTTAGCAGAGAAACCTTACACAACTTTCGCTTACATCAATTAACGACACTAAGCAAGATGTCGAGTCCTAATAGTAGCTAGAACCAATCTCACACCACAACACGCCTTCTTCACAACTTATACACAACACTACTACTTCACAACTACACACTACTTCTACTACACACCACAACTTCTTCAAAACTAGATTTACAAACCCACCTAGATCTACCAATTACAATCACTACACAACTTTACAATAAATACAAGCTACACAACAAATCTTCAATACTTCTTGATTTGAGATGAAAGGAGTATTCTTCTCTTGCACTTTGAATAATGAGGGATTAGATCACTTGAAACAAAAACTAATATGTTTATGATAAAAGGATTTAGGAAGATGATTTGAGAGAATTAAAACAGAAAGTTTTAGTGCAAAAGGTGAGGACAAATTTCAGATTTGAACCAGTATTTATAGGCAAAGAGTTCTGACAGAGGAGCGTATGCCGGCCCCCTTAATTGTGTGCCGGCCCCCTTAAAATTAAGGGGGGCGCCCCTTATAATTAAGGGGACCGCCCACTATAACGGCCTGATTTCTTTGTCTTTTCTGGGGAAAGTTTATTTGGTGAAAATTTAACTGAATTTGGTTAAAAATTTGAATTCATTTAATTATTATGAAATAAAAATTTTCCTTTAATTACCAAAAATGTTTTTCTTAAATATATAAAATGTTTATACCATTTTATATAATTTGTAATTAGTAAATAAACCTTTCTTTGATCATAAAATGTATTAGGCACTTGTTTATTCATACCTTAAGTGAATTAGTTGGATATAATGATATTTTGTCACTAAATACTTATTTACGTAATGATTTTACATTTTGTGCTCGTCAAAACATAGGGATATCGAGAAATATTAATAACGTTTTTACGCATTATTTATATCAACAATATTTGCATTAATGTGGGTGAGTTTTATGGAAATAAATTATACTTACATATCTAGCCTCTGACAATGTCGACTCAAAGACGCCGTCTCTCATATGGTTGTGTCTGTACAGCGCGATCAAGTCTATACCATCCATAGCGTCGGTGGGTTCTCTCAGCTGCTTATAAATAAACTCAATAACGACTCACCAAACACTATATATATAAATGAAATGATTAAAAAGTGTCTTACGAAGTTATCGCGTATAACAGCTAACGAATGTGACCCATGAAGGCTAGCAGTCGGATTGGCGAGCAGGTTCTGCCTGTTGGTCTCCCCTCTCTTCAAATTATCCGGGTGTGACCAGTGCTTCACCTGCGTATTATAAATAATAAAAAATGTTATATAAATGAATTATTGTTGTTGTTGTTGTTGTTGTTGTTGTTGTTGTTGTTGTTAACAATAACAATAACAATAACAATAAAGTGTGGATCTAGAAATTTACATATTCTGCCCAATTCTCTTCCGACATGTTCGTCGGGCGCTTTGCCTTGATCTCGTCCAGCTTCTCAACCCCACCTTGCTCAGTAAAATTTATCTTTTTGTACCGCCACTTGTTGTCGTCGTATCGCTTTTGGAGATAAGCTTCGATACTCCGGACAATATCGTCTCCATCAGCACTGGCAAGGTGCTCGCCGAGATAAAAAAAATGCTGCAATAAAATATAATTAAAATAAATATTCAAATTTAAATAAACAATCAAATTTAAATAAATAACAAACTTAAAATAAACAAACACAATAATTAAAAAAATAAAAGATAAAAAAAACTTACGTGTAGCTAGTCGTCGATGTGGGCCTTCGCGGTAGCAGGAACAGCTCCCCAGGAATTGTAATGCATGGGAATTGATTGCCGTAACAATTCCCCGACCAAGTTGGAGAACTACTTCGCATGCGTGCCCACATGCTCCCACATCCCTTTGTCGTTCTTCCGGAATCTGATCGATACGGGACGACCAGTCTCTTTCCTCTCATTGCGGAGCTGCGTGTTTTTTGTGGGACCACGCACCGATTTCCCGCCTTTCCCAATTTTGGCATTGGGCTGGGGAGGTCTGGGAGGTCTGGATTTAGATCCTACAAGTAATCAAGTTAAAGTGATGATGACAGAAAATAACAAGTTATCAATTTCAAATAATAATCAAGTTTAATTAAAATAATCTAGAAATTCTTACTCTGACAATCACTGCCTAGCCTCCTTGGACCACGGGGTGGCTCATTGCCTCCATCGCCACCGTGGCTCCTAGCAACAACATCTGCCATCTGTAAACGTACTAGTACAAGAAAATATAATTAGTGAAGAAACACATATACACATATACGCATATACACACACATTGAAATAAATAACAATTTATACAAAAATAATAATAATAAATAACTAAATAAATAAATAAACACATTTAACCACTCGATAACAATTTCATTCAAATAAGTGTCATTTAACAAATTACAATTTGAGATCAATCTCCCTCATCACTAAGATAAAAACCCTCATTATTAGTGTCAGCTTCATCTTCACGATCGACGTGGTCTTCACCATCAGATGCTAAATCATGAGGAACGTGGTCATCATAATCAATATTATCTTCGTCGTCGTCGACATAAGTGATAATTGGTTGTGGTGGTGCCTCAACTTCCGCTGGCTCAACATCTCTATTTATGGTGTCATAATTCAACGTATCCAACTCAGCAGAGAGTGTGACATGTGATGATGTGTTGTCATGTACAACATCCTGATTTTCTTCTACCACGATGATATCCGGGTTCCAAATCTTTTGATGATAAGAATCTTGGACGGCCTTGACATTACCACGTTTACCCGGGAAATCAAGGTAAAAGACTTGTGTTGCTTGTGTTGAGCTTATTTGTTTTTCGACTTATAAATCATAAGGGGTGTTTGTTTGAGCTTATTTGTTTTTCGACTTATAAATCATAAGACTCAATTTTTCAGCTTATAAGGAGACTTGTGAGCTTATATAAGTTTATTATATCATAATATACTTATATAAGCCCACAAGTCTCCATATAAGCTGGAAAATTGAAGCTTATGAAATATAAGTCGAAATCAAATGAGCTCATAAACACAAACACCCTTTTGGTGCAGAAATAAGCAATCCCAAACACCCATGTTTGGATAGCATAAACCAAACGGCCCTCGTGGGCTGCTGTTAACCAAACAACATAAACCAAATGCCCTTGTGGGCTGCTGTTAACCAAACATACCCTTTCAGGTCAGCAAACACCACCCATCCTTTTAGTAGCAAACACATACAAATAAACAAAAAAAATTTTTAAAATAACAAATGCATACAAACACTTTTAGCAGCAAACGCCACCCTTTTTGGCAGAAAAATCAGTAGCAAAAGCCACCCTTGTGCGCTGCCTTGGTGGACAGTTTAAGCTAGCATGATCTCGCCCCCCCCCCCCCCCTAATTCACTAACTCTAATCCTATATTCAACACTTTATGAGAACCAGAATAAACATCCTATATTCAATTTCGAACCACCAATACTTATTCAAAGAACTCATAAGTATTCTCTAAACAACCTAACTCGTGTATCTCATCATAACTTTAGAGTTTCAATTTGCTAATATTTCTACTTATGTTTTTTCACAAATTCAGAAAAGTAATACATAACTAACCAAACGCAAATATCAAACTAATACAACACCTAGGTTCGAACTGGATAAAAAAAAACGTACTGTGGTCGCGGCTGTGGTTCACGGTTGGACACGGGCTGTGGTAGCGGCTACTCTCGATTGGTCTCGGCTGTCCTCGCTAAAGAAATAAAAAAAAATTAGTCTTACACTTTAAAATTTAGCCTATAAACTTTTGGCGGCGACACGTCCCCGGTACAAACATAAACACACAAAAACTTGTGGGGTCCCTAGAGCAAAAAATAACCTCAGTTGTGGTCTCGCCTTCGATTCTCGGCTTCGGTCTCGGCTTTGGGTCTCAGCTTCAACTGTACCAAAAAAAATAATAAAAATCAAAAAATAACATAATTAACACAACAAAATTAACAAACAACAAAAATTAAAAAAAATAAATAAATAAATAAATAAATAAATAAATAAAAAAAAAACAACCTCGTTTTTGGGCTGAATGTAACACCCCCAAAATCATCACGTCAGCGGAAGACTTTTTGGGTGTTACTTCGAGGATCTTTATCACAATCATAGAAAACGACACAAAGGTGACGTTTTAAAGTTTAATTCATTCAAAATACCAAATATTCGAGACATCAAGATGTTTCATAGTTTAAACAACAAGTTTATTTGAAATGTGTCAAAACGTTTATTTAAGCCCATGCCGGGTTACAAGCCCACTCCGTGCCTTCAAGTTCCTTCTTGTTTAGTTACCTGAGATAAACACATGCTAAAAGTGTCAACACAAAGGTTGGTGAGTTCATAGAGTTTATAGTTTCGAATATCGATTTCCAACATCAAAGAGTTTAAAAGTCCACAGTGTTTAAAATAAGAGTTGATTATCCAATTAAAGTGTGAGAAAATCCATAGTGTTCATAGTTTAAATCGTTAATTAGAAAATGAGTGATTTCCTTATCAATTCAATACACATTAATCCGTTGGTTTGCCCTTCACCGGGTCAACACCAAAATAGTAGTTCGTTTACCAATTATTAATAGTTTTTCCTGCTATATAGTGAGCACAATCTCGTAGTTTAATAAAACAGTGGGCTACAACATCGTACGCCCTTAACATCAGTCATTGTAGTGCTACATTATTACCGTTCTCTTGCCCTAAGCTCATGACACTCAACGATTAACAGGCATCAAAATTATCCATAATAATGATGTAAAACAGTGGCCCTCAAGATAGGTATTTACCAGTAACCTATGAAATCAAATAAAGTGCATTTGGTGGCTTTCCTCTAGCGACCAAATGGGGATTGTCAATCCCTAATAGATCTATTCACAATTATTTACGTTCACCCTACAAGTGATTAAGGCGCATGATCGAGGGACTTTCGGTAATAGGTACTTAGGCAATAGAGATCAAATATAGCATATCGTTGAAAAATCGCTTGTAATCATGTCTATAGTTGGTATTTCCTTATGAGATATAAAAATGTGTAAACCAGTAAAGTTTATATGAAATACAGCCATGTATTTAATTTATGAATACTTGTAAAAGTAAAAACAGTAGTTAAGCATGTATCTCCCCCAAAAACGTTTATAAACCATTGTAAAACAAGTAAGAGTAGGGGCTATGACTTACCATAGTAGTACGGTAGACAGAGTATAAGTAATGTCAGAAGTGAAGATGGAATTGACTTCAAAGATAACCTGAATGATATGGAAGTCCGAGATAAGTTTGACTTATCGAGAATCGTGATTTGAATAGTGTTCGATGACAGAATGATTTTTGTGGCAGAGGTGGCTTGCGTGGCAAAACGCTTAATAGTTCAAGAGCAAGTTATATACAATATAACTTGTATTTATGCATAAGTATCGTTTATTATTTTATATTCTTCGTCATGAATTTATATTATGTATTGGTGAATGATAAGTTATAGAAATTGCAAGTTTACGTCAGGTTAAGTGGACCGATGAGTTTTATTATAGGAATAATCATTACTTAATGTGTATTCAAGTTAACCGATAATAACGTCAAGTTATATAATTTACGTTATAAATTATATATATTCAGAAATATATAGTTATTCGTATTTAACACTTCATTATCGTCTAAAAATATAGGTCTCGTTATATGTTTTTATGATATAGTCATGAAATATTAACTTGTCAAACCGTAATTAATTTTTAGAATAATCCTTAAGGTTATACAATGTTACGCTCTTTATTCTCAAGTTTCAAAGATGATATTTTATACAATTCAACTAATTAGACATTCTTAGTACAGATTATTAAAAGAAATATTGATTAGTTCTTACATGTTCATGGGTCAAGTGTGAAATATTTTAAAAAGAAATAAATATCAAAATATCAGGTGCAGGGTTTGAACCCTTGACCTTACGCTTAACATCCCAACTCCCCAACCATCTGAGCTAAGGACTGTTACATGTTTTATTTTACAAATTCTTTCTATTTAACGAGCTCTTTTCTGAAAGTTCCTTGTTATCTATTTCATGCCGTGTGTTACATGCAAATGTTAGGGTTTGTAAAATAGTTTGTATTCATATTTCTTAATTTTCCAATTTCATGCATGCGCATGAATTTTTGTTGGGTCTCTTCCTCAAATTAACTGTTTTTACTACTATCAATTTTATGAAATCGTTAATAACTTTAAGTAAGCCAATTTTAATGCAAGGCGACCAAAATATATTTCGAATAAGTCTCAACTTGTTTAAGTCTCGTGACCCATTTTCAAACTATTTAAAAAGTTAAGTTTTTGCTTATGCTTTCTTCTTCTACAAAACTGATCTTGTATATCATCTATATATATATATATATATATATATATATATATATATATATATATATATATATATATATATATATATATATATTAACTTGAATAAGTTTGAGTGAATAAGTACTTGGTTAGCGGGTTGAGCCAGATAAGCACCAGTATTCCAAACAAAAGAGTCGAACCTTTAGTATGTGTACGTGTGGTTTCTAGTTGCATTAAGTTAAGCTTCATCATAAGTTGTTGCATGTTTAAAGATGAATGTGTAACTGTGTATATATGTTAATTGTTATAGTATATTAGCAGCCTCTTTATCTTGCTAAATCATTTAACCACACAAGACCCTCATGGTGCAATAAGTTGTGTGGGTTTCATTTTATACGTGGCATGTGTGAAACAAAACGAGTTTAAAGGTTTGCCACCCAAGTTTAATCACCATCTAGCCAAAGTTAAGCCAAGAAAGAATAAACGAATCGATAGCTGACAGTGGGTGAGTCGAGATAGAATGTGTGTTGAGGCAAGAAATGAAAAGACTAGGAACTCCTTGTGACCAAGACTTTGTAACTTCAATGCTTCTAGTTCTCTCCTCTCTCCTTCTCGTTCAACAGGAAGGAAAAAAGTAAAATGTTGGTTGTGTTTTCGTATGAGTATATTGTAAACTTGCATGGTTTGCTTCTCCTTATTCTTCTCGACAGGAATCAACAAGAATATCAATTTGCGTATAAGTTTGGTTTAAGGGTCGTGAGGGATGTGGAAGAGTGATAGTGTACAACTTGTTTGAGGGCTCAACCATGAACCATGATTAGTTCCAAGTTTCCACAACCTGGCTTTCTCTTCCAACTTGGCTCGACAGAAACTATGATTTTATGTGATGTGAGTTGTAGTGAGTTAGAAATGTAGATATGCATGGAGCCTTTATATACTTGAACTAGAATGTGATAAGTGCTAAAATGGAACAGGAAGGTAGTGTAAGAATTGCACATGGTGTTTCTTAGGTCATACTTGGGGTAGTAACAAGGGAGGGAGGGTGAAGGTGTGAGTTATAGGTTATATTTGAGGGAGGTTTAATTGGGTCAGGTTTGTATTCCATAGATAACAGCCACGAATTACATTTCTGGTTCAAAATCTCGCGAGTCTAGACGTAAAACATTATTTCGGATAACTTTCGTGCTTTACACTTTTCCTGGTTCGGACCAGAAGGGCCTTAAAATTGGGATTTAAATTCGTTACAGAAAGTTAGTGGTTCATTAGAATTTATACGAAGTGGTATTGGAACAAAATTACTATTTGTGTCAAATTGAGATGAAATGTGTGAGGTGCCTTAACTTGATTAATATTCTAGTATCATAATTATATTTGAAGTTTGATAACAATTGTCATTCATGGTTCTTAGAGGTCAAATATTATTAGCGAGTACACATGGGAATTTTTGTAGGCTCGGGATTTATTTAAATTGTATTTGTTAATTATTGAAATGTATACTTATTAAGTATCAATGTTTTAAGTTATGTATGGTATCTAGGTTATTAAGGTTTAGGTGTAAATGTCGTTTCAAGGTAAGGGTGAATAACGTTGTAATTGACAAAGTATATTAAAAAAAAAATTGTTATGGGTAAAAATGGTTAATTTATATTGTAATAATGTGTTAATCGTAGGAAAATTTTACGGGATGTCATATTACCTACCCGTTAAACGGAATCCCGTCCCGGGATTCTAAGATAAGGTAGCTGTAAAGGTGAGTGGAAAGGGTGAACAAATAGTCATTCCTAACGATCTAATCCCTGAGCGGTTTTAATTTTTCTTTCGAGCTTAACGTATCTACTACTACATTAGCTTCTTCTTTTTAATTTTTCTTTCCAGCTTAACGTATCTACTACTACATTAGCTTCTTCTTTGATGATAGCAGTTCTCATAGTCATAATTGTTGAGTAGTTCTAACTACTTACATTGTCTTATGTTCAATTCCCTTTGATTAACTTGACTCAAGAAACAATTCCATTTTGAATGAAGATTTTTATTTTAACATGTTTTGAAGATAAACATGGTTCACAATATCTTGTTTTGTGAACATCAAGATCTTCGCGGGTAACCTACCCGTTAAACTAGTTGGTTGTTAACAGATTTTTAATAATAAGAGTTTTCAAGTGGAAACTTGTTGAATGAAGAGAAAGTTGCTGAACTTCAGCTTTTGTAAAGAGAAACTTGTTAAATATAGTTTTAAGTGATAACACGGTATTTGTTTCCAAGCTTTTGTAGATGATGAATCTATTTGTTCCTTAGAAATTCCATATCTTATATTTCTATTAGAGGAATTTATAGATTTTGATGGATTTTAGGTAAAGTTGTGAAAGGTTCGGAGATCACTATATCACTCATGGTGCCGGAGAAGTAAGAGAGACCATTGTAATCACATACAATGTCGTGAAAAGGTTTCATATATCGCCAGAATGTAAAGTAAGTACATGATTGAAGAAATGTGGTTGTGCCGTAATGCCTTAAAATTAGGCATACGCAGAAGAAAATTGTGAGTCTTTGGCTGAAGTTTTAGTGTTTTATGAACTTTAGTGGTCCTTGATTTCATACGCATGCCATTTCAGATACAATTAGGCCCACTTATTTATAATTCGTTATTTACATAGAGAAGCGTCCCAAACGATGTAAATAACGAAGTATAAACTTATGGTTCGGCGGTTTACAATTTCTTTATTTCAATAAAAAGGCGTCCCAATCCATTCAAATAAAGACATTGTAAATCATCCTACTTAAGAATTTCTGACTCAACACTCATACTAATCGACAAGGTAATGCGCAGATTTTTCCAAGAGTACAAAAAGAGTATGTCATATGCATCTATAAAGATGAGAGCGAGATAATTAAGGAGGATTGGTATAGTACTAAAAATAGTTGGGGAGCATATATATATATATATATATATATATATATATATATATATATATATATATATATATATATATATATATATATATATATATATATATATATATATATACTAGAGTGTTGTTGTAGCATAAACTATCTAAAAGTCACATAATTGTCTGGCGGATGGAAATATGAAGACACGGTATTTGTAATAATCCCGATTAGTAAATATAAGTCATTAGCATAATTATAACATGTTAACATATATAAGAAATCATGTAAAAGTAACATCTCTACCAGATGTTGGAAAGCGTAGGCACGGAGGGCATAAGGTGGTATTTTGTAAAAGTGGTCCGTTTTAAAAGTGTAGTTATAGTCCAATGTTCAAAACACTTGGTTCTCTATAACTGTAGCTCTGATGCCAATCTGTAACACCCCCAAAATCATCACGTCAGCGGAAGACTTAAAATGTTAGTGGAAGACTTAAAATGTCAGCGGAAGACTTTTTGGGTGTTACTTCGAGGATCTTTATCACAATCATAGAAAACGACACAAAGGTGACATTTTAAAGTTTAATTCATTCAAAATACCAAATATTCGAGACATCAAGATGTTTCATAGTTTAAACAACAAGTTTATTTGAAATGTGTCAAAACGTTTATTTAAGCCCATGCCGGGTTACAAGCTCACTCCATGCTTTCAAGTTCCTTCTTGTTTAGTTACCTTAGATAAACACATGCTAAAAGTGTCAACACAAAGGTTGGTGAGTTCATAGAGTTTATAGTTTCGAATATCGATTTCCAACATCAAAGAGTTTAAAAGTCCACAGTGTTTAAAATAAGAGTTGATTATCCAATTAAAGTGTGAGAAAATCCATAGTGTTCATAGTTTAAATCGTTAATTAGAAAATGAGTGATTTCCTTATCAATTCAATACACATTAATCCGTTGGTTTGCCCTTCACCGGGTCAACACCAAAATAGTAGTTCGTTTACCAATTATTAATAGTTTTTCCTGCTATATAGTGAGCACAATCTCGTAGTTTAATAAAACAGTGGGCTACAACATCGTACGCCCTTAACATCAGTCATTGTAGTGCTACATTATTACCGTTCTCTTGCCCTAAGCTCATGACACTCAACGATTAACAGGCATCAAAATTATCCATAATAATGATGTAAAACAGTGGCCCTCAAGATAGGTATTTACCAGTAACCTATGAAATCAAATAAAGTGCATTTGGTGGCTTTCCTCTAGCGACCAAATGGGGATTGTCAATCCCTAATAGATCTATTCACAATTATTTACGTTCACCCTACAAGTGATTAAGGCGCATGATCGAGGGACTTTCGGTAATAGGTACTTAGGCAATAGAGATCAAATATAGCATATCGTTGAAAAATCGCTTGTAATCATGTCTATAGTTGGTATTTCCTTATGAGATATAAAAATGTGTAAACCAGTAAAGTTTATATGAAATACAGCCATGTATTTAATTTATGAATACTTGTAAAAGTAAAAACAGTAGTTAAGCATGTATCTCCCCCAAAAACGTTTATAAACCATTGTAAAACAAGTAAGAGTAGGGGCTATGACTTACCATAGTAGTACGGTAGACAAAGTATAAGTAATGTCAGAAGTGAAGATGGAATTGACTTCAAAGATAACCTGAATGATATGGAAGTCCGAGATAAGTTTGACTTATCGAGAATCGTGATTTGAATAGTGTTCGATGACAGAATGATTTTTGTGGCAGAGGTGGCTTGCGTGGCAAAACGCTTAATAGTTCAAGAGCAAGTTATATACAATATAACTTGTATTTATGCATAAGTATCGTTTATTATTTTATATTCTTCGTCATGAATTTATATTATGTATTGGTGAATGATAAGTTATAGAAATTGCAAGTTTACGTCAGGTTAAGTGGACCGATGAGTTTTATTATAGGAATAATCATTACTTAATGTGTATTCATGTTAACCGATAATAACGTCAAGTTATATAATTTACGTTATAAATTATATATATTCAGAAATATATAGTTATTCGTATTTAACACTTCATTATCGTCTAAAAATATAGGTCTCGTTATATGTTTTTATGATATAGTCATGAAATATTAACTTGTCAAACCGTAATTAATTTTTAGAATAATCCTTAAGGTTATACAATGTTACGCTCTTTATTCTCAAGTTTCAAAGATGACATTTTATACAATTCAACTAATTAGACATTCTTAGTACAGATTATTAAAAGAAATATTGATTAGTTCTTACATGTTCATGGGTCAAGTGTGAAATATTTTAAAAAGAAATAAATATCAAAATATCAGGTGCAGGGTTTGAACCCTTGACCTTACGCTTAACATCCCAACTCCCCAACCATCTGAGCTAAGGACTGTTACATGTTTTATTTTACAAATTCTTTCTATTTAACGAGCTCTTTTCTGAAAGTTCCTTGTTATCTATTTCATGCCGTGTGTTACATGCAAATGTTAGGGTTTGTAAAATAGTTTGTATTCATATTTCTTAATTTTCCAATTTCATGCATGCGCATGAATTTTTGTTGGGTCTCTTCCTCAAATTAACTGTTTTTACTACTATCAATTTTATGAAATCGTTAATAACTTTAAGTAAGCCAAGTTTAATGCAAGGCGACCAAAATATATTTCGAATAAGTCTCAACTTGTTTAAGTCTCGTGACCCATTTTCAAACTATTTAAAAAGTTAAGTTTTTGCTTATGCTTTCTTCTTCTACAAAACTGATCTTGTATATCATATATATATATATATATATATATATATATATATATATATATATATATATATATATATATATATATATATATATATATATATATATATATATATATATATATATATATATATATATATATATATATATTAACTTGAATAAGTTTGAGTGACTAAGTACTTGGTTAGCGGGTTGAGCCAGATAAGCACCAGTATTCCAAACAAAAGAGTCGAACCTTTAGTATGTGTACGTGTGGTTTCTAGTTGCATTAAGTTAAGCTTCATCATAAGTTGTTGCATGTTTAAAGATGAATGTGTAACTGTGTATATATGTTAATTGTTATAGTATATTAGCAGCCTCTTTATCTTGCTAAATCATTTAACCACACAAGACCCTCATGGTGCAATAAGTTGTGTGGGTTTCATTTTATACGTGGCATGTGTGAAACAAAACGAGTTTAAAGGTTTGCCACCCAAGTTTAATCACCATCTAGCCAAAGTTAAGCCAAGAAAGAATAAACGAATCGATAGCTTACAGTGGGTGAGTCGAGATAGAATGTGTGTTGAGGCAAGAAATGAAAAGACTAGGAACTCCTTGTGACCAAGACTTTGTAACTTCAATGTTTCTAGTTCTCTCCTCTCTCCTTCTCGTTCAACAGGAAGGACAAAAGTAAAATGTTGGTTGTGTTTTCGTATGAGTATATTGTAAACTTGCATGGTTTGCTTCTCCTTATTCTTCTCGACAGGAATCAACAAGAATATCAATTTGCGTATAAGTTTGGTTTAAGGGTCGTGAGGGATGTGGAAGAGTGATAGTGTACAGATTGTTTGAGGGCTCAACCATGAACCATGATTAGTTCCAAGTTTCCACAACCTGGCTTTCTCTTCCAACTTGGCTCGACAGAAACTATGATTTTATGTGATGTGAGTTGTAGTGAGTTAGAAATGTAGATATGCATGGAGCCTTTATATACTTGAACTAGAATGTGATAAGTGCTAAAATGGAATAGGAAGATAGTGTAAGAATTGCACATGGTGTTTCCTTAGGTCATACTTGGGGTAGTAACAAGGGAGGGAGGGTGAAGGTGTGAGTTATAGGTTATATTTGAGGGAGGTTTACTTGGGTCAGGTTTGTATTCCATAGATAACAGCCACGAATTACATTTCTGGTTCAAAATCTCGCGTTTCTAGACGTAAAACATTATTTCGGATAACTTTCGTGCTTTATACTTTTCCTGGTTCGGACCAGAAGGGCCTTAAAATTGGGATTTAAATTCGTTACAGAAAGTTAGTGGTTCATTAGAATTTATACGAAGTGGTATTGGAACAAAATTACTTTTTGTGTCAAATTGAGATGAAATGTGTGAGGTGCCTTAACTTGATCAATATTCTAGTATCATAATTATATTTGAAGTTTGATAACAATTGTCATTCATGGTTCTTAGAGGTCAAATATTATTAGCGAGTACACATGAGAATTTTTGTAGGCTCGGGATTTATTTAAATTGTATTTGTTAATTATTGAAATGTATACTTATTAAGTATCAATGTTTTAAGTTATGTATGGTATCTAGGTTATTAAGGTTTAGGTGTAAATGTCGTTTCAAGGTAAGGGTGAATAACGTTGTAATTGACAAAGTATATATATAAAAAAAATTGTTATGGGTAAAAATGGTTAATTTATATTGTAATAATGTGTTAATCGTAGGAAAATTTTACGGGATGTCATACTGAATCAAACAATGAAGAATTAAACAATGAAGAAGAGAAGAGAAAGAATCAAACAATGGAGGGTGGACGAAAGAATTAAACGATGGAGAGGGGTGGAAGAAAGAATTAAACGAGGAGGGTGGAGGAAAGAATTAAACATGCACAGTGGTGCAAGTGTGGTGGTGTAGTGGGGAAGATGGTGGTGTAGTGGTTGGGATGGTGGTTGCTGTGGTTGTGTAGTGATGGGGATGGTAGTTGTTGTGGTGGTGAGGAATTGAAGAAGGAGGCAGTTGTGGGGATGGTTTTTTTTTACAATTGAAGATCTGTGTTAATAATTGAGGAGTGTTTTGGTATTACTTTCGGCGGGGACATGTCCCCGCTAAATGTTTATTTGTCATTTAGCTAGACTTTCGGCGAAGACATGTCCTCGCTAAAAGTTTTTATCAGTCGCCAAAACAAATGGCGGGGTAAAGTTAATGCTAAGAGGGAAAATTAAAAATTTTGGGTATTACTTTTAGCGGGGACATGTCCCCGCAGAAAGTATTTTTGATAAAAAAAATTATTTTATACCAAATTAATTAACTTAAATAAATATTAATTAAATCATTTAAATTTAAATAATTTTTTTCTAAATCATCTTTAATTAATTTAAATCTTTTTAAAATTATTTACATCACTTTTTAAAATAATTTATATCATTTAGAATAATTTAAATCATTTAAATTAAGTTAAGTCAATATTAAATCTTTTAATTTTAATAAAAAAAAATTAAAATCATCTTTAATTAACTTAAGACTTTTTAAAATTATTTACATCACTTTTAAAATTATTTTTTATAGGTCCTTGGTTAGTGTGTAAATTATTTCTCACCTCCCTTCCTCGTTATCGTTAGTTTTCCTACAAGAGTACATGAGATATTAAACGAATGAGTCGAGATAATATGGTTATACACGAAATGTTAAACGAATGAGTTGAGATGATACGATTATACACGAGATGTTAAACGAATAAGTCGAGATGCTATGGTTATACATGAGATGTTAAACGAATGAGTCGAGATGATATGGTTATACACGAGATGTTAAACGAACAAGTCGAGATGTTATGGTTATACACGAGATGTTAAACGAACAAGTCGAGATGATACGGTTATACACGAGATGTTAAACGAATGAGTCAAAATGATACGGTTATACACGAGATGTTAAACGAATGAGTCGAGATGATACGGTTATACACGAGATGTTAAACGAATGAGTCGAGATGATATGGTTATACACGAGATGTTAAACGAATGAGTCGAGATGATACGGTTATACACGAGAAGTTAAACGAATGAGTCGAGATGATACAGTTATACAAGAGATGTTAAACGAATGAGACGAGATGATATGGTTATACACAAGAAGTTAAACGAATGAGTCGAGATGATACGGTTATACACGAGATGTTAAACGAACGAGTCGAGATGATATGGTTATACACGAGATGTTAAACGAACGAGTCGAGATGCTATGGTTATACACGAGAAGTTAAACGAACGAGTCGAGATGATATGGTTATACACGAGATGTTAAACGAACGAGTCGAGATGCTATGGTTATACACGAGAAGTTAAACGAATGAGTCGAGATGATACGGTTATACACGAGATGTTAAATGAACGATTCAAGATGATACGGTTATACACGAGATGTTAAACGAACGAGTCGAGATGATATGGTTATTGACTCCTCCCAAACCAACCAGTCAACCGGGTGCAGTTGATAGGCCCACCTGGGAGAGGAAAGTCAAGTGTTTATAATCCGTGGAAGTACACGGAAATCCCCGGGTCGTTAAGTCCCAACGAGATTGAAATTGTATTTTGAACGTTTATGGGAATAAGTGGCACTGAGGACAGTAACCAAGATGATTGGGGAATGATTATACTATTGATTGCTTGGTATTTGAACAATTATGGAATGATATAAACAATAACAGATATAATCACAAAAGCACAAATTGGGAAATCAAATAACAGACAGAGAAAAGTGGGTTTTAACAAATTACAAACTACAGGGGGTGCAAGTGAAACTTTTTAAAACTTAAAATAAAAGGAAAATTTAAAATGAAAATGAAATTATAAAAATGATTATTTTAATATTTAAATACTAATTAATTATTTAAAACTATTTAAAAAGTAATTTAAACCTAATTTAAATTAACTAAAAATGATAAAGATTACAAATTAACCTAAAAATTTCCAAAACTAATTTCTAAACCTTAAAAATAACTTTAAGAAAGTATAAAAATTAAAAATAAATATTTTTGTCTTTTTATGAGTTTTCTATTAATTAAAAACTAATTATATTAATTAAACTATTTAAACTAGTTTAAATTACTAATAATACCAAAATGATTTAGAAAATTATGGAAAAATTTATAAAACTACTTAACCATCACAGGAATCCTAAAAAATTATAAAAAGTTTCTAAAAATTATATTTAGACTATTTTACTAATTAATTTAAATCTGATTTAACTAAATTAAATAAGAAAATTAGGAAATGAACAGTAGAACTTAAAAATCTATTTTCTAAAAGTCTTAAATAATTTATAAAACCTAGGAAAAATATAAAAATCCATTGTTGTTAATTAAAATTAATGAAAACTATTTAATTACTAATATTACCTATTTAATTATTTAAACTATTTTTAATTCTAATAATTAGTAAACTGATTAGGAAAAATCTAAGAAAATTATTACAAATACTTAAAGGTGAAAGGAATTTAAGAAAATTATAAAAATGATAAAGTGCTTATTGATAAGCTGAAATGAAAAATGAAAAAGATAAAATCTATTAAATAGAAGCTATCACTAATTTTAAGTTTAGTTTTTTGGTGTTTTTCTTTTTGACAGATAAAAATGAGATAAAAACAAGAACATTTTACAAAACAACTTTTGTTTTAGCTTAAAAATAAGCTGTGTGCACCCCCTTTATCCAAACAGTTGGCTTATTGAGCTTAATTGTGGATTTTTCAAATGAAATAAGCCAAAAACTGATCACAGAAGGTACAATAAGCTATAAGCAACTTAAGTAGACCAAAAATAAGCTAGAACAAGCAAAATGTCTGAGCAATAAGCTATAATAAGCAAATAAGCCAAAATCCACAACTTGTGTTGCTTTGCAGTCCCAAAAGGGCAACTATAGGCCTATGTGGGGCCCACAAATAAGCACAAGGGTCCAAAGTGAGAATGGATCCTAGAAGCTGGTCTGGTAAGCTTTAAAATAAGCCAAGAATCAGAGCTTATGGTTCACTAATAAGCTTTGGGCAAGCTTGTAGATTTTGATGCCAAAACTGAGTACTCAGTGTACTCAGTTTGGGGTGGTGACTTGTGGTGACAAGCAGGCTAGGGGCAAGGCTTCTAGGGTCCAAACTAACAACTATAATGGTGAGATGGGTTGACAAGGTTCCTAAAATGCTAAGGTTTGAAATCTAAAGCTCACTGGGAAGCTCTTGGTGAGCTTGTGAAATCAGGGTCACACCCCTGGTGCAAGGGAGGTGACTGAGCAACTAGTCAACTTTGAGAGTGCTTATTTATAAGCAGAAAACTTCCAAACTCCAATTTTCTTTTTGAAACAGTGAAACAAGCAACAAAATAACTTAGAACAACAAAAACTTTTTATTTCCAATCTAGATCAAACACTGTGGAAGCTTAAGACACTTTGACCATTTTTGATAGACAAGAGATTTTGACTTTTGTAAAATCACTAAGGTTTGACTTTGATGACTTTTGATCCTTTCTAACCAACTAATCTTGATATAATAAGATGTAATAAAACTTGTTTAAGCTATTTTAACTACTTATGAGGTGATTATCAAGGTTTTGGGCTCAATTCTCTTGACAGACAACAATCTAAGCCAAATCAAAGGTAATTTTGACTTTTTAACTTGTGACTACTGATTTTTATGTTTTACTTAGCCTAGTAGAACCTGTTGTACTATGTGAGAACAGGAAACCACAAATGAAACTATCAAATACAACCCTAACTCAGCAATGCCAAACATTCCTTAATGTGGACTAGTTTTGTGATTTTCAAAGTTTTAAACTGATTTAAGGTGCAATACCAATCCACTTTACTCTAATATGATGTAATTAACTATTAGGATGTAATTAACTATTAGAAGCTAAGAAACACAGCTAATAACAACAAGAACCACAGAACACAGATTATACTAATTTAAGTGCTAAAATTGATTTCCAAGCAACTAGCAATCCTGAATAACAAGTACTACCTATAAAGTAATTGAATCACTACTGAGCACTAAACTAGCATAGAAACACAAAAAATTACACTATTGAGCAGCTTAATAATAGAATGCTAAAATTGAAATATGATCTTACAATTTGCATTCCAAGCTAATACCAAGAACAGGACCCAAGAACTAAACCTACAGGCTTCTACAAGCCACTAAACCCATGGCCTTCCAGGATTAACCATGCTCTAGCTATCTTCCATCTTCAACCTGCAATTTTTGTATTTTTCTTTCTTTTTCTGATTTTTTTTTTATTTTTCTTGTTTTATAATTCTATTGCCTTTTAAGAGTTTCTAAAAGCTTCACTGAGCTTAATGGAGCTTAAGTGTTCTTAAAAGTCCATAACATAAACATCAATAACAACAGAGCTTAACTTGAAATTTTGAAATAAAAATGAAAATTGCATTCACTAAAAGAGATACTGAAACTTGATTCTTATTACTTGAAAAAGTTAAGATTACAGCTGAATTAACTAAACATCAATACACTAGAATTTGTAATCTTAATTATACGACATACATTAATACTAATTAGACTACTACTCTTTCTTCATTGCTTCTCCTTCCTTTTATAGGCTCACATTAGGGTTCCCTCGAGCTTCTGAGCCAATCCCATCAATAATCTTGGCCATTGGATCTCTGAAACTCATCTCAGCCGTTCAAATCTTTTTTTGCGCCAAAAAATTGAGCAGAGCCAATTGAATGTTGCGTGTAGGAGGGGGTGGCATTTATTGTGGGCTGTCTTGTTAGGTGAGGGTGGTGGGGTGGTGATGATGGGTTTTTGCAGGGCGGTATTTGGAGGGAAGGGTGGTTTTGGTGTGAGGAAGGGGGTGGTGTTGACTGGGTTTGACCCTGGTATTAATACCCGGGTGGATTTGTTTGTTTATTTTATTTTTTTTTTGGGCTTTAGGGTGGAAATGGGCCAAGAGGGAGGGAGTGGGCTTTGGTGTAAGTTTGGATTGGATTTAGTTTTGGTTTAATAGATATTAAGGGTCCGGTTTGGTTATAACTTATCACAAGGACCATTTTTGTAATTTGCCGAAATTTCAAGGACTTGTTTTGTCATTTTCCCAAGGTTCTCATAAGGGTGTTTCTTGCCAATTTTTAATAGTACATGAACCCTTTGTTGATTTTCCCATTTATGAAACCTTAGGGACCAATTTTGCCAAACTTTGAAACTTCAGGGACCAAACATGTAATTTCACCAAACTTTGCAACCAAGGACCATTCCGGCCATAGATGAGAAGTACAAGGACAAAATTTGTTTTTCCCAAAGTTTTAATATCCCAGGGACCATTTTTGTCAATTTTCAAAGTTTAGGGACTAAACTTGCAATTTTGTGAAACTTTGCACCAAAGGACTAAATGTGTAACTTCTTGATTTAAAAGGATCTTTGGTGACTTTTTCAAGTTTTTAGAATAACCAGGGACTAGATTTGACAACTTTTAAAAGTTGAGGGACTGAAACTGCCAATTATGCAAACTTTGTCCATTTTTCATCTGTTTTTGATTATTTTGCATCTGAAACATATAAAACACATTATTGGGATATTTTCAGTATTATGATGCATATTTGAGTGTTTTAAGATGTTTTGGCAGCTCAGATTGGTATAAAATGATGAGTATTTAGACACTCATCAATCCCCACACTAAAACATTGCTAGTCCCTAGCAATCTTTTGAGAAAAACTTAATAGATTTGAAACTCTTTACCAAAAGCCATCACTTCTGGAGTAGCCAGATGTATCGATTCAAGTAAGAACTATGGTCCACCTGATAACCATGTGATTTTGAGCAAACCACCAGCTGTCAACGGATTTGATTTGTCTTTACCAAAAGCCGTTTGCTTCTGGACTAGCCAACTCTTGATGGAATAGTCAACATCTTGGTGAGCTGATTACCAATTATGGTTTTCCCACGGCCTTTACCACAAGCCATAATCTTGCGGGCTAGCCAACTCATTCACTTTTTGGGATATGGCGAGTTGATTTACCATATAATTTTGGGCAAATTGCAAGCCATCAACGGGTTTGAGATATCTTTACCAAGAGCCATTTGCTCCTGGATTAGCCAATCCTTTTGTTGTTTAGACATGGCGGACTGATTACCACAAAAATTTTGAAATAAAGTGAAAAATTTTTGAAAATTTTGGGCCAAACTGGGGGTACTAGAGGATATAATATGATAAAATTCGCTAGAATTTCCCCCCCACACTTAGAATTGAATATTGTCCTCAATATTCAAAGTCCCGGCTATTATGCCAAATCTTTGAACATAAAAAGATAATATTATAAGCTAACTGTGGAAATATCGTTTTTCATTTTTTCACTTTATTCATATTTACATACAATCACACATTTTTTTTTTTTGGATATATACATTTCAAATAGCTGCAGGGGACGGCCACTCCCCCACACTAGGGTGTTAGAAAGTAGAAAGAAGTCAGAGACATGGGTGAAAACCCATGTTGTTGCTACTGTTTTTGTTCATCGAGTCGCTAGCTTGACTCGATCCCCGAATTCATTGGTTCGTGGGGAAAGTTTGGAGATCTGGGACAACCATTTGTGGTACATCCCCTCCAAAGTAGTGCTTTAACCGATGGCCATTCACTTTAAAGTTGGAACCGTCAGGTTGAGATAATTCAACAGTTCCGTATGGAAATACTTTTGTGACAGTGAATGGCCCAGACCAACGGGTTTTAAGCTTTCCTGAGAATATCTTCAATCGTGAATTGAAGAGAAGGACTATGTCACCGATGTTGAAAACACGGTTTTTAATTTTAGAGTCATGTATCTTCTTGGTTTTTTCCTTGTAAATCAAAGAATTCTCATAAGCTTGATCATGAAGTTCATTTAATTCATTTAGTTGAACCTTGCGGTGATCACCCGCTGTGTGAAGGTCGAAATTTGCATGTTTCAAGGCCCAGTAGGCCTTATGTTCTAATTCGATCGGAAGATAACATGCCTTCCCGTACACTAGCTTATATGGAGTACACCCGATGGGTGTTTTGTAAGCAGTGCGGAAAGCCCATAATGCATCAACCAGCTTATCCGACCAAGAGGCACGGTTTTCTCCAACCGTCCTCTCTAGAATTCTCTTAATACCCCGATTCGAGACCTCCACCTGCCCACTTGTTTGTGGGTGGTATGCAGTTGAAAGACGGTGAGTTACACCATATTTCAACATCACTTTTGCAAATTGTTCATTGCAGAAGTGTGTGCCACGATCACTGATAATGGCACGAGGAGTTCCGAATCTGGCAAAGAGAGACTTCAGAAATTTAACGACTACTCGGGCATCATTGGTGGGTAAGGCTTTTGCCTCAACCCATTTTGACAGATAGTCGACAGCCACGAGTATATATTTATTCCCTCGTGAAGACGGGAACGGCCCCATAAATCAATGCCCCACATATCAAATATTTCACAGACTTGGATGGCGTTTTGTGGCATCTCATTCTTTTTTGGAAATATTCCCGTGACGCTGGCAAGCCTCACAGGTTTTGATAAGTTCATAGGCGTCTTTGTAGATTGTGGGCCAAAAGAATCCCGAATCAAACACCTTTTTGGAGGTGTAGTTTGGGTTATGATGTCCCCCCGTGGGTCCATCATGACAGGCATTAAGAATTTCAATGGCTTCTTGGCCATGGACACACCGTCGGATGACATGATCCGCACATATTTTGAACAAGTAAGGGTCGTCCCAGAAGTAATGTTTCACATCTTTAAAGAATTTTCTTTTCTGTTGGGACGACATCCCTTTCACAACGAAATTACCCGCATGATAATTTGCAAAGTCGGCAAACCATGGGGAAGTGGCATCATCCCGGGTAGAGATTAGATTGAGAGTCTCCAGAGGAAAAGTTTCATTAATTTATTTTCTCTCGAGAATATCCTGATGAGGATTCTCTAACCGGGACAAGTGATCAGCAGCAAGGTTCTCTGCTCCTTTTTTGTCTCGTATGAGTATATCGAATTCCTGAAGGAGCAGGACCCAACGGAGCAGTCTTGGCTTTGCGTCCTGTTTAGTGAACAGGTATTTCAAAGCCGAATGGTCCGTATACACCACGCATTTGGTTAGGATTAAGTAAGGCCTGAATTTCTCAAAGGCATATACCACAGCTAATAATTCTTTTTCTATGATGGTATAGTGCGTTTGAGCTTCACTCATGGTCTTACTTGCGTAGTGTATTGGCTGAAAATGTTTTGTTTTGCGTTGCCCCAGAACTGAACCAATAGTGAAGTCGCTAGCATCGCACATAAGTTCGAAGGGTAAGTCCCAGTCGAGGGCAACAAGGATCGGTGCCTCGGTGAGCCTTTTCTTTAAAGTAGAAAAAGCTTCGATGCTCTCGGGGGAAAAGATGAAAGGAGCTTCCTTTTCAAGAAGATGAGTCAATGGTCGGGCTATTTTGGAGAAATCCTGAATGAATCTCCAATAAAACCCGGCATGGCCAAGGAAACTCCTTATTCCTTTAACAGTGGTAGGATGAGGTAGTTTAGCAATAACATCAATTTTGGCCTTATCGACCTCAATCCCACTTTTTGAAATTTTATGGCCGAGGACAATGCCCTCCTTAACCATAAAATGGCTCTTCTCCCAGTTTAGACAAAGATTAGTGTCTTCACAACGTTGAAGCATCTTTTCTAAATTGGAGAGGCACGAGTCGAAAGAATTCCCGATGACTGAGAAGTCATCCATGAATACCTCCATGGTTTTCCCGATCATGTCGTGGAAAATAGCCATCATGCACCTCTGGAAAGTGCCCGGAGCGTTGCATAACCCAAAAGGCATGCGACGATAGGCAAACGTCCCGTAAGGGCATGTGAAGGTAGTCTTCTCTTGATCCTTAGGATCAATGGGAATCTGGAAGTATCCCGAGAAGCCGTCGAGGAAGCAATAATACTCGTTCCCCGCTAGTCTTTCGAGCATTTGATCCATAAAGGGCAGAGGAAAATGGTCCTTACGGGTAGCTTCGTTAAGCTTTCTGTAATCGATACATACTCGCCACCCTGTAACCAACCGAGTTGGTATCAACTCTTTATCCTCATTAGTGACAACTGTGATGCCACCCTTTTTTGGAACACAATGTATTGGGCTAACCCAAGGACTGTCTGATATAGGGTAAATCAATCCCGCATCGAGAAGTTTGATAACTTCTTCTTTGATAACTGATGAGGCGAAAAATGATCCGTTTTTAGGGGGTCATTTAAGCCCGAATCCGACTTTATTTGATCAAATATTGCCCTAAATCGTTCCTTTTGTGATTTTAGGTGTTTGGAGAGTGAATTCTGGAAAAGAGGCTATTTTGGACGTTTTTGGAGCATAAAGTGAAGAAAACGGCAAAGTACCAAAAATCCAAGCTGAAAATACAAGGTGACGGCGTCAAGACCAAACGCTTGACGGCGTCAGACATGAAGAATTAAATATCGAAGGTGGTGACGGCGTCAGATGAACTGGTGACGGCGTCAAAGTGGCCAAAAATAATTTACCGTGGGTGGTGACGGCGTCACATAGGCCGTCATAAGTGGATCAAGGCCGTCCGAGGAAGTTTATGGCGGCGAAGTGACGGCGTCAGAATTAACTCTTGACGCCGTCAGAACGATTTTCCTATATATAGTTTTCTAGTTTTTTTTCATAAAAGAGAGAGAAGTTTTGGTAAAACCCTAAAGACGATTTTGGTGCCTCTTTCACAGGTTTTTCAAGGGTTCCAAACCCTTGAGACCTTGCATTGTAATTGAGATAAGTGTACTTTCAATTCAATCAATATGTCTATGTGTTGGTTGTTTATCTCTTGTTCTTGTCTCAATTCCACTATGCTAGGCTAGATCTCTCTTGTGTTTGCTTAGATCTAATGAAACCTAGATGTTGATTATGTGTTGATTACTTGTCTATTCTTGTTTTGAATGAATGATTTATATGTTAGGCTTAAGAAAACTGGCAGATCTCCAAATTGTAACACGCTTGAACGTCTTAAGAAACATGAACCGAGGCGTACTAGGTCTTTATTGGTTGTATTTAATGCATGAGCCACTGTTTACAATCCCTATAGTTGTGCTGGGTCATGGTGTAGGAGGAGATAAGAGCTCATAGAGTTGGGGAGTTATGTATGCCACCCCACGAATGGTATTAAGGAATACAACCCGTCATTCATACAAGTGTAACAAGTAATTAACATGTAAAAAATATCTAGGGAGTAATGAAGTCTAAGTAAACACAATTTCTCCAATTATTGCTCACAACCTTAGTATAATTAGTTTGTTTTCATTTTTATTATTTTATTTTGATTGCATCTTAGCTTTGGGTTAGTTGAATAGCAACTAATTCCGCCCACTCTTCCAAAACCCGAGATTTTACTTGCTTTCATAAAAATATAAAAATACAAAAATAATCATCTCTCACCTCTAGAACTATTAATTAGGTTTTCTAATCCTAGCGACACTATTCCTAAGCTGAACGATCAATCCCCCGGTACTTGTCACTATACTATACTACAACGATCAGGTACACTGCCTGGTGGGGGTTGTAAGCCTCGCGAGATCCCTCGAGAGGTAAAGCAAGGTGCGATTCCCACGCATCAAGTTTTTGGCGCCGCAGCCCGGGGAATAGTTATTGTCTAGGTTAGGATTTCTTTTTATTAGGTCTACTTGCTAGATTCCTTTCTAGTAAGATTTTTATTTTTATTTTTAGGTCTTCTTTAGTCTATCTTATTTCTTCGTGCTTTTGTTCGTAACTCTTTACCATCCGACATCATGGAAGGTGGTAACATCTTTGAACCCATCATCCCACCACAACAAAACCCACCATTAGAACCCCTTAGGCCCCGAACCTTAGGAGAGTATTCCCGACCTAGCCACCAAGGCTACCGAAACACCATTGAGCTCACCGGAGCCAATGTGACCCCCTTGCGATCCGACACCATCCGGTTGGTGCAAAGCGGATGTGCATTCCATGGACTTCGTTCCGAAGATCCAAACCAACACCTTAAGGACTTCCTCAAAATTGTAGATTCCATAGACCTAGGTGTTGAAACTAGAGAGACTACCCGTTTACGCCTATTCCAATTCTCTCTACGGGATCAAGCTAGTCAATGGCTTGAGCGTTTACCCGCGGGATCCATCACCACATGGGATGATCTCACCACTCGTTTCCTTGCTCAATTTTTCCCACCGGGGAGAACTACTAAACTTAGGAATGACATCTTGATGTTCCAACAACGTCAAAATGAATCTCTTTATGAAGCATGGACTCGTTTCAAGGACTTACTCCAAAAAGTCCCTCATCATGGCATAGATCTTTGGCTCCAAGTCCAAATCTTCTATGACCATATCGACATCTCCACGAGGCGAACCATTGACCAATCGGCCGGTGGTAAGCTACGTGATCTTAGTGCGGAACAATCATGGGAACTCATAGAAGATCTTGCTCTCTATGACAACGAAAGTTGGAATGATCCCCGTGATTTGAACAAAACGGTCAAGGCAATATCTTTGCCTTCGAATAATTCAAGCACTCCCGACCGTAGGATCATGGAACTTGAGGACCAAGTCAAGTTTCTCATGAAATCTTACGAAGCTCCGAAGCATTCAAGCCAAGTGAACAAAATCACTTCTTCATGCGAATTATGTAGTTGTCCCCATGACACTCGTGATTGTGTGGAACTCCCCGGAACAGCTTTTGCGGACTACGCATCCACGCGTACCGACGAAGCGGGAGATAAGTGGTACACTTTCAAGCCCGAGCCAAACACATACGGTGATTCATACAACCCCTCATGGAAAAATCACCCAAACATTAGGTGGAAACAAAATCAACCCAATTCATCCAACCCACCTAATCGTTACCAATCAAACGGTCCACCATCCAACCGTACCTTCAACAACAATCCTTCTAACAACTATGGTAGTACCAACAATCTTGAAGGATTGATGTCAAAATTTATGGCATCTCAAGAAGCCCGCATAGCTAAGTTTGAAGCCGATTTCAAACAAAATCAAAGCGAGATGACCAATAGAATTGATGCATTGTTGAAAGTTCTCAATGACCGAGAAATGAGAGCACTCCCAAGCGACACCATCAAGAATCCGAAACTAAACGTTAATGCCATATCTTCAGTTTCGTCACCCACTTCGTGTCCACAATACTACTCGGTTAAATCAACGAGCACGTGTTTCAAACAACACCAAGTTCCCCAAAAGGACCAATCAACTAAAACACCCACTATAGAGCCGGTCAAAAGCATAGTTGAAACACCTCTTACGCAAGACCTTGACGATGAATTCAAAGAACTTCACCTTGAACGCCCCGTCATTGATGTCTTAGCGCGTGCTCCTTACTATAGTGCCCTCCTAGAAAAATATGAGAAGTATAAGCTAGGTAAAAATGGGACCGCCTTCGTTCAAAACAAGTTGCCTAAAAAGCTTGATGATCCGGGTATATTTGTTTTGCCTTGTAAGATAGGAAGATCCGAAGCTTTCGACACACTAGCCGATTTAGGGTCAAGCCTCAACTTGATTCCCCTATCCTTATTCACCGCTCTTAAGCTAGGAAAGTTAGAGGAAACAGAGGTATTGATAGGGCTAGCGGATGGAAGTATTGCCCACCCGGTTGGAATGATTAAGGATGTAGTTGTTCACGTAGGAAGGTTAACTATATTAGCGGATTTTCACGTCCTAGACATGGTTAGTGACACTACATGCCCATTATTGGTAGGAAGAGGATTTTTAGCAACCGCTAGTGCCATGATAGATTGCAAGGAATCCAAGATAGCGGTAGGAGAAGGCGATACTTGGTCGGTGTATGATGTTAAGAAGCATAGTTATGATTGTGATGATGAACCAACACCGCATTGGGTAGAGATGAATAGGAGACCATCTAGATATGGACCTTGGATAGAAAGGAACTTCATAGGACCTCAATGCCCATTTTATCTAGAAAAGGATTTCGTTGAGAAGACACATTCGGTAGAACAACTCATAGCTAGGGATGAGGAGCTAGATCCCTTTGAGGACCCCTTAGTCTTTAGAAAGATGATTGAGTTCTTGAGCGTAATGCCTATTAATATAGAGTTGAATAAATGGAAAAGAGATGGAGATAAGTATAAATGGAGGTGGGACAAGCCACCTAAAGAAGGTGACGGGTCATGGCATATTAGAATGACCTTGTATGATCCGGATGGAGAAAAGTTTGAAAGGTCATACCACACTAAGGGAACCGATAGGAAGTTGAAACCTAAGTTCGATCCCAAAGATGTCCTCAATGAGGAACTCACCCGAATCACGTAGTAACCCACGACTTTGAGTCTAGCTACAAGACTCGTAAATAAAGAAAAGCGCTGCTTGGGAGGCAACCCATGTTTTGTGTGATTTTTATTTGTTTGATTGTTATTTGCTTCCGTATGCATGTTTTATTTTTATTGTTGGTTGATCATGTTTCTCAATTAAAATGTGAAATACTTTATTATGTTGTTTAGCCTAGTCTTAACTTCAACCTAGAGGTATTTTTGCAAAAGATAAGTGTAAGGGGAAACCCCAAATATGTTTTTAAGAAACAAACCGATCATGATTATCCACAATATTTAATGAACATGTATATTCGTAATTGTTAGAGTCAAATGCTTGTATTGAGTCATAATGAAGTTTTGCAGGATTTTCCAGGAAATAGGACAAAGTTTTTCCAGAAATTTTCCGGAAACTTAACATAAGAATTTCTGCAGGTCCATTCTGACGGCGTCAGGGTTTGCTCTTGACGGCGTCAGGAGTTAAAATCTGGAAATTTTATCGGTTTTGTTTTTCTAACGGAGTCTTATGGTTTTTGTGAATTATTAAGTTTTATAATCTCCAGGAAATCTGCAAACTTCATTCCACAAGCATTATATCTTACTTTGTTTTCTAGGATTTAGTAACTTATATAGGATGCCGCCGATTTTACGCGAGGTTGCCTTGTCTACTTTTGTCAGGATTTACAGGTTATTTGTGACAAGAAGATGATTTATATTCTGGAAGGGAAGCTTTGATTGTTCTTTTTCTTGGAAGAAGATTTAACCTGGCCAACTAAAATCCATACCGAGCGAATCAGGGGAGTATTTGATTTCATTCTCTTTACTTTTTAACTTTTACATTCTTTACTTGAACATTGGGGACAATGTTCATCTTAAGTGTAAGGGGAGGGTAAAAAGATGATACCTTACATATGCACTTTCGCTTGAGTTTGTTTTGTTTGATAGTAGATGAGTAATAAAACTATGAGAAATACTTGTTAGTGTAATTTTAGCGCCAAATTTAAAATTTTTTACAACATTTAGGAGTGAAACTTTAGCCATAGCAAGCATCTCATGGATAGGAGGTTGTATGACTAGCACATAACCGTATATTCAGAAAAATTTTCCACCCAAAAATGTGAGGTTCGCCTTTAGTTTTGATAGGAAAAGCATTCATTATTGGTGCTTATGAGTGTACCGGTAGCATTTAGATTCTAGAACTTGCGTTAGTGATGCATCCCGAGACCGCTAGTGAGACTACATTCGTGTAGTAGGATTTACTACATGATAAGAGGCATTAGGATCACCCTTGTGTTAAACCCGTATTATAATTACTTGACCATTTAAGTCATATTACTTGGCTAGTTAAGTCAACTAATTTTTTCCACACCCTTAGCGTTGTACTCATTTTTAGTACACGATACCCCTAGTACACCCCTCCGAGCCTATCTTTTCGTTTCTAACTTTAAGCATTTTACTTAAAGGAAGAATTTGTTACACCCCACTTAAATGTACAACCAAATCGCCTTAGCCGTCCGTGTATGCGCTCATTTTTAGTGCATTATTGTTATTTGTTAAACCCTAAGTTAACTTTCTAATTGATTACATGGTTGCTAAGTCGAGTCATATCCTTGTACATATTGTTTTGGGACGATTGGGACTCATGGGTAAGTACTTATTTTATGGAGTAATGGGGAAGAACATCACTTATTACCCCCATATGTACGTTAATCTTAAAAGTGCTCCAAGTGTTTTGATTTTCTTAATTCGAGTCATTAGATTAGTTAATTGTAAAGTATGTAAAGATTCAAGTGTAAGGGGAATTCTCATCCCCTATGATGTATTATTTTGGATGGTAGGGTAAGAGTGTATGTTAAAAAAAAAAAAAAAAAAAAAAAAAAAAAAAAAAAAAAAAAAAAAATCGAAAAAATTAAGAAAAAGAAAAAAAAAATAGAAAAGAAAAAAAAAGAGAAAAAACATACGGACTACCATCCCGTTTTTATTCTATGTTCATTTTATGTTTTTGTTATTTTTCATTTATTAGCTTAAGTCGAGTCTAGTCTTGGCTTAGCAACGCCATCTTGTACATGTAATTAACTAAGATTGTTAACTCGCCACCAGTAAAACTTCCTTTATCCAACAAAACCGTGTAATTCATATCCCTACACCTAACGTTATAACCCTTTAAAAGACCTCTTTGATAGTTTATCCTAGGTGCTTACGCCATGTGGTGGAGGTTTGATCCTTTCCCAAGCCTATGGTAATCTATTTTGCTATGACAGGTAGTGAGAGATATCTTCCATTTCCATAATGTTATATTACTTTATTACACCCGAGAGATGTGAGTATCTAAACACTATTTGTGAGGTGCTTGTGTATGACCTCCGTGCTTGTCTATTGGTCTTTAGTGGAACGATTATTTGTTGTAATTACTTTTATATTAGTGTTAAATGACCCCTAACTTGTCTTTTGAGTAGAATAAAAGCTCATTTGCTTGAGGACAAGCAAATCTCAAGTGTAAGGGTATATGATGAGGCGAAAAATGATCCGTTTTTAGGGGGTCATTTAAGCCCGAATCCGACTTTATTTGATCAAATATTGCCCTAAATCGTTCCTTTTGTGATTTTAGGTGTTTGGAGAGTGAATTCTGGAAAAGAGGCTATTTTGGACGTTTTTGGAGCATAAAGTGAAGAAAACGGCAAAGTACCAAAAATCCAAGCTGAAAATACAAGGTGACGGCGTCAAGACCAAACGCTTGACGGCGTCAGACATGAAGAATTAAATATCGAAGGTGGTGACGGCGTCAGATGAACTGGTGACGGCGTCAAAGTGGCCAAAAATAATTTACCGTGGGTGGTGACGGCGTCACATAGGCCGTCATAAGTGGATCAAGGCCGTCCGAGGAAGTTTATGGCGGCGAAGTGACGGCGTCAGAATTAACTCTTGACGCCGTCAGAACGATTTTCCTATATATAGTTTTCTAGTTTTTTTTCATAAAAGAGAGAGAAGTTTTGGTAAAACCCTAAAGACGATTTTGGTGCCTCTTTCACAGGTTTTTCAAGGGTTCCAAACACTTGAGACCTTGCATTGTAATTGAGATAAGTGTACTTTCAATTCAATCAATATGTCTATGTGTTGGTTGTTTATCTCTTGTTCTTGTCTCAATTCCACTATGCTAGGCTAGATCTCTCTTGTGTTTGCTTAGATCTAATGAAACCTAGATGTTGATTATGTGTTGATTACTTGTCTATTCTTGTTTTGAATGAATGATTTATATGTTAGGCTTAAGAAAACTGGCAGATCTCCAAATGGTAACATGCTTGAATGTCTTAAGAAACATGAACCGAGGCGTACTAGGTCTTTATTGGTTGTATTTAATGCATGAGCCACTGTTTACAATCCCTATAGTTGTGCTGGGTCATGGTGTAGGAGGAGATAAGAGCTCATAGAGTTGGGGAGTTATGTATGCCACCCCACGAATGGTATTAAGGAATACAACCCGTCATTCATACAAGTGTAACAAGTAATTAACATGTAAAAAATATCTAGGGAGTAATGAAGTCTAAGTAAACACAATTTCTCCAATTATTGCTCACAACCTTAGTATAATTAGTTTGTTTTCATTTTTATTATTTTATTTTGATTGCATCTTAGCTTTGGGTTAGTTGAATAGCAACTAATTCCGCCCACTCTTCCAAAACCCGAGATTTTACTTGCTTTCATAAAAATATAAAAATACAAAAATAATCATCTCTCACCTCTAGAACTATTAATTAGGTTTTCTAATCCTAGCGACACTATTACTAAGCTAAACGATCAATCCCCCGGTACTTGTCACTATACTATACTACAACGATCAGGTACACTGCCTGGTGGGGGTTGTAAGCCTCGCGAGATCCCTCGAGAGGTAAAGCAAGGTGCGATTCCCACGCATCAATAACTTCGTGGATTTTTGGATTTACCCTTCTTTGATGCTGCACAGCAGGTTTAAAGTCCTCTTCCATTAGGATTTTGTGTGTAGAAAAATCCGGGTTAATACCCTTTATGTCTGAGAGCTTCCAAGCAATTGCTTGCTTGTGGGACTTTAAAACCTTAAGCAGCGCGGTTTTCTCCTCATCCTATAAGTCTTTTGCAATAATGCCCGGTAACTTATCGTTACCTTCCAAGAATGCATATTCTAGATGAGGTGGCAGGTCCTTAAGTCCGACCTCGGGGAAATCATCATTTTTCTCAACATATTTGACTTCCGCGTTATGAAGTTGTGGAGGTAGAACAGGAATGGGAGAGGGATCTTTGTTCAATAATTTCTCAAGGAGAAATATATCCCTCTCCGGGTCAATCTATTGGTTATCAATTCCTTCGGGAACTAAATCACTTTTGAGAAAGGCCTCTAATTCCTCAAGGACGAAATCACTTCCATCAAACGGAGTGAGGGAAGGAGAAGAATTAGCGATTATGGGGTGAGAGGAGGGAGTGGGATTAACTATCAGCGAATCCAAGGATTTCCTGAGCATACTCCTCGGATGCAATGTCAATGACATCAATTCGGTTGACCGATTCAGCATCATAATTCGAGGAGTATCTCGAGGTTTGATCAAGGTTGAACGTTATCACTTCATTGCCAACTCGTAATGTGATTTCCTCATCGAAAACATCGATTAATGCACGACCCGTCCTTAAGAATCCCCTCCCAAGAATGAGAGGAACTCTTGGATCTGCATCGAAATCAACAATGACAAAGTCTGCCGGAAAATGGAACTTTCCCACTCTTACAAACACGTCCTCGGCAATACCGAGGGGACGTGAAATTAAACGGTCTACAAGCTCGAGAGTCATGCATGTGGGAGTAAGTGCCTGAAGAGAAAGCTTTTTTCAAACTGAGTAGGGCATTAGGTTGATGCTTGCGCCAAGATCGGCCAAGGCAAAGCACTCAACCATCCCCGGGAAAATACATGGTATTAGAAATTTCCCGAGGTCTCCTAGCTTCTCGGGAAGCTGTTTCAATAGAACTGCAGAGCAGTTTTCGTTGAGTGGAGTTCGTGCCATTTCAAAGAGTTTCTCTTTATTTCCCAGTAAGTTTTTGATTGTCGATGCAAATTTGGGCATTAATATGAGAGCATCCGCGAAACTAATATCAAAGTGTAGTTCTTGGAAAATTTGGAAAAATTTTTCCATCTGATGATTAGCTTTTTCACGGAGCTTCTGATCTTGCAATCGTGAGGGATATGGAATCGATGGTTTTGGGTTGGCTATTGGTATTTCAACAGGACCTTCGGGAGTTTCAAACACGACTCTTTTAGGGGGAGTCAGGACCAGGACAACTGGAGGAGGGATGTCAGTGGTACCTCCGTTATTAGTAGGAAGTACCGTATCCGTAGTATCCTCAGTATCACATTCCTCTACCTGGACAGGAGAAGTGGTAGAAGGAGCTGTGGGTCCTTTATAAGAAACTCCACTTCTTGTGGTGATCGCCTTTGCATCGCCCCTCGGATTAGCGATCGTGTTGCTAGGTAAAATACCTGAGCCCGAGGGTCGATCATTTAAAGACTTCTTCAATTCAGAGATTTGACTAACCAGCACTTTGTTTAATTCATCTTGGGATTTCATAAACTGTTTTAATAACTCATCAGATGATGGTCCAGTTGGAACAATGGCTTGATTTTGATTTGGAAAATTTTGAGCCCGATTGTTCTGGAAATTCCCATGTTGCTGGTTGTTATTACCCTGGAAGTGGTTTTGTTGTTGAAAATTACCCTGATGGTAATTGTTCTGACCTTGATTTCGGTTATAATTCCCGTGGTTTTCATTATTTTGAACCTGGTGTTGACCAGAGTTGAAATTCCCTTGGTTGTTAAAACCTTGGTTCATTCAGTTCTGGTTCTGATTCTGGTTAAAGTTCTGGTTTCTGTTTTGACCATTTTGGTTCTGGGATTGATTAAACCTTGGTGGTCCAATGTAGTTATTGGAACGATAGCTCAACAGATTTCAGTCCCCTTGCGGTTGGTAGGAATTACCTCCCGTATTGTAGGAACCTTGGGCTGCGAATACATTCTCTTGAGTGAAGCCACCGGAGGCTGGGCACTCATGATATGGGTGTGGACCACCACATGTTTCACAACTGATAGTTTTATTCTGCTGATTGTGATTTGTCTGGTGAATTCAGAGAACCGCAGCAGACAAATCATCGAACTTTTTGGTAAGAGCAGCTATTTCATTACTTGCCGGAGTGACTGACTTACATGAGTCATTCCTCTCTGCAGAGGAGTCCCAAAAGTTATGATGGGCAGTCATGTTTTCAATTAAGCCATAGCACTCTTCAGGGGTCCTTTTCATAAAGGTGCCCCCAGCAGCAGCATTGATGGTGTCACGATGACGAAGTGTCAAACCCTTATAGAAGGTATCAATAATGGTGACAAGAAGCATGTTATGATTAGGACACTGATCAATAGCAAGTTTGTAGCGTTCCCATGCCTCAAATAAGGACTCTTCAGGAAGCTGTCTGAAGTTACTAATATCGTTTCTCAGCTTTGTAACCATGGATGGTGGAAAATATTTAGCCAAGAACTTAGTAACCATCTCATCAAAGGTATGGATCGAATTCTTAGGAAGTCGATCAAACCAAGCAGTCGCATGATGAGTGAGAGAATAGGGGAACAGGTATAAACGCAGGCCGTCTTCGGTGACGCCATTTTGTTTCATGCTCTGGGTGACGGTTAAAAATTTATCAAGATGCTTGTTAGCATCGTCACCCGGCAAACCGTGGAACTGACACGAATTCTGGACCTGTTGGATCATATTGTGTTTTAGTCCAAAATCCGTGGCTCCAATTGTGAGTGGTGCAATGGGTCCACCTCTCCCGTGCATGGTAGGTTGACATAGTTCCTCCATTGTTCGGGTGTCAGGAACTACATCCTCCTTATGAGGGATTGGGGGATCGTCGTCCATTTTTAGTGAGTGTTCTTCTTCAACAGTACGTAATTTTCTGTTTTTTATTCTTTGTTTGTGAACGAGTGTGCATGCACTAAAAACAATTTTCAAAACAAGATCGAGGCAAAACCACCGTGAACTTAAATCCAATAATCACAAGTGAATGACTTCTTTGAAAAAGGTACACCACCCACAGGGATACAATGGCAAGTTTTTATCTTAAGTTTGGGAACTTATTATGTTCACACCCCCAGTTGGTAGGTGTTCTGCCTTGGTTTGCGGTGGTAAACTTTTATGTAATTATATTCACAGTAAAATGTTTTTGGCTTTTCGTGTATGGGTGAAAAAAACTTGGACAATATTTTTGGAACTGATTCGTTAACCGAAATCGTTCCTTTAAGATTACTCGCAGGCTGGCGGGAGGGAATAAATGGATCCCTCTTCAGTTCGCAATTTAATGTCAGAACTTACCTTATACCAATTGTTTCAGGTTGTAATCTTAAAGTAAACGAAGTAATTTAACTGCACTGTTTGTTTTGTTGTTTATGAATTTTTTTTTTATGTTTTTAACACTTCAGGAAAAGTGTTAATGAACTTTTTCAGATATGATTTTGATTTTCACAAAAATTTACAAAGTGGTGATATTTGTACAGGAGGAGTTTTGAAAACCACTAAACCTAAAACGTTTTGAAATACGCAACAACCTCCCCGGCAGCGGCGCCAAATTTTGACTCCTCCCAAACCAACCAGTCAACCGGGTGCAGTTGATAGGCCCACCTGGGAGAGGAAAGTCAAGTGTTTATAATCCATGGAAGTACAGGGAAATCCCCGGGTCGTTAAGTCCCAACGAGATTGAAATTGTATTTTGAACGTTTATGGGACTAAGTGGCACTGAGGACAGTAACCAAGATGATTGGGGAATGATTATACTACTGATTGCTTGGTATTTGAACAATTATGGAATGATATAAACAATAACAGATATAATCACAAAAGCACACATTGGGAAATCAGATAACAGACAGAGAAAAGTGGGTTTTAACAAATTACAAACTACAGGGGGTGCAAGTGAAACTTTTTAAAACTTAAAATAAAAAGAAAACTTAAAATGAAAATGAAATTATAAAAATGATTATTTTAATATTTAAATACTAATTAATTAATTAAAACTATTTAAAAAGTAATTTAAACCTAATTTAAATTAACTAAAAATGATAAAGATTACAAATTAACCTAAAAATTTGCAAAACTAATTTCTAAACCTTAAAAAGAACTTGAAGAAAGTATAAAAATTAAAAATAAATATTTTTGTCTTTTTATGAGTTTTCTATTAATTAAAAACTAATTATATTAATTAAACTATTTAAACTAGTTTAAATTACTAATAATACCTAAATGATTTAGGAAATTATGGAAAAATTTATAAAACTACTTAACCATCACAGGAATCCTAAAAAATTATAAAATTTTTCTAAAAATTATATTTAGACTATTTTACTAATTAATTACTTATTAATTAATTTAAATCTGATTTAACTAAATTAAATAAGAAAATTAGGAAATGAACAGTAGAACTTAAAAATATATTTTCTAAAAGTCTTAACTAATTTATAAAACCTAGGAAAAATATAAAAATCTACTGTTGTTAATTAAAATTAAAGGAAACTATTTAATTACTAATATTACCTATTTAATTATTTAAACTATTTTTAATTCTAATAATTAGTAAACTGATTAGGAAAAATCTAAGAAAATTATTACAAATACTTAAAGGTGAAAGGAATTTAAGAAAATTATAAAAATGATAAAGTGCTTATTGATAAGCTGAAATGAAAAATGAAAAAGATAGAATCTATTAAATAGAAGCTATCACTAATTTTAAGTTTGGTTTTTTAGTGTTTTTCTTTTTGACAGATAAAAATGAGATAAAAACAAGAACTTTTTACAAAACAACTTTTGTTTTAGCTTAAAAATAAGCTGTGTGCACCCCCTTTATCCAAACAGTTGGCTTATTGAGCTTAATTGTGGATTTTTCAAATGAAATAAGCCAAAAAACTGATCACAGAAGGTACAATAAGCTATAAGAAACTTAAGTAGACCAAAAATAAGCTAGAACAAGCAAAATGTCTGAGCAATAAGCTGTAATAAGCAAATAAGCCAAAATCCACAACTTATGTTGCTTGCAGTCCCAAAAGGGCAACTATAGGCCTATATGAGGCCCACAAATAAGCTCAAGGGTCCAAAGTGAGAATGGATCCTAGAAGCTGGTCTGGTAAGCTTTAAAATAAGCCAAGAATCAGAGCTTATGGTTCACTAATAAGCTTGGGCAAGCTTGTAGATTTTGATGCCAAAACTGAGTACTCAGTGTACTCAGTTTGGGGTGGTGACTTGTGGTGACAAGCAGGCTAGGGGCAAGGCTTCTAGGGTCCAAACTAACAACTAGAATGGTGAGATGGGTTTACAAGGTTCCTAAAATGCTAAGGTTTGAAAGCTAAAGCTCACTAAGAAGCTCTTGGTGAGCTTGTGAAATCAGGGTCACACCCTTGGTGCAGGGGAGGTGACTGAGCAACTAGTCAACTTTGAGAGTGCTTATTTATAAGCAGAAAACTTCCAAACTCCAATTTTCTTTTTGAAACAGTGAAACAAGCAACAAAATAACTTAGAACAACAAAAACTTTTTATTTCCAATCTAGATCAAACACTGTGGAAGCTTAAGACACTTTGACCATTTTTGACAGACAAGAGATTTTGACTTTTGTAAAATCACTAAGGTTTGACTTTGATGATTTTTGATCCTTTCTAACCAACTAATCTTGATATAATAAGATGTAATAAAACTTGTTTAAGCTATTTTAACTACTTATGAGGTGATTATGAAGGTTTTGGGCTCAATTCTCTTGACAGACAACAATTTAAGCCAAATCAAAGGTAATTTTGACTTTTTAACTTGTGACTACTGATTTTTATGGTTTACTTAGCCTAGTAGAACCTGTTGTACTATGTGAGAACAGGAAACCACAAATGAAACTATCAAATACAACCCTAACTCAGCAATGCCAAACAGTCCTTAATGTGGACTAGTTGTGTGGTTTTCAAAATTTTAAACTGATTTAAGGTGCAATACCAATCCACTTTACTCTAATATGATGTAATTAACTATTAGAAGCTAAGAAACACAGCTAATAACAACAAGAACCACAGAACACAGATTATACTAATTTAAGTGCTAAAATTGATTTCCAATCAACTAGCAATCCTGATTAACAAGTACTACCTATTAAGTAATTGAATCACTACTGAGCACTAAACTAGCATAGAAAACACAAAAAATTACACTATTGAGCAGCTTAATAATAGAATGCTAAAATTGAAATATGATCTTACAATTTGCATTCCAAGCTAATACAAAGAACAGGACCCAAGAACCAAACCTACAGGCTTCCACAGGCCACTAAACCCATGGCCATCCAGGATTAACCATGCTCCAGCTATCTTCCATCTTCAACCTACAATTTTTGTATTTTTCTTTCTTTTTCTGATTTTTTTTTTTTTTTTTTCTTGTTTTATAATTCTATTGCCTTTTAAGAGTTTCTAAAAGCTTCACTGAGCTTAATGGAGCTTAAGTGTTCTTAAAAGTCCATAACATAAACATCAATAACAACAGAGCTTAACTTGAAATTTTGAAATAAAAATGAAAATTGCATTCACTAAAAGAGATACTGAAACTTGATTCTTATTACTTGAAAAAGTTAAGATTATAGCTGAATTAACTAACCCAATGCTTAAAAGCTTGAATATTACCCTAGAATTTGAAATCTTAATTATACGACATACATTAATACTAATTAGACTACTACTCTTTCTTCATTGCTTCTCCTTCCTTTCATAGGCTCACATTAGGGTTCCCACGAGCTTCTGAGCCAATCCCTTCAATAATCTTGGCCATTGGATCTCTGAAACTCATCTCAGCCGTTCAAATCCTTTTTCGCGCCAAAAAATTAAGCAGAGCCAATTGACTGTTGCGTGTAGGAAGGGGGTGGCATTTATTGTGGGCTGTCTTGTTAGGTGAGGGTGGTGGGGTGGTGATGATGAATTTATTGCAAGTGGAGGGGGTTTTTGCAGGGCGGTATTTGGAGGGAAGGGTGGTTTTGGTGTGAGGAAGGGGGTGGTGTTGACTGGGTTTGACCCTGGTATTAATACCAGGGTGGGTTTGTTTGTTTATTTTATTTTTTTGGGCTTTAGGGTGGAAATGGGCCAAGAGGGAGGGAGTGGGCTTTGGTGTAAGTTTGGATTGGATTTAGTTTTGGTTTAATAGATATTAAGGGTCCGGTTTGGTTATAACTTATCACAAGGACCATTTTTGTAATTTGCCAAAATTTCAAGGACCTGTTTTGTCATTTTCCCAAGTTTCTCATAAGGGTGTTTCTTGCCAATTTTTAATAGTACATGAACCCTTTGTTGATTTTCCCATTTATGAAACCTTAGGGACCAATTCTGCCAAACTTTGAAACTTCAGGGACCAAACATGTAATTTTACCAAACTTTGCAACCAATGACCATTCCTGCCATAGATGAGAAGTACAAGGACAAAATTTGTTTTTCCCAAAGTTTTAATATCCCAGGGACCATTTTTGTTAATTTTCAAAGTTCAGGGACTAAACTTGCAATTTTGTGAAACTTTGCACCAAAGGACTAAATGTGTAACTTTTTGATTTAAAAGGATCTTTGGTGACTTTTTCAAGTTTTTAGAATAACCAGGGACTAGATTTGACAACTTTTGAAAGTTGAGGGACTGAAACTGCCAATTATGCAAACTTTGTTCATTTTTCATCTGTTTTTTATTATTTTGCATCTAAAACATATAAAACACATTCCTGGGACATTTTCAGTATTATGATGCATATTTGAGTGTTTTAAGATATTTTGGCAGCTCAGATTGGTATAAAATGATGAGTATTTAGACACTCATCAGTTATACACGAGATGTTAAACAAACGAGTCGAGATGATATGGTTATACACAAGATGTTAAACGAATGAGTCGAGAAATGAATGAGTCGAGATGATATGGTTATACACGAGATGTTAAACGAACGAGTCGAGATGATGTGGTATTACACGAGATGTTAAACGAACGAGTCGAGATGATGTGGTTATACACCAAAATTTTCCCACCTAACAACTTATCCTCACAATATAAACACACACACACACACACTCATCTAACTAATAAAAACTCACACACATACTCATCTCACTATTTCTCTCTCTCTCTCTCTCTCTCTCTCTCTCTCTCTCTCTCTCTCTCTCTCTCTCTCTCTCTCTCTCTCTCTCTCTCTCTCTCTCTCTCTCTCTCTCTCTCTCTCTCTCTCTCTCTCTCTCTAGCAGTTTCCATTTTCCGGCGACACCAGCAGTTTCCGGCCGCCAAAATCATTTTTTGGCCACCACCTTTTATCAACTCAACTTGTAGATTGGGCCACCCCGATTACGATTCTACCACACACAACTACAAACACACACTGTTAACATGCCGCCCAAGAATGGCATAAATATTACTCTCGTGGTAAACTATACTATGCGTGTCCTAAATCAAAGGACAAATAATCATGGATGCAATTTTTTTTATGGAAAGAGGAACGAATAGCCATGATGACCGGTTCTCTTGGAGCTTCAACACCTCCAACTCATTCCACAGGACCATCCACACCTCCAACTCGTTGCACTGTAGGACCTTCAACATCGAGTCCTGGAAATACAGAGTGCTCAAACTGCATCAAATTGAAACACCAGATAATGGTACTCAATAAAATGCTAGAATTGTATCAGCATCCCAACAACCACACAATTGATTCAGCTACCTTGTTTCACGAGCTTTATAATGAGATGTTAGGTGGTATGGGAAATCTTCGTATGTAGTGTTGTTGTTGTTGCTGTTATTGTTGTTTGTTGTGTTATTGTTGTTGTGTTATTGTTGTTGTTGTTGTTGTTGTTGTTGTTGTTGTTGTTGTTGTTGTTGTTGTTGTTGTCGTTGTTTGTTGTTGTTGTTGTTGTTTAATAAAATGTTGTTGTTGTTTAATAAAATGTTTTTTTTTTTTTTTTTTTTTTTTTTTTTGTGAAAACTGATGTAACAAAAGCGTTTATTTAACAAACACGAAGGCAAACCGTTTATTTAAAACACGCAAGAGTTCTCAACCACATATATATAATTACTAGAAATCGTAAACTTCTATCCAAACACTCAAGATTGTAATTATTAATCTAACAAAACATCCGCAGTAAGAAACTAAACAGTTTATAAAGCAATCCCAAACGCCACACGCTTAGCTTCAAACACGAAGGCAAACATTTTATTCAAACCACACAAGAGTTGTAAACCAGATACATTTTCATACATACTCAAACTAAACAACTCGACAAGCAAACGAACCAGATCAAACGACAAACTCGACAATCAAACGAAACAACTCAAACTAAACAACTCGACAACCAAACAAAACAACTCAAACTAAACAACTCGACAACCAAATGAAACAACCCGTTTACTTTTTTTTGCGGCTACCTCCCGCTTTTCTTGAACTCGCACCATCTCTTCCTTTCTTTGCTCTCATTTCCTTGAGATATGCAAACGTAGCTTCAAGACCTGTTATTCTATTTTCCAGATTATCAACAGCAGCAGCTTCATCAAACGTGCTTTCAGCTTCATCCTCACCTCCAACAGCAGCAGCTTGAGCTTCAACAGCACGTTGAGCTTCAGCAGCATCTAGCTCTTCCAAATACTCTCTATAGTATGACTTTTTCCTCAACCATACCAGAATCCGGTCTCTCTGCCACGGTGCACAGTTCGCATACAAACCATATTCATCAAAAATTTCCACGCCCCAATGATTTATAATTTCATTATATAGGAGCTCGTGTGATAAAGCCTTTGCCCGCTCCTGTTCCGGCATTAAACCATCCATTGTTATGTGTGTTTTGTATTTTTTTTTTTGCCGAATTTATGATAGTTAATGTGTGTTATATGTATGTTATAATATATATTAAAAGTTTGACCAAAAAAATTACAGTTTCGGGGGAAATTTGGCGCCTAAATATTTGGCATGTAACCTCTGGAAAAGGTTTTTAGTGGGGACATGTCCCTACTAAAAGTGTAAGCGGGAAAAATACGTGGGTACATTTAAGGGTAACTATTTTGGACAAAGTTGCAAAATACTACAAATACTTTCGGCGGGAACATGTCCCCGCCGAAAGATGCGTTGAAAATCTAGTAAACGGTCAGCGAGATCGTGTGCCAGCTCAGCACGGTTTTTGTCATTTAGCGACTTTCAGCGGGGACATGTCCGTTGCCGCCGAAAGTCTCCTCGCCCATCCTACGATTTGTTGTAGTGTTATATGATCATACAAATACAATCAAATAATAATCTTTTACTATTTCTAACCGTTAACTGTAGTAAACGAGTGGCAGTAACCCGCCGCGTTGCGGCGGGGTTATTTACAAAAGTTTGTATTGTCATACGTTAGGTTTACAGCAAGGCGTTACACTGATTCAACTTAACGATACAAAATTATGCAGGTGTTTGCTAACTGGAAAGGTTATACCTCATGGAAGAGGGCCAAACCCAATTAGAACTAAAAAAGTTAACAATTGCAAAATAAAATACTCCCTCCGTTTCAAAATTATTATCCTCTATTAACTTTTTCGGTATTTCTTTCTCAACTTTGACTATAAATATTTTTGTTTGTGTTATACAATTTTTGATAAAAATTATACCAAATGAAAATACATTTAAAACTCAATCCGTTCATATATTTTATATCAAGTATTATGTAATACAAAAAAAAAAAAAAAAAAAAAAAAAAAAAAAAAAAAAAAAAAACCTTAAAACTTAAGGTCAAAGTTAAAAAGTAAAGACTGAAAAATTCAAAAGGGGACAATAATTTTAGAACGGGAAAGTAATAAAAAGGTGTCAAACACCACTATTAGTCAATAGTTTTTTTTAGTTCACAGAAATTATAATTTTGAAAGTTCTTTTATTTAAAAGCTATATATAAAACCGTGCGTACGTCAAAAGTATATCAATATTGGGCTTGTTTTGTTCATTATCGAGAGACTTTTTTGCCAGTATTTTTTTTATTCAAGAAACCGGTAAGTATATGTTAGATATTTGGCAAATAAAGTTTGTTATATAAAAAATTTATAAATATTAAGAAGTTGAGGGTGTGTTTTGTAAGTTTTATTATTATTATTACTATTTTTTACTAATTGCTAATATTAGAATATTTTAAACAGCCAATCAGGGACCAACTTTCGTTTGTGTTTATTCAAGGACAATATTTTATTGACGCCTATAAATTGTCACAGAAATAGTATTTTACAAAAGTTCGGACTCAGATATTATTATTTTAAGTTGAGCGGACACAGATACTATTATTTAAAAAAAACCAGAATACGAATACGTTAAACCGAGAATATATAACGGGCAAACACCGCCTTGGGCCCAACGAAGGTACATGGATCCGAACCTCACATTTAGTCCAGTAAACATAGAGACCCAACTTGTAGCAATAATATTTTTTTAAGTTATACGAATATTTTACTGTCTCGGGAAACCGTCCGCCGAGAAATGTTATATTACTTAAATAAGAACCGAACTCAAATAAAGCAATAATGTCGTTCAAATAATAAAGCATAATGCTCGGATTATAAACTTTTCAAGGCAGATGTCACAAAATAATAAATCTTTGAAAATGTCCACATTCACTATATGTTCTCATTGCCCATAGCATGCACGGCCCAACCAAAACGCATATGGCTTTTACAAATATTGGGTATATATACTTTTTTATACAAGGTGTTGAATAAATTATCCAAGAGATTATGTATGGCGAATTAGATGAGGATGCATCATATAAAATGTAATATATGATATAACCGGATATCCAAACAAAGAAATACGTACAGTAAATACTAACAAAGATATTAATATTATATATTATCAAAGCTCCAACACGTTACACCAACTATTTTGCGGATCTTTTATTAGCCCAAAAGAAACTAAGATCGAATAGCCACCTATTTGCAAATTATATAATTTACAGGATACAATATATGCTACTGTAGTTACTGTCGATGTCAACGTACATTGCACATTATGTTTTTAATGAAGTAACTTTGGTACATAAGCACACACAGTACTCACACATAGTAATCCTCGTAGAGATAAAAGATTACTCAAGTTTATGCAAAATCAGATGTGCGCCATATTGGGGTTGAAGAGTGAGAACAACATTAGGAGCATGGACATAAGATGGTGAAAGTTCAAAAGAGAACCTTTGTAAGATCATTGCAAGGGCGATTTTAGCTTCTAGCAACGCAAAGTTTTGTCCAACACAGATTCTAGGTCCCCAACCAAAGGGAAAATAAATGACTCGGTTTTTTGTCGCCTTAGAGATTCCTTCAGAAAATCGATCAGGGTTAAATTTCATGGCATCACTACCCCAAAGTTCTTCATCATAATGAATTGGCATGATCGGAACTCCAATCAGAACTCCAGATGGTAGTGAAAATCTTCCCAATGTGATGTCTTTGTCAACTTTGCGGGCTAGCCCAACAACAGGAGGATATAGCCTTAATACTTCGTGGAAGATCATATTCACCTACGTAGAAAAGAAATAATCATTTATGACAAATAAAATATCGAAATTTTAAGAGTTCACAAAACTGACATAAGCACTTACAACTTTGAGATGATTTACACTATCTAAATCAATATTTTTATCGCCAAGGACATTCAAAACCTCTTCCCTAGCACGTGATTGCCATTCTTGATGTTTACTCAATAAAATCATCGTCCATACAAGCAAGCTTGACGTCGTCTCTTGTCCAGCAAAGTAGAAAAGTTTGCACTCCTCAATAATTTCATCAATCGTCATTCCATGGCTCTTGTTTTGATGTTGCTCAACCTCTTTGATATTAGATTCGAGCATTATCCCTAACAAATCATCATAGTTACCTTCTCCAGCTTTCATTGCCTTTAGCCTATTGTCGATGATGCTTCTTATAGAATGTCTAATTTGTTTATCAATTGCCTTCATCTTCATGTTCCTCTTTGTTGGAAGAAATCTATTTCCCAAATCATAATGCAAATAGTGTACATTATTACTTTAGCTTATATTTTTTATAACCAAAATTACCAACAAAAAAGTACATATTATCTAACTAAGAAAATGCATAACTTTTTCAATAATACGATCACCTGAATTCGGCTTAATTACTAGCTTACCTAGACCCGGGGATGTAAAGTGATTGAAATGCCTCCATTGCATATACACCTTGTTCCCTAATGAGTTCAAATATCCGAATTCCCTCTTGATAACTACTTCCAAATGCGGTCCGTGATATCACGTCACTTGTTAAAGCTTGAAGGTGAGGCCACACATCCAACTCGCAAGACTCTTTTGATGAAACCAACTTCCCCCACTTCCCAACTAATTCACCGCAACTTAAGTGAAAAGCAGGTACCATCATCTGAGCAGAGAACATTGGTATCATTATAAGAACATAAACATAATACATTGCTATAAAAGGATCTATATTAATACAGTACTTCATAACCTGTTCAATTACAAACTAATTAAAATGTAGAAATCAATATTGAATATACCTTTAGCTTTTCCACATGGAAAGCAGGGTTGATTATTTTTCTATGCTTGATCCACTGATCCCCTTCATAGGTCACTACGCCTGTTGCTAATAACCTACCCAGTGGATTAGATCTTGGCTTTTGAAAATCATTTATTTTTGTTAATACCTCCTTGATGAGCTCAGGGTCCATAAAAGTCACTCTTGGTCTCCATCCCATCCACGTGATGAAATTTCGACCTGAAACAAAAAAATCCAAGTGTGTACTTACTCGCAAAAATCACTGACAAAACTTAGATCATGCATCTTTATTTGGAAATTAAAAATAGCTTGAACAAATTTATTAGAAATGATCATTAAACTTTTACCACAAAGCTACGAGCAGATTTTGTAGCAAAATATACATACTTGCACATGGTATCTCGTGAAGCATTGATTCTCATATCTCAATAAATCAATAATGAATTACAACATAGTTTAAATAACAAATATTCATAGATAAGACCAGGTGTAATAAGTACCCCAGGCGACCTTCATCTACCCAGTCACCTCAGCTTTTTTCTCATAAACTACTTCAGCGACCTACTTGACGTAATAAGGCGACCCACATCTCTATTTTTATTTTTTTTCAATTTTTTTAACAATAAAATTAAATTTTTATTAATTAAAAAAGTTTTTTATTTCAAGGGTTAAAATTTCTTTAATAAAATACAATTTGGCCAAGGTTATTTTATTTTAAGAATAATTCTACATCCACTCACAATTTACACAAAAAATCTCACTCGCTGACGTGTCAGCGAGCTGATTGGTTGATTTTTTGTGGGCCACAAAAAATCAACCAATCAACTCGCTGACACGTCAGCGAGTGGTTTTTTTTTGTGTAAATTGTGAGTAGGTGTAGCACACCTCTTATTTTAAAGTGTTAAAATTGCTTTAATAAACTTTAATAAACTATGTCTCAACTTCTATTTGGCCAAGGTTAAATGATACGAAAGAAACTGACAGGGTGCTTTTCGCATAAGAGTGTCGAACACTCGAACACAAGACATGTAGAGACAACCTCATGTCATGCATGAAAATAGTAAGGACCGTCCTTGCCTAGCTACCGACTCGATGGGATAAAAATTAATGGCCACTAAGAGTTAATTAAATAACTTTTGTAATTCTGATCAAAATTAAAGAAATCCTAATTAATATATGGACCTCGGTCTAGAATAATACATAACCATGAAAAGAAACGGACATGACTAAATAAAGAACTCACCATGTTTTTGCAATGACTGATGGTTAAATGCCACAATATGTGGAAGAACTTCATCTTCGTTGTCGATATTTATATGCTTCGATTTTGTTTGTCGAAACGTCATGGACAACTCTTTCATGTCCCCGAACAACAACTTGTATTTGTTTCCCTTAAAACCTTGGTTCCTTAGGTGCTTTTCGAGCCTCTTTGGTGTCACCCAAACCAAGTTTACGACGTTCCATAGACATAATACGATGGCTATAGCAATTGAGATCGCAACTACGTTTGTTATCGTATCCATCGTGTTTGATTCACTTGATGTCAATAAGGATAAAGAGAGAGAGGGTGGCTCCAATTATTGCCTAGACGGTCTAATTTTCTACGCTATTCTATGTAGTAGTTTTAACTTATATTATATATGTGTGTTCATATTTACTAGCCGACGAATAGCGTCATTTTCGCATGAATAAGATAAAGTTTGAAACATGATCAAGAAGAAAAGATAAATTTTGAAAACTTCGTGAGTGAAGAGTGAAGACACTTCAAAAATGCTGTACCACCAAATAATCACGATACGTGTCAATAGAAATAGGGATTATAAATCAATTATTTTAAGAAATATATTAGTTTTTAAATATAATATCTAATAAAAGGGATTGATTTGCACATCAAATTTTTTGATAAAAACAATATTTTATACAAGTTGTATAGCACATCGTACGACACTGTAATGCACAAAATGTAATAAAAAAAATATATATATAGTGTGCAAATCAACCCCTAATAATATGTTTACACATCAATCTTGGATTATTTCTCTTTCATTTTTTGGGATTACAATTCATTTATTTTAATAAAATAAATTTGAATTTAGAGTTAACTACATTTTTGGTCCCCGTGGTTTACCGGGTATAACACTTTTTGTCCAAAATGAAATTTTGTAACGGATCTTGTCCAATATCCGCTGACCCGTAACACTTTTGGTCCATTTTTACTATCACCGTTAGTCAAACTTAGTTTGACCGTTAAAAACAAGGGTATTTTGGTCATTTCACTCCAACACTCACTACCCCTTTATATTATTTTCTTTATAATGTCTTCAAACACACCCAGAGTCATTTTTTACATCTCATTCTCACACACCTAAAAACATTAACACCAAAAAATATTTGTCCCTTTGGTAAATCTGATCCGAACACAAACTATATTCTCAAATCTCGACTTAACAAATCTGTTATTTCGTCCCTTAACTCACCAATCTAGGCACACCCAAACACTTTTCCTTGAAGCAATCGAAACACAATTTAAACTTCTCTGGTTTTGGCTTGTTCGAACCACACAAACACCACAAGGCTCGGTTTCAAGATTTTTTTAATACTATCTCATGTTGGTTTATGTTTGTTTGATATTTTGTGCTTGCGTTTTATATTAAAAGAAAAGAAGCTATGCTTGCGTTAAAGTGTTTGTGTTCAATTTGGGTTAAAGAAGAAGAAATGTGATGGGTTCGGAGATGGTGATGGGTTTTGTTAAAGTGTTTGTGTTCGATTTCGGTTCGAAGATGGTGATGGGTTTTGTTGAAGTGTTTGTGTTCGATTTGGGTTAAAGAAGAAGAAATGTGGGGATTTGTAGATAGGTTATATTTTATGGGTATTTGAGTGAGTGGTTATAGAGTGAAGAGGGGGATTGGTGGTGGGTTTTGAAGTGGGTAATGGTTGATTAAGAAAAAAGTAGATTAAGAATGAATGGAGTAATTTACTCATATATACCTTTTGCAGCTTCGAGTTTTTGGTTTGGATTAGTGGAGATGAAGGAGTTTGGTTTGGTTTGGTTTTGTTAGGATTAGTTGGAAATAAAAGCTTCAACAAGATAGGTATAAAACATGGTCGCCGGAATCTTGCCGGAATCTGGGTTTTGGTCGCCGGATTCTGGGTTTGGTTGTCCGGGAAGATGAAGATGAAGAAAAAAAAATGGATGAAAGAAACGTGGGAACAGATCTGTTTTGTTTGAATTGGGTTTTTTTTATTGATTTGATGAGTTTGAAGAAAAAGATAAAGATGGTAGATTTGTTTGAATTTTGGTTTTTGTTTGTTGAAAATGAATTGGATTTGTTGTTGTATAAGATGAATTTGAAAAAAAAAAAAAAAAAAAAAAAAAAAAAAAAAAATGGTATTGTGATGCTAGATCTGAAGTACATGTGAGGTGAATTGTATGTGTTAGTGAAAGTGAAGGAAAGGGCATTTTAGTCATTGTACATCAACATTTGAGGGTATTTTAGTCATTTCGCATGTTTTTAACTAGTCAAACTAGCGGTCAACAAAAATTGGACCAAAAGTGTTACGGGTCAGCGGATATTGGACAAGATCCGTTACAAAATTTTATTTTGGACCAAAAGTGTTATACCCGGTAAACCACGAGGACCAAAAATGTAGTTAACTCTTGAATTTATATGGGTTTGATTATTAGTATCCCTAAATTGATATGTGTGTTCATATTTATTAAACATGGTCGGGTATCGTGTTAAAAATGTTTAGTTATCTCGAGTTTGGTCCACCCGATTAACCCGAATACAAGTATTGATATATTTTTAATAAATTGTCTAGGAAAACTAATAAAGCAATTTTTTAATCGTTCTACTCATATTTGGGTTGATCCGACCTGAGTAGACTCGACACGATTGGACCCGAACCCGACTAACCCGAGATCTTGATAGGGTCAGGATCGGGGATATTTTTTCTAGCCTCAAACTGAATCGACCCGAAACCGATCAACTCGACCATAGTCAAACTTTGTTGTCAACTTAAATATACATATTACTCCCTCCGTCCCAAAATAATTGTCCCCCGACAAAAAACACGCAGTTTAAGAAAAGTGCATTTATTACAGCTTTCTCTTTTTTACTTTTTAACAGAATGACAGTTTTACCTTTAGCTAATTAATTAAGTTATTCTTTAAAGTTTGTAATAATAATTTCAAGCAAATGCAATATTGTAAACTTGATTAAATTTTCATATTATATTTAGTAGTGAACAATTAAAATAAGACGTTTAAAAAAGAAAACATGGATTATTAATTTGGAACGGAGGGAGTACTAAATATTACTAAATACAACGGATTATACAAAGTGATCAAACCCATGAGTTATCTACCAAAAATGCATCCAACATATCATACTACAAAAAGATTGGAGAGTATGAGCGACTCATGTAGCCCATCGACATAGAACTTTCGAAGCTCCAAAATAAATGAATATTCACGTTAAATATTTAATAAAAATAGGATCATGAAATTGATGACTTCAATGAATTTGTTTCTAACTTTTAGCTAACTTTCTTTCCACTAAAATCCAAAACGTTTACAATATAAGATTTTAAGGGATTGAATGACATATGCGATGACACAATAAACTCCCTTATCCTTTTATTCATTTCTTGGTAACATCACCATGGTCTCCACTCTCCACGAGTCATTAGTTATATACGTGGAAGTTAGCCTATGGACGATGGTGACCCAGGCCGATTTAGGTTTTGCCTGCCACCTTTCTCTCTTGGACGAGATTCAAACGATCAAGTTACCACAGTAATTACAGAAGTTTTTCTTTAAATTAAAACTTTCTAAATAACAAATTTAAATTTCATTAATAATAAAACTTAAACATTACAATACTTGAAATAATAATACAAACGTTACAAAAACATCTAAAAATGTAAACTAATAATCTAAATTATACATTATCTTGATTGTTGCCTTCATATCCATAAGTTCACGTTGTTGTCGTGCGGACAAATTTGGGTCGATTGCTGAGTTGTAGAAAATTATGTTTTGGTCCCGTTCTGGTTTTTCCATCAATTCAATTTGCCAACGTTGAAGCACAATTTTATGCGTTTTCAACTCCTCTTTTTGCCGACTTCTTGCCTCTTCCATCTCCATCTCTTTTTGCTTCAACTTTATGAAGTCCTATGTGATCTCCTTCTTTTTTTCCCGATTTTGATGACTTGAAGTTGAAGTACTTATCAGCTAACGAACTAACAAATGATGGAGTTGGTTCACGAGAGGAGGCGGATGATTTCTTCTTAGATGCGTCACGACCAATTGGTCGTGATTCTCGAGTATCTTCCTCCTCAGAATCATCCACGTTGTGCAAATTCAAACCGCCTTTTGTTGACCCCGAGGTGGTTTCTGAAGTCTTGGATTTCTTCCGACCCCTTATGTTATTCAAGAAAGAAGGCATCTCAATATCCTTCCAAGCAACATGATTCTTCAAAACTTTCGAACACTCCTCCAATGTAAACTCATGACCGTGAATCAATTGGTATTCTCTAAGACCTTTTTGGTACGAATCGTGGTCATTTGCACCACTTTGGTGATTCTGCTCGAAATTCTCCATAATTGCACAAAATGCACTGACCATACAACGAACCTTATTCTTCCATTTGGAAAGAATCGAGTCGAACGTTCTATCTAAACCAGTTTCATTTATAAAGTACACTATCACCTCCTCTCAAAACCCCGACCTGTTGATAGCGTTTCCTCTCTCGAAATTTTCCGACACATGAGTCCAAGCTTTACACAGCGCAACCTCTTCCACCTTTGTCCATGGTTTAGGCTTTGGCTATTGGGTTGCGATATTCTTGCCCTTGGTTTGAGCCTTCCCCTTTGTAGCACGTCTCGAAGGCTTCTTTGGTTTGACGAGTGACGTCTCTTCGACATCGTCATCATCTTCAACAAGAATGGAACCTTGAAATGAAGCATGGTGTGAACCATGACCAGAAACTTGCCCCATCGAAACATCTTGACTCATGATTAGTGCTCAAACACTCATCATTTTTGGTCAAATCTGAACTGCAAAACATTTAAAAACACTCAAAAATGCATCAAAATAAAGAAAATATCCCAGGATTGTGTTTTATATGTCTTAGATGCAAAATGATTGAAAACAGTTGAAAAACGACAAAGTTTGCATAATTGGCAATTTCAGTCCCTCAACTTTCAAAAATTGACAAAATCAGTCCCTGAGCATTTGTTTTGAAAGAAAAATCAATTAAGGTCCTTGGGTATTCAAAAGTTGTCAACATTAGTCCTTGGATGAAAAAGTTTGAGAAAATTACAATTTTGGTCCCCGAACTTTCAAAATTGGCAGTTTTGGTCCTTAAAGTTTAAATTTGGAAAGTATTCAATTAAGGTCCTTTGGTAACTCAAACTTGGCAATTATGGTCCTTATGATAACTTTGGAAAAGTATCAAAACCCACCCTCAACTTTTCAGAAGTTACATAAATGGTCCTTGTGATTTAATTAGCTACAACCAAATGGACCCTTGTGTTATTACTAATCCAAATACCCTACCCAAATCCATTCCCTGATCCACAAACCTCACCCTGGCCCAGTCCACTTTCCAGCCCACTCCCTAAATAAAAAAAAAAACCAGCCAACCCGTTGACCCTCCCCTTCCACATCACCCCCACACGTGACTCTAACCCTGCCATAGCTTGTAAAATCTCCAAACCTACACCATCATCACCCCTGCTCCCCCTGCAACACTCAACCCCCCCCCCCCCCACCTAGCTAATCAAACCAAACACTCCACTCCAAAAGTACCCTCTCTGGCACAAGCTATCAGTAGAAAGAGCCAAAATTGGTTTTGGCGCCAAAACCAAACAAAGGGTCAGGATCAAATGTGAGTAATCCAATGGTTCAGAAAGAAGCTGGGAAAGAAAGATAAACACTCTAGGACCTATATAAGTGAAGGATTGAGAAGAGAAAAGATAGTAGTTAGCTAATATAGATTTTTAGTCATTTTCTAATGTAGAACTAGTGTAATTTTCAATTTTAAGTATTACTATTAGCTTACAAGGTGTAATCTCAGTTTCTATAAATGTAATTTCATCTTTATTTAATCAAATTTCCAGTCTCTCAGTTTGAATTCAAAGTTGCAATTTTTTTTAGTGAAATTCTCACATTAGAATTTAAAGTTGTTATAGGTTGTTTCAATGGTCATTTAAGCTCATCTGAGTCCAATAATAAGCTTTTATAAACTCTTTAAGGTATTAAAAAAAACATTTCGGTTAAAATTACTCACAATCACCAAAAAATCACAAAAAATGGTGAAAAAATCAAAAAGCCAAGAAGAGGAGAAGAAAGTTGTGGAACCATGGTTTAGAGCTTATGGGGAGCATAGGATTGTGTAGTGAGTTGTTTTGGCACCATTGACCTGAGCACAGGGCATGTTGTAAGTCATTATTTACGTTTTTGGCAAAATACTGTAGCTAGGTTATTAACTGCTTAATAGTACTTATTTTCTGTCTTGTTATGTTTCTTAGTTCAACATATGTTCATTTCTTAGATAATCTGGTTGTTTGGTGTGAAATTGCTCCTCATTGTTCTAGATTAGCATAATTTAGACTTATCATAGTTGCTTACTGAAATTTGCTTATTGTGGTTTAAATTTGCTTGAGACACTTCAATTAGCTTATTAAATAGTTGTTCATCAGAAACTTGGTCAAGTTTTTCTCAAAATTTTTTGGTTTCCTTTGAAAAGCCAACACAGACAACAACAAAGGGGGTGTTTGGTTCAGTTTGCTACCTGGTGTTCTTGTTACTTTTAGGAGTTAATATCAGTTTAGTCATACTACATTAGGTCATATTAGAGTAATAAAAGAATAAAATTAGTTCTCATGTAGGTAAAAGTCAAAATGTACCTTAATCTCTTGGATCTCAGTGACTGTTAGATATTTTGGTACCATAATCTTCATATTAGTTTAGTAGTTGGTCATATAGCTTAATACAATCTTTTAATAGCCTAATATATCATAATTAGTCAGTGAGTAAGGATCAAAGTTAGTAAAAGTCAACTTAAGAGTTTTTCATAAAAAAGTCAAATTTGCATGTTCTCAGTTTTTTCAAATCTTGTAGGATTTTTAGTGAATTTTGTGATAAGAGTTGGGCCTTGAAACTTTTACATGTTATAGTCACCCAGCTAAACTCTTGATTCCCACCATGAGCTTATTTATATGATTTTTTTCTTTTGGCTTATTTGATTGCTCAAAGTGACCTGCAGGGGAAGCATATCCCCTGCACCAAAGACCTGTCCCAAACAGCCAACTTCCAAGCCCTCCATAGTGCTCATTAGTGGGTCCCATTGCTTGATCTTTGGCTTATTTTTAAGCTCTCCTAGCCATCTTTTAGGATCATCCTTCAAAGTGGACCCCTGATCAACCTTGTGGGCCTTACCAAGGGCTGCAAGTGCCTTCATTTTGGCCTGTTGGCCTATGTGATATTATGGAGTGCTTATTTGAGCTTATTGCCTTACTCAGTATGTTTTATTTGTTATTTTAGCTTAATCTCAGCTTATATAACTTGCCCTAGCTTATTTTTCATTTGATACTAAGTTGTAGCTTAATTGATAAGCCAAATCAAGGCTTGCAAACTAGCCACTAGACCTGTTTGTTATGTGGCTTTTGGATTTTGCTTATTAGTGTTTCCTAGCGTATTCATTGTTCTTTCTTATCATTTCAGCTGTTGTCCATTGTTATTAAGTCATTTGTAGCTTAAATAATCCTTAGGTGCTCAGTTAGTAGCTTCTGTGAGAGCTTTTCCAAGCTTGAAAATCCATTTCAAGCTTCTAAGCTCAACTGTTGAGCTTTTCCACTTGCATATAGCTTATTTGTAAATTCTATAAAAGTTTCCTTCACAAAAATTTCATGTTATTAGTTGTTAAACAGTTTTGAAAAAGAAAATCCAAGAAAAACCAAAAATAAAAATAGTGATAGCTTCTATTTAAGCCATTTGGCTTATTTTCAGCTTATTCAATAAGCAAAATTCATTTTTATAATTTTACTAGGTTCCTGCTATCATAAACTAATTTTAGTAATTTTTTCATATTTTTCTCTTTTCATTTAGTATTTTTTTTATAATTTTGTTTAGTTTTTATTAAGTAATAATTAGTTTTTAATTAATAATAAATATTTAAAAAGTCAGAAAAATATAATTTTAATTTTAAAATTAGTTTTAAGTTAATTTAGATTTTTCAAAATATTATTTTCATTTTTCTAGTATAATTTCATAATTAGTTATAATTTAGGTTAATTTAAATAATTAAAAGTAATTAGGAAATTAGTAATTAATTAATAATAAATAATTAAATAGTGTAAAAATTATTTTTCTTTTTATCAAAAATTTTCTTTTATCATTAGGATTGTAAAAATGTAATTTTCATATCCGTAGGTATTTTATTTCTCTAAAACTCGCGTTTTATTTCGTACGACTACGTAAATTTAAATCAGACGTACGCGTTTTTAGGTTTTAAACGTTTCTGGGTTTTGTAATTTCACGTTCTTGTTAATATAGCTTATTTAAGCTATTTTCTTTTATATTCCCTAGTTCAATCAATCACAAACCCTTTCCTGTTCAAATTCACTCGATCACAAAACCGTTTTAAATACCATCACACCTCGTCGGGACATAACGACCCGGGGAAACACTGTATTCCACGGAGCATTGACCCCAAGTAGTTTGACCTTGTTGACCATTCTCTTGGTTAATTTAGGTTGACTGTTTGGAGCCAATCAAAATTTGGCGCCGCTGCTGGGGAGGTTGTTGCGTATCTGAAAACGTTTTTTTTAGAGATTAGTGGTTTTCACAATCATCACTGTAAAAATTCCACCACCTTTTATAAATTTTAAATCAAAAACATAAAAAAGTCATTAACACTTTTCCTAAAGTGTTAAAACACTAAAAAAAATAAAAAACAAACAAAACAAATCGTTACGTTTTCTATATCGGATTTCTTTTTAGTGATTCTTAAAGAAATATGATTTTGGTTAACGAATCGATGCCAAAAAATTTTCCAAAAGTTTTTCACCAATACACAAAAATCCAAAAACATTCATCTTTTTCTTGTAAATAATAATTACATAAAAATTAATCGTCGCAAACCAAGACATAACACCTACCAACTGGGGGTGTGGACATTAATAAGTTCCCAAACAAAAGATTAAAACTTTCCGTTGTATCCTTGTGAGTGGTGTACCTTTTTCAAAGAAGCCATTCATTTGTTATTATTGGTTTAAGTTCACTGTTGATTTGCCTCGATCTTGTTTTATTGAAATTTTGTTGTTACTGTGGTGTGTATTAATTTACACACCTTTTATTCGACCAAAATCGGACCTAAAAGACCAAAAAACTGAGCCAAATATGTCAAATATATATTGTTTTGGTGTTTATGTGTGTGCAGGTACGGATATTAAAGAAAATGACAAAAACCGAGCCAAAAACGACAAACACGAGCACGGAAAATGGAAAAGGGATCAAAAGCCGAGGTCTGGGAAGCAGTTTTCAATCACGAATCTATATTTGAGCTCAATTTGTCAAAGTTATCCTTGAAGAATCGCCACTTGGCAATAATAGCCCTTGGAAGTAATTTCTCAAGTTTGTAAAGATTTGTCCTTGGATTTTTAGAAGTTACAATAATGGTCCTTGTGAATTTTATCTTAAAAATCTACAAATAAAACCTAACCAGGCCTTTATTACTTATATTAATCCAAAACAAATGCAAACCCAAGTCCAATCCATAACACCATAAGCCCACACCCACCTGAATCCTAAAACCCGGATCCACCCTTAACCCTCTACCCGGTCAACAAAATTTACCCAAAGTCAAAACAATAATAATAACACACAAACACCCCGCCCTTTTTATCCCCAATTCCCAGTTACTATTCACCCCATGAACCCTAATTACCTCATCCCAAAATTCACTGTTGACATAAATAATGCCTAAAAACATTATTAACATGTTATCAATATCTCTATGTTTTAATTATCACAAAATATAAACTCATATAACTAAAACTTGTGACATAAACAAGTATTTAGTGATTAATATTTCTCTTTACATCCAAATCACTTAAGGTATGAATAAAACAAAGTGTTTAGTGCATTTTATGATCAAAGGAAAGTTTAATTAAGCATTACAAAGTTTATAAACATATTATATATTTTTGAAAAACACTTTTGGTAATAAAGAAAAATGTTTTATTCATACTAAATATATGAATTCAAATTTTTAACCAAAATCAGTTAGTTTTTCACCAAATAAACTTTCCCCACTAAAAGACAAAGAATCTGGCCGTTTCAGCTAGGCGGCCCCCTTAATTACAAAAGGCGGTCCCCTTAATTTTAAGGGGGCCGGCCATGATTTAAGGGTACCGGCCACGCTCCTCTGTCAGAATCTGTTGCCTATAAATACCACATTAAACCTGGATTTTTTCCTCACCTTTTGCACTACTAAACTTTCTGATCTAGATCCAAATCTCCATTCTTTTATCCTTTGATCATAAGTATATAAATTCTTTGTTTCAAAGTGATCCAACCTTCATCCTCTCAAGTGCAAAAGAAGAATACTTCTATCTCTCAAGACAAGAAGTATTACAACTTGTTGTGATCTCCACATCCAAGTTGTTGGTGCATCATCAAAGATCATTTACATTATTCTTTGTGAAGATTGTTGTGAATATTTGATTGTAGTTAGTTGTGTTAGATATAGATTGCGTGATTAGTTAGTAGCTTGGTGTGAAGAAGATAAGCTAGGTACTAGATTGGTGTGAAGAAGATAGGTGTGGAGTAGTTAGTTGTGAAGTAGATTGATTTGAAGAAGTTGTGTAGAAGTTGTGACTTAGGTGTGACGAAGTTGTGGTGTGAAAAGTGGTGTGTATATTGGTGCGTACGGTTTTCTCCGCCATAAGGGAGCTTGTTGATATAGTGAAGAAAACTCTCGAGTTAGGTGCTCGGGGAGTGGAGTAGGGCAAGGAAGGTGTCCTTGTAGCCAAACCACTATAAATCTCTTGTCTCGCGGTTCAATCTTTCCATCTCTTACTTATTTCATTACTTATCTTTATAATATATTGTGTAGTATTAATTGTTTATATTGTACAAGACTTGAGATCACATATTATCGAATCTAAGTTTTTAAAAGCTAAGCAAAACTCTAAAACTAATTTTTATAACGAAGTAAAAAGACGTAAAACTATTCAACCCCCCTTCTAGTTTTCCACAATTGGTATCAGAGCCACGTCTAGCAAGATTTTTAAAATATATTGTATTTTAAAACTTGTAACGATCTATGGAATCTGAAAAATATTTAGAAGGGCAATCTATGCAAAGACCACCACTATTTGAAAGTGATGGATTTTTATATTGGAAAAATAGATTCGAAACGTATGTGAAATCAAAAGATCTTGATCTTTGGCATATTATTACCTTTGGTGATTTTCCTCCTCTTTAATATAATGTTGAAACTAAAATGAATGAAATTGTATCTTTTGAAGAACAAAATGATGATTTGAAAAAGAAATTAGCAAAAAATAATGAGGCTAAAATGGTAATTTATAATGCGCTACCACGCAAAGAATATGAAAGAATTTTTATGTGTAAAAGCGCCAAAGAAATTTGGGATTCTTTACTAATTACTCACCAAGGTAATAGCCAAGTCAAACATAATAAAATAGATCTTCTTGTACAACAATATGAACAATTTACGATTCCGGAAGAGGAATCAATTGATAATGCTTTTGCTAAGTTTAACATTATTATCACAAGTTTAAAAGCACTTGATGAGACATTTTCTAGTAAAAATTGTGTTAGGAAATTTCTTATGGCATTGCATCCAAAATGGCGAGCTAAGGTCACGGCAATCGAAGAATCAAAGAACTTGATGACGTTATCACTAGATGAACTAATTGGCAACTTGAAGGTTCATGAAGAAATCAAAAGAAGAGATTCGGAAATGGTCAAAGTCAAGAAAGAACAAACCAAATCAATTGCTCTAAAAGCCAAAAAGGAACCTAGTGATGATGATGATTCAAGTGACGAAAGTGAAGACGAAGAATATGCAATGGCCGTAAGAGAATTCAAGAAGTTCTTCAAGAGACGAGGAAGATTCACTAGATCATCACGAGACGAAAGAAAAGCACTCCAAAGAAATAGAAGTGACAACTACGGGAAGAGAAAATGCTTTAGATGTGGAAGTCCAAATCATCTCATTGGCGAATGTCTAAAGCCACCGGGTTATGAAAGTCAAGGTGCTTTTGTTAGTGGAACATGGAGTGATAGTGACAAAGAAGAAGTTGAAAAGCCAAGAGACGAAAAGTGTTTTATGGCAAAAGAAACCGACGAAATATGTTTAGGAATTGACTTGGAACCTGACGAATGGATCAAAGATAGCGGATGTTCGAGGCACATGACGGGGAATCGCAATCTATTCTCTACATACAAGGCATACAATGGAGGTAACGTTATTTTCGGTAGTGACTTACGTGGAAAAATCATTGGCAAAGGTACGATCTCTCAAGACTCACTTACTATTGAAAATGTAAAGCATGTAGATAAATTAACATATAACTTGCTTAGTGTAGGACAAATATGTGATAATAAATGTAGAGTCACATTTACCGAAGATGATAGCGAAATAGTTAAGGATGGAAAATTATAGGTAGAGGAATTAGAAAAGGTGGCATATATGTTATGAAACTAGGAAACAAACCTGAGGATAGGATATGCCTAACAACCCTAGATGAAAACTCTACACTATGGCATAGGAGATTAGGACATGCTAATATGCAACAAATACAATCTTTGGCCTCTAAGGAATTAGTTAGAAATTTGCCTAATCTAAAATATGACAAGCATTTTTGTGATGCATGTAAAATTGGAAAACAAGCTCATGCTAGTCACAAAGCCAAGAATATAGTATCCACTACTAGATGCCTAGAATTATTACATATGGATCTTTTTGGTCCATCCGCTGTGCGGAGCTATGGAGGAAACAAATATACCTTAGTGATAGTAGATGACTACTCACGATACACGTGGACTAGGTTTTTAAGTGACAAGACCCAAGCCTTTGAAAAATTCGAAATATTTAGTAGAATGATTCAAAATAAATTAGGATGCTCAATAGTTGCCATTAGGACGGACCATGGTAGGGAATTTGATAACGAAGTACAATTTCTCCGCTCCTCGTACTCCTCAATCAAATGGCGTAGTAGAAAGAAAAAATAGGTCACTACAAGAAATGAGTAGAACTATGTTAAATGAACAATCCATCCCACAAAAATTTTAGTGTCACGCCGTAGATACATCAACTTATATTTTAAATAGGGTATCAATTGGAAGAATTCTAGGAAAAACTCCTTATGAGTTATTAAGAGGTAGAAAACCAAACTTAAGCTACTTTAAGGTATTTGGAAGTAAATGCTATATTTTAAACACTAAGGACTATCTCACTAAGTTTGATCCAAAATCATATGAAGGAATATTTTTAGGATACTCACAAAATAGTAAAGCATATATAATACTTAACAAACACTCCATGAAAGTAGAGGAATCACTAAATGTAACATTTGATGAAATACCACCACCTCCTAAAATATTACCTTTAGAAGATGATGATTTAATCGAAGATGAAGCTATTGAGGTTAGTAAAACAAAACCCATAGGAAATGATAATGAAGACATTCACTTAGAAAATAACGAAACTGTTAATATTAAAGAATCTAGATCTCATCCATTAAACAATATAATAGGACATCTTAACCAAAGAACCCTTAGGTCACAAGCCCAAGATAAAAATAATTTCTTTTGTTTCCTCTCAGCAATAGAACCTAAGAATATTAGCGAGGCTTTAAAGGATCAAAGTTGGGTTATAGCTATACAAGAAGAATTAAATCAATTTAAGGCGAATGATGTTTGGGAATTAGTCCCAAATCCAAAGGATATGACCATCATAGGAACTAAATGGGTATATAGGAATAAGTTAGACGAGAATGAAATAGTTACTAGGAATAAAACTAGGTTAGTTGCCCAAGGTTATAATCAACAAGAAGGAATTGATTATGACGAAACTTATGCCCCTGTAGCTAGACTAGAATCGATTAGGATATTACTTGCCTATGCTTGCGCCCTAGATTTTAAGTTATTCCAAATGGATGTGAAAAGTGCATTCCTTAACGGTTTTATCAATGAGGAGGTATATGTGGCACAACCTCCAGGATTCATTGACTTCGCAAAACCTGATTATGTTTATAAGTTAAAGAAAGCTTTGTATGGACTCAGACAAGCTCCCAAAGCTTGGTATGATCGATTAAAAGTTTTTCTTATTAAACATGATTATTCCATGGGAATGGTAGATAACACTCTTTTCACTAAAAGGAAAGACCCAAATCTCATCATTGTCCAAATATATGTTGATGACATTATATTTGGATCGACTTGTCAAGACATGTGTGATGAATTTGCCAAAATCATGCATGATGAGTTTGAGATGAGTATGATGGGTGAACTTAACTTCTTCTTAGGATTACAAATAAAACAATTAGAAGATGAAATATTTTTTAACCATTCTAAGTACATTAAGGAAATGCTTAAGAAGTTTGACCTAGAAGACTCAAAACCCATGAAAACTCCCATGTCTACGGAGGTAAAGCTCACAAAGGATGATGAAGGTGAGTCTGTAGATAACACCAAGTATAGAGGAATGATAGGTAGTTTACTATACTTGACGGCAAGTAGACCCGACATCATGTTTAGTGTCTGCCTTTGTGCCCGTTTTCAAGAGGATCCCAAAACCTCTCACCTAGAAGCGGTTAAGCGTATCTTCCGATACGTTAAAGGCACTATACACTTAGGATTATGGTATCCTAAGGAATCCGGCATAGAAACCATTGTCTATGCGGATTCGGATCATGCGGGAGACTACGTAGATAGAAAGAGCACTAGCGGTATTTGCACGTTTATGGGATGTTGTCTAACGTCTTGGTTTTCGAAGAAGCAAACCGCTCTTGCTATTTCTACCACCGAAGCCGAATATGTAAGCGCCGGAAAGGCATGTCAACAAGCACTATGGATGAAACAAGCTCTCATAGACTATGGCATTAGGTTAGAAAATGTCCCCATTATGTGCGATAACAAAGGTGCGATAGATTTAAGTAAAAATCCGGTGCAACACTCTAGGACTAAACACATAGAAATACGTCACCATTTTCTTAGGGATAATGTACAAAAAGGAAATATATCTATAGAAAAGGTTGCATCGGAAGACAACATTGCGGATATATTCACAAAACCTCTTAAGCGTGAATTATTCAACCACTTGCGTTTAGGATTAGGAATGATGGAACAAGTTGACTAAATTATATTGAATTATCTCAAATTTATACTTGCATGAAATTCATTTTTCTTCCATTTCACCTATTCTGAGTCTAGGAATCTATTTCGCACAAAACTAAAGATTGAGAAAAGCTATTTTCTTTGCATAAACCGTTTTGTAAAACTCAATCAATTTTCTCTAAAAATTATTCTCACAATCTAGGAACCCCATGAAAATCATTTTCCTTGCATTGTTGACTAATCCTAAAAACATTCTATTTCAAAATCATGCATAAATTCTCACATAAATTGTCAAGATATATAATCTAATATATGTCTTTGACATTCATGATCGAGCAAAAATTGAATCAAGGAGATTATTTGGATTGTTTCTTAGGATCGTTATTTCTTTTTGCTTCTAGGAGTCGAAACAATCACAACTCCACATTTGTTGCATATAGACACTCACTAGGACAAATTCATTAATAATGGTGTCATCTTGATCCATCATTAGTTGTTCACTCACTAATTATCCTTGCCTTTAATCTAAGATAGATGCCTTAGAAAGCTTAATTGTGCTTACCTTTATTTGCCTCCTCTTGCTTATTATATGTTGATTATTTGCTCTTGTGTTTATGTGTTTTTACATGCATGCTATATCTTGATTAGATTAGACTCTATATTGCCTAAGAGAATTGAACTTGCTTGAATTCTAATCCAAACACATAACCTTTCTGCAAATTTTCTGCCAAAAACCCAATTCTGGCAACCTGGAAATCATCAGATGGGCGGCCCCCTTAATTTTGTAAGGCGGCCCCCTTAACCATTAAGGGGACCGCCCCCTAATTAAGGGGACCGGCCATCTGATGGTCGGGTTTACAGAATCTTTTCTACTTTTTAGCCCATTTCAACCTACATTTCCCATTTTTCACCAACACATTTTGTCCTAATCCCCCAAACAAACCTTGTCCATCCTTAAACACACAAATCTTACACTATAAATATCCCCAATCCTCAAAACTCTCCATTCATCCCATCATGAACTCTCCAAACAAACCAAAATCAAAAGCCTCAAGGCTAGCAAGGATGACGGAAAAACCCCTTTGGCGAAGAAAAAGCCCTCGAAACAAATCCATCATCATAAATGAAGTTGGAAATCATTCCTCACCCCCAACTTCTTACTTCCCAAACTTTGCATCAAACCAACAAGGTCATTCATTTGATCCACTTTACAAACCATACAACATTGGCCAAACATCTTCCTTCAAGCCAAACTACACCTCTCAACCTCCAACAACTTATAATGATCCATGCAAGTTTGATCAACCATCAAACTACAATTCCAACTACACAAACCCAACTCATCCATACCAAACCTATGATCCCTTCCACATTGCCTCGGAAAAACAAAAGTTTCGTGATGAAATAAACCAAATCCATGATCTTAGTGATCTCCTTGCTATGCATCTTGCACAACGCAACAAAGGGCAACCTCCATCATCACCCTATGCAAATTGCCTCCCCCACTCTCTCAACTTGGATCAAGTTACAAACCACACTCACTTTTTCCCTTGTTGCATATTCCTTCAAAAACAAATCCTCTACTTGAGTGAAGATATTTCTTGGATTGAATATCTTCTCACTCGCTATCATCCAATACCACCCTTAACACGATACAACATCGTAAGATCCACTTCTTCCGTTCCACACTCCACTCCATATCCCTCTCAATCAAACATCTAAGCTTTATGCTTATGTTTCTCTTCAAGCAAATAAAACAATCAACCATGGGTTGCAAGCAAGTCCAAGTGCTCTCTTAGGCAAAATAGGACTATGCCTTTTCTTTTGTGTTATTTTTATCAATATGCTTCAAGCAAATTGAATATTGTAATGCTTATCATTTCTATAATGCTTGAATGAATCTATGTTTAGTTGCATAATTGTTGCCTTGCATATGTGTGTATCTTGCTCTCTTCAAATATTTTTGTAGCAAAGATCTCCATTGCTCGTTCCCTTGGTGCTCTCAAATGAGGGGGAGCATTCTACCCGTTTAAACTCCCCTCGCGAAGCTTACTCGGCTTAACATTTTTAATTAATACAAAAAGGGGGAGAAGAGAAATGTAAACTATATAATACTTGTCTAAAAACAAGTTTTAGATATATTGAGTTTAAGGTTTTGTAATAATCAAAAAGGGGGAGATTGTTGACATAAATAATGCCTAAAAACATTATTAACATGTTATCAATATCTCTATGTTTTAATTATCACAAAATATAAACTCATAGAACTAAAACTTGTGACATAAACAAGTATTTAGTGATTAATATTTCTCTTTACATCTAAATCACTTAAGGTATGAATAAAACAAAGTGTTTAGTGCATTTTATGATCAAAGGAAAGTTTAATTAAGCATTACAAAGTTTATAAACATGTTATATATTTTTGAAAAACACTTTTGGTAATAAAGAAAAATGTTTTATTCATACTAAATATATGAATTCAAATTTTTAACCAAAATCAGTTAGTTTTTCACCAAATAAACTTTCCCCACTAAAAGACAAAGAATCTGGCCGTTTCAGCTGGGCGGCCCCCTTAATTACAAAGGGCGGTCCCCTTAATTTTAAGGGGGCTGGCCATGATTTAAGGGGACCGGCCACGCTCCTCTGTCAGAATCTGTTGCCTATAAATACCACATTAAACCTGGATTTTTTCCTCACCTTTTGCACTACTAAAATTTCTGATCTAGATCCAAATCTCCATTCTTTTATCCTTTGATCATAAGTATATAAATTCTTTGTTTCAAAGTGATCCAACCTTCATCCTCTCAAGTGCAAAAGAAGAATACTTCTATCTCTCAAGACAAGAAGTATTACAACTTGTTGTGATCTCCACATCCAAGTTGTTGGTGCATCATAAAAGATCATTTACATTATTCTTTGTGAAGATTGTTGTGAATATTTGATTGTAGTTAGTTGTGTTAGATATAGATTGCGTGATTAGTTAGTAGCTTGGTGTGAAGAAGATAAGCTAGGTACTAGATTGGTGTGAAGAAGATAGGTGTGGAGTAGTTAGTTGTGAAGTAGATTGATTTGAAGAAGTTGTGTAGAAGTTGTGACTTAGGTGTGACGAAGTTGTGGTGTGAAAAGTGGTGTGTAGATTGGTGTGTATATTGGTGTGTACGGTTTTCTCCGCCATAAGGGAGCTTATTGATATAGTGAAGAAAACTCTCGAGTTAGGTGCTCGGGGAGTGGAGTAGGGCAAGGAAGGTGTCCTTGTAGCCGAACCACTATAAATCTCTTGTCTCGCGGTTCGATCTTTCCATCTCTTACTTATTTCATTACTTATCTTTATAATATATTGTGTAGTATTAATTGTTTATATTGTACAAGACTTGAGATCACATATTATCGAATCTAAGTTTTTAAAAGCTAAGCAAAACTCTAAAACTAATTTTTATAACGAAGTAAAAAGACGTAAAACTATTCAACCCCCCTTCTAGTTTTCCACATTCACCACAATTAAGGGTAGAAGGGTCAAATCAACATGCTTCTAGAAGGTGTCAATGAGTGTCAGATCACGTCAGAGCCAAAAGAAACACACAAGGGACTACGTGGCATCTTCTTAGTGGACGAAACACCTCATTATAGGTTGATCAAACGGCTGAGATCAATTGCAATGATTGGGAAATGATTGGAAGGCTTGGATTACGTCAGAGAAAGCACAAGGCACACGGATTGCCAGCTTGGCAATCCGTGGCTCCCAATTCTCCTCAAGGCTATAAAAGGCACTCCTCACCTCACATTGAAGGCTGTTAGCCTTAGGAGTAGGAGTAAAGTAGTATGTAGCTTATTTTAGTATAATAGTTTAGCTTAATAAGATTTTAGATTCCTGTTTTTAATCTTCTCAAGTATTGAATTGTAATCTCCTTTTATATAAAATTCAATTTTTAGTTTTATGCAATTGAATTTCAAAGTTTTCATTAAGTTCAATTAAGTTTTCATTCTCTTTTAATTCCTGTTTTAGAAGCTCATTTAAGTTTCATTATAGTTTATGGTGAGTTTGTTAATTAGTATCTGCTTAAATTCGTTCTAATGATTCTGGTCAACGAATGTCAAAGGTAATTGATAATGAAGATTCGGGGTTATTGGTGTTGAAGCTATGATTTCTGGGTTAATTTGAGCCTATCTAAAGATAGGTATGGATTGGTGAATTTCCCCTATTTCAGTTAGGGTCCCAATTTTGTAAGTATCATTTTAATTTTAGCCTATTCTGAATTTCATAATTATAATAGATTAGAGTTGCTTGCTTAATTGTTATTTGATTGATTTTGTTTTCATTTACAGTAGTATTATTGATAATCAATATTAGTTTTATAGTTTGCTGTGGTTGAGTTCATGATTAGCTTAGTTCATTATATTGAAATTTCTTGAACTGAATTTCTGTATACTTGAGTTTATTTGTTGGATTTTACTTCTGATATAGTCTCATTAATCTCCATTAGTGTTTAGCGATTGAGTTTAAGAATAAGTTTTGTATGTTGTAGCCTGAATCTGTTAGATGTAGTTAGATTGTAGTTTTAAAAGGGTGTTTGGATTAGTTAAGTGCTAGCTATTTTTGTTGCTTATTTAGTGATCTCTTTAGTTAGTTAGTTTGCTTTTATACTCTTTAGACTGTTTCCTGCATAATTGGGTAGTTTACTTGGTAATATGTCAAAAATAGCTTGTAATCTCAAATATGCTGGTATAGTTGATAAATAGAATCTGTGAGTTTTTGATTTTGATGCTAAAGGTGTTAGAGAATGTGTATCAAGTGATTCAATAGCTTTATTTTACATTAAGTGGTAGATTTGAGCTTTTGAATTCCATTTTAGTCAAGAATTAAGTTCATTTTCAAAGTCAAAATAATCTGTTTTACTGGTGCATTCTTTGTGTAAGCTTCCATGTTCATGAGCAATTTAGAATAAACATTTGTTGTTGATATTGCTTGAAATTTGCATCTGCTTATATTTCATAGTGCTTATTTCTTAGATTTTAAGTTTCAACCATTTCCATTTACATATGCTAGATCAAATCTTTTTGTGAAATCTTGTGTTCTGTCCTGTTCATGCTTGAATGCAGTAAGCCAATTTAAAAGTATCTGTGCAAGGCCTTTTTGATTGAGCAATTGATTATAACTTTTAGTTAGAAACAGTTCATAGTATGTAGTGTTAGAATCTTCTTTTGTTTTTCCATTTCTGAGTTCTATTTGCTAGCTGAACTTAGGACTGCAATCAGTTGTATAGGCTTATTTCTGTATCAGTACTCTTTCATGCTTTTTGTTCTTTCTTGGCCTTTTTAGTTAGCTTATTTGCAGCCTTTTAAGATTAGAATTTCTTTTTCTTCTTGTAGCATCTTTAGTTTTTGTAGTAGCCTATTAGGATTTAGGTGGCTTGATAATAATTGGTTGCTTACCTTGTTGACTTGCACTTTTGAGATTTTTGATGTTAGCTTTTGAGTAGCATTTTTACAGCTTGATAAGCCCTTTTTAGGCTACTGCTGCCCCGCACCCACTATACTTGTCCAAAGGTCCATTTTCATAAGCCCACATTTGCTTGATGATTTGAACTTATAGCTTGTGAATTGGTTTATTGGAATGCTTTACTTACTGGCTTTTTATACCTGAGCTCAGTTTAGGCTTATTAGCTTATTTACTTAAGCTTATTTTTGCCTTCAAGCAGCCCTTTAGGACTGCTTGTGCCCTACTGCAACTGTTTTTTTTTTAACATAACCAGTTTTCTTAGTTTCTTTTTCTCTTTCCTTAGTGTAGGTTATTGTAGGATTTTTGGTTCTTTTGATAGCTTGTTATGGAAGCTTCAAATATCTGTGCTTCTCTTTCAAATTAGAGCTTATATAGACTGCTTATTTGTTCCTGCAAGTTGAAGGTTTACACACTTTTTGCTTTAGTAACATAGGATATGCGGCTGAGCTTTCTGGCTTACGGGCAAAGCTTATTTGAGATTTTTGAGCTGCATTAAGTTTGTTTAGGTCCATTACACATTCCCTAAGCTTTTTGTGTGATTTTATGTAGAAGTGCTTATTCAAACTGCTTATTGTGTCCAAACTGCTTATTAGTGGGCTTATTTAAACTTTCTTATTTTTCCTAGTATTAGAATAATATTTTAGATTTTCCAGAATTTTTTTAGGATTTTTTCTAGTTGATTTACTATTTTTCTTAATTTTCCTTTATTATTAATCATTTTTAAATCCTTTTTAATAAACAAAAAATAAATAAAAAAATCAGAAAAAGCTTTTAAAAATACAAAAATATTTTAGATAATTCTTTTATTATATTTTATATTTTTCAGAATAGATTTTATATTTTTCCCATTATTTTTTACAATTTCCTTAATTTTTAATTACTTTTTAATTCAATAAATAGAAAATAAATCATAGAAAATAAATAAAAAGCCATAAAAATATTTTTCTTTTCCTCAAAATTCTTTTTAATTGTTTAAGATTTTTAGAAAATTGTTTCATATTTGTAGGATCATTTTTAGTATAAAAGTCGCGTTTTATTCTGTACGTTACGTTTAAATAACGCGTTTGCATTTCCGTTTTCTAGATTTAGACACTTGTGCATACTTAGCTTGTACATTCTGCATATTTTGTGTTTACTTGCTATTAATTGAGTTTGTCATTCACACTTTTCAAATTTAGCACTTTTCACGACACAATTTGGCAATTGAATTTCAAAGATTCCATTCTACCTTCGTTGGGAGAACGACCCGGGAAATACTTTCCTAAGCATTTCTTCGGAAAAAAAATCACTATACTAAAACGACTTAAATCATAGTGCATGCGCACTCGTTCACAATCGAAACGAAATCGTCAACTAAGAAACGTAACTGAGTTACGTCCTATTGTTGAAGATCCAGTTCCAAGAATGGACGGAAACCAAGAACCACCCAAGGATGATGCAGCTCCTGATCTCCGAACGATGGAGGAGTTGTGTCAACCCACGATGCAAGGAAGAGGTGGGCCCATTGCCCCTCTTAACATTGCGGCTACCGATTTTGGACTTAAGCATCACATGATACAACAAGTCTAGAATTCGTGCCAATTTCACGGTTTACCTGGTGACGATGCAAACAAGCATCTTGATAAATTTCTTACCGTCACCCAAAGCATGAAACAGAATGGTTTCTCCGATGATGCCCTTCGTCTATCTCTTTTCCCCTATTCTCTAACCCTTCATGCCACTGCATGGTTTGATCGACTTCCTAAGAATTCAATTCACACTTTTGAAGAAATGGTGACTAAATTTTTAGCCAAATACTTTCCACCATCCATGGTTACCAAGTTACGAAATGACATTAGTAACTTTCGTTAGCATCCCGAAGAGTCTTTATTTGAAGCATGGGAACGCTATAAGCTCTCAATTGATCGGTGTCCTAACAATAACATGTTACTTGTTACCCAAATAGATACTTTCAATAATGGGTTAACATTGAGACATCGTGATATTCTCAATGCTACTGCTGGTGGGACCTTTATGAAAAGGCGTCCCGAAGAGTGCTATGATCTCATTGAAAACATGACTGCCCACCATAATTTCTGGGATTCCTCAGCTGAGAGGGAAGAGTCATGTAAGTTTGTCACTCCAGCATCCTCTGAAATAGCAGTTCTCACTAAAAAGATGGATGATTTCGCTACAGCTATGTTAAGAATGAACCAAACAATCCAACGTCAACAAGTCAAAGATGTTAATCAAAGTTGTGAAACTTGTGGGGGTCCACATCCATATTCCGAGTGTCCAGCCACCGGTGGCTACACTCAAGAGGACGTATATGCTGCTCAAGGTTTCTATAATTCGGGAGGTAATGGCTACCAACCGCAAGGGGACCGCAATCTTCTAAGCTATCGTTCTAACAATTTCCTTGGACCACCCGGTTTCAATCAAAACAATAATGGCCAAAACCGTAACCAGAACAAAAATCAGAATCGAATGAACCAAGGTTACCAAAACCAAGGGAATGTCAATCATAACCAAAACCAAGGTTTCCATCAAAACCAAAACCAAGGCTTCCAAAATCAAGGAAACTATAATTGAAACCATGGTCAAAACAACTTTCAGGGAAACAACTCTCATGGACATGGCAACCAACATCAGGGAAATTTTCAAAACCACGGTTCCCATCAAAACAACCGGGTCCAGAATTTTCCCAATCAAAATCAAGCCATCACTCCAACTACTCAGAATTTCCCTAACCAAGCTTCTCCTAACCAAACTCAAGCAATTGTTCCAACTGACCCATCATCTGATGAGTTATTGAAACAATTCATGAAATCTCAGGAGGAGATGAACAGGGTGATGATGACTCAGATCGCAGACCTTAAGAAGTCTTTAAATGATCGACCCTCGGGCTCGGGTACATTACCCAGCAACAAGATCGCTAATCCGAGGGGCGATGTAAAAGCGATCACAAAGAAAAGTGGTGTTTCCTATGATGGACCCACGGCTCCTACTACCTCTTCTTCTCCTCCCAAGGTAGTGGAACGTGAACCTGAGGTGACAAAGGACAAGGTGCTATTTACTAGCCCACGAAGTACTGCACACGTCTAACCTCAGGTTGTACCAAAAACCATACCCAAACCTGGAGTTGTCTTTGATCCACCAGAAACTCCAGTTGAGAACCCTAAATCCAAACCTTCAATACCTTACCCATCACGACTTAATGAGCAAAAGCTCCGTGAAAAGGCTAGTCACCAAATGGATAAGTTCTATCAAATCTTTCAAGATTTACATTTTGACGTAAGCCTTGCGGATGCTATCATTCTGATGCCCAAAGTTGCATCACTAATCAAGAACTTGTTAAGCAATAAGGAAAAACTTTATGAAATGGAAAAGACTCCATTGAACGAGAAATGCTCAGCAGTTATCTTAAAAAAGCTTCCCGAGAAGCTTGGAGATCCTGGAAAATTTCTCATCCCATGTGTTTTTCCAGGAATGGTTGAATGCTTCGCCTTGGCCGGTCTTGGCGCTAGCATCAACCTGATGCCTAACTCAGTATGGAAGAAACTTTCTCTTCCAGAACTTACTCCTACCTGCATGACTCTTGAGCTTGCAGATCGTTCCATAACTCATCCCCTTGGCATTGCTGAGGACGTATTTGTGAAAGTAGGAAAGTTCTATTTCCCTGTTGACTTTGTTGTTGTTGAGTTTGATGCTGATAAAAGGGTTCCTCTCATTCTTGGGAGAGGATTCCTAAGATCGGGCCGTGCGCTTATTGATGTTTTCGAAGAAGAAATAACTCTTCGTGTTGGTAATGAAGCGGTTACGTTTAACCTCGATCAAACTTCGAGGTACTCCTCAAATTATGACGCTGAATCGGTTTACCGAATCGATGTCATTGATGTTGCTTCTGAGGAGTACTCTCAAGAACTTCTTGGTTATTTTCTGAGTGGCAGTCCCACTCCATCTTCTGAGCCTATTGTAGCCGACTCTTCCCCATATCTCGACTCCTTTTGAGGGAAGTGACTTCCTTTTGGAAAGAAGTCAAGGCTTTTCTTGCCCAAGATAGTTCAATTCCGCATGAAGTTAATGAAGACTATCTTGATCCTGAGGGGGACATTCTTTTGCTAGAAAGATTGTTAAATGAAGACCCATCTCCCCCTCTTCCTCCAAAAGAACTTCATAAAGAGGAAATCAAATATGTTGAAAAAACTGATGATTTTCCTGAGGTCGAGGTCGAGCTCAAAGACTTGCCTCCTCATCTCGAGTACGCATTCTTGGAGGGTAACGATAAATTACCCGTCATAATAGCTAAAAATTTGAGTGGTGAGGAGAAAACTGCGCTCATAAAGGTTCTGAAGTCACACAAGCAAGCAATTTCTTGGAAACTCTCCGACATTAAGGGTATTAACCCAGACTTTTGTACACACAAAATCTTGATGGAGGATGACTTCAAACCCGCAGTGCAACATCAAAGGAGGGTAAATCCTAAAATTCACGAAGTAATCAAACAAGAGGTTCTAAAACTTCTTGATGCTGGATTGATTTACCCTATCTCTGATAGTCCTTGGGTGAGTCCCATTCATTGTGTTCCTAAGAAGGGTGGCATAACTGTTGTCACCAATGAGGAAAACGAGTTGATTCTAACTCGTTTGGTTATGGGGTGGCGTGTATGTATAGATTATAGAAAACTCAATGAAGCCACCCGTAAAGACCATTTTCCTCTACCCTTCATGGACCAAATGCTCGAGAGATTGGCGGGGAATGAGTACTACTGTTTCCTCGATGGTTTCTCAGGATATTTTCAAATCCCCATTGATCCACAGGATTAAGAGAAAACTACCTTCACATGCCCTTATGGAACTTTTGCCTACCGTCGCATGCCATTTGGTTTATGCAACGCTCCTGGCACGTTCCAAAGGTGCATGATGTCAATATTTTCCGACATGATCGGGAAAACAATAGAGGTATTCATGGATGACTTTTCGGTCATTGGGGATTCGTTCCAATCTTGTCTATCCCACTTGGAAAATATGCTGAAACGATGTGAAGACACAAACTTGTGTCTCAACTGGGAGAAGAGCCATTTTATGGTCAAAGAGGGCATTGTCCTCGGCCATAAAATTTCAAAAAAAGGGGATTGAGGTTGACAAAGCCAAAGTTGATGTCATTGCAAAATTACCTCATCCCACTACCTTCAAAGGTATTAGGAGCTTTTTGGGTCATGTCGGCTTTTATCGTAGGTTTATTCAAGATTTCTCCAAAATCGCCCGGCCTATGACCCATCTTCTCGAGAAGGATGCTCCTTTTATCTTCTCATCTGAGTGCATCAAAGCTTTTGAAACTTTGAAGAAAAAGCTTACTGAGGCACCGATTCTTGTTGCCCCCGATTGGGACTTGCCCTTTGAATTTATGTGTGATGCTAGTGATTATGCAATAGGGGCATTCTTGGGGCAATGCAAATCAAAACATTTTCAGCCGATACACTATGCGAGCAAGACAATGACCGAGGCTCAAAGTCATTACACCACCACTGAAAAAGAACTATTAGCAGTGGTGTATACCTTTGAAAAATTTCGGCCATATTTGATATTGACCAAATGCATAGTGTATACGGACCGCTCGGCTTTGAAGTACCTCTTTGCAAAACAAGATGCAAAGCCGAGACTACTCATTTGGGTTCTCCTCCTACAGGAATTTGATATCATAATTCGTGATAAAAAAAAGGAGCCGAGAACCTAGCTGCTGATCATCTCTCCCGTTTGGAAAACCCCCACCAAGATGTCTTCGAAAAGAAGGAAATTAATGAAACCTTCCCTCTCGAGACACTCAATGCGGTTACCTTTCGTGGAGATTCTATTACCCCATGGTTTGCCGATTTTGCAAACTACCATGCGGGTAACTTTGTTGTGAAAGGGATGTCGTCCCAACAAAAAAATAAATTCTTTAAAGATGTGAAACATTACTTCTGAGATGACCCCTACTTTTTCAAAATCTGTGCGGATCAAGTCATCCGGCGGTGTGTTTATGGTCAGGAAGCCACTAAAATTCTCAAGGCTTGCCATGCTGAACCCACGGGGGGACACCATAATCCAAACTACACCGCCAAAAAGGTGTTTGATTCCGGATTCTATTGGCCCATGATTTATAAGGATGCCCAGGAATTGGTCAAATCCTGTGACGCTTGTCAACGTCACGGAAATATTTCACAAAAGAATGAAATGCCACAAAATGCAATTCAAGTTTGTGAAATCTTTGACGTATGGGGAATTGATTTTATGGGGCCATTTTCGTCATCTCATGGAAACAAGTACATACTCGTGGCTGTTGACTATTTGTCAAAATGGGTTGAAGTGAAAGCTTTACCCATAAATGATGCCCGAGTTGTTGTGAAATTCTTGAAAGCTCTTTTTGCTCGATTTGGAACTCCACGTGCTATTATCAGTGATCGTGGTACGCATTTCTGCAAAGACAAATTTGATAAAGTCATGCAAAAGTATGGTGTAACTCACCGTCTTTCTACTGCGTACCACCCTCAAACATGTGGACAAGTTGAAGTTTCCAATCGAGGAATTAAAAGAATATTGGAAAGAACTGTAGGTGAAAATCGTGCATCGTGGTCGGATAAATTAGATGATGCACTATGGGCTTTCTGTACAGCTTACAAAACACCCATCGAGTGTACGCCTTACAAGCTTATGTATGGAAAAGTGTGCCATCTACCGATCGAGCTTGAGCACAAAAGCCTGTTGGGCCCTCAAGCATGCAAACTTTGACCTACAAACTGCGGGTAATCATTGGAAAGTTCAAACGAATGAATTGAGTGAACTTCGTGATCAAGCTTATGAGAACTCTTTGATCTACAAAGAAAAGACAAAGAAGATTCATGACACAAAAATCAAGAACCGCGTTTTCAATTTTGGTGATCGAGTCCTTCTCTTCAATCTAGGTTAAAGATCTTCTCGGGCAAACTCAAAACCCGTTGGACTGGCCCATTCACTATCACAAAGGTTTATCCATATGGTACCGTTGAGTTATCTCAAAATGACGGACCAAATTTCAAAGTGAATGGGCATCGTTTAAAGCACTACTCTGGAGGGGACATACCACCCATGGTTGTCCCGGATCTTCAAACTTTCCCCAAGGACTAATGAATTCGGGGATCGAGTCAAGCTAGCGACTCGGTAAACAAAAACAGTAGCATATATGTGGGTTTTCACCCATGTCTCTGACTTCTTTCTCTTTTCTAACACCTAGTGTGGGGGAGTGGCCGTCCCCTGCTGCTGTTTACCATGTATATAAAAAAAATAAACAATAAACAATAAATAAAAAATTAAATGTATGTATAAATTAAGTGAAAAAATCGTGTTCCCACATTTAGTTTGTAATATTATCTTTTTACGTTCAAAGAGTCGGCATAATAGCCGAGACTTTGAATATTGAGGACAATATTCAGGGGGTGCTTGGTAGGGGGTTAAGGGGGTGGGGAAAGGGTAAGGTATTCAATAGGGCCCACCATTATAAAGTTTTTGTGCTTGGTTAGTGTGGGTAATGGGATTGATTACCCGGTAGTGGGTAATCAACCATTATAGAGTAAATTGGGGGGGGGTAAGGTATTGATTACCCACCTCACTCATTCCTTTGCATTCCTTTCCCTTTCCCTTTCTCCACTTTGAACCAAGCGGGCCCTCAATTCTAAGTGGGGGGGGGGGGGATTCTAGCGAATTTAATCACATTATACCTGCTAGTACCCCCGTTTTTGGCTAAAATTTTAAAAAAAATTCACTTATTTTCAAAAATTTTCACTTAGTAGAAGTGCTTTGCACTTACAAAATAAATGGTTATCAGTCCACCATGTCTAACTCACAAAAGGACTGGCTAATCCAGGAGCAAACGGCTCTTGGTAAAGATATATCAAATCCGTTTATGGCTGACAATTTGCCAAAAATTGTATGTTATTCAACTCACCATATCCTAAAAAGTAAAGAGTTAGCTAGCCCGCAAGGTTATGGCTTGTGGTAAAGGCAGTGGAAAACCATAATTGGTAATCAACTCACCAAGATGATAATAATTGCATCAAGAGTTGGCTAGTCCAGAAGCAAACAGCTTTTGGTAAAGAAAAATCAAATCCGTTTACAGCTGATGGTTTGCTTAAAATCATATGGTTATCAGTGTACCATAGTTCTTACTTGAACTGAAACATTTGGCTACTCCAGAAGTAATGGCTTTTGGTAAAGAGATTTAAATCCATTAAATTTTCATAAAGGATTGCTAAGGACTAGTAATAGTTTAGTGTGAGGGATTGATGAGTAGTGTGTATTAATTTACACACCTTTTATTCAACCAAAATCGGACCTAAATGACCAAAAACCCGACCATAAATGCCAAATATGTTTGTTTTTGTGTTTTTGCAAGTGCAGGTATGGATATTTAATAAATGGACGAAAATCAAAGATAAGATGGCAAACACGAGCACGAGAATTGGAAAAAGGTTCAAGAGCCGAAGCCGGAGAAGGATTTATAAAGTTTGGATCATTAATGAGCTCAGATTGTCAAAGTCAATCCTAAAGTTTCATCAAAAGTTAAATTCAGTCCTTAGAATAATTTTACAGAAGAGGTCCTTTGATTTTGAAATGTGTCAAAATTAACCCTTTAACCTTAAACCTATTTCATCTAAAATCCTAAACTTTTATATATTAAACCTTTAATAACCCAAAAGCCCAATTTCTTATAACAATCCCAAGCCCAAACACCATTTAACCCGAGCCCAGTCCCTACACCACCCAAACCCGTACCCAACCTATTAACCCGGTCAAATAAAAATAAAAAAAAAAAAATCCCCAAATCATTTACCCGCCTCCCAAAAGTTACCCCGTACATCTTTTTCCCCAATTACCACTGTTCACTATGAACCCTAATTCACCCCACCTTAAATTACCACAATTAAGGGTACTTTTGGTATTTAATGCATACTTCTAGAAGCCCTGACACATCTGACACAAGGGGAATGACACGTGGATGATTGTGAGTGGCTAAGGCGCGTCATTGGATCAATTAAAGGGCTCTGATTGGTTCGTGATTGTCACATGGAATCTAAAAAGGATATTTGATGGAGATGCTTGCTTCTGGATCCTTCTGAAGACCCCTAAGCTCAGGCTATATATAGCCCTTCTCCTCATCATATTAGAGGCTGTTAGATAATAGTTAGTCATTTAGGAGTAGGAGTAGTTATAGTGTAGTTTTAGCTTAATCATTTCAGCTTATTGTATTTCATTTACTAAAAAGCTTGTACTCAGTTTACATTTTAATGAAAGTTTGATTTTCAGTTTATAATTGATCACTTTAAATTTCAAATGCAATTTACTCTTTCAAATTTAGTTATAAGCATTTATAAAATCATTTACAAGCTCATTCCAAGCTTATGTGAGCTTATAGATTAGGATAAATAACATGTTCATTTACTTTTCAAGCTGGTCAACTTAAGTCAAAGCAACAAATCAATGGTGATAGATGATGTTTTCTATTAGTTTATGGTGCTGAGGTGGTGATGTTTTGGAGCCTATCTAAGGATAGGCTATGGTAGTGTTTGTTATTCCCTATTTCAGTTAGGGAACCCAGTTTGTAAGTCCCATTTTAGCTTTATAAAGTTTTTTTATTCAATCATTAGTTTAGATCTATGTAGCTTTATAGATTGCTGTTTGTATGCTATTGTTTGTTGCTGTTTGCTGTTTATCTATTGTTTAGCATAGCTGTTTAATTCATTTTTAATCAGTAGCTTATATCAGTTGTAGTAGAATCCAATTCTTACTTAAGGTGTGTTTGGTATTTTCGAACTTTGCAGGTTTGAGATTGATTTGGCCATTTATCCAATTTGATTTTGCTCTAATTAGATCAAATTAATATAACCGTAGTAAATTTTAGCAGATTTGCATAGTTCAGTAGTATTTGTATTAGTCTTCATAAGCTTTCATCATAAATCAGTTTTTCCAGTGAGATATTGCATTAATCTAGTTTAGGCACTTTTAGGTGTTTACCTTGTTCATTTTCGTTCATTATAGCATACTCACAAGACTGCACAACAGTTTTCAAGTTTAAAGTTCTCTTCGACCAATCTCCATTTTTGCATCAGCAGGTTATTTGCCACATCAGATTTTAGAGTATATTTCATATTAAGGTTTGTTTAGTTGATAGCTTTGCTTTGAACCTGTTCACATAGGTCTTAGAGATAAGTCATTACTTAGAATTTATGCCTCAATAGTTAAATTTCCAGTTTCACCCAATTGCACCATCTGTCGACCTTAGATATCTCCTCTGTCACTATATATGCTCATTCAAGCTCCAATGTTGTTCTAGTTTTCTGTTTCTTAATCTGTGGTAGCTTGAAGTTAGGTCCCTAGCTTGTTATTGCTTATGCATATCTGTCGTAGCTTAAATCATAGCCTGCAATTGCCTCATTGGCCTGTTAAGTTTTGCCCTGCACCATTTGCATGTGTTCCATCTCAGCTTATTCATAAGCCCGTATTTACTTATCCGTTTTATCATTTGAATTGATTTGTAATATTTTGGAGGGCTGTAGTTCTAGCTTATTAAATATAAGCTTCATTTTCACTTCTGAGCTCATTCCAATTGCTTAATTGTACCTGCTATATAGCCCTTAGGACTGTTGCTGTTGTAGCCCTGTTCTGTCCCAAATCTGCCTTATCAGCCATCTTCTCAGCTTGACTCCTCCTTTTCTCATTTATGTTTATGTTTGATTGTTTGATTTATAAGCTTTCAGTAGTTTAATATCGCTATGATTTGAGTTAGGTAACGTAGATCTTACCTTTTTAGAAGCTTTTAGGAAGCTACAAATAGGCCACTTAGCTGTTTTAGGATCATTTGCCATTTTCAGTGCTTATTTGCTTAAAACTTGTGCTTATTGTAAACTACTTAATCGTTCCATTTGAGTAATCTGTTTGATATTTTGGTCTTATTTCAGTTTGTTTGAGCTTATTTTAGTAAATTGAACTTTCTTTAAGGTTTTTGTTTGATTTGGTGGTAAGTGCTTATTAATAAGCACTTATCCAAACTACTAATTGAACCAAAAAGCATTTAAATTGCTTATTTCTTTTTCAACATTTTTCTCCAAGCTCATTTTATTATTTTTGATTTTCTAGAATTTTTCAGATTTTTCCAAGTTGATTTGATATTTTTCTTAATTTTTCTTTAATTTTAATCATTTTTAAATCCTTTTTAATAAACAAAAATCCATAAAAATTCAGAAAAAGCCATAAAAAAATACAAAAATATTTTAGGAAATTCTTTTATAATATTTTAGATTTTTCAGAATAGATTTTATAATTTTCCCATTATTTTTTACATTTTCTTTTATTTTTAATTACTTTTTAATTCAATAAATAGAAAATAAATCATAGAAAATAAATGAAAAGCCAAAAAAATATTTTTCTTTTTCTCAAAATTCTTTTTAATAGTTTAAGATTTTTAGAAACTTGTTTCACATTTGTAGGATCATTTTTAGTATAAAAGTCGCGTTTTATTTCGTACGTTACGTTTAAATTTTGCGATTACATTTCCGTTTTTACGTTTTGAACTTTGGTGCATAACTAGCTTGTACATTCTGCATATTTTGTGTTTACTTGCTATTCATTGAGTTTCTCATTCACATTTTTCACATTCACGACTTTTCACGACACGGTTTGGCAATCGATATTCTAAGATTCCATTCTATCTTCGTTGGGACACGACCCGGGAAATACTTTCATGAGTATTTCTTTGTAAAATAAACCTATACTATAAAACGACTAAATCAATGAGTGCTCAAACACTCATCATTTTTGGTCAAATCTGAACTGCAAAACATAAAATGCATCAAAATACAGAAAATATCCCAGGATTGTGTTTTATATATCTTAGATGCAAAATGGTTGAAAACAGATGAAAAACGAACAAAGTTTGTATAATTGGCAGTTTTCGTCCCTCAACTTTCAAAATTTGACAAAATCAGTCCCTGAGCATTTATTTTGAAAGAAAAATCAATTAAGGTCCTTGGGTATTCAAAAATAGTCAAAATTAGTCCTTGGATGAAAAAGTTAGAGAAAATTACAATTTTGGTCCCCGAACTTTCAAAATTGGCAGTTTTGGTCCTTGAAGTTTAAATTTGGAAAGTATTCAATTAAGGTCCTTTGGTAACTCAAACTTGGCAATTATGGTCCTTATGATAACTTTGGAACAGTGTCAAAACCCACCCTCAACTTTTCAGAAGTTACATAAATGGTCCTTGTGATTTAATTAGCTACAACCAAATGGACCTTTGTGTTATTACTAATCCAAATACCCTACCCAAATCCATTCCCTGATCCACAAACCTCACCCTGGCCCCGTCCACTTTCCAGCCCACTCCCTAAATAATAAAAATACCAGTCAACCCGTTGACCCTCCCCTTCCACATCACCCCTACACGTGACTCCAACCCTGCCATAGCCTGTAAAAGCTCCAAACCTACACCATCATCACCCCTGTTCCCCCCTGCAACACTCAACCCCCCACCTAGTTACTCAAACCAAACACTCCACTCCAAAAGTACCCTCTCTGGCACAAGCTATCAGTAGAAAGAGCCAAAATTGAGTTTGGCGCCAAAACCAAACAAAGGGTCCGGATCAAATGTGAGTAATCCAATGGTTCAGAAAGAAGCTGGGAAAGAAAGATAAACACTCCAGGACCTATATAAGTGAAGAATTGAGAAGAGAAAAGATAGTAGTTAGCTAATATAGATTTTTAGTCATTTTCTAATGTAGAACTAGTGTAATTTTCAATTTTAAGTATTACTGTTAGCTTACAAGGTGTAATCTCAGTTTCTGTAAATGTAATTTCATCTTTATTTAATCAAATTTCCAGTCTCTCAGTTTGAATTCAAAGTTGCAATTTTTTTTAGTGAAATTCTCACATTAGAATTTAAAGTTGTTATAGGTTGTTTCAATGGTCATTTAAGCTCATCTGAGTCCAATAATAATCTTTTATCAACTCTTTAAGGTATTAAAAAAAAACATTTCAGTTAAAATTACTCACAATCACCAAAAATCACAAAAAATGGTGAAAAAATCAAAAAGCCAAGAGGAGGAGAAGAAAGTTGTGGAACCATGGTTTAGAGCTCATGGGGAGCATAGGATTGTGTAGTGAGTTGTTTTGGTACCATTGACCTAAGCACAGGGCATGTTGTAAGTCATTATTTAAGTTTTTGGCAAAGTACTGTAGTTAGGTTATTAACTGCTTAATAGTACTTATTTTCTGTCTTGTTATGTTTCTTAGTTCAACATATGTTCATTTCTTAGATAATCTGGTTGTTTAGTGTGAAATTGCTCCTCATTGTTCTAGATTAGCATAATTTAGACTTATCATAGTTGCTTGCTAAAATTTGCTTATTGTGGTTTAAATTTGCTTGAGACACTTCAATTAGCTTATTAAATAGTTGTTCATCAGAAACTTGGTCAAGTTTTTCTCAAAATTCTTTGGTTTCCTTTGAAAAGCCAACAAAGACAACAACAAAGGGGGTGTTTGGTTCAGCTTGCTACTTGGTGTTCTTGTTACTTTTAGGAGTCAATATCAGTTCAGTCATACTACATTAGGTCATATTAGAGTAATAAAAGCATAAAATTAGTTCTCATGTAGGTAAAAGTCAAAATGTACCTTAATCTCTTGGATCTCAGTGACTGTTAGATATTTTGGTACCATAATCTTCATATTAATTTAGTAGTTGGTCATATAGCTTAATACAATCTTTTAATAGCCTAATATATCATAATTAGTCAGTGAGTAAGAATCAAAGTTAGTAAAAGTCAACATAAGAGTTTTTCATAAAAAAGTCAAATTTGCATGTTCTCAGTTTTTTCAAATCTTGTAGGATTTTTAGTAAATTTTGTGATAAGAGTTGGGCCTTGAAACTTTTACATTTTATAGTTACCCAGCTAAACTCTTGATTCCCACCATGAGCTTATTTTTATGATTTTTTCTTTTGGCTGATTTGATAGCCCAAAGTGACCTGCAGGGGAAGCATATCCCCTGTACCAAAGACCTGTCCCAAACAGCCAACTTCCAAGCCCTCTATAGTGCTCAATAGTGGGCCCCATTACTTGATCTTTGGCTTATTTTTAAGCTCTCTTAGCCAGCTTTTAGGATCATCCCTCAAAGTGGACCCCTGATCAACCTTGTGGGCCTACCAAGGGCTGCAAGTCCCTTCATTTTGGCTTGTTGGCCTATGTGATATTATGGAGTGCTTATTTGAGCTTATTGCCTTACTCGGTATGTTTTATTTGTTATTTTAGCTTAATCTCAGCTTATATAACTTGTCCTAGCTTATTTTTCATTTGATACTAAGTTGTAGCTTAATTGATAAGCCAAATCAAGGCCTGCAAACTAGCCACTAGGCCTGTTTGTTATGTGGCATTTGGATTTTGCTTATTAGTGTTTCCTAGCTTATTCATTGTTCTTTCTTATCATTTCAGCTGTTGTCCATTGTTATTAAGTCATTTGTAGCTTAAATAATCCTTAGGTGCTCAGTTAGTAGCTTCTATGAGAGCTTTTCCAAGCTTGAAAATCCATTTCAAGCTTCTACGCTCAACTGTTGAGCTTTTCCACTTGCATATAGCTTATTTGTAAGTTCTATAAAAGTTTCCTTCACAAAAATTTCATGTTATTAGTTGTTAAACAGTTTTGAAAAAGAAAATCCAAGAAAAACCAAAAATAAAAATAGTGATAGCTTCTATTTAAGCCATTTGGCTTATTTTCAGCTTATTCAATAAACAAATTTCATTTTTATAATTTTCCTAGGTTCCTTCTATCATAAAATAATTTTAGTAATTTTTTCATATTTTTCTCTTTTCATTTAGTATTTTTTTTATAATTTAGTTTAGTTTTTATTAAGTAATAATTAGTTTTTAATTAATAATAAATATCTAAAAAGTCAGAAAAATATAATTTTAATTTTAAAATTAGTTTTAAGTTAATTTAGATTTTTTCAAATATTATTTTCATTTTTCTAGTATGATTTCATAATTTGTTATAATTTAGGTTAATTTAAATAATTAAAAGTAATTAGGAAATTAGTAATTAATTAATAATAAATAATTAAATAGTGCAAAAATTATTTTTCTTTTTCCAAAAATTTTCTTTTATCATTAGGATTGTAAAAATGTAATTTTCATATCCGTAGGTATTTTATTTCTCTAAAACTCACGTTTTATTTCGTACGACTACGTAAATTTAAATCAGACGTACGTGTTTTTAGGTTTTAAACATTTCTGGGTTTTCTAATTTCACGTACGTGTTAATATAGCTTATTTAAGCTATTTTCTTTTATATTCCCTAGTTCAATCAATCACAAACCCTTTTGTTCAAATTCACCCGATCACAAACCCGTTTTAAATACCATCACACCTCGTCGGGACATAACGACCCCGGGAAACACTGTATTCCACGGAGCATTGACCCCAAGCAGTTTGACCTTGTTGACCATTCTCTTGGTTAATTTAGGTTGACCCTTTGGAGCCAATCAACTCTGATAATGTTGACTCACATAATGTTGAGACAGATAGTTTTGACTCGGTTATTGTTGAGTCGGATAGTCTTGCATAAAATCCTCCAAATCCATATCATGATTAACACCCACAAGTGGGGAAAATGCTTGATTCGGTTAGGAGGACGTCGAGAAATTCATAGTAGGATGATATGAAGACCTACTTGGTGATTCGTGAAAATCGGGATTAGGACGATACGGTGGGTTGAATGGACGATTAAGGTAAAACATGTTTTGATTTTGTGGTGGTTGTGGTAGTCGTGTTTGATATTCAAAACCGGGTGAACGAAAGTGAATATGTTGATTTGGTGGTGGTGTTACAGCGGTTAATTGGAAATTCGGATCTGGCAAGATATTCAAATTCGAGACATTTTGGGGTAGTCGAGATTTTGGGGTTTTTGATTTGGGAGTTTTTTTGCTTGACATGATGAATATTGATGAGAAGTTGTTTGAATTGTGTATGAAATTGTGTATTTAAAAGTGTGTTTGATGTTGGTATTTATAATGTTGTAAAAGTTGTAAAGTTTAAAAAACGAAAAAAAATAATAATTGCAAACGATTGCTTTTTTTTGTTTGTTTGTGTGTTTTGAAGTCGGTCGTGAAAGCAAACTAGTCACCTAAATTTTTGCTTGCCGACCGACGGCGACCGATCGGCTACAACGGCACGATCGACGCCGACCGGTCGGTCGACCGATGAGGACCCAAACCATTGTGCATAGCCTTATCAATTTTCTAGAATGGGTAAAAACAATAGATATTAAAAACTTTTATAGAACAACCAAACACCGAAGATTTAACGTCAAGATGAATTCAACCGACATTTACCAAAAAAATACTAAATATTTAACATCAAAATGAATTCAACCAACCTCCCTTTTTCATTTTTTATACTGCATGTACAAAAAGATTGATGTTTTAAGTTTGAAAACAATACAAAAAATTAAAAAATTATAATAAAAATAAAAATAAAATTACAAGAACTCTAAATATTATGACAGAATGAATAAAATAAAGGAAAACAATCCTTTTTTATAGTCTTGAACTGCAAACTTCCAATTTAGCCCCTCAACTTGTAACACGGGCATGCTTCTGGAACTTATCTTTGAGATTTTTGACATAATAACCCCCTCCAACTTTATCAAGCTTGTCACATCTGTAACAACTCGCATTTTCGGATTACTATTCATTTTTACTATTCATCATTACTATTCACTTTTTACTATTCACTTTCACTATTCACTCCCGAAATTTTTATTTCATATTCTCGTAAGTTAAACTATTTTAATGATAATCCGAGAATTTGACACTCGCCGGATCATTTCTGCAAAAATCACAAAACCGTGTCCGAGATTTACTTTTAGGTTTAAACGTCATTCCAACATCCCGATATGTCCATAAAACACTATAAATAATAGAAATATGATTTTCTCTCATTTTACGACAATTTCAAAAGTTTTGGAATTTTACGTTTTCCAGTTCAGCGTTTTACGCGAATTACGCGTTTTAGACCCGCGTTTCCAGTTTTAGCAGCGTTTAAGCAACCCGATAGAACTTGTCACTCATTAAATATGCTAAGATAGGTTATATTGATAAGTTTAATCATTTTTATAAGTTTCATATTTTTAGGATACCCGATTTTAGGTTTCGTGACTTTACGACTTACAGTTAGCAATTAACGGGACCAAAACTCACTCCGTAAGACAAGATAGAAAACTAGAACTCTTAACCTCCTTACTATTGCCCTAGGTGTCATTTTTGGCTAGTCACCATGAAAGATGGCTTAATCTTAACCATTGATCTCTAGGATGTTTACAAGTGTAAACTTAACCATGGTTAAATTCTAACCCAATATATGGTTAACTATTTTTCTCATCCTATAAATAGCCAACTAGAAACACATAGAAAACTTGCACCACACCTTCTTATAACCTTCAAGTCCTAAAATCTAAGGCACTTTTCTTATATTTTGTAAGAAAGTTAACTAGTTTTTGAAAGAAAACTAGTGTTTGATCTTCAATCTTGGAAATTTTCTAAGAAAAGTTGTTATAACTTTAAAGTCTCCAAAAAGACGTAGTTATAATATTCAAATAGCTTCGTACTTTCAAGAAGGCGTCGTTATAATCTTCAAATAACCTTAGTTTATCAAAGATTGCAAAAAGAGAAGCTTGCTCAATCAAAGTCCTAATCCTTGTTCTTAACTTCCTTTCTTTAGAAAGCCTAAAGTTGTAAGAAACCCTAATACACTTTCTTGCTCAATATCATGTTCATGCTTATTATGTTTCTTTCATGCTATATATGGTCTTTGTATTATGTTCATGATGTATAAGAACTGGTAAAACAAGTTATGGTATATATATGTTAACTTATGTTATTTAAACAAGTAAACTAGTGACTTTTATGGAGAACCATGACCAAAATAGTATAACTATGATATTTGACACTTACCTACTGTTAGAGAGGACTTAACAAGGAAAACATAGCAATTTGAATCACTCAAAACGAGTACCCGAGTCAAAAGTTATGACCATTTGAAATTACCAAAACTTTACGGCAAAACTGTCCAAATGTTTCTGTAACAGAACCTTAAACACGCAAAAAGAGGCTCTTCTGGTCCGTTTCATGAAAAAGTTAAAACACAAAAGTTGTCCGGAATCACGTTTTCTTCAAAAACTCAGGAGCACGTATCCAGAAAATCAATAACGAATGAGATTTTCTTCAGTTTCTTAACAGCTATTTTAAATATACCAAAGTTACTATATAATAGTTATTGATTACTAAGACCAAGAGGTCTAATGACCTAAATCCAAGACCACAACCATGGCTAAAGCCAAGGTTGAGTCTCAAGATCATGGTAACAATGACCAAGGTCACGGCAAAGCCACGGCTAAAGACCATGTAACTTTTCGAATCAAAAACTTATATATATTTTATCAAATACTACAATAGTAGGGAGCCTCATGTGAGGAGTTCATTAAGTAAGCCGTCGAGATGAGTTGTGGATTTACGAATTAAAGTGTCCTGGCTCCTCGAACGTTTACTCCATGACTTATGAATTATGTCGGCCCGAACGGTAGTAAGAGATATACAACCTATACATATTTCATAAACCATTTATATTCAAAGGCTTACACTATATACTAAGTACCACATCATGAACATTATGCAAGACATATATAGGCAATTCTTCGTATTCTTAGACGTTACTTGATTGGCTCCAAACGGTCAACCTAATTGACCAGGTGATGGTCAACCAAGTCAAAAAGCCTAGAGTCAATGCTCCGCGGAATATAATGGTTTCCCCGGGTCGTTATGTCCCGACGAGGTGTGGATGGTTATCAAACGGCTTGTGTGATCAGGTGAATTTGGACAGGAAAAGGGTTTGAGTTTGATTAATACTAAGGAATGTACGAAGAAATAGCTTAAACAAGCTATATGAATAAGACTGGAAGATTAGAAAACCAGAAACGTTTAAAACCTAAAACGCGTACGTTTACGTTAAAAATAACGCGAACGTACAAAATAAAAAGTAAAAACTGAAATCTGAAAACACCCAGGGGGTGAAAATGACTTTTTTACAAACTAAAAGGTAAAAGAAAATTTTTAGAAAAAGAAAATAAATTTTTACACTATTTAATTATTTAATATTAATTAAATACTAATTAATACTTATTAATAATATTTAAATAACTAAAATACAATATAATATTATTTAAATACTAAAAAGGTGAAAATAAAATTTATAAAATTATAAAATAACTAAAAATAAGTTTTTAAAATTAAAAATAAGTGTTTTTGTCTTTTTGTGGTTTTTCTATTAATTAATTACTAATTACCTAATTAAACTATTTTAAATTAAGAAAAATAATAAATGAACAGTAAAAATTACAAGAAAATTTCTAAAATTATTTTACAACATATAAAAGCTATAAAAAATATAAAAACTAGGTTTTACTTAATAAAAACTAATTATGCTATTTAAAACTAATTATTAATTAATTATTAATTATACTAAGATTAATTCTAATAAATACTAAATGACAAAATAAAAATCTGAAAAAATTATTATAAATACTTTAATATAAGAGGAATTTAAGAAAAATATAAAAAAGCTAAGTACTTAATTAAAATTTAAAAATGAAAATCAAAATTAAATTACATTAAATAGAAACTATCACTTAATATTAAATTGGTTTTTCTTGGTTTTTCTTTTACAAACTTATTTAATACCTAAAAATGGAAGATTTTTGTGAAAACAAACTTTTTAAAACTTAATAATAAGCTGTTTGAGAGCTTATTAGTGAGACAGTTGACCAAAATGGAAAATAAGCTTAAATGACCAAGAGTGGGACCCACAATGATAATTCAGGTCTAAATAAGTTGTACGAACTTGTTTAAGCTAGAATCAACAAGTGGGGTCTACTGAATAAGCAAATAATCCACAAATAAGCACATGGAAACTTGAGACTTTACTGAAATTGGGACAGATTTATGTGGCAAATTCAGGTGGGTCCCAGAGGTTTAAGGGTCAAACAAGTGGTCAATACCACTTCCCTGGTAAGAGGGGGGTTGTATGGAACCAAAATGGAGACTTGGGGACCACTGTGGTGGCCACAAACCACCACCAAAGTGGTGGTGGTGGCTGTGGTGTCTGTTGTGCAGGGGAGCAGACAGCCCTGCAGCCCTCTTTGGAGGGTTGTGGGGCCCACAACAAAAATGGTAAAAATGAAAGGAAGGTAGGAACTTGAAGATGGGGTGGGATACTTAAATACCTCAAAAGCTCAAATTCCAAATCACACCACAAAAATCTATAAAAATCTCACAAGATTAGGAAAAAACTGAAAACATGCCATTTGACTTTTTGTGTTTATCACTTGGTTTGACTTAAAGAAGATTACACAGGCCCTAAATGATTGAAATTGATGTTATATGTTATATTGAAACTAAATTATGTAACTACAACAAAATATGAGCTAGTATGAATGATTTGGGGGGTGTGAATCACCAACAGTTAACTGTCATGGGAAAGTGTTGGTGATTTTGACTATTTTACTAATGAGCTTTGGTTTTTAACACTTCTACATCCTAAATGCACTTGAATGAGATTATCCAAACCAAGAGCAACTCCTAATCTACCCTAGGTCACAGATACATAAGTTAAACCAAACACCCCCATAACTTGACTGTTTTGAGAATTAAAACGCAAAGGATTGAGTTAAACCATGAAATGACCCAATAAGCCTCCCTACTGATGTATTTAACTATTTTGAACACAGAGACACAATCTTTAACAGCAAAACAACCCTATACTCACTTATGCACATTCAACAGTTAAATCAAGAAATAAGTAAAAATGAGATTTAGATGAATAATTCAAACACCATAGCTATAATATGACTTAATAACACTGAATAAACCATAAGAACCTAGATAAGCACAAATTCAAGCATTGGAACAGTAAAATACCAAATAATGAAAACAAGGCTTACAAATGATCCAAGCACATAACAAGGTACCAGGGGTAATTCTCTCTATCCTAACACTTCCCATGAAGTTCTAAAACCATAGCCATCCAGATTTCACCATGTTCCATTGCTCTCTTCCATCTTGACAACTGATTTCCAATTATTTCCTATTTTTACTTATTTTTCTGTATTTTTGTGTTTATGAGCTAAACATGTTTAACTTGCTTTAAAATGCTTTGTAACCTCTTTAAAACTAATTTGTGGAATTAACTGAGCTCAAGGAAACATAAAACAGCCACAATTTAACAAAGTTGAATAGAGTTGTCAATTCTATTTAAAATTGCCAAATACAAATTTATAAAAGAGAGCTTGAATTAAAGATCAAAGTAAGTTGAAATTACATAAATTAAACTGATTACAACAAATGAAAATGAAGAGTACAACTGGAAAAGTAAATTACATGATTATTAAACCATATTATACTAATTAACTACTACTCCATCTCTGCTCTTTCTCTTTCTTTTATACTGGCCTTTTAGGGTTTCTTCAGCATCACTAAGCATTTCCCAATGATAAAGTTGATCCTTGGATGAGTTAAAATGATCCCAACCGTTTGATTGGTTTTGGCGGGAAAGAGATTTTTGCAACTTGGGTCTCTGTCTCTCTGATAACTTGGAGCAGGGGTGTAAAGTTTTGGTTTTATGTGTTTGGAGGGATAAGGGTGTAGGGGTGATGATTGGAAGGGGTGGAGATGGTGTGTTGCAGGGTGTTTGCAGGCTAGGAGGTAGGGGGTGAGGTGGATGTTGGTCAACGTGGGTTTGACTGGGAAATAATAAAACGGGGGGTGAATTTATTAGGGATTGGGCTTGGGTAGGATTATGGTGGGCTTGGGGTTCATGGAGTGGGCTGGTGGTGTGTTGTATTTGGATTAAAAAGGGAGTACTAAATTACATGGATCCGTTTGGTTTTGCACATTTTAATCACAAGGACCATTTTGTAATTTAAGGGATTTGAGGGACCAAATTTGCACATTCTCCATAATATTCCAAGGGACCAAGTTTGCCACATATCCATATTCCAGGGACCACAAATAACATTTCCATTTAAAAAGTACCCAGGGACTGAGTTTGTCAATTTCCCAAACTGCAGGGACCAAAAAATGAAATTTTTCCAAAGTTTTTACCTAAGGATTAATTTTGATGATTTTTTACTTCTAAATGCCTTAGGTTGACTTTCCTTTCAAAACAAATGCTCAGGGACTAGTTTTGTAAATTTTTGAAAGTCGGGGGACTAAAACTGCCAATTGTGTAAACTTTGTTCGTTTTTCATTGTTTTTGCTCATTTTGCATCTGAAACGTATAAAATACAATCCCTGAGATATTTTAAGTATTTTGATGCATTTCTGAGCGTTTTCGGATATTTTGGCAGTTTAAATACGATAAAAATGATGAGTGTTTGAGCACTCATCAATCCCCCACACTAAACTATTGCTAGTCCCTAGCAATATTTTTGGAAAACTTGATGGATTTTAAACTCTTTACCAAAAGCCATCACTTCTGGAGTAGCCAGGTGTAAGAACTGTGGCACACCTGATAACCGTGTGATTTTGAGCAAACCACCAGCTTTCAACGGATTTGATTTGTCTTTACCAAGAGCCGTTTGCTCCTGGACTAGCCAGCTCTTGATGGAATAGTCAACATCTTGGTGAGCTGATTACCAATTATGGATTTTCCACTGCCTTTACCACAAGCCATAATCTTGTGGGCTAGCCAACTCATTCGCTTTATGGGATATGGCGAGTTGATGTACCATACAATTTTGGGCAAATTGCAAGCCATAAACGGATTTGAGATGTCTTTACCAAGAGCCGTTTTCTCCTGGACTAGCCAATCCCTTTTGTTGGTTAGACAAGGCGGACTGATTACCACAAAAATTTTGAAGCACCAGTGAAAAATTTTTAAAATTTTTGGAATTTTGGCTAAAACGGGGGTATTATATAGTAAAATGTGATAAAATTCGCTAGAATAGCGAATACCCCCCCCCCCCCCACCCCACACTAAGCATGAATATTGTCCTCAATATTCAAAGTCCCGGCTGTTATGCCGACTCTTTGAACGTAAAAGGGCAACATTACAAGCTAAGCGTGGAAAACACCATTTTGTATTTTCACTTCTTTTGTAACCATAGCATGGGGGACTCCCCCACACTTAGGGTGAAAACCCTATAAGCATGCTACTGTTTTTGTTTACCGAGTCGCTAGCTTGACTCGACCCCGAATTCATTTGTCCTTGGGGAAGCATGATGTGGAAGAAATAATCTCTATCGGACTTTCATTCAAGATGTTTGGACAAACATTTGAAGCACGTGAAAGTTCCACGCCGATGAGATAAGTACCCGGCTCAAGATAGTATAAACTATAAGCGATGATGCCGGGGTCAAAGATAATGTCTACATTCCCGAAGGAATGAAGAACAGGAGAAGTCACCCTGTAGGTGAAGAAAAGGAAGAAAACCATGATGAAAATCATGATTTGATCTTCTTCCTCGAGATCAGGCTCCGTAGCCTGAGTTTGGATTTCAAGGGTTAAGCTCGTATATATCCCGGGAGGGTGGGTGGGAATTTGCACATTCTCATGATTGAGTGCATCTCCCCCCGGGCTATCAAACTCCAGAGGAGTCATGAAATGATGAGTGAGTTCACCGGAGAACTCCTCATGAAGAGAATCATTCACAAGATGTGAATCTGTAAACTCGTGTTCCGGAATAGACTCATCACAATCCTCATTCTGAATATCAAAGAGTGGATTATCAGAAATCAAAGTGAATTCAGAGTCGAATTCAAATAGAGGATTGGTGAGAGTAGTATTGAATGCTTCAGGAACAAAATGATTATCATTCTCTATTGGACTGCTGGGATAAGAAGTGAGTGACTGATCATGATAAAGGAGACTTTCAATTTCTCCCAGGTCGGCTTCAAAGTCGAGGAGACCATCATCACTTTCCAATGAAAGTGGATTGATGTGAGTAAGTTCATCAGCGAAATCCTCAAGAAGAGGATCAACATCAGACTGAGGGAGTGATGCCTCAATATACTCAATGTCTCCATGAGATGTACAATCATCATTAAAATCTGAGAAAGTCTCAAAATGATCGTTTGAACACTCAAGAGGGTAAGGTAAATCACACATATCATCCAAAGTTCCCTGTGACTCTCTTGGGATTGGGACAAGGATCTCAACACTAGACTTTATTAATTCGTCCGATTCCTTATTAGGAACAGTGCTAAGATGCTCATCCCCCATGTTTAGAGAGTGAGTGTGAACTTCGAGTGTGATATCAATAGACTGAGGGAGTTTAGAAGTACTAGCAGTTATGGAATTTTCAAGTTCCATTTGATCAACGGCTAGTGACTCCGTCACATTATTTTCTCCCTGATTCTCCATGGAAGGAATCACAACAGATGAATCTGATGAATCTTTTTTAATAATAACAATGTTATCTTCATCATCATCACTGTCATCATCATCATCATATAGAGCAGCATAGCGAAGATTGGCACGTATTTTAGCCGCTCTTTGCTCACCAAGTAATTCTTCCATGCTCATTTCATTTCTAGCATCTCGTTCTTCAGCAAGTAATTCTGCCATTGATTTTTCACGAGATTCTTGAAATGATGTAGTAGCCAACCCCTCCTTAAATTTTTTAAATGCTTCAAGAACCTTATCACAAAGGTCTTGCGGGAATTGAGGGGTTGCTTGGGTAATTGGGTCTTGTGGAGGTGGGTCTTGACATGAATAGTCATAATTGTTACAAGGAAATGGATTCCCTGTTTGACAATCCGAGCTAAAGTGAGGACCTCCACAATATTCACAACAGTAAGACTGATATGGCTGTGGGTCGTATGTGCTAGAGTCATAATTGTTATCAGGAAACTGCTCATAGACAAGCGTGTTGCCCGATTGACAATCAGAACTGTAGTGTGGGCCACCACAGTACTCACAACAGTTAAACTGTTGAGTCTGGTTTGGTGAATTGTATGGATATTGCTCGTAACCAAAATTTTGATTATTTTGACAATCAAAACCTTGGTGAGGACCTCCACAATATTCACACGAAAAGTTTGGTGTATTTTGATACGAACAATCATTGTGGTATGGATAATATGATTCTTGCTCGTATGAATGTGATGGGTAATTGGAAAATTTTGGGGAGTCGTTGAACGAGTTCTGATTAGGATCATAAAAGAATGAATTCCTCGAACCACAAAACAAACAACTCCCGTTTTGAATATCATTACCACATTGCACACATGTACACCAACGACATGGCAAACCAAAAAGCGGCTCACCACAACCAACACAAGGAATAAAATCCGGAGGTGGGACAAGTGGTGTGCTCTTAGAGCTAGCAATTTCCACCACTTCCGTTATGGTCTCGGGTTTTGGTTCTTGATGAACGTGAAGATTGGGTAGGTCGTTCTTTTCAGTCACTGCCCTAAGCTCTGTACGTATGCTTGATGACCTTATAACCTTATATCGTGAAAGGCTAGGATCAATTGTGAGCTTAGGTTTTTGGACAACCGTAGGTTGGACGTATTTAGCACTTCCATCGTCAGAGGGAAGTACGGGGTCCTTTGTCACCTCGGTTTCTTGATCCATTTCCCTCACCGGAGAGGGAATAGGGATCGATGGTCCATCATGATCAACACGACATCTCGATATTTTTGACAAGGCCATAAGATTTTCAATTTTACTCTCAAAGGCCCATTGTTCAAAGAAATCGTCATCGAGAGATATCATTTAGAATTATACATGAGAGGGTATAAGAAGGTAGAATCAAACGGATAGACGGTAAGGAAAAATATTTTTGGGTTTTTTATGAAAAGATATGAACAAGGATGGATAAATGTACAATGGAACGAATTCCAAAATCACTAATCAGAAAAACCGTTTAGAATAGCGCGCACACCTCCCCGGCAGCGGCGCCAAATTTTGATTGGCTCCAAACGGTCAACCTAATTGACCAGGTGATGGTCAACCAAGTCAAAATGCCTAGAGTCAATGCTCCGCGAAATATAATGGTTTCCCCGGGTCGTTATGTCCCGACGAGGTGTGGATGGTTATCAAACGGCTTGTGTGATCGGGTGAATTTGGACAGGAAAAGGGTTTGAGTTTGATTAATACTAAGGAATGTACGAAGAAATAGCTTAAACAAGCTATATAAATAAGACTGGAAGATTAGAAAAACCAGAAACGTTTAAAACCTAAAACGCGTACGTTTACGTTTAAAATAACGCGAACGTACAAAATAAAAAGTAAAAACTGAAATCTAAAAACACCCAGGGGGTGAAAATGACTTTTTTACAAACTAAAAGGTAAAAGAAAATTTTTAGAAAAATAAAATAAATTTTTACACTATTTAATTATTTAATATTAATTAAATACTAATTAATACTTATTAATAATATTTAAATAACTAAAATACAATATAATATTATTTAAATAATAAAAAGGTGAAAATAAAATTTCTAAAATTATAAAATAACTAAAAATAAGTTTTTAAAATTAAAAATAAGTGTTTTTGTCTTTTTGTGGTTTTTCTATTAATTAATTACTAATTACCTAATTAAACTATTTTAAATTAAGAAAAATACTAAATGAACAGTAAAAATTACAAGAAAATTTCTAAAATTATTTTACAACATATAAAAGCTATAAAAAATATAAAAACTAGGTTTTACTTAATAAAAACAAATTATGCTATTTAAAACTAATTATTAATTAATTATTAATTATACTAAGATTAATTCTAATAAATACTAAATGACAAAATAAAAATCTGAAAAAATTATTATAAATACTTTAATATAAGAGGAATTTAATAAAAATATAAAAAATCTAAGTACTTAATTAAAATTTAAAAATGAAAATCAAAATTAAATTATATTAAATAGAAACTATCACTTAATATTAAATTGGTTTTTCTTGGTTTTTCTTTTACAAACTTATTGAATACCTAAAAATGGAAGATTTTTGTGAAAACAAACTTTTTAAAACTTAATAATAAGCTGTTTGAGAGCTTATTAGTGAGACAGTTGACCAAAATGGAAAATAAGCTTAAATGACCAAGAGTGGGACCCACAATGATAATTCAGGTCTAAATAAGTTGTATGAACTTGTTTAAGCTAGAATCAACAAGTGGGGTCTACTGAATAAGCAAATAATCCACAAATAAGCACATGGAAACTTGAGACTTTACTGAAATTGAGACAGATTTATGTGGCAAATTCAGGTGGGTCCCAGAGGTTTAAGGGTCAAACAAGTGGTCAATACCACTTCCCTGGTAAGAGGGGGGTTGTATGGAACCAAAATGGAGACTTGGGGACCACTGTGGTGGCCACAAACCACCACCAAAGTGGTGGTGGTGGCTGTGGTGTCTGTTGTGCAGGGGAGCAGACAGCCCTGCAGCCCTCTTTGGAGGGTTGTGGGGCCCACAACAAAAATGGTAAAAATGAAAGGAAGGTAGGAACTTGAAGATGGGGTGGGATACTTAAATACCTCAAAAGCTCAAATTCCAAATCACACCACAAAAATCTATAAAAATCTCACAAGATTAGGAAAAAACTGAAAACATGCCATTTGACTTTTTGTGTTTATCACTTGGTTTGACTTAAAGAAGATTACACAGGCCCTAATTGATTGAAATTGATGTTATATGTTATATTGAAACTAAATTATGTAACTACAACAAAATATGAGCTAGTATGAATGATTTGGGGGGTGTGAATCACCAACAGTTAACTGTCATGGGAAAGTGTTGGTGATTTTGACTATTTTACTAATGAGCTTTGGTTTTTAACACTTCTACATCCTAAATGCACTTGAATGAGATTATCCAAACCAAGAGCAACTCCTAATCTACCCTAGGTCACAGATACATAAGTTAAACCAAACACCCCCATAACTTGACTGTTTTGAGAATTAAAAGGCAAAGGATTGAGTTAAACCATGAAATGACCCAATAAGCCTCCCTACTGATGTATTTAACTATTTTGAACACAGAGACACAATCTTTAACAGCAAAACAACCCTATACTCACTTATGCACACTCAACAGTTAAATCAAGAAATAAGTAAAAATGAGATTTAGATGAATAATTCAAACACCATAGCTATAATATGACTTAATAACACTGAATAAACCATAAGAACCTAGATAAGCACAAATTCAAGCATTGGAACAGTAAAATACCAAATAATGAAAACAAGGCTTACAAATGATCCAAGCACATAACAAGGTACCAGGGGTAATTCTCTCTATCCTAACACTTCCCATGAAGTTCTAAAACCATAGCCATCCAGATTTCACCATGTTCCATTGCTCTCTTCCATCTTGACAACTGATTTCCAATTATTTCCTATTTTTACTTATTTTTCTGTATTTTTGTGTTTATGAGCTAAACATGTTTAACTTGCTTTAAAATGCTTTGTAACCTCTTTAAAACTAATTTGTGGAATTAACTGAGCTCAAGGAAACATAAAACAGCCACAATTTAACAAAGTTGAATAGAGTTGTCAATTCTATTTAAAATTGCCAAATACAAATTTATAAAAGAGAGCTTGAATTAAAGATCAAAGTAAGTTGAAATTACATAAATTAAACTGATTACAACAAATGAAAATGAAGAGTACAACTGGAAAAGTAAATTACATGATTATTAAACCATATTATACTAATTAACTACTACTCCATCTCTGCTCTTTCTCTTTCTTTTATACTGGCCTTTTAGGGTTTCTTCAGCATCACTAAGCATTTCCCAATGATAAAGTTGACCCTTGGATGAGTTAAAATGATCCCAACCGTTTGATTGGTTTTGGCGGGAAAGAGATTTTTGCAACTTGGGTCTCTGTCTCTCTGATAACTTGGAGCAGGGGTGTAAAGTTTTGGTTTTATGTGTTTGGAGGGATAAGGGTGTAGGGGTGATGATTGGAAGGGGTGGAGATGGTGTGTTGCAGGGTGTTTGCAGGCTAGGAGGTAGGGGGTGAGGTGGATGTTGGTCAACGTGGGTTTGACTGGGAAATAATAAAACGGGGGGTGAATTTATTAGGGATTGGGCTTGGGTAGGATTATGGTGGGCTTGGGGTTCATGGAGTGGGCTGGTGGTGTGTTGTATTTGGATTAAAAAGGGAGTACTAAATTACATGGATCCGTTTGGTTTTGCACATTTTAATCACAAGGACCATTTTGTAATTTAAGGGATTTGAGGGACCAAATTTGCACATTCTCCATAATATTCCAAGGGACCAAGTTTGCCACATATCCATATTCCAGGGACCACAAATAACATTTCCATTTAAAAAGTACCCAGGGACTGAGTTTGTCAATTTCCCAAACTGCAGGGACCAAAAATGAAATTTTTCCAAAGTTTTTACCTAAGGATTAATTTTGATGATTTTTTACTTCTAAATGCCTTAGGTTGACTTTCCTTTCAAAACAAATGCTCAGGGACTAGTTTTGTAAATTTTTGAAAGTCGGGGGACTAAAACTGCCAATTGTGTAAACTTTGTTCGTTTTTCATTGTTTTTGCTCATTTTGCATCTGAAACGTATAAAATACAATCCCTGGGATATTTTAAGTATTTTGATGCATTTCTGAGCGTTTTCGGATGTTTTGGCAGTTTAAATACGATAAAAATGATGAGTGTTTGAGCACTCATCATTACTCCAAACCTAAGTCGCAACGTTCTATTATAGGCTGCTCTTAGAGACTTTCGCGATTCGACTACCACTTTCATTTCTCATTACATAAGCTTAAGGTGAGTCATAGCCCCTACTCTTTTCATACTTGTTTTAACTATTTGGGGGAGACACATGCTCAACTACTTGCTTACTTGTACAAATACTCAAAACATTTATACTTGATTGTATTATACTTGATTGCATACATACATGACTGTGTTATACTTAATTGCGTTATTCTATTTAGTGGCTCCCAGTTGTTTTGGGGAATTGGCTCCCAGTTTTCTTTGGGAATTGGCTCCCAAGTGAGGTCTTCGGAGATGAAGTAGAGACTCACGACTAATTGCTTAATTGTTGTGATGAACTTATACATGTCTTTATCATACTATATTTTAGCAGTGGGTTGTAAACACACAGGTTGCAAGTGTTGTTATGGGCGGGACTTGCAACTGAGTGGATTCACAATGCCTTTGCTGTGTGAACATTCTTTAAAGGCTTTTCAACTGTTTTAAGACAAACTCTATGAACTCACCAACCATTGTGTTGACACTTTAGCATGTTTATCTCAGGTTAGTAAGGCGATAGCTAGTGCGTGGAACTTAGAGTCAAGCTGCATATTCTGAAGACATACGCTTTTATTATTTACCATTCAAAACATTTTGTATACATTTATGTATCATACTTTGGAATCTCATGTTTGTAACTTTGAATTCATTAATCGAATGGTAAATTTCCAAAACGTCTCATTTAGATGTCGTTTTCTATAACTTGTACTTTGTATTATGAAGTAGCACCCCAAGTGACACAGTCTTCCGCTGCGGTATTTTGGGGGTGTTACAACATCTTCTAGCTTAGTTTTAATACTCCCCCAACCTGGAAAACATCTTTCAAACCAAGCAAACTACAAAATCTGTTAGGCTGGACACAGTCGTGACCGAACACGACATTGCCACATCAGCTTTCTCTCTCGACGACCTGACGACAACCAAGTTGCCACAGTCAGTGACCAAGTTAATTTTTTTTTTAATTCAAATATTTTAAATGACAACTTTAAAATTTATTAAAAATAAAACATTACAATACTTATTAAAAACTTAAAACTAATAATATAACTTGTAGCATACCTTGATTGATGCTTTAATCCTCAAAAGTTCTTGTAGTTGTCGTGGGGGCAAATTTGAGCCGATTGCTGAATTGTAGAAAATCAAGTATTGCTCCCATTTTGATTGGGCCATGAATGCCATTTGCTGTTTTGACATGATGAATATGGATGAGAAGTTGTTTGAATTGTATGTTTAGAAGTGTGTTTGAGGTGTGTATTTATAAGGTTGTAAAGTGGTGTTTTTCTTTTTTCTTTTTGAAAAAATTATACGGATGGACCCTGTGGTTTACTCAAATTACATGTTTAGTCCCTAACTCATTTTAATTACACCAGGGATACGTATTTTTGAAACTTGTTACACATTTAGTCCCTAATTTAGATGGGCCGTTAGTTTATCCGTTAAGTTATTTGCACCGTTAGTCCTTCGTTAATGTTTTTTGCACCGTTAGTCCTCATTTTCTAAAAAAGTTCTCACTTTTTGCACCGTTAGTCCCTCCGTTAATATTTTGCACCGTTGACAATCTTTTTTACGTTTTCGTCCATTTTTTTATGTTCTCGTTCATTTTTAAATGTTTTCGTCCATTTTTTTACGTTTTCATCCGCTTTTTTACATTTTCGGGCATTTTTTAGGTTTTCATCTTCTCTTTTACATTTTAATCCGTTTTTTTTACGTTTTCGTCTGTTTTTTTAATGTTATTGTCCGTTTTTTACGTTTTCATCTGCTTTTTTACGTTTTAGTCCGCTTTTCACGTTTTCGTCCATTTGCATACGTTTTCGTCCATTTTTTACGTTTTCATCTGCTTTTTTACGTTTTTGTCTGCTTTTTTACGTTTTCGTCCATTTGCTTACGTTTTTGTCAGTTTTTTACGTTTTCCTCTATTTTCTTATGTTTTCGTCCGCTTTTTTACGTTTTCGTCTGTTTTATTATGTTTTATCCGTTTTCGCTCTTCCATTACGTTTTCACCTATTTTTTGTGATTAGGTAAGTATACTAAAAGAAAATTTGACATCTGATAAAAATATTTCTGTGTCAATTTTAAATTACGATTTTGACCCTTTTCTGATCTGAATCATCAAAAGTGTAAAACATGAAAGTTGTCCGGAATGATGTTTTACATCAAGACTTGCGAAATCTTAACCAAAAAATGCAAAACAAGGGCTGATTACCATCAAAACTTAAGCCATTTCTTACCAAATTTATAACTTATAAACTTATAAACTCTTGTAAATTTTGTACTTGTGTAAATCATCAAACTTATTTGAAAAAATGGACGAAAACAGATAAAAACGGATTAAATTATATGAAAATGTGAAAAAAAAATAAAAAATAAAATAAAAAAATGGCGAAACATGTAAAAATGGACAAAAAATAGATAAAAATGTGAGAAAAACAGAAGAAAACGTAAAACTGTTCATATAGTTTTCTCTTCTAAGACATATACACTGGCCAGTGAGCCCGATTTGATATATAACGAACGAAAATGACTTAAGTTTTAGTAGTAAACTGCCCTTGTTTTGCATTTTTCAGGTTGAAATCTCGTGAGTCTTGATGTAAAACATCATTCCAGACAACTTTACTTTTGATGATTTGGACCAGAAAGAGGTCAAAATCGTGATTTAAAATCGATACAAAAACATTTTTATCAAATGTCAAGTTTTCTTTTAATATACTTACCTAATCACAAAAAAAAACGGGCGAAAACGGATAAAAACATAAGAAAACAGACGAAAACGTAAAAAAGCGGACGAAAATGTAAAAAAATAGACGAAAACGTTAAAAAACAGGCGGAAACGTAAAACAATGGTGAAAACGGATAAAAACATAAGAAAATAGATGAAAACGTAAAAAAGCGGAGGAAAACTTAAAAAATGGACGAAAACGTTAAAAAACGGACGAGAACGTAAAAAAATGGATGAAAACGTAAAAAAATTGACAAAAACGTAGAAAAATGGACCAAAACGTAAAAAGATTGAAAAAACGTAAAAAATGGACGAAAACGTTAAAAAAACGGACGAGAACATTAAAAAATGGACGAAAACGTAAAAAGATTGACAACGGTACAAAATATTAACGGATGGACTAACGGTGGAAAAAATGAGGACTTTTTAGAAAATGAGGACTAACGGTGCAAAAAATATTAACAAGGGACTAGCGGTGCAAATAACTTAACCTATAAACTAACGGTCCATCCAAATTAGGGACTAAATGTGTGACAAGTTTAAAACATAGGTATCTCTGGTGTAATTAAGACTGGTTAGGGACTAAACTTGAAATATGAGTGTGAATATGGACCCTTCTCTCCAATCAAGCAACCGACGACCGACCAAGACCCAAAACTCACACTCGAGATGACCTGGTCGACCGATCAAGCGTGATCTTCGACTGTGGCTAGCCTTATGGTCAGTTAGTTATTAATAAGCCTTCTGTCAACATATCGGCTATGTTGTCTTAATTCTTGCAAACATGAAAGTTGTTTGAACCTTTGTTTATCAAAGTTGCGTTCATCAAAGTTTTATCATTTGTAACCTTATATGCATTAAATTTGCACTAAAGTTCATAAAAAGTGATAATTTTTTGAATTATTCATCGAAAGATACTTTTTTGAGAAGTGTTCATCAAAAACTTATCAAAAGTTGTATTTTCAAAAAAAATATCTAAAGCTAACTTATTTTGTTCATCAAAGTTTTTCGTTTTCTTCATCAATCTTGTTTATCGACTTCAAATGCATCTTCATAGAACATCATCACGTGGCAACATTAAACATCATAAAACATCATCGTCACAGAAAATAGAGTGTGTTGGTTGTTACTTGTAAACAGGTTCCCAGATTAGGGTTAAGATAATCAATAAAGGTACCGGATATTCACTTGAAATCGTGGTATCACTTTCTAATAGAAACTATTCGACCCTATGCTTGGGTTACACGAATATCTCTATGGGATAAGACCAAGTGATGTTCTTGCTTTAGGCACAAACCAAGAACCAGATGCGTATTGAAGTGTTTAGGGTTTCGAATTCTCTATATCCATGCAGAATGATGTGACCTCTATTTATAATAGAGAATACTCAAAACCCTAGCCCATGGAATTATGTATAATTAACGGCCCATTAATTATATCATAATACTTTCCATAATAATAGGGATCATTGGTTATCAGTAGAAACATTATCACTAGCAATGGTAATTTTAACACATCAGTGGAAACGCTAGCAGCAGAATCACACTATCAGCAGAATGCTATCAGCAGCAGAATCAACTAGCAGCAGAATCAGCTAGCAGTAGAATCAGCTAGCAGCAGAATCAGCTGTCAGCAGAATCCTAGCAGCAGATTCACAACACTAGCAGCAGAGTCTACTAGCTAGCAGCAGAATCAGCTGTCAGCAGAATCCTAGCAGCAGATTCATAACACTAGCAGCAGAGTCTGCTAGCAGTACCTTGATCAAGCAGTACCTTGATCATTACATAACCACTTTGAGTCAGGGGATTCAGTGACCAAATGGGTGTATACTCCATACCTCCAAACCCATTACCAGGTGTGAATTGATCCCTCAAGAGCACTAAATTTTCCAACAATCCTCCCCAAATTTAGTTCTCTTCCTTTGCATGAAAATCAAACACAAACCAAAACAAGTGCATAAATGAAAATATCCTGAGGATTGAATTTCCACATTAGTACATATACTTTCAAATATTCGAGAATCAGGGTGTTCTAAGAATTTAACCCTTCAACCCATTTGAATACCTGATGATAAATACACACAAGTTTTCAAACACTAAAATACTCCTGACACTATAAAAGCCATGTGTCCATATCCAATTCATAAATGTTGTAAAAGCTAAAAGTCCAAAGCTTCCTGAAGCGGCAAAACTTCAACATTCACATAGGTGGTTCATCTTTAATTCATGCTCCTGCTCAGCACTTTTTCAAAGAAAATTAACCATTAAGAAGTGAAGACTTCATCCTCCTTTCAGCAGGTAACAAGCACAACCTTGGGATGTTTGTAATACATGTGCTTCAGTCCACTAAATGATCAGCTTTCCACATTGAACTCAGCTTCCAAGTTTCCTTAGAAGGGAGTTGGGTATCCTTGCATTCAGTGACTAAGTTGGACTTAAACCCATCCCTTTAGCAGACTTCAAAACCAAGTCTCTAGCCAAACCCTTCGTCAAGTGATCAGCTAAGTTTTGTTGAGATTTAACAAACACTATAGATACCACCCCATTCATGATAAGCTCACGAATCATGCTATGTCTAACACCTAAGTGTCTAGACTTCCCATTGTACATCTGGCTATAAGCCTTTGCCAATGTAGCAGCACTATCACAACGGATAGAAATAGGTGCTATAGGTTTAGACCACAATGGAATCTCAAGAAGCAAGTTTTTCAACCATTCAGCTTCTTTGCCAGCAGCAGCTAAAGCCACAAATTCATATTCCATGGTTGAACTGGTAATGCAAGTTTGTTTCTTGGATGCCCAAGAAATTGCACCTCCACCAAGTAGGAATACCCAGCCACTAGTAGACGAATTGTCTTCAGTGTTACTGATCCAACTTGCATCAGTGTATCCTTCTAATACTGAAGGATAACCAGTATATGAGAGACTATAATCCATAGTTCTCTTCAAATACTTAAAGACCCTCTGAATTGCTTGCCAATGATGAGCACTAGGATTACTAGTATACCTGCTCAGTTTACCCACAGCAAAAGCAATATCAGGCCTTGTACAAGTCTTGGCATACATCAAGCAGCCAATCACCCTAGAATACTCAAGTTGAGATACAGCTTTACCAGTATTAGGCATTAGTTTCTCACTTGTATCCATGGGAGTACTCACTGGAGTACAATCAAAGTAATTAAATTTCTTTAACACCTTCTCAATATAATGAGACTGAGAGATAGAAATTTTGTTACTTTCATGTTTAATCCTAATGCCAAGGATAACATCTGCCTCCCCCATATCCTTCATGGAGAACTTTGATGACAAAAATTCTTTTGTAAGATCTACTTGATTTTGGTCAGTGCCAAAGATCAACATGTTATCAACATATAGACAAATGATGACTCCTTTACCAGATTCATCAAATTTGCTATATACACATTTGTCAGCTTGATTAAGTAAATAACCACTAGACAAAACCACTTCATCAAACTTTTGATGCCATTGCTTAGGTGCCTGTTTTAGTCCATAAAGAGACTTAATCAGTTTAAACACCTTGTTTTCATTGCCAAGCATGATGAAGCCCTGAGGTTGGTTCATGTAAACCTCCTCATCCAAATCACCATTCAAGAAAGCTGTCTTCACATCCATCTGATGAATAATCAGATTGTGAATTGATGCCAAAGCAATTAGCAATCTTATGGTACTGATACGTGCCACTGGAGCATAAGTATCAAAGTAGTCTATTCCTGACTTTTGTTTAAAGCCTTGAATAACTAATCTTGCCTTGAACTTTTCAACAGTTCCATCTACCTTCATTTTCTTTTTGAAAATCCATTTGCTACCTAAAGGTTTGCAACCAGGTGGTAGATCAGTCAACACATAAGTGTTATTGCCCATGATAGAGTCCATCTCATCATTAATTGCTTCTTTCCAGAAAGCAACATCCTGGGACTTCATTGCTTCTTCAAAGGTTTTGGGATCATCCTCCACAATGAAGCAATAGGAGTATTGGTCAGAGACCTCACTCCTTGTACCTTCAATTAAGTATAATTGAAATTCAGGTCCAAATGACTTTGGAGTCCTCACCCTATTGCTCCTTCTGAGCTCAGGTTCAGGTTGTTGTTCCACAACCTCAGCAGGAACCTCATCAGCAGGAACCTCATCAGTAGGAACCTCTGAAACACCATTGTCATTGGTTCCATTTGGAATCCTTTGACTTGGTCTAGGGATAGATGAGAATCTGTTCTCATCAAAGATTGCATCCCTTGATTCAATTATTGAGTTAATTGAAACAGACTCATTAGGTTCTATAACATAAAACCTATATGCCTTGGAATGCTCAGCATATCCAACAAAGATGCATTCAATGCCTCTTTCACCCAAAGTTTTCTGCTTTGGATCAGGGAGTCTTACAACAACCCTACAACCCCATATCCTAAGATAATTAAGGTTAGGTTTCTTTTTAGTCCACAGTTCATAAGGGGTAACTTTGTTCCTTTTGTTGGGAACCCTATTTAATAAATAGCAAGCTGCTAACATAGCTTCACCCCAGAACCCTTGACTCAGCCCTGAATAGGACAACATGGAATTAACCATCTCCTTCAGCACCCTGTTTTTCCTTTCAGAAATACCATTTTGCTGAGGAGTATAAAGGGCAGTCGTTTCATGGATTATACCAACAGACTGAAAATACAGAGTATCCATGTACTCACCTCCCCTATCAGTCCTTAATCTTTTGATCAAAGAACTTTGTTGCAATTCAACTTCAGTTTTAAATACTTTAAATTTATTTAATGCTTCATCTTTAGAATGTAATAAATAAACATGACAAAACCTAGAAGCATCATCAATAAAAGTCACAAAGTATTTCTTATTCCCCAAAGAGGGAGTAGCATGTAAATCACAAAGATCACTGTGAATTAACTCCAAAACTTTAGTTTCACGTTTTACTCCTTGAAAAGGTTTCTTAGTTATCTTGTTCAACATACAAGTTTTACATTTTTCAGTGTTCACATCAAAGGCTGGAATTAACCCATCCTTAGACATATCTTGCATTCTTTTAAAATGTACATGGCCAAGTCTTGCATGCCATAGGTTTGAATCATAAAGTTTAGATGTAGATATAAAAGCAGAATCAATATTATCATGAACAATATTAAGTCTGAACATTTGATTACATAAATAACCAAAACCAATAAACACACCATTTTTAGACAAAACAAACTTATCAGATTCAATAACCTGTTTATAACCACAATTATTCAAAACACTACTAGAAACCAAATTCTTTCTAATATCAGGAACATGTAAAACATTAAATAAAGAAATAATCTTTCCAGAACTAAACTTCAAATCAACACATCCTTTTCCATGCACCAGGGCAGTTGACTCGTTTCCCATGTGAAGAATAGAACCATCATTCATTGACTTGTAGGTCTTGAACCAGCTTCTATCTTTACACACATGAATTGTTGCTCCAGAGTCAACCCACCACGCAAAATCATCATCCTGCACAAAGTAAATGTCAGATATATATGTAACATAATAAATCTTAAAAGACTTATTAAACACATTCTGACCTTTCAGAGAATTGGTGTTACCATTCCCTCCACTTGTGCCTAATCCATTGGATTTGTTTCCAATTTTACCACCCTTGCAATCTTTTCTGAAGTGTCCAGGTTTCCCACACTTCCAACAAGTCACTTTAGGTTTCTTGTTAAGATCAGATTTGGTGTTATCTTGATTCTTACGCTTGCCCTTGTTGTCATTGTTCCTGGAGGAGTTGTTATGCTCCACCATATTGACAACTGATGGACCAGTAGCAGTGCTACTCTTTGGCTTGTCAATGTCTTGAGCTTTGAGTGAATCCTCAATGCGCAAGTGACTGCCCAACTCAACAAGAGTTAACTCTTCCTTCTTATGCTTAAGCATATGCTTGAACTCTTTCCAAGAAGGAGGTAGTTTATCGATGATACAAGAGACTGAAATAGCCTCATCCATGTTCATCTTGTGTTGTGTGAATCGACCAAGTATACTAAGAAGTGTAAGTTTATTGAATGAATCGTATATTGCATTAATCATAAACGTGGTATATAAATACCTTTACAAGAATATTCTAGACCTCAGGAAACTATCAAACAAGAAGGTTGACTGGTAATCGTAGTCTACCAAGGATCGACACACGTAAACGGAACAGTAGCAGGTTAAGATTTTACGGGAGCCCTCCGAACCTCCGTCATGTAACCGGCGGCCGGAGGCGGCAGCGGAACAGTTGGGTTTAGGGTTAGATTTAGGATCGTATGGCTGATACCATGTAAGTTTATTGAATGAATCGTATATTGCATTAATCATAAACGTGGTATATAAATACCTTTACAAGAATATTCTAGACCTCGGGCTTGAGCCCATACGAGTATTACATGGACTCAAATACTTAATACATACTACTAACAAAAAGTTCATTGTATTGTTCCATGACAGGTCTAGAATCAACCATTTTGTAATTGTTAAAATTACTTACAAGGAACTTCTTACTTGATGCATCCTCAGCCATATATTTGGCTTTCAAGGAATCCCATAGTTCTTGAGAAGTTTCAACATTCTGATAAATATCAAAAAGAGAATCAGACATACCATTGAGAATTAAACCTCTGCATATGTAGTCATCATTCTCCCACTTGCTCCTTGCCCTCATCTGATCCATAGTAGCATCATCTCCATGATCTTCAGGAATCTCAGTCGTGAGAACATACACCACATTCATACTTGACAACAAGAAGTGCATCTTCTTTTGCCATCTTCTGAAATCAACACCTTCAAACTTTTCCAACTTGGAAAAGTTAGCAGCCATTTGTCTCATAGCAGCAGCTATTGATTATCACTAATAGTTTCTATTGATTGTTGGTTGTTACTTGTAAACAGGTTCCCAGATTAGGGTTAAGATAATCAATAAAGGTACCGGATATTCACTTGAAATCGTGGTATCACTTTCCAATAGAAACTATTCGACCCTATGCCTGGGTTACACGAATATCTCTATGGGATAAGACCAAGTGATGTTCTTGCTTTAGGCACAAACCAAGAACCAGATGCGTATTGAAGTGTTTAGGGTTTCGAATTCTCTATATCCATGCAGAATGATGTGACATCTATTTATAATAGAGAATACTCAAAACCCTAGCCCATTGAATTATGTATAATTAACGGCCCATTAATTATATTATAATACTTTCCATAATAATAGGGATCAGTGGTTATCAGTGGAAACATTATCACTAGCAATAGTAATGTTAACACATCAGTGGAAACGCTAGCAGCAGAATCACACTATCAGCAGAATGCTATCAGCAGCAGAATCAACTAGCAGCAGAATCAACTAGCAGCAGAATCAGCTGTCAGCAGAATCCTAGCAGCAGATTCACAACACTAGCAGCAGAGTCTACTAGCAGTACCTTGATCATTACATAACCACTTTGAGTCAGGGGATTCAGTGACCAAATGGGTGTATACTCCATACCTCCAAACCCATTACCAGGTGTGAATTGATCCCTCAAGAGCACTAAATTTTCCAACAGAGTGAACTTGAATCATTATAATCGAAAATTGTTAAATGGTTTCGATCGAAATTTGAATTTTACTGTAGATTCTTTGATCGTGTAATCAATAACATGAGATTAAATTTTTATAGAAAGTGGGGGAAACATGTCACTTTAGGAGGTCTTTTTAGACTTTTTTACTGAAGTTCCTCCTTTCTATTTGATGGTCTCTGAGGGCAGCTAACCGGCTAAGCCTTTACATAAGCTAATGGACTAAATATATGATTATCACTAATAACCATATCACTAATAGCCATATCATCACTTGAGTTTTTACTAGCTACAAGGTCAAATTCCTTAAAAATTTTGCTACCTCAAATCACAATTTGTTAATACTTAATATTCTATATGTATTTTTCTAAAGATGAAAGTCAAATCAAAGTTTGTTACGAAAACCATTAGCCCTCTTTCGAAGTAATCAACAGTAATACTTTTGGAAACTTTTATTCTTTTGGGGACATATATAGACACACTTGACCATGGAAGTTTAGCTTTCAGTGTCACTTAGTTGCCAAATCAAAATTCTACAAACAGAATGATGTAATGCAAATATTTGTACTTCTGCTAATTTAATCCACTAGTTTAAACTAACTTCATATATAAGCATTGCAATATACGTTTGTAGTAGTGATTTAGTAACGTAATCAAACTCAATGCATCTTTTGGTGTCAGTTGCGATCGACCAAAAGTTATGATATTTGTAGTTTTTTAACTTTTTTTTTACAGACATAAGGTATAAAGGTTCATGCCCTCACGATTAAAATCAGATAAGTTCGCATAGAAATGACAGAAAGTTATGTTATACTGTAAATAAATGATCATGAATTCAAGTATTAGTGACAAGTGTGTTAGAACTTGACTATTCCTCATTAAGAAAACCATATTAGTTATCCAAAGTTATAATTCAAACAAACATGACTCAAGAATCTTGTTAACTTTTATAGGAAAATCATTTCAACGTGCCGCAGAACTCAAAGTTTGCCATGTATCTAGATCAAGCTCATTTTTGGGAGGAGCAGCCAATGATTTTGCATCCACAAGTAATATGTTGAGGACAGTCAAAAGAAGATCATGTCTTTTTGTGGTCAATGTAAAAATTCAAATCTTAGTGATGATATAGATCCAATGTAAGGTCTATCTTTCAAGCTTTCGTTTCTGCAATTTCCGCAACTAATTTGAAAGTTAATTTCATTACAAGTAGAGTTTTATCAGATAATACATATGTATTTCTGTCGTTTTACATTAAACTATCAGAATAGGCCTTTGTGTATACTGTTTGAGTGATAGAGTCAAACTTGATATGTTGTTTTTTTTCGTGTCTTTGCTTTTTTTAAGAGCAAGTTACTTGAATAAAAGATAAGCATTCACATCAAAATTGGTTGCTGACCACTTGAATGTTACAGTTAACGCATATATCATGTAACCAACTGATAATTGACACTTTGATATGTAACGCCATACAACTCATTTCTATACATTCGTTAAAGGTTTTCATAAAATATTGTACACCTTATATAGATATGATACGAGGGATAGGTTTGATCAGAAAGTTTGGTGCAAGAAAGCATGCAAATTTCTGAATATGTTGGCGATGTTGCAGCAGAAACCATGCCAACCTACTCAGATAGCAACTAATCTCCAACCACTAATCCCATATATATAAAAACATACTATACACACTCCAAAACACACACACTTCACTTCACTTCGCTTCGCTTCACTTCACTTCTTTTAATTTATTTTAAGTCATGGAAAGCCCTCGATTAAAAACAACAAACCAAAAGGTTAATATACTTATCACATTCAATTAATTTGTCTTAATGTTGTATTAATCCGTTTTCATTTTAATCTAGTCTAACATGTTTTACTTTGTGTTGATTGTCATAGTGTGTGAAGAACACTTGTAACAACATTGATGTTGTTCGTTCCCCAACTAGAGCTGTGAAATCAGTCTCTCCTACCCTACCTATCAAAACAAAAGTTTCGGTAAGTTCACTTGATTGTTTATTGTGATTAAGTTTAGTATTATCTCCAAGTAAATGGCAGTTAAAAGTAGAATTCGTTGCAGGCTATCTCAACGAAAGCATCATTAAAAGAAAATACAGTCCAAACAATATCGAAAGAAAATACAAAATTTATGGAAGTCAAACTCCAAACCAAAGAAAGAGCAGTCAAGCGTGCTTTCTTTAACTACTCGGTGAGTGAGGCTCAATTAAATTGGTTGAATAGGCCTTTTTTGGTCGCAAGTGACAAGCGACTCATTAGCAACATTAACTCACATGCAGGTAGCAACGAAGCTCTATATCATGGAGCAACAAAAGAGACAAATAGAGAGGATACAGAAGGCATGTATAATTGAAGTTGCAATGCATGTGTTAAAACATTCTCATTTTTTATTTTGCAGTGTTAGAAAACATAGTTTGCAAAAGATCATACAAAATTACCAGAACAAACTAACCTTAATAAATTTTTACATATATATTGATTGCAAAATCAAAATACAACCAGATTATCGAAGAGGAAGAGGTCCGAGAGTTAAGAAAGGAGATGATCCCACGAGCTCAGTTGATGCCTCTATTTGATCGCCCTTTCTTTCCACGAAGGTTAATTACAGTGAACTTTGATATATTTATTTTCAGATATGAACTAACTTGTTATGCTAGCTGTAGTTTAATTGTTTCTTTCTCTGTAGATCTACTACTCCTACAAAAGTTGCGAAAAAACCAAGTTCTCAGGAAACGCATAGAAACAGCTTGTCGTGCACGTGAGAAGTCTACAATTCCAGAGAAAACAAAGCACATTGATCAAGTATAGTCCATGTCTGTGTTTATGGTAGCTATTCATTTCATGAGGTTTTTTAAGCTTATAGGAGAGTGTTTTTGCTTATTTTAACTTTTGAAGAAAAACGAGCAGTTACAAATCGAATTTATTGAATAAAGCCAGAACCGACTAGAATAAGGTGTTGAAAGCTGAAAAGAATCCCTTTTTTTGATAGTTTTGGACTTTTGGTTTCTTACTTTTTGTTATGTAATCATACATTGGTATTGAATGAAAAGTTATGGATTTTTAACAATGTCTACCAGAACTATAACCCTTCATACTGAATACTTTAAAACACAATTGGTTATTGGCATGTGCATTCCTTTTGTCCAGAATTTTTCTTTCTTTTTGGCACCATCACAACTTGTATAACCTTTTGCTCTCTTTGAGCACACGGTGTGCATGGCCGGAAGGGATGGCACCATCCCATAACGCTGGCCTATAACTCGAGCCCGACACCCCTCTTCACGCCATAGGGGTTGGCACCCTCAAGACTAGCTCACACCATACGCTATTTCCTTCTTCTTTTTTTTTTGTTTTCTTTTCTGTTGTATTTGTGTTTTATTAGTTATGTGTGGGTCAGAGGTGTCCTATAACGCCAACTTTTGGAGGGAGTGTGTTATATGTATAAGTTATAGGTTCCGAGTTATAGGTAAAAAGTGTTGAAGTGGCAGCATTTTTTGCTGTAACACGAGACAGATAACCCTTGCACACATGTTGCTCTTTATCTTAATTTCTCAATAACCAAGAGTATAAGACAACAAGCTTCCTTTTTCGGCTTATGAACTTATATGGTTTTGGATTATATTTAATAAGCTCATTTTTCCCGCTTATATTAAAACTTATAGGCTTGTGCGTAATTATTATGACATAGTGAACTTATATAAGGTCACAAGTTTCAAAATAAGCCATAAAAAATGAGTAAACGAAACATAAGCCAAAGCAACATAAGCTCAAAAGCCCAACTATAAGCTTAAACAAACACTTCTAAAGCTTTCATCATTTTGACTTTCTAACCTATAAACATCTTTTCACAATGGTTTGTTCCCTTGCATTTTTTTAGTGCTGTATTAGCTAACCAACTTTCAATATTTAATTGATTAAATTCCTTAAGTTTGTTCTGGTCACTGAAATCCCTACTTTTTTTCTTTCACAGAAAAAATTGCTAAAACATGACCAAGCTAAGTATCACTAAACCATTAAAAAATGCTGAGGAGGTTAAGCCAAAAACATGATACAAGTTTGGTGGCTTTACCACTATTAATCCTTATTGATAAGGATATGATTGACTTGATCTCATCATTGACATTCTGATAGATTTCCACAAACCCATCTCGCATTGGAGACATATTTATACGGTATGAATGATGCTGATCAACTTCATGTGTAAGGACACAATACAGAGATGTGGCCAAGATTTCATCAGTCATATAATGCGACAATTACACACTACAGTAGAAATGAAAATTGGTCTATATATATGTTAAAAATTGGGCCGGTATAGTTCAAACTACCTTCCTATCTTCAAATCAAAAGACAAACAACAGAACTAACATATTAAACATCACTTTATCTTATTGACCTAATATAACATAATTTGGACGGATAGAACAGCCTTCAACATCTTCGCGACATGTAAGTTGGTTCTCGTTACCTTTAACCTTTCACATTGGGGGGTAGCAGAAGCAGCGGCTCCTGAAACAGCAAACTTCAACATGAAATACATAAAATTTATTGAGGAAAAAAAACACTTTCAAACAGCAGTTTTCGTTATACATACAAATTGTAGATATGTATCATGTATGAATACGAATGTACATACCTGTCTGAGTACGGAATATCGAAAGTTGAGTGTGTCTATTCACACTTGATTGAGCGGTATATGTGTCGAACAAAGAACAATGCCGCACGGAAACCGACCATCCCAAGCATAAGAAAGAAACCATAACAAATGCACGCCATGTAACCAAAGAAAAACGACGTTTGCATGAATCCAGACATGTCCGAACGCTCATAGTAGTAATACAAGCAATACCCATAGATGAAAACACCAGTTGAACCACCACATAGGAAAGACCTGAATAACAATTTTCAAAGTGAGTATAGTGAATCACAACAATTTAAAATTTTACTGTTGAAGGTGAGAATGTTATATACCTCCACCACCATTCATGGTCTTCAGCAGCAAGTTGGAAATATGTCAATGCAACAGTGATAAAGGCAGTAACAATCAAGAGAATGATAAAAACGATGAATAAGATACTGTAAATGGTATAGATTCTGTGTCCCCACACACTGGCAAATATGTAGTAAAGCTCAATGTAGATAGCACTGAATGGAAGAAAACCAGCCATGGCCATTTGAGGAACAGTTTTGCGGTACCAAGGCAATGGTGGGATCTCTCTGGGATACTTTGTGGTGCGAACAGGAGCCTGAAACTCAGCCTTGCTGTTCTTTCCCGCAATACCCCCCAATACTAGCAATGGTGACGTCACCAAAGTCCAGATCAAAACAATCACCACAATAGTACCGAACGGTAGAGCCGCAGTTGCAGTATAAGCGATAGCAACAGTGTTTAGGAAACAGAAAGTGAGAAACAGAGGTCCGCAGAACAGGCAGCCAGTCAATAACAAGTTCCTAACCTGTAATTCAAAGTTGATATATTAGAACATAAATCTTAATGTTAACTAATATCCATAGGGCTATATCGATATATCGCGGCAAGTCCTTTAATATGTAAAGTAACATACCCAGTTAGTTCCTTCTAGCTGGTGATAAAAGGATGCGGCAGTGTAGCCAGCAATCCCAGAAGTAAGAGCATATATGACGACCAGTGCGGTAAAAAGAGCTCCTCGGTTGTATGGATAGAATACACCAACAAGAGCAAGTACAAAGATGAAAAGTGCACTGCGAGAATCAAAAAAGTTGCAAAAGTTAACAACTGACAAGTAGTTAAAACGTCATCCACTGAAAATGGAAGGTGTATCATAATATGAATTTACAAATGTTTTACTTACAGAGCAAAAAGCTGGGTACCAGAACCAAGGGCAGCAGCGAACAAGGACTTGTACTTGGGGTACCTGAATACATCACCATGAATGTACTTCCACCCAGTTTCTTCTTGGTCATCAGCTGCCTCCTCGTCATGAGCATACCTTTAGGAAATAACCATACATAAAATGACTAACTGAAGATGGGAAAACTAACATTAAGTGTAACTACAAAATAAGAGTTAATCCCTTACTTGACAAAGTCGTTCTTGAGGACTCGCATAAGAATGGTGGCAAGGAAACCGGTTAAGAGGAGAACTGTGACACATGAGTTGATGATTGAAAACCAATGGATCTCGAGGTGATGTGGCTGCGAAGAAGATTGGGAGTATTTTTCCATTCTACTCTCAAATGGAATAGTGGTTTCTTTCCACCTGACAGTGTACATGAATTCCACCTCAACTTCCTTGTCTTCAGTAAGATCCACCACAGCATTAGGATCAGCTTTTGCATTTATCTCTATGACCCGATCTTTGTTGTAGAGGATCTCGAAGTGAAGATGCTTAAAGAGGTAATACTTTTCTTCATTAGGGTCAGTTTTGTCCTTGTCAACCTTTCCAAGAAATCCCCAGAAAGGCAAGTCATCGTAGTACATTTGAAAATAATAATCCTTGGTAACAGCACTTCGGAATTTAGCTACTTCCGCCTTTGTCAGTGTTTTTCTGCAAACAATTTCGGAGTCTTTTTCAACCATAAAGTCAAGCTTGTATGGAGCACTGACTAAACGATCTCCATTCAGAACTTCGCCAAGAGCTTCCGGCTTTTCCTTCAAATGAGCTGTAAAAACATTCGCATAAACGATATATAGCAGAAAGAACAATAAGCTAAAGCAACATAAATATGGAAGAATATCATAAACAAGACTGAAGAAAAGCATGTGCACCTGGTAAGCAGAATGGTAGATCAAAAAATCGGTATGTTTCACTGTAGAAGAAGACAGCATAATGAGATGAGTTTATTTTTCAGAGAATGCATATAAAATGAATGTGTTGCGAAATTGTAAACAAAATATGAGAAATAAAATGCAGCCAAATAATACAAACAGATTTGGAGTCCTAAACCTACAGACCTCTTCCTAACATCCTGAGGCCAAATCTGAATAGCATGTCAAATTTTTCCAGTAAAACTTTTGTGAGACAAGAATGGCGCCAGATGCAATATGATTGCTAAAATTGACATATCATCTAAATTCATATATTGACACTCTATAACACCAAAGTTTTTTAAAACAGACAGATCCTGCATCTGACAAATCATCGAGGGCCATTCATATATGAATGCAATAGAAGTTCCCGTGTCTTGGATACTCTATAGTTAGTAAATGACCTCACGATTGCACACAGGGGGGAAAATGATGTACTCAACACTCTCATTACTGAAACTGCATAGAATAAAGAAAAAACAAGAGCGGAGGGAAGTTTTCTAAAGGCGTGGGGCATATTCTTTTAATCCTTAATTTGCCAGATAAGTCAATATACGAGGAGCACAGGACACCAAATTTTTTACCTTAAATCTCCATCAGACGCTTTATGTTTTACAATGTTTGGCAATTAAGAACATGATCCTTCACAAATGTTCTTCCGTAACCTATTAGCTGCATATCTTACTCGTGCCTAACAAGATGTCACATGTCATCTAAAATCATACGCAACCAAATCACCGAACACAATCTCCATTCTCCAGAACATCAATTACATGTCATATCATCTTATTTTCATAACTATTGTAATAAAATTCCTCTAATCAATCTCTCAACTTAAAACAGATTTCTAAAGTCCGTTTACTTCTGATAAATCTAATTTCTTGAATACGTAATGTCTTTTTGTCTCCAGAAAAGTGTTGGAAACATTAAAACACACACTTAGATGCTGTTGCATTCTCATCTATAAAAAATAGAAAACAATGTTGAAAACCAAAAATCCTAGTTTTCCAAACTTGAGTTGTAATTTCAAAATGCAGTAATCTATTTCAAAAAAACTTACGGAAGAAACTCTATTTGAACACATTTTCCATTTTTTCAGTGTTCTTAACAAACTTTTCCGGAAAGTATCCTCATTTTACCACAGCTAAACACACCCTTAAATCCTAGTTCTGTTTTCTTACACATTCAACACAAGCTCAAATACAAAGTGCTTATTATTTAGCTAAAACAAACTGCTTCAGCTTATCACAAACTGCTTATCATTCAGCTCCTTAGCAAAAGCATTATATCTTAATAAACAACAATCCAAGATCCAAAACACAAAAACCCTAATTTCACAACAACAAATAAAAACAGATCCACTAAAATGCAAATAATAAAATAAAGAAAAACACAGATCTAAAAACATTAATAATAATAAGTACCTAGGATTATGAAAGGGACCAACTTTATTAGCATAAATAGGGACTTCATCACCAGATTTATATTTATGATCTGATGCATCTGACCGGACTGTTGATGTTGATGTTAAATAAACCAAAGCTAAAACCACCAATGACCACCGTATCACCGACATTTTCATATCTTTGAATGATGGGTACAGTGGATTGGATTGTTTTGTGTTCCGATAGATGCGATCTTTACATTTTTTTGAGATCTGTTTTATAGTAATGTGTACGTTTTTTCAAGGGTAGGTTTTGTAACTTTTGTGACATTGTCTAACTTATGTTATTGGTCCCTTTAGTTTTTTTAATTAAAGGGGTGTCTGTTTCAGGCCTTTCGGCTTACATAACATAAGCCATAAGTTTATGGCTTATTTTGGCAGTTATGAGCTTATATAACGACAAATATAAGCTCATAACTGCCAAAATAAGCCATAAACTTATGGCTTATGTTATATAAGCTTAAACAAACACTGCCTAAGTTTTTAAGGATAATTCCATATTTATCAAATCCAAATATCAAAATTTCATATTTATCCAAAACACGAGTTTTTAGTACACAATATTCAATGTTTTTAAAGCATGTGTTGGAGAATTATGGGGTTTAACTTGGCTATATATGGAATTTCCCCCGTTTTTATATCACCCGTTGATATATTAGTGTCACATCATTAATGAGAAATAGAGTATGGCGATCACGATTTCACGAATTTATGGTCGCATTAGTGACTTCAAATCACCCTAGTCCCACCACCTTATATTCACGATGATGACGCCGACTCACTCCGATCACACCACTTTTTGTCCACAATGGTGCCACTGACCCACCGGGAGCCAACCTATACATATTGCGGGTACTCTTAGGTGCTTAGCGATGGAAACGGATCGGATTACGCGAGCATTAATATACTTGGATCATTTATGTTATATTATCTTCACTGGTCCGGTGGTTGCATACTCAAAAGTTAATTAACAGTTTGATTTTATTGTTTGTCTTCCCTTCTATATTTGTTATACTCATTTTATGTAATTCTCACAACAAGTAAACACCATAGTGGGTCTAGGCGCTTATCGCGAGTTGTGATTTTTCTGTCGTTTCAGTTCTTTTTCCATCTCTACCTTGATTGTCAAAATTATTTTGGAAATTGAAGGAAAATATACGTGTAAAAGACAAGAAATATGTTACCTTACTTTGGTAATGGAGAGACTTTGATACAAAATCGAATAAGTTACAAGGTAACGACTTGAGATATGTTAATGAGTTCAAACTTTTACAAGATTTTTGTATAAGTGAGTGATGTGTTAAATGTGGTTTTAATATTTATAATTTAGTTTTAACAAGAAAGAACTAACACTCACAGACAGTGTTCTATCGTGTATAGTATAGACTTGGTAAAACCAAGTCGTTCGTGAGAAGCGACGAACTAAGTTGTATAATCAAAATGAAAATAATAAAATGACAAATAAACAAATAACTAGGGTTTTTTAGATCTTAGAGATTATTAAAGTTTTGCAAATAACATTTAAATGACAAAACAATGAAATAGCAAGCAAAGGAAATACGGATATAAATATCAATGAGCATTGAATGGCATGATTAATTCATGTGCCTAAACTTGTGCCTAAGAAAGAACTAATTCATTTTCCAATAGAAGAAGAACGTGTTAACCTAGTTATTTACCTATAGCTATTTATGTTAATGACATGATTTAAACTGCTCAATGTTCCAATGATGTTCTTTGTAGTGAATCTAATATGGTTTAGGCCTAGTTCGGGTAGCTAAAACCTAAACCTATGTCTATTAGTAGCAAATTCGATGATCGAGTGATATTGGTTTGCTACTCTACATTCATTAAGGCCTCAACTAACTATTGAGATTTGTTCTTGTGACGTTAACTGAACCTAGTTATCACCTAGCTATGTATATGCTCGATGTTCACACTTAACTAGCTCTAACATAATAGTTAACAAGATTTTATCGAGTTAAGGTATTGATTTACCACTAACCACGCATACACAAGAACCTTAAGCAAAGAATACTATAGTTTTATGACCTAATATTCAATACTTACACTATGAATAAAGTTATGCAAAATACATGTATGAAAGGATAAACGAACAAACTCAACAATTATCTAAAAAGGATTTGATTAAAACGATTAAATCATAGTCAAATCACAAATAGGTTCATAACTAGGCTAATACAAGAGGGTGTTAGTCCATAATATCAGTAATCATAAACAAAATAGTATCAAATGATAAACAATAAGAATTCGTGTCGAAGAGGTTATGCAAACTGGATGGATATAAGTGTTTATGAGGAAATGATGAATGATTATCTTCTTCCTAATGATGAAAATCTCCAATGGTGGTAGTTTGTTGCGATGGAAGTCTTCAATGGTGATAGTTTGCTGCAAGGATGCCCTAGGTTTCGACTAGAAAAAAAGTTCGATAACCTAAAATCGTTTTTAGGTTGTTTAAATAGAAATATCAATGGTTGTTGCGGATACGGAGTATCCTCTAATTTGGATGTACCTTATCACCCCAAATTGGAAACTCCACGTGCGTATTAATAAACGGATATGGCATATCACCCACAAATGGATACGTCGTATCAACTGCATTGACCTGGTATGACTTCATGGCATCTTGTGTATACTGCGTATCCACTATTTGGATACGCCGTATCGGATACGCCGTATCAGATCTCTTACACAATTTCTTCACTTTACTTCAAATCTTGCCAATTTTCGTGTCTTTTCGTCAATTGCTCCGTTTTCTACCTATAATGCAAATAGATATAAATTCAATTCAAAACTTATATAAAAAACAATGATTAGAAGCAATAAACGTGGGATAATGATATATAAAATGTGTACTTATTTGATGATATGAGTTAGTATGGTTGAGAATGGGTTATTACATTGGAGTTATCTTTGTGTTAAAGTTACAAAATATTAGTTTAAAGAAAATAATTAAGTTTTAAGTAGGTAAAGAATGGGGTTTGATTGGAAATGTTATCATTTTATAGAAAATTTGATAGACCGTAATTAACTCGAAAACTTTTTCTTCATTTATTTAAGCAGACAAAGTTTCAAAAAATATTTTTACAAAAAAAATGTATTTTTTTTATACTTTTGCTTTTTATAATGTCATTTATTATTAATAAAGTCGATCTGAATATTACGTGTGTGTTTGACGAAATTAGATGAAGTTAGAGTAATGTGTGTTTTTCTCTCAATATTCATCTTTACTCATTTGTTCATGTTGTATTGATTTTGCTCTTGCAATATATAACAACTAGACTAGATAACCCTTGTTCGTCAAAGATCCATCCTTTTGAGATTAGCTTTTAGTGAAGATCAAAGTGGTCTCTCTTGGAAGCTTTCAGTATCTTTGGTTTGTTATCTAACGTCTTGGAGAGCTTAGATATGGTTGGAGGTTTTGGAACTAGCATTCGTTGTGGTTGGTACTCTTGTTCTTTTTGTGGATCAACTTTTAAAGGTAGCTACTTTGGTACCTTGTTCACTTCTATTCATTATCCAATTTGCTAGCTTGGAAGAAGGTCGATTTTAATCTATGCCTCCTTATTATTGTTTATATGTATTGTTGTACGTGGATCCTTGTCTAGGGAATCTTAAAAGAAGTTTTAAATACCTATACATGCTTGTTTGTTTTCGTTGCTGATGAGTGCTCAAACACTCATCATTTTTGGTCAAATCTGAACTGCAAAACATACAAAAACACTCAGAAACGCATCAAAATACTAAAAATATTCCAAAATTGTGTTTTATATGTTTCAGATGCAAAATGAGTAAAAACAGATGAAAAACGTACAAAGTTTGCATAATTGGCAGTTTTAGTCCCCCAACTTTCAAAAATTGGCAAAAATAGTCCCTGAGTACTTATTTTAAAAGAAAAGTCACCAAAGGTTCTTTTGAAATCATAAATTGTCATATTTAGTCCTTTGGTGAAAAATTCCAAAAGTTTTGAAAGTTTACAATTTTGGTCCCTGAAGTTTCAAAAATTGGCAGTTTTGGTCCCTGGTGTAATATTTTGGAGGAAAAAGTCAACATTGGCCCCTGGAAAGTCACAAGTTGTCAATTTTGACCCTTTGATGGAAATATTGAAGGATTTACAGAATTGGTCCCTCAAGTTTGGATTTTGGCAAAAATGATCCCTGTGAATTCAAATTTGAAAAATATTCAATAAGGGTTCTTGTGAAATGACAACTTGGCAAAAATTCACCTCTTTGATTACCTTGGGAAAATTACAAATTCCAGCCCTCCATTTTCATAAATTACAAAATTGGTCCCTATGTATTTCATAAACCAAACGGACCCTTTATGTTGTTTATTAACCCAACAAACAAACCCCATAAATATAAACCCAATCCTAAACCCTTACCCCAAGCCCAACACACACCAGGCCCAACATCCCTCACCCTGTTTTGATATTACAACCGGTCAAACCCAGGGTCAAAACATCATCCCTAACCTTTTCCCTCCCACTAATCACCACCATCAACACTCCTAATAACCTGTAACCTTGTTCCCCCCCCCCTCCTCACTTTTCCACCAAACACTCAACCTCACCCTCTCACATCCCCCCTCTCTTCAATTAATATCCACACCAACTCCACTCATCCTGCCAAGATAATTTTCCCGCCAAAACGGTTTTGAAGGGCTAGGATCAAACTAGCCAATCCTATGGTTCACAAAGAAAGTAGGAAAAGCAGAGAAACCCACATGGGTCTATAAAAGTCAAGAAAAGGGTGTTAGATAGCTGTAGTGTAGTTTAGTGATAGAAACTTAATATCGTTTTAATTACTTTTCCATTATTAGTGTAAGTTTATGCTTCTAAATTGTAATTCTAGTATCTCTTATGTATCTGAAACCTAATTCAATCAGTGATTCAAGTTTTCAAGTGTTAAAGTCAGTTGTTCATTTAATTTGGATCAAAATTCCATTTTAGTTTATAAGTTGTCAAATCTGTTAATCTATGTTCCTTTGAGCTTCTTTTAAGCTCACTAACAAGTTTTTAAAGGTTTACAAGCATTTAGAATGGTGTTAGTTTAAAAGCTGAAAAATACAAAAAATTCCAGGAAAATAAATAAGAAAATCAAAAAGTAGCATTCAAGGCAACACAAGCTTGGTTCATGGTGGATTGTGGAATTGCAAGGTGTTAGAAACCTCAGGGGAGGTATAGGGTATAGTGGTCCTTGGCTCAGTACATCATTACCTAGAGCTATTTGTAAGTAACAACCTTGATGATGGCATTTCTGTTTTCTTGTTGTTAGTTGATTTATTTTACTGTTAAATTGTCCTTAAATATGGTTTAGTAAGTTGGTTAGATCTGTTGTTAGGCATTTCAGGGTCTAATCTTATACAAGTTAGTATAAACTACTTGTTAAGGGAGTGTTTGGATGTATTGATTACTGAGTACTCAGGGTTGTTTTTGTTGTTGTTTTTTGTTGAGGTAAGTCTAAATAGGTCTCAATAGCATAATTGCAGCATAAAAATCAAGTTCCAATTGATAAAAGTCAAAATCATAGTGTATGCACCTACACATTTAACTATGTAGGATTTTGAGACCCATAACCATTCAAATCTTTGTAAAAGTGTTCTAGATAGCTTGTTTTAGTTTCATTGTGGCTTATAATATCATAATCATTCAGTAAACCTAGATCAAAAGTCATAAAAGTCAATCTTTTCAAGGATTTCAAAAAAGTCAACTTTGCACATAAAGAAAAAACTCAAATCTAGCAAGAATTGTTGTGATTTTAGAGCTTAGTTTCAGGCCTTGTGGTTTTTAGGATTTGTAGTCTCTCAGCTTAGCTTTAAAGTCCTAGTGTTATTTTATTTTTGTGATTTTTTTCTGTGGGGTCCACACCCCTCCAAACAGACCTGTAGGGGAAGGTATCTCCCCTGCACCACCACCACAGTTGCCACACCACCACTTTGGTGGTTCATCCTGGCCACCTCAGTGGGTCCCACAGGCCCAAATTGGGTTCTTTCAACCCCCCCTCCTGGCCATCTTCCATTTTTGAGCAAGCTTGTAAGCTCAAGCTCCCTGGGACCCACTTGAATCCACCCCTATTCTCTGTCCCATTTTCAGTGCATAAATAAGAAACCAAGTGCTTATGCTTGGCTTATTTGGCTTATCCAGAGCTTAAGCTTGTCCCTTCAGTCTTATTTTGGTCCATTTCACTTGTTTACAGCTTATTTCACCTTTGTGGGCCCCCCTAGCTGCTTACATCAGCCTTTGCCCATGACAGTTGACCAAAGTCAACTGTCAAACCTTCAAGCTTTTATTTTGCTTATTTTTAAGTTCTAAAAAAGTTGTTTTTGTAAAAGTTGTGTGTTTTTAGTGTTAAAATAGTTTTGTAAAAGAAAAATCCAGAAAAACCAATTTAATAATAAGTGATAGTTTCTATTTAATCTAATTTATCTTTTTAATTTTCATTTTTAGTAATTTATTAAGAACTTTGCATTTTTATATTTTTATTAATTCTATTTTATATTAAAGTATTTTTAGAAATTTTTCCAGAATTTTATATTGTCTTTTGGTATTTATTATATTTAATATTAGTTATAGTAATAATTAATTAATATTTAAGAATTAAACAGCATAATTAGTTTTTATAAAGTGACACCTAGTTTTTATATTTTTTCTAGTCTTTATATAATATAATATAAATTTAGGAATTTTTCTAGAATTTTTACTGTTCATCTTCTAATTTTTAGATTTTAATTAGTTTAATTAGTAATTAATTAATATTTAGTTTAATAATTAGTAAAATAGTTTAAAAACATATGAAACAAACTTTTTATATTTTTTAGGATTCCTGAAATGGTTAATTAGATTTATAAAAAATTTCATAATTATCTAAGTCTTTTTAGTATTTTTAATAATTTTAATTAGTTTAATTAGGTAATATATATAATTAGTAATTAATTAATACAAAATCCATAAAAAGACAAAAAGACATATTTTTAATTTTAAAATTTGTTTTTAGTTATTTTATAATTTTAGAAACTTAATTTTCATTTTTCTAGTGTTAAAATAATATTATATTGTATTTAAGTTATTTAAATATTAATAATTAGTATTAAATAGTATTTAATTAATATTAAATAAGTAATTAGTGTAAAATTTTATTTTCTTTTTCTAAAAATTTTCTTTCATCCATAGGTTTGTAAAAAAGTCATTTTCACCCCATGTGGGTTTTCAGATTTCAGTTTTCACTTTTTATTTTGTACGTTCTCGTAAATTTAAACTGAACGTACACGTTTTTAGGTTTCAAACGTTTCTGGTTTTTCTGATTTCACAGTCTTGTTAATATAACTTACTTAAGTTATTTCCTTGTACAAATCAGTAGCGTAATCAATCTCAAACCCTTTTTTGTCCTAATTCACCCGATCACAAACCCGTTTGATAACAATTCACACCTCGTCGGGACATAACGACCCGGGGAAACCCTATACTTCCGCGGAGATTGACTCTAGGCTGTTTAACTTGGTTGACCATTCCCTGGTCAATTTAAGTTGACCGTTTAGCACCAATCAGTTGCCATGATAAACCTTTTCTTGCTTATGTATAGAACCCCAACAGTGGTATCAGAGCCACTATTGGGGTTTTATAGATAGTATCAAAATAGGGGTGGCAATTCAGGTCGGGTTCGGGTTGGCGAGTTCGGGTTAATAGGTTGGCGGGTCAGAAAACCCCAACCCGAACCTGACCTATTTAAATAATTGGGTTAGCTATTTCAACCCCTAACCTGTTTACACATAAACCGAACCTGGCCCATTTAACCCGTATATATACTTGAGTTGGTGGGTTAAATAGGTTACACGGGTTTAATAGATTAAACAGGTTTGGGGTTGACCCATGTAACCCGTTTATATACTAAAGTTGGCACATTATATGGGTTAAATAGGTTTGTGGATCGACCCATTTAACCTATTTAACCCGCAAAATAAAATATTAATAATTTTTAATTTAAGAAAAAAAAATCTTAAACGGGTTAGCAGGTCAACCCGCTAAAGTTATTCCCAACCCGAACCTGACCTATTTAATAAATGGGTTAGATGAGTCGACCCAAACCCGACCTGAAATCTATTTATACTCAACCTGAACCTGTTAATTTTCGTATGGATTTCAGGTCGAGTTTTGTGTCGAGTCAGAAATTGCCACCCCTATATCAAAAGGTGTTTGTGGAATGCTAATTGGTTTTATACATGGTATCAAGAGGTGTTTGTCGAAAGCTGAAGTTTTTATTTTCATAAAGGTAGGGCTGAGCATTGCAGATCCAAAACCAATTGGACCGACCAAAAACCTACCGAACCGAAGGACCAGCGATCCGGTCTTGGTCCGGATCTTTTCCTTATTTCGGTCTCGGTCCGGTCCTCAGTCTAAGGTTTTGGACTAGTTTGGTCCGGTTTTGGACCGTTGATGTTAGGAATTAAATATTCCATAGATTTGATGATCAAAAACAAGAAGAATGAAACATGAAGAATACTGAAATGATAAGCAAAATACGCTAAGTATGTTTCTGCTGATGATGCAATTCTGCTGATGGATTCTGCTGATGATGCATTTCTGCTGATGAATGCTGCTAGTGCAATTCTGCTGATGAATTCTGCTGCCAGTACAAATGAAACTGCTGCTGATCAATGAGTCATACTACTGAATGGATAAGGATGAAGAAGATATTATTTGCATAAAAGTCAAAGTATATCCTCTAGATAATATCTTTCATCAGTCATCAAATTGAACACTCTAAATGAGTTGTAAACATAGATACGTGTTGTATCTTAAATGGCTGACATCCTAGTCATAAGCTAGATAGTAGATGACAAAGCTTATCAATTTTGTAATGATCTCCTTTGTTCTATAAAAAGGAGATCACACCCCTTTAGATAAAAAGTATGCTTCACAGTGAAACAAAGTGAACATCACCAAGGTGCTTCGTACTTAGAAATTACAACAACACCAAGTGTGTTAAAATGTAAAGCATCTAAAAGAGTGTGTGGGAACATCAGACAAGGGGTATGTTGTTGTTAGGTTTGTTTAGCCTCAAGGATCTTTGATCCCTGTTAGATTGTAAACCGTGCTATACTTGATCACATAGCATTGGGGCTAGTTGGAATAACAAACGGAGAAGTTAGAAAAACCTTGTTGTGATAATATTGTTTCTTTCATAGAATATTCCGTCAATATTATCATTGTGCTCGTAATAGCCAAATTCCTAGATCAAAGGCTTAACATCCTAGAGCTTATAAATGATCACAAAAGCTTATTGTTTTGGATAGTAAAATAAGCTTTTCACAGTTGACCACCCCTACATAAAGGTGTTTATCAAAACTGTTGTAACTAGACTTTATTATTGTAAAATTACATAAAAATAAAATCAAAATAAATTTATTATTTTTAAAACTTTTGCACGCTCATTATACTATATATCATTTCACAATTGACCAAACTCCCAGATTTGCTCGGAGCATGAGGAGTCATAACTTGAGTTATGAAATAACTTAGCGCCACGTCAGCGCCACATCATCTCAACACCAAATACATAACACCAAAAAAACACCAGAAAATCATAAAACCAAATAACACCACTTTTTACAAATTTACAAATTCTACCCTCAACAAATTCATTTATTAAACATTCAAACATTTCATTAATAAAACTAAACATTACAATACGAAATGTTAAGACTTGTAAATTCATCTTGTAACACTAATTAGCAAAAGTTTGTTAATTTCGTGTAGACTATATCCCAGTCCAACACCATTAACATAAAATTTTCGGCAATAAAGCCCATCTGCTAGCCCATGAATTCCAATAGCACTTAATAGTCATAAAGCCCAAGCTAACCCAATTAGCTAATACCCTAAATTTTTTGGCTATATAAGTATTAATCACTTTCACACAACCCTAATTACTCTTCACAAAACACACGCCTCCTTCTAATCTCTCCAACATCACAGTCACCTACTTCTGCTCTAACATTATCACACCCAAAAATAGATCGACCCTATTTTTGCTCGTTAAACCAGACGCATCTCCGTCATCTCAACATAACATAACGATTATCATTCAATCAACATCTTCACCCTTGTATGTTTTTCGTTTCTTGTTCAAACCGAAAGAAGATATAGATGAAACACGGTTGTATGTTTTTTTCCCACAAACTAGCCGTTATTCACAAGTTATGTTGATACAAAAGTTGGGCTTACCTTGTTTGGACTCCTGCTCTCGTACCAATTAGAACTTTAGTGCTTATGGAACCTGCGCACTAAGAAAATAAACAACACCGTTAGGCTTATCGTGGGATTGTCTCCCACGATTAGACTCCGGCGTGAGAGTAAGTAATCGGTTTAGGGTTTAGTTGAAGAGTTAGGGATTGTGTAAAATCGTACCTTTAATGAGAATGTATCATTCTATATATAGGGGCACTGAGACCGTGTAGGTTTCTTGCTCCTTACTCTTCGCACACGTGGTGCTTATCCGGGGTAAAGATATCTATTCCGTAAATAGAAGATCTTTATCCTATAACCGGGTAGTTTGGTTGGGCTTTGGACTTCGTGAGTCCAAGTCATTGGTATTATGGCCCAAGTCATTTGTCATGATAGCCCACTCGTGGTGGGTTTGGGCTTAGTTATGTTTATCATTTGGGCTCGTGGCCCAACTATAGACTATATGTCATCATGTCCCCCCAGTCTAGTGTGCGCGGCTCGTAGCCGCGGATACTAGACTAGTTAGAATAGCGGTAAGCGTGGCGGGGAAAAAATTAAACACTTCCCGCCCAAAAATGGGAACAATGTATCAAGTCCCAAAATATCATAAGAAGTGCTTCGGAAAACGGGGAGAGCGTCCACGTGTACCTTGAGAAGAGGGAAAAAGTGTTGTACCTTGTCTGATCCTAGCCACACGTTTTGTTAGTGGGATCCACGTGGCGTCTCTTGTAGGGTTTTTGAAGCTTATAAAAGACACCGCCTCCTTTCACTGTGGATCACACGGTAAAAAAACATTTCCACCATTTTCAAACATTTCAAAGCTTTTCTTTCTTCGATCTTCTGTTCTACTAGGTAACTGCGCGTGCGCAATTTAGTATCCCTTGTTTATTTCTTAAAAATGGTTGCTCAGTTACACGAGTTTCGCTCTAGGATGGATGAGGATGACGTACGTCAGTTTTCTTCTGACTACTTCATTCCTCTCGACGTCCATCCTGAAGCACCAGATGTGGACGCGTGTATTTCCGATTTCCCCGATGGGAAGATAGGTTTATATACACGCTTTTTTGATTACGCGAATTATCGCGTACCAATATCCATATTTTTGAGCAACGTGCTCAATTACTACCAACTCCATATCTCACAGCTGCACTGTATAGGTGCGGCGAAGATATCCAATTTTGAAATAAACTGTCGGTTACTTGCCATCAATCCGACAGTCGACCTATTTCGTGCGTTCTACCACACAACGTGGTCGCACGGGTGGGTTTCTTTTGCAAAGCGCTCAGGGCGCCTCCAATGCTACACCGATAAAGTAGATTCCTTAAGGCATTGGAGAGAATATTTTTTCTGGGTGGATGATGTTGTATTTCCATCGCGCTTTGAGTTCTATACTCAAGGGTCGCTGCCAAGGGATGAGCGTCCTATCCTTGGTTCGTATAGCGCCGCGGATGCGGATATAATTGATAGTAACCGCATTCCCATTAACTCCTATCCTGAGGAGTTTTTGGTGCATATGGGACTGAGTCGCAACTATTTTGATGGTGCGGACGAGGTTCCAACCTTCATTGATGAGAACAGCCAGGGTGGGTGCTCATCCTTTCTTGCCTTTGCCTCTATAAATGTAAATGTTTTTTTGCTTGAATAACTAAGTTGTTCTTGTTATTTGTTTTTTGTCTGTCGCAGAGATGGACCTATTCGCTGTCGTGAAGTTGAAGGAGCCAAAGCGCGTGACAGTGGGGGTGCGCCCTCTGAGGGATGGTGAGGAGCCCATCTTACAAGCTACTGAGGGGCACCTAACGGTGTTTGGGCCAGTTGCGCGTGAAAATTCTCAACCCGCAGCCACGCTTGTTGTGCCGGTGCAGAGTGCTCCTCCTACTGGGGAGCAGTCTCCCGTTTTAAAGGAGGCACATGTTGAGTCTTCCAACAGTGTGGAGATACTGGAGCCTGTTGCGGAGGTTCAGAGAGGGAAGCGCAAGGAAGCGTCTTCTGGTGGTTATGGTACTGGCACTTCCAAGAGGAGGCGCCATTTGATTGCTGATGAAGAGTCTGCCACGCCGGACGATATGTCCGCTTCTGACGCGGAGAAGAATCTGCCCAAGTCCCCACCTCTTGTGTAAGTATTTACAATTTTCATTTTCATTATTTGATGTATCTTCGCACTAACTTAACCCTCTTTGTTTTGTAGTGACCATGCTGTGAATGATGATGCGGTGTTTGCGGATCGTGCCGCATCACCGCAGATTGCTCATGTGGAGGAGCCTTTGAAGGCAGCGGCGCAGATGTCTGCACATGAGTTGGTGGAGGAACTAGCTGTTGGTGCTGCTCGTCAAGCTGAGTTGGTTACTGATTAAACTCAATTATAGTATAATAGTAGTATAGTATCGAAGTGATCCGCAAGAAATACGAATCACCCGAGTCGTTTCCCGGTGAAGGTGAATGGAATCAAGAATATTGATTCGTGTAATCGTGATTTGAAAAGTGGTGAAAAAGGCAAATAGTGATCAAATAATTCAATTATCAACTAACAATTATTAAACATGCAAAGAGTACAAGCTAGTAATGCACCAAGATCTAAAACGCAAAAACGGGAATGCACGCGCGATTATTAACGTAACGCACGAAATAAAACGCGAGTTTTAAGCTACACTAATCCTACGGACTTCAAAATATTTTTTAAAAGTTAAAAATGATAAAAGAAAATTTTAAGAAAAAGAAAAATATTTTTTAGACTTTTTAATAATTTTTTATGAATTAAAAACTAATTAAACTATTTAATAATTAAAAGAAAATGTAAATAAGGTGAGGAAAATGCAAATTTGATTTCTAAAATTCTAAAATAGTTGAAAACCATTTTCTAAAATATTTTTGGATTTTTCTGGGATTTTTCTGATTTTTTTGGATTTTCTGATAATTAAAAAGTATTAAATAATGATTAAAAATGAAAATTAATTAAGAAAAATAGCAAAATAGCTCAGAAAAATATGAAAATTTCTGGGAAAATCTAAAATTATATTCTGAGTCTAGGAAAAATAGAAAAGTTGGAAAATAAGCACTGTAAGTGCTTATTAGCTTAAAAACAACTTATTTAAGTGCTTATTATTAAGCACTGTTGACCAAACTTTTATCAAATGCTAATTATACTAAACTGAGCTTATCAGAACAAGAATAAGGCCTTATGATCCACAGAAGTACAAACAATGATGAAATATGGCTCAATAAGCACTAAGTAAGGCAAATAAGCTAAGCAGAATAATCCAAGGCCAATTATCACTTGAAATAGGTGCAATGGACTAAGTTAAGCTCAGAACACTCAAAATTTCCAACTCAAGATCTCAAATAAGCAATTGCAGCCCACTTAGCAAAACAGATTTGGCAGAAATGCTGAATAAGATGAGCTCAATAAGATGTGAAGATAAGCACTAAGATGCAATTTTTTGGAAGAAATCTTTACACTACCAACCCAGTAACACAAATCATCCTCAAGTTTAGATCTTAGATCAGGTTTGCTTAGCTAGAAATGCCCAAGAACATGGGCCAGAACCTGTGGTGCAGGGTAAATTTTTGTTCAATAAGCTAACTTCAATGGGCTTTTTAAATAAGCAAATGGTTTTCAAATCCAAAACTTCTTTTTGAAATATGTTAACTGAGTACTCAGCTTTCCAAAACAACAATTTTTGACTATTTCCAAACTATTTTGAAGCCTACACAGACCTCCAAAGTTTTAAACAAAATCTGAGTAATAAGCTTTTTTGACTTTTTGATTAACACAGAATGTTGACCTTTTTGATATTTGATTACACTAAAATGACAACAGAGATGTTAATAAGCTATTTTAAGATTATAATAAGCTACTATTAACTATTAAGCAACTACCTTAAAGATTTTTTTACCTAAAATCTGCCTATACTAACTGTTATGCTAACTTACGTGGTGATTTGACTTTTTAAGCTAAAAACCTACTACTTTTTGCTTTAACTAACTATAATATAGCCTAAGTAATATATTTGAACCACTTTTAACCTCTGTATCAGTCCTTAACTCAACAAACAATACACAACCAAACACCCCTTAAGGGTTGTCACAAACTCATAAACCAACTCAGATCCTTCAAAACTCTTTCAAACCAAATCAAAAGCACTTAATATGATCCAAAAACATGATATAAGCCAGAAACAAAGATCAATAACATCATTCACCAAGAAATCAAATATCCATAGATGTAGCTTTTATGAAACAGTATACAAAGCATAACACACCAAAGTACTCAAATATGATGAAATAGCAATCAAGAAGCAATGATGAACAGGTTTAAGCAATATTCAATACTAATAAGCTACTATTATCAGATCTATGCTACTGTATCAATAAGCTATAAGATATGAGAAAAATGGAAATGAAACTCACAAGTTCAAAACCCCTCAGCTTGAACAGAGGGGTGTCACTATGCTAGCCTGTCTTTAGACAGGCCAATGGTCTCCTTTTTGGCTGCCTTTTACCACCTCAAAGCTCATCTTATTGAAATAAGCTGGCTTTGACTTTTGTTGACTTTTGTGATCTTTTTGAACTTTTGATTGTTTGATGTTACAACTCCACTTACAATAGCTATAGAAGCTAATATAAGCAGTTATCTACTAAAAAGAAGCTTAAATATAAATTGTATTTAAGAAAAAGCCAACATCTTTTTGGATTTTTTAGAGATTTTCTTATTTTTTGTGTTTTTATGAAGATTTAATAATAGACAAAGAGAATAAACTTGTAAAAACTATGAAATTGAGTAAAAGTGATTCTTAAAGAAAAATAAAATAAAGTAATAAGCTTGGATAAGAAACTTTTAACTAATACTGAATTTAAATTATTGTACTAAAACAGAAAATTAAAACATGAAACTAATAACTTTTATTAATAAAAACTTGCATTACATTCTGAGAAATAAAAATGGCAGCATTTCATTACATGAAAAAAACTACACCCTAAACGTATGAAGGTGGGGGTATTTATAGCAGAGCAGGGGAGATGAGGTGCTAGGGTTTGGAAAATGCTAGAAGCTCAATATCAGCCACAAATCTTCAATTCAACTTAGAATGTCGACATCCCACCTCATCTTATCCAATGATTCAATCCTTATCTTGCATCCACGAATCATAAGCCAATCAGGGAGCTTGAGAGTGCCATGGTGGAGGATTTATGACACCATTCTGACTTGTCAGACCTTCTAGAATGATTCCTAGTACGAGGTGGGTATAAAGGGATTGGTACGAGGTAATTTATTGAGGTACGAGGTAAATCTTTGGGGAAGACGTACAGTAAAAGGGCGCGGGGTTTTAATTAAATGTTTGACTGTGGGGTTTTGGGGGTTTGACTTCCGGGTAATATTAAAAAGATGGGTCGGGTTGGATTAAGTGGATTGGACCAGGTGATATAAGTGGTGGGCTGGTGTTCTTTTCTTTGGGCTTTGGGTTAGATATAAGGTTTTATTTGTTTTTGGGTTAAGTTTTAGGATTAAGTTGTAGTAGTAATATCAACCAAGGGACCAAAGGTGTATATCATGAAAATGTGAGGACCTTAGCTGTCATTCTTCCATTCAAGTATCCAAGGACTTTTTGTGATATTTCTTGAATATTTGGAGGGCCTGAGTTGTCAACTCTTCAAAATATCTTCATAAGGACCAATGTTGTCAACTTTGAAAGTTGAGGGACCAAATGTGAACTTTCTTCACTCCCGGGTCACTTATGCAATTACTGAGACTTTGAGGATTCCAATTGACCATAAGAGCTTCACTTTGACCACTAGTTTCCCCGGCTCCGGCTTTATTCACTTTTCCAATTCTCGTGCTCGTTTTGTCATTTTCTCGTGATTTTTTGTCCTTTTCTCAAATATCCGATCCTGCACATTCACAAACACAAAAACATACATTCTTTGGCATTATTGGTTAGTTTTTGGTTTATTTGGTCCAATTTTGGCTTAGAAAAGGTGAGTGAATAAGCACTCACCAAAATCCCCCGGAGTAAAGTATTGCCGTGTCCTCACGCAATGTGATCAATTCACGCTCACGAGATAAATAATTTCATAACTCTTTCTACTAACTTTGTAAAGTAGCAAGGATGTTCGAAAGAAGTCATAAAATCATTTAATTCCGCAAACGCTCCGTTTTCCAAAATTTATTTTCTTTATTCCACTTTATTCTATTTTTTGGACTTTTCTCACTTCATACTTGTGACGGTTTGTTGAACTTTCATCATTCTTGCAATAATTATTAGGGTCTACGAGTAGAAACACTTCTATTTAAGAAGTGAGCATACGGATAAAAATCGTCATCCTTGATTTTTCACGAGCTCCCAAACTAAGCGTAAAAACGAGATCACAGCTTATCTACAAATTTAATGCTAACACTACTCATAAAAGTTACTCGTGAAAACTTCTTACTCCCATGTCCTAAGTTTTTGTATCTCATTATTTTATTTTTGTTGAGAAATGAATCGCTTCATATTTTCTCGTTTCAATAATTTTTAGTCCGATAGTGACACCTAAGTTAAAACGATAAATAGTTATTCATTTTCTCTTAAGAACCACTGCAATAGAAATTCGGTCCACATCAAGGAATTTGGGGTACATACAATATCAAGGAAATAAGTTGCGGAGTACGATCACGTGCACCTCATGTGACTGATTACTAATCACGTATCACATGCACCTCACGCGCCAACAACTTATTGATACATACATAGCTCTTATTCAACAATACTACAACTTACATATTTTTCATTTCTCACTTTTTTCACTTTTCTCATATTTTTCACTTTTCTCATATTTGTCACTTTTTTCTTTTCTTGACTTTTTTCTCAACATCAATGGAAGCTTATAGGGTAGCTCCAAAACCACATGCATAATCAACTTTTGACTTTTGATTTTTCACTCTTTGGCTCTTATTTTTGGTGTTCCTTGATATGTACCCAACTTCTAAAGCAAAAATTCTCTTAAGAAAACAAATAACTAAGTATTATTCAAACCTAAATACCACTAATTAACCTAGAACATCTATTATATATATTGGTGACGTATCTGATGGGAGTAAAAAGCCACGAGTACCTCCTATGAGCTCTAAAGAGAACCACTACTCCACGTTTAGCATTAAACTTGTAAATAAACTCTATCATTTCTCGTTCTCTGCAAATTTAAGACCTCAAATAATGAGATTAGCAGATGCTTAGCCAATAATCAGCCACGCATATATAAAGTCAAATACGGGAACTTTGCAAACTCTTGGAAAGAATTCGCGTTTTGTAGCTCCTAGTGTAAGTGACTAGCGAAAGCTTTTTCAAGTCGTGCATGTCTAAAGCCAAGTACGGGAGCCGACAAAAGAGTAGCTCCTAGTGTACAAGACTAGCACAAACTTTTATGATTATCATTGGTTAAGGGAACAAGCTAGGGCTCAACACGCCCGGTCAAGTCAAAATATTTATTCCTACTCTCGCCAGCAAGAAAGTCAAAAAGATGTCAAATCACTTATTCAAAATTTTATCATATTTTTGTGCTTTTTCATGACTTTTTCATTCACTTTTCTTCAAAATTTTTGAAATTTTTCAATTTTTCAATTTTTTTTTTTTTTATTATTGGTGGAAAAACGGAGTTACGCGAGTACATGACATGGTGAAAACTGCAAGGTCAAAATCGAATCGAAGATTCACCCCCCCGGACTAGAATGAAACATTGTCCTCAATGTTTTACGGGCAAAGGTAATCCTAACAAATATCTAGGGCCGTTTATTAAGTATGCCAAAGAAAATGTTAGTCGATAAGATTTACGGATATAGGATTTCGAAAAAGCATAGATGAATGAGACTCGAGTGGAGAGAAAGACAAAACCACGAGCACGAGAGTCATCATAAATCGGGGACAATCCTGGACAATCATCACAAACAACCACGAAACACGAGATTGGAAGAGGTACCCCCTCTTCACGTTATTTATTAGAAAATAGAAATATAAGAAGATGATATTGGATAAGCATGGGTTGCCTCCCACGAAGCGCTTTGTTTTTGATTACCGAGTCACGTAGCTTGACTCGATCCCCGAATTTATTCGTCCTTGGGGAAAGTTTGGAGATCCGGGACTACCATGGTTGGTACGTCCCCTCCGAAATAGTGTTTCAAACGGTGACCATTCACCTTAAAGTTGGGCCCATCAAGTTGAGCCAACTCAATAGTTCCATAAGGGAATACTTGTGTTATGGTGAATGGTCCAGACCCACGGGTTTTAAGCTTACCCGAGAAAATCTTTAACCGAGAGTTAAAAAGAAGCACTTGATCACCAACGTTAAAAACGCGGTCTTTGATCTTGGCATCATGAAGTCTTTTTGTTTTCTCTTTATAAATTAAAGAATTCTCGTAAGCTTGATCACGGAGTTCGACTAATTCGTTCAATTGAACTTTTCGGTGATCACCCGCGGTTTTTAAGTCAAAATTTGCATGTTTTAATGCCCAGTAGGCCTTGTGCTCAAGTTCGATGGGCAAATGACAAGCTTTCCCGTAAACCAACTTATATGGAGTACACCCGATTGGGGTTTTGTAAGCGGTCCGGAAAGCCCATAAAGCATCGTCTAGCTTATCGGCCCATGAGGCACGGTGTTCACCTACGGTCCTTTCTAATATCCTTTTGAGGCCACGATTGGACACCTCCACTTGACCACTCGTTTGTGGATGATAAGCCGTGGAAAGACGATGTGTGACACCATATTTAAGCATAACTTTAGCGAATTGGTCATTGCAAAAATGGGTCCCACGATCGCTTATGATGGCTCGAGGTGCACCAAATCGGGCAAAGAGACTTTTTAAGAATTTCACAACTACTCGGGCGTCATTGGTGGGGAGCGCCTTCGCTTCAACCCATTTTGATAAGTAATCGACGGCCACGAGAATATATTTGTTACCCCTAGACGACGGGAATGGCCCCATGAAATCGATGCCCCAAACGTCAAAAATCTCACAAACTTGAATCGCATTTTGCGGCATTTCATCTTTTTGAGAGATTTTCCCTTGACGTTGGCAAGAATCACATGTTTTCACCAATTCATGGGCATCCCGATATATCGTCGGCCAATAGAAGCCGGAATCAAACACTTTCTTTGCGGTGAAATTGGCACCATGGTGTCCCCCCGTGGGTCCACTATGACATGCCTTAAGTATTTCAACGGCATCCGTACCGTGAACACACCGCCGGATCACTTGATCCGCACAGACTTTGAACAAGTAGGGGTCGTCCCAAAAATAATGTTGGACATCTTTAAAGAATTTCTTCTTTTGTTGGGACGACATCCCTTTCCTAATGAAATTTCCCGCATGGTAATTTGCAAAATCGGCGAACCATGGGGTACTTTGGTCAATTTCGGTCACACTTCCAAGTGTCTCGAGAGGAAAAGCATCGTTGATTTCCTTGTTCTCGAGAACACTTTGATGGGGGTTCTCAAGTCTAGAAAGGTGATCGGCAGCAAGATTCTCAGCTCCTTTTTTGTCTCGTATTTCGACATTAAATTCTTGGAGCAAAAGAACCCACCGCATTAAACGTGGCTTCGCATCTTGTTTAGCCATTAAGTACTTTAGGGCTGAGTGGTCCGTATACACTATGCATTTTTTAAGTAGCAAATAAGACCTAAATTTTTCAAAAGCGTAGACAACCGCTAACATTTCCTTCTCGGTAGTTGTATAATGATGTTGGGCTTCGGTCATAGTCTTACTTGCATAGTGTATCGGTTGAAAGTACTTGTTCTTACGTTTCCCCAGAACTGCACCAATGGCATAATCACTTGCATCACACATTAGCTCAAATGGTAAGCTCCACTCGGGGGCAACTAAGATTGGTGCCTCCGTTAACTTCTTCTTTAAAACATTAAATGCATCGACGCATTCATTTGTGAAGTTAAACGGAGCATCTTTTTCTAAAAGGTGGGTCAGAGGCCGGGCTATTTTGGAGAAGTCTTGTATAAAACGTCGATAAAAGCCGGCATGGCCAAGGAAACTGCGGATTCCTTTGACGATCATCGGGTGTGGTAATTTAGCAATAACATCGACTTTTGCCCGATCCACCTCAATTCCAGATTTGGATATTTTATGGCCGAGGACTATTCCCTCTTTAACCATGAAGTGGCTCTTCTCCCAATTTAGAACCAAATTGGTGTTTTCACACCGTATCAGCATTTTCTCTAAATGGGAGAGGCAAGAGTCGAAAGAATTTCCGTAGACGGAGAAGTCATCCATGAACACTTCCATGGTTTTTTCGATCATATCCAAGAAAATAGCCATCATACACCGTTGAAACGTGCCCGGAGCGTTACATAGGCCAAAGGGCATTCTCCGATAGGCAAACGTTCCATACGGGCAAGTAAAAGTGGTCTTTTCTTGATCCGGGGGATCAATGGGAATTTGAAAGTACCCAGAAAAGCCATCCAACAAACAATAGAACTCATTTCCCGCTAACCGTTCAAGCATTTGGTCCATAAAAGGAAACGGGAAATGGTCTTTACGTGTCGCATCATTCAACTTGCGGTAGTCGATACAAACTCTCCATCCGGTCACAAGTCGAGTCGGTATAAGCTCATTATCGTCATTTTTCACAACAGTGATTCCGCCCTTCTTTGGAACACAATGAATTGGGCTAACCCATGAACTATCCGAGATCGGATAAATCATTCCAGCGTCAAGGAGTTTAATAACTTCCTTTTTGATCACTTCGTGGATTAGTGGGTTAACCCGTCGTTGTTGTTGGACGGAAGCTTTGTGATTATCATCAAGCAGAATCTTATGCGTACAAAATCGAGGGTCGATTCCTTTAATGTCGGATATTTGCCAAGCAATCGCACCTTTATGCTTCCGAAACACATCTAAGAGTCGTGTCTTCTCCTCATCTTTAAGGCCTTTTGATATTATAACCGGTAATTTATCATTTTTTTCCAAGTATGCGTATTCGAGATGAGGAGGCAAATCCTTGAGCTCGAGCTCCGGAGGATTCTCAATAGACGGCTTTACTTTTTTTACGTCTGCCATTTTTAAGTCCATCGGAGGGGGAGAAACAATCGGGTTTTCATTTAAAAGTTTTTCAATTAATGAAATGTCCCCCTCCGGATCAAAGTTATTATTATCAATTTCCGGTGAAAATGATTCATTTGAAAGACAAGCATTGATTTCTTCCCAAGCGAGATCACTTCCCTCAAACGGAGTGAGGGAAGGGGAAGAATCGGAGACGATAGGTTCAAAAGAAGGAGTGGGATTGCCACTCGAAGCATTATCGGTGAAACCAAGAATTTCTTGAGCATACTCCTCCGTAGCTTCGTCAATAACATCGATTCGGTTGACGGAAGAAACATCGTAATCGGAGGAGTATCTCGCGGTTTGATCAAGGTTAAAAGTGACGGCTTCGTTTCCAACACGTAAAGTAATCTCCTCGTCATAAACATCAATCAAAGCACGACCGGTCCTTAGGAAACCTCTCCCGAGAATGAGAGGAACCCGTGGATCGGCATCGAAATCAACAACCACAAAATCGGCAGGGAAATGGAATTTCCCAACATTGACAAAAATATCCTCGGCTATGGTCATAAGCGTCGGTGTCAAGTTAGGGAGAGACAACTTTCTCCAAATCGACAATTGCATTAGGTTAATGCTAGCACCAAGATCGGCCAAGGCGAAGCATTGAACCATACCCGGAAAATTGCACGGTATAAGAAACTTGCCAGGGTCTTCAAGCTTTTCGGGTAGCTTTTTAAGAAGAACCGCTGAGCAATTCTCGTTCATTTGGGTTCTCGACATTTCAAAAAGTTTTTCCATATTATTTAAAAGTCCTTTTAGCATCGAAGCAAATTTGGGCATCAAAAGTATAGCATCCGCGAGACTTATATCAAAATGCAATTCTTGAAAAATCTGATAAAATTTCTCCATTTGGTTTTTATCTTTCTCGCGGTGCTTTTGTTCGTTTAAACGTAACGGATAAGGCAACTTTGTTTTAACGGGAATATCTTTTTCATAAACAATTTTTTCCTTTCCTTTGGACGTCGGGACCACCGGAGGTTGGATGTCTTCGGTCCTTCCATTGTTAATAGGAATTTCCGTATCCGTTGTCGCCTCGGGTTCACGGGCGACTACCTTGGGAGGTAGAGAAGAAGAGGTAGCGGAGCCGTTGGTCCATAATAAGAAACACCACTCCTTGTCGTGATCGCTTTAGCATCGCCCCTCGGGTTAGCGATCGTGTTGCTCGGCAACGTTCCAGAGCCCGAGGGTCGATCATTTAAACACTTATTAAGATCATTGATTTGATTAGCTAACAACCTTGTTGTTTCCTCTTGTTTTGTCATAAAAGCTTGTTGGTTTTGAAGCAATTGCTTAATCAAATCTTCCGTGGGCGACGGATTTGGAATAACAGCTTGATTTTGATTATTAAAATTTTGCCCACGGTTTTGAAAGTTGCCATGATTTAGATTTGTATTGTTAAAATTCCCTTGATTATTCTGAAAATTTCCATGATTTTGAAAATTGTTCCCTTGAGGCGGGGCTTGGTTTTGATTTCCCTGAAAATTCCGATTTTGGTTTACACCTTGGTTTTGAAAACCTTGATTTTGCCGGTTTTGATTTTGATTGAATTGATGATTACGGTTTTGCACATTATTGTTCTGATTCACTTGATTTGGTTGATTAAACCCGGGTGGTCCATGAAAATGGCTCGAACGGTAGCTGAGAATATTTCGATCTCCTTGAAGAGGTGGGTAGCTGGTGCCACCCATGTTTGCAGCATACACGTTCTCTTGAGCATAAGAGCCGGTCGACGGACACTCATAATACGGGTGTGGACCACCACAAGTCTCACAGCCATGACTCACCATTTTGACTTGATGGTTCGGTTTCTCAATAGACATAGCATCGACTTTCTTTGTTAAAGCCAATATCATATTTTTCATTTCATCATTATTTTTCTCATTATTAGACACTTGATGTTTGTTCCTTGACATTCTCACGCGAGCCTTGTTCTCGATTATCATGAAGGCATCATTCGTGTTTCTCGCCAACAAGTTCCCACCCGCAGCAGAGTTGAGTGAGTCTTGGTCAACGTGACTCAACCCATTATAGAAAGTGTCAATCTGCTGAAGGGGTGTGAACCCATGGTTCGGACATTTTTCCATCAAATCTTTGAATCGGTCCAAAGCTTCACTAAACGACTCATCAAAAGCTTGTTGGAACCGAAAGATTTGGGATCGTAAGTTAGAAGTTTTAGAAGGAGGATAGAAATAATTCACAAACTTGGAAGCAAGGTCATTCCAAGTGTGAATCGAGTTCGGCGGTTCCTTTTCCAGCCAAGTCCGGGCTGCTCCTTTTAAGGAGAAAGGAAACAACTTCAATTTCACCACATCGTGAGGGACTTGATTCATCCTAATAGTCTCAGCGATGTCGGTGAAATTTTGGATGTGTGCATAGGGGTCTTCGTTATCAAACCCGTGGAATGATATCCCGTGATTAAGTTGAGTAATCCGTGATTAATTTCAAAGTTGGCATTGTTGTCCGGAATCACAATAGCTCTCCTCACACCGTTAAATGGTGATTGGAGTTGTTCTTCCATCGGACGCGGATCAAATGCCGGTTGTTGTCCCATCGGCGGGACAACATTGTGCTGTGGACCACCCATCGGCGGGGGCCCGTTGTGTTGTTCGTTATGGTTCATCTCCTCGTCGTCGAGGAAATGAACACGACTCGTATGTCGTAAAACCCGCTCGGGGTTTGAGAGCGGAGAAGTAAGATTCTCAGAAGTAGAACGGGTGTGCATACACCAAAAACAAAATTAAAAAGAAAAAGAAAGTAGAAAAGAAAATATTTTTGTTTTTATTTATTTTTCAATTTTTTTATTTTTTCTCAAAAACTTTTTATATATTTTTTTTGTTTTTCTTTTCTTAAAACGTAACGTTAATCGAAAACCGTTTCTTTCAAAACCACGCGCGACGGGACGGGAGAGAAGAATGGATCTCTCTTCAGCTAGCAATTTAATGTCTTAGCTATCCGTATTTCCCGCTTATTCGGTTGTAGTAATTGAAATAGTCCGATAAACAACTAAATTACGTTTTCGTTATATTGGGAGACTTATTTGGTTTACAACGCCCTTTCTTTCGATCGAGTCGAGGCTGTAACTTTTATTATTTTTTTTTTGGTATTTTGTAAACACTTTAGGAAAAGTGTTTTGAATTTTTCAATTTTTATATAAATATATATACAAAATAGAGGAAGGCTTAACAAAACACGATTTTTAAAAACAATATTCAAAAATTCACTTCAAGCCTTCCCCGGCAGCGGCGCCAAAAATTGATTAAACTCAATTATAGTATAATAGAAGTATAGTATCGAAGTGATCCGCAAGAAATACGAATCACCTGAGTCGTTTCCCAGTGAAGGTGAATGGAATCAAGAATATTGATTCGTGTAATCGTGATTTGAAAAGTGGTGGAAAAGGCAAATAGTGATCAAATAATTCAATTATCAACTAACAATTATTAAACATGCAAAGAGTACAAGCTAGTAATGCACCAAGATCTAAAACGCAAAAACAGGAATGCACGCGCGATTATTAACGTAACGCACGAAATAAAACGCGAGTTTTAAGCTACACTAATCCTACGGACTTCAAAATATTTTTTAAAAGTTAAAAATGATAAAAGAAAATTTTAAGAAAAAGAAAAATATTTTTTAGACTTTTTAATAATTTTTTATGAATTAAAAACTAATTAAACTATTTAATAATTAAAAGAAAATGTAAATAAGGTGAGGAAAATGCAAATTTGATTTCTAAAATTCTAAAATAGTTGAAAACCATTTTCTAAAATATTTTTGGATTTTTCTGGGATTTTTCTGATTTTTTTGGATTTTCTGATAATTAAAAAGTATTAAATAATGATTAAAAATGAAAATTAATTAAGAAAAATAGCAAAATAGCTCAGAAAAATATGAAAATTTCTGGGAAAATCTAAAATTATATTATGAGTCTAGGAAAAATAGAAAAGTTGGAAAATAAGCACTGTAAGTGCTTATTAGCTTAAAAACAGCTTATTTAAGTGCTTATTATTAAGCACTGTTGACCAAACTTTTATCAAATGCTAATTATACTAAACTGAGGAGTTTTTGGTGCATATGGGACTGAGTCGCAACTATTTTGATGGTGCGGACGAGGTTCCAACCTTCATTGATGAGAACAGCCAGGGTGGGTGCTCATCCTTTCTTGCCTTTGCCTCTATAAATGTAAATGTTTTTTTTACTTGAATAACTAAGTTGTTCTTGTTATTTGTTTTTTGTCTGTCGCAGAGATGGACCTATTCGCTGTCGTGAAGTTGAAGGAGCCAAAGCGCGTGACAGTGGGGGTGCGCCCTCTGAGGGATGGTGAGGAGCCCATCTTACAAGCTACTGAGGGGCACCTAACGGTGTTTGGGCCAGTTGCGCGTGAAAATTCTCAACCCGCAGCCACGCTTGTTGTGCCGGTGCAGAGTGCTCCTCCTACTGGGGAGCAGTCTCCCGTTTTAGAGGAGGCACATGTTGAGTCTTCCAACAGTGCGGAGATACTAGAGCCTGTTGCGGAGGTTCAGAGAGGGAAGTGCAAGGAAGCGTCTTCTGGTGGTTATGGTACTGGCACTTCCAAGAGGAGGCGCCATTTGATTGCTGATGAAGAGTCTGCCACGCCGGACGATATGTCCGCTTCTGACGCGGAGAAGAATCTGCCCAAGTCCCCACCTCTTGTGTAAGTATTTACAATTTTCATTTTCATTATTTGATGTATCTTCGCACTAACTTAACCCTCTTTGTTTTGTAGTGACCATGCTGTGAATGATGATGCGGTGTTTGCGGATCGTGCCGCATCACCGCAGATTGCTCATGTGGAGGAGCCTTTGAAGGCAGCGGCGCAGATGTCTGCACATGAGTTGGTGGAGGAACTAGCTGTTGGTGCTGCTCGTCAAGCTGAGTTGGTTACTGATTAAACTCAATTATAGTATAATAGTAGTATAGTATCGAAGTGATCCGCAAGAAATACGAATCACCCGAGTCGTTTCCCGGTGAAGGTGAATGGAATCAAGAATATTGATTCGTGTAATCGTGATTTGAAAAGTGGTGAAAAAGGCAAATAGTGATCAAATAATTCAATTATCAACTAACAATTATTAAACATGCAAAGAGTACAAGCTAGTAATGCACCAAGATCTAAAACGCAAAAACGGGAATGCACGCGCGATTATTAACGTAACGCACGAAATAAAACGCGAGTTTTAAGCTACACTAATCCTACGGACTTCAAAATATTTTTTAAAAGTTAAAAATGATAAAAGAAAATTTTAAGAAAAAGAAAAATATTTTTTAGACTTTTTAATAATTTTTTATGAATTAAAAACTAATTAAACTATTTAATAATTAAAAGAAAATGTAAATAAGGTGAGGAAAATGCAAATTTGATTTCTAAAATTCTAAAATAGTTGAAAACCATTTTCTAAAATATTTTTGGATTTTTCTGGGATTTTTCTGATTTTTTTGGATTTTCTGATAATTAAAAAGTATTAAATAATGATTAAAAATGAAAATTAATTAAGAAAAATAGCAAAATAGCTCAGAAAAATATGAAAATTTCTGGGAAAATCTAAAATTATATTATGAGTCTAGGAAAAATAGAAAAGTTGGAAAATAAGCACTGTAAGTGCTTATTAGCTTAAAAACAGCTTATTTAAGTGCTTATTATTAAGCACTGTTGACCAAACTTTTATCAAATGCTAATTATACTAAACTGAGGAGTTTTTGGTGCATATGGGACTGAGTCGCAACTATTTTGATGGTGCGGACGAGGTTCCAACCTTCATTGATGAGAACAGCCAGGGTGGGTGCTCATCCTTTCTTGCCTTTGCCTCTATAAATGTAAATGTTTTTTTTACTTGAATAACTAAGTTGTTCTTGTTATTTGTTTTTTGTCTGTCGCAGAGATGGACCTATTCGCTGTCGTGAAGTTGAAGGAGCCAAAGCGCGTGACAGTGGGGGTGCGCCCTCTGAGGGATGGTGAGGAGCCCATCTTACAAGCTACTGAGGGGCACCTAACGGTGTTTGGGCCAGTTGCGCGTGAAAATTCTCAACCCGCAGCCACGCTTGTTGTGCCGGTGCAGAGTGCTCCTCCTACTGGGGAGCAGTCTCCCGTTTTAGAGGAGGCACATGTTGAGTCTTCCAACAGTGCGGAGATACTAGAGCCTGTTGCGGAGGTTCAGAGAGGGAAGTGCAAGGAAGCGTCTTCTGGTGGTTATGGTACTGGCACTTCCAAGAGGAGGCGCCATTTGATTGCTGATGAAGAGTCTGCCACGCCGGACGATATGTCCGCTTCTGACGCGGAGAAGAATCTGCCCAAGTCCCCACCTCTTGTGTAAGTATTTACAATTTTCATTTTCATTATTTGATGTATCTTCGCACTAACTTAACCCTCTTTGTTTTGTAGTGACCATGCTGTGAATGATGATGCGGTGTTTGCGGATCGTGCCGCATCACCGCAGATTGCTCATGTGGAGGAGCCTTTGAAGGCAGCGGCGCAGATGTCTGCACATGAGTTGGTGGAGGAACTAGCTGTTGGTGCTGCTCGTCAAGCTGAGTTGGTTACTGATTAAACTCAATTATAGTATAATAGTAGTATAGTATCGAAGTGATCCGCAAGAAATACGAATCACCCGAGTCGTTTCCCGGTGAAGGTGAATGGAATCAAGAATATTGATTCGTGTAATCGTGATTTGAAAAGTGGTGAAAAAGGCAAATAGTGATCAAATAATTCAATTATCAACTAACAATTATTAAACATGCAAAGAGTACAAGCTAGTAATGCACCAAGATCTAAAACGCAAAAACGGGAATGCACGCGCGATTATTAACGTAACGCACGAAATAAAACGCGAGTTTTAAGCTACACTAATCCTACGGACTTCAAAATATTTTTTAAAAGTTAAAAATGATAAAAGAAAATTTTAAGAAAAAGAAAAATATTTTTTAGACTTTTTAATAATTTTTTATGAATTAAAAACTAATTAAACTATTTAATAATTAAAAGAAAATGTAAATAAGGTGAGGAAAATGCAAATTTGATTTCTAAAATTCTAAAATAGTTGAAAACCATTTTCTAAAATATTTTTGGATTTTTCTGGGATTTTTCTGATTTTTTTGGATTTTCTGATAATTAAAAAGTATTAAATAATGATTAAAAATGAAAATTAATTAAGAAAAATAGCAAAATAGCTCAGAAAAATATGAAAATTTCTGGGAAAATCTAAAATTATATTCTGAGTCTAGGAAAAATAGAAAAGTTGGAAAATAAGCACTGTAAGTGCTTATTAGCTTAAAAACAGCTTATTTAAGTGCTTATTATTAAGCACTGTTGACCAAACTTTTATCAAATGCTAATTATACTAAACTGAGCTTATCAGAACAAGAATAAGGCCTTATGATCCACAGAAGTACAAACAATGATGAAATATGGCTCAATAAGCACTAAGTAAGGCAAATAAGCTAAGCAGAATAATCCAAGGCCAATTATCACTTGAAATAGGTGCAATGGACTAAGTTAAGCTCAGAACACTCAAAATTTCCAACTCAAGATCTCAAATAAGCAATTGCAGCCCACTTAGCAAAACAGATTTGGCAGAAATGCTGAATAAGATGAGCTCAATAAGATGTGAAGATAAGCACTAAGATGCAATTTTTTGGAAGAAATCTTTACACTACCAACCCAGTAACACAAATCATCCTCAAGTTTAGATCTTAGATCAGGTTTGCTTAGCTAGAAATGCCCAAGAACATGGGCCAGAACCTGTGGTGCAGGGTAAATTTTTGTTCAATAAGCTAACTTCAATGGGCTTTTTAAATAAGCAAATGGTTTTCAAATCCAAAACTTCTTTTTGAAATATGTTAACTGAGTACTCAGCTTTCCAAAACAACAATTTTTGACTATTTCCAAACTATTTTGAAGCCTACACAGACCTCCAAAGTTTTAAACAAAATCTGAGTAATAAGCTTTTTTGACTTTTTGATTAACACAGAATGTTGACCTTTTTGATATTTGATTACACTAAAATGACAACAGAGATGTTAATAAGCTATTTTAATATTATAATAAGCTACTATTAACTATTAAGCAACTACCTTAAAAATTTTTTTACCTAAAATCTGCCTATACTAACTGTTATGCTAACTTACGTGGTGATTTGACTTTTTAAGCTAAAAACCTACTACTTTTTGCTTTAACTAACTATAATATAGCCTAAGTAATATATTTGAACCACTTTTAACCTCTGTATCAGTCCTTAACTCAACAAACAATACACAACCAAACACCCCTTAAGGGTTGTCACAAACTCATAAACCAACTCAGATCCTTCAAAACTCTTTCAAACCAAATCAAAAGCACTTAATATGATCCAAAAACATGATATAAGCCAGAAACAAAGATCAATAACATCATTCACCAAGAAATCAAATATCCACAGATGTAGCTTTTATGAAATAGTATACAAAGCATAACACACCAAAGTACTCAAATATGATGAAATAGCAATCAAGAAGCAATGATGAACAGGTTTAAGCAATATTCAATACTAATAAGCTACTATTATCAGATCTATGCTACTGTATCAATAAGCTATAAGATATGAGAAAAATGAAAATGAAACTCACAAGTTCAAAACCCCTCAGCTTGAGCAGAGGGGTGTCACTATGCTAGCCTGTCTTTAGACAGGCCAATGGTCTCCTTTTTGGCTGCCTTTTACCACCTCAAAGCTCATCTTATTGAAATAAGCTGGCTTTGACTTTTGTTGACTTTTGTGATCTTTTTGAACTTTTGATTATTTGATGTTACAACTCCACTTACAATAGCTATAGAAGCTAATATAAGCAGTTATCTACTAAAAAGAAGCTTAAATATAAATTGTATTTAAGAAAAAGCCAACATCTTTTTGGATTTTTTAGAGATTTTCTTATTTTTTGTGTTTTTATGAAGATTTAATAATAGACAAAGAGAATAAACTTGTAAAAACTATGAAATTGAGTAAAAGTGATTCTTAAAGAAAAATAAAATAAAGTAATAAGCTTGGATAAGAAACTTTTAACTAATACTGAATTTAAATTATTGTACTAAAACAGAAAATTAAAACATGAAACTAATAACTTTTATTAATAAAAACTTGCATTACATTCTGAGAAATAAAAATGGCAGCATTTCATTACATGAAAAAAACTACACCCTAAACGTATGAAGGTGGGGGTATTTATAGCAGAGCAGGGGAGATGAGGTGCTAGGGTTTGGAAAATGCTAGAAGCTCAATATCAGCCACAAATCTTCAATTCAACTTAGAATGTCGACATCCCACCTCATCTTATCCAATGATTCAATCCTTATCTTGCATCCACGAATCATAAGCCAATCAGGGAGCTTGAGAGTGCCATGGTGGAGGATTTATGACACCATTCTGACTTGTCAGACCTTCTAGAATGATTCCTAGTACGAGGTGGGTATAAAGGGATTGGTACGAGGTAATTTATTGAGGTACGAGGTAAATCTTTGGGGAAGACGTACAGTAAAAGGGCGCGGGGTTTTAATTAAATGTTTGACTGTGGGGTTTTGGGGGTTTGACTTCCGGGTAATATTAAAAAGATGGGTCGGGTTGGATTAAGTGGATTGGACCGGGTGATATAAGTGGTGGGCTGGTGTTCTTTTCTTTAGGCTTTGGGTTAGATATAAGGTTTTATTTGTTTTTGGGTTAAGTTTTAGGATTAAGTTGTAGTAGTAATATCAACCAAGGGACCAAAGGTGTATATCATGAAAATGTGAGGACCTTAGCTGTCATTCTTCCATTCAAGTATCCAAGGACTTTTTGTGATATTTCTTGAATATTTGGAGGGCCTGAGTTGTCAACTCTTCAAAATATCTTCATAAGGACCAATGTTGTCAACTTTGAAAGTTGAGGGACCAAATGTGAACTTTCTTCACTCCCGGGTCACTTATGCAATTACTGAGACTTTGAGGATTCCAATTGACCATAAGAGCTTCACTTTGACCACTAGTTTCCCCGGCTCCGGCTTTATTCACTTTTCCAATTCTCGTGCTCGTTTTGTCATTTTCTCGTGATTTTTTGTCCTTTTCTCAAATATCCGATCCTGCACATTCACAAACACAAAAACACACATTCTTTGGCATTATTGGTTAGTTTTTGGTTTATTTGGTCCAATTTTGGCTTAGAAAAGGTGAGTGAATAAGCACTCACCAGTTACTCAGCTAAAGGCGCGGGCTGTTGTGGAGGGAGGTAACCTTGCTCAGAAGGATGAGCAGATTGCCCTGCTCAAGGCGCATTTGGTTGAGGCGCAGGCAGAGGTGTTGGCTGCCGATGAGCGCGCCAAGAAGGCTACCGAGGAGAAGTTGACTGTGATGGCTGAGCTGCAGCGCGAGCGTGGAGAGTCGCAACAGTACAGGGCTGACCTCGCCTGGGGGGTAAAGTACCTTGAGGAGAAGAAGAATGAGCCGTGCGACCAGCTTGCTGTCTTTGGTAAGAAGGTGGAGAGCTCTGTGGAGGCGCAGGAGGAAAAGCTGCGCAGGTTGAGCATAGAGTATGATGAGGAGTTGTATCCTCATCTGATGTCCATGATTGCAGAGCGCAGGTACTTGTTATACATTATCCTTTGATTCTTGTATTTTTTTTTCTTCCTTTCTAATGCATTCGTTGCTGTTTGTGCAGGTGGTTGATCAGCCATGGGTTGCGCCTGGCTGCCATGGGCACGTTGGAATCCCCGGAGGTCGTGGGTGCCTTTGGTAATGTGGTAGAGTGCGTCGTTGCTTGTGGCAAGGCGCAGGCTGTGGAAGAGCTTGCTGAAGGTTAACTACTGACCGTTCCCCCCGCTGAGGTTCCTGGATACAATGTTGATGCTTTTGAGGAGATTGTAAAGGCGATGGAGGGGATGAAGCTCTTCGAGCTTCCACACATTGTGCGGCTGGAGCGCGACCAAGATTATCCTATCAAGTTGATTATGCAGGGATTAACTCTTGGGAGGCACATAGTGGAGAACGAAGAGGTTGAACCTGATTTTTTCTTGAAGCCTGATGAGTCTCAGTTGTAGGTTCCAGTGTTCGCGCAGCCGTGTGACATTCTTAACCCCTTCGCTATTGAGACAGAGGTTCCTCTGAAGGAGGTCTTGGAGCGTCATGCGGAGAGGGCGGCCAAGAAGAAGGGTGTCAAAGGGAAGGCCACTCTCTGCGGTGTAGGTGCTGCGCATATCCCTAGGTCAGATGGGGTTGCGGTCAGTATGGCGACTGTGTCCCCGAAAGATGCGTTGCTTTTGAAGAAACTCCAAGAGGCTGGGGGTTCTACTGACCAAGGACGCAGCCCTCAGCGCTGCCGTAGCTTGTAGATATTTATGTATAACTTGTAGTTATCGTTGTAAAAACTCGTGGTTTTTGGTAAATGAAAGTATGGAACTTTTGCACATATATCATTTTGTACTTAGATTTTTCAAGAGTTACAATGTGCTCATAATATCTTGTATTGAGTCCATAACTTATGTATTAAGTCCGTAACTTAATGGTCCATAACAAACGTGCAAGTAGGTGTGTAGCATGCTACATTTATCATTTTTAGGAACCAAGTGTCTTGGTTTCTTAGTTCGTCTAAACTTGTTGTTGCGCATTCGTTGTGGGATGCGTACTAAAGTCATAGTCTTGTATGAAGTTAGTGAGTTTGCGTATGAACTTAGGAGTCAATTGTTTTGAATCCATGTGGTGGTATGCAGCGTACTGCGAATTCCACTATTTAGGAGTCAATTGTCTTGAATCCATGTTTTGTTAAACGCGCACAGTGTGCGTTAAAGTGCATCCATCGTAGGATGTACTGTTAACTTACTCCAACGTCTTGATAGTAAGGTGTTTAACAGGGATACGTGATCCGATGTTGATGGGTTTGCAACCCTCTTACTCAACGAGTATTTTAGTAGGTTTACTCATCCTATCTGCCCTCGTGTGGTCTTAATGTGTGCATGCACGCCATGTAGGCAATAATATAAATGAACAAAATTGAAACATAAATGAATGATGTAAGCAATAATGTTGAAATGTGTTGTGGAGTTAGCTAGAAACCACAACGTTTTATTAATTCTTGCAAGTTAAAAAAGTAAAGACAATTTCCTAAGAAAAGTAAATACACGGACATTTATTGAGCGCTTACTAAAGTGCAGAGGTGTCAGTGTGTAGGCCGTAGCCTAAAGGTAGCATCTCTTGAGATTGCAAATGTTCCAGGTGCGTGGTAGCTCGTGGCCCTTCATGTCGCGCACTTTGTACGCACCGTCGCCTAATGCCTCTGTGACCTCATAAGGTCCTTCCCATTTGGGTCCGAGTTTGCCCTTGTCTTCTGCGTGGCTTGCATCATTGGCGCGGTATACAAAGTCCCCTGGTTTGAAAGAAGTGTTTCTGACTCTTGCATCATAATACTTCTTCATCTTGGATTTAGCTTTTGCTTCGCGGATAGCTGCCCTTTCGCGTCGTTCTTCCAACAGATCTAAGTCAATGCGTCGTTCATCATCGTTTGTTGTGACGTTGACTTCCGATGTACGGATTGTTGGCATTCCAATCTCTGCTGGTATAACAGCTTCTATCCCGTAGACAAGAGAAAAAGCTGTATCGCCGTTGCTGACTTTGATTTCTGTGCGGTGGGCCCACAGAACATGCGATAATTCGTCCACCCATCTTCCTTTATGTCTGTCCAGGCGCTCTTTAATTCCTTCACCCAGACTACGATTCGCGCGTTCTACTAATCCATTTGTCTGTGGATGTTTAACTGACGCGAAGTGCTGTGTGATATTTAACTGCGCGCACTAGTCTTTGAATGGGTTATCACAGAATTGTTTTCCGTTGTCCGAAATAATCTTTCCAGGTAGGCCAAAGCGGCATACAATGTTATCCCAAACGAATCGTTTGACCTGGTTGCCTGTGATACTTGCCACTGCTTTTGCCTCGATCCATTTGGTGAAGTAGTCAATGGCGACAATGAGGAACTTGAGTCCTCCTGCTGCGACTGGAAAGGGTCCTGCAATGCCAATTCCCCATTTATGGAATGGCCATGGTGAGGTGATGGGTGTTAGCTCATGTTGTGGTCGACGCGGAATGGGTCTGTGGACTTGGCAGTCGTTGCATCTTCTAATCATGTCTCGCGCGTTGCGGTGCATGGTAGGCCAATAGTACCCGGATCGCAATGCACGCGCTACAACGGACCGTGGTCCTGAGTGCATGCTGCAAGATCCGGCGTGGATTTCCCGGAGTACGTAGTCTGCCTGAAGAGGTCTGATGCACCTAAGCCATGGTTGTAGGAATGAACGCCGATATAGGATACCATCTCGAAGTTCGAATCTCTGCGCTGTGCGCCGTATCCGTCGAGCGTCCTTTTGTTCCTGGGGGAGTATTCCCTTGCTAATAAAATCCATGATGGGTGTCATCCATGTAGGATGTTCTTCCTCTATCACTGTGGAGACTTTCCATCTCAGAGATGGATTTGTTCTTCAAGGTTTCCACCAATACCTGTTTTGACAGGTGTGCGAAGCTTGTGGATGCGATTTTACTTAGTGCATCCGCTTTTTTATTTTCTCCTCGTGGGATTTGTTTGATGGAAAACTTGTCAAAGTTCTTGATCAAGGACTTGGCCTTATCGAGGTATTGGATCATGTGTTCCTCTTGGGCCACATATTCGCCTAACACATGGTTAGCTACTAATCGTGAATCCACATTGGCTTCTAGGTTGCGTATGCCCATTTGATTTTCTATGCGGAGTCCAGCCAGTAATGCTTCATATTCTGCCTCATTGTTTGTGGCTGTGAATTCAAAACGCAGTGCGTAAGTATGTTCTGTTCCATCTGGGTTGGTAAGGATAAGGCCTGCGCCTGACCCTTCTGCGCACGAAGATCCGTCGGTAAATAGAACCCACGGTTCCTGTAATGGTACGTCAACCGTTGGTGATGGAGTATCAGCATCTGGCTTCTCGATAATGAAATCAGCCAATATATGTCCCTTGATCGCGGTGCGCGGCCTATAAGAGATGTTATGCTCACTCAATAACACGCTCCACTTTTGTAGCCGTCCTGATGCATCAGGTTTAGAGATAACCTGCTTGATGGGTTGGTCCGTAATTACAGCTATTGGATGCGCTTGGAAGTACCTGCGCAGTCTCTTAGCCGCAAATACTAAGGCAAGGACCAGTTTCTCCATAGCGGTGTAGTTAGTCTCTGTCTTCTTGAGAGCTTTGCTTACAAAATATATGGGTGTTTGAACAGAGTTTCTGTTTGTCAGTAGCACCGCGCTGACTGCTCCATGGGTCGTTGATAGATACATGATCAGTTCTTCCCCTTGTCGGGGTGCGACAAGCTTGGGTAGCTCTGCTAGGTTTTGTTTGAGTTGTTGGAAAGCTTCTTCCGCTTCTGGAGTCCATCGAAAATCTCCCTTTTTTGTACACTTCGTGAGTGTTTTAAAGAGAGGAAGTGATTTGTCCACTGATTTAGACAAGAATCGATTTAATCCGGCTAATTTGCCGTTTAGTGACTGGACTTCTTTTAGTGCGCGCGGTGAAGGTAGTTCGATGACCGCTCTTGTTTTTTCTGGGCAAGGTTTAATACCATCGGGTTCTATTAGGTATCCAAGAAACATGCCTTCTGTTGCTCCAAAAGTGCACTTCTTGGGGTTCAACTTTATGTTTATTCTTCCCAATGTCTTAAGCGTTTCCTCTATGTCACGCACCAATTCCTCTTCGGTATGGCTTTTTATGACTAGGTCATCAACATAGACCTCCAAATTGCGGCCCACCTGCTTCTCAAATGCGTTATCCACTAACCGTTGGTATGTGGCTCTTGCATTTTTTAAGCCAAAGGGCATTTTTGTGTAGCAATACACCCCTTGACTCGTGTGGAAGGCTGTTTATTCTTAATCCTCCTTGGCCATTTGAATTTGATGGTATCCTTTGTATGCGTCTAGGAAGCATTTAAAGGGATACCCGCACAAGGATTCTACTTTCCAATCGATTTCTGGTAGCGGATAGCAGTCTTGTGGACATGCTTTGTTGAGATCGGTGAAGTCCATGCACATTCTCCAGCTACCATCGCTCTTCTTTACCATCACTGGGTTGGAAAGCCACTCGTGGTAATAAACTTCTCGCATGATACCTGCGTCCACGAGCTTGTGCACTTCCTCCAGAATAGCTTTTGCGCGTTCTGGAGCCTGGCTGCGCTTTTTCTGCCGTGTTGGAGGATATCCTTGTCGGATTTCTAGCTTGTGTTCCGTAATGGCTCTTGGCACTCCGGTCATGTGTTTGGGTTCCCATGCAAAGATGTTTAGGTTCTTTTGCAATAATGCGTACACAGCTGCTCTGCCCTTGTCGGATAGTGATCCCCCAATTGATATCTCTTGGTCAGGATAATCTGGGTGGATTGCAACTTTTAGGTTTGTCACCTTGGTAGTGTGCTGTTCTGGAGCGCGCGGAACTTCATCTGTCACTATGTTGCATTCTCTTGGAGATGCAGTGGTGTTGTAGAGGGTGACGATCCCTCCTTCCACTGGGAACTTGAGCATCCCATGTGCTGTGGATGGAACTGCACGCATGGCGGATATTCCTGGTCTCCCGATGATGCCATTGTATGACGAGGGAGACCTGATTACCATGAAGTTCATCCAGGCTGTTGTGGAATGGTATTCGTTACCGATTACCACAAGTATGCGTAATTGTCCCATGGGCCAAATCTTTTCACCTGTGAATCCAGTCAGCGACGTCGTGGCCGGAATTAACTGGTTTTGTATCTCAGGTTTTAGCCTCTTGAAGCAGTGTTCGTACATGATATCCGCAGACGCTCCTCCGTCAACATACATGCGGTGGATATCGTGACCCCCCGCTTGTATCTCGATGGTGAGTGGTTCTACCACTGCGTTATCCGCAGTAAGAGTGGGGAAAGAGATTTGGTTTCCCTTGGAAAATCTTTGGCTGATTTTTTGTTTCGTATTTCGCTGCCATGATTGTATCATGTATATTGTGTCAGCCTTATTTTTTGGTATCTCTTTTTTGGCCCCATTCTTTTGTCTATCTTTCCCCTCTTTAATGTTTTTAACGAGGTGGTCCATCTTCCTTTCTTTTACTAATTTATCAATTAGCTGACGTAGTTGAACGCACTCGTTAGTAGTGTGACCCTTCTGCCCATGGTATTCGCAGTGTCCTCCTCCTATGCGCTTCTCTTCTGGAGTGCTCATAGGTTGAGGTTTTGGAAAATTTGCTCCTTCTGCCGCGAATATTTCCCTAGGGGTTTTTGTGAGTGGGACGTACTTGTCGTTATCCCTTCTACTACCTTGGTTGCGGTAATTCCTGTTGTGGTTGCCACTTTGGTCATTGGATTGTCTCCTAGACTGTTCTTGTGGTTTAAAGGTTGAGTAACCTTTTTTGTTGTCTGCCGCCGCTGCTTCCCCTTGGATGAAGGATCTGGTACGCTTTGTTAGCTCATCAAAGCTTTGGGGTACTTTATCGTTTAGCTTCCGTATCAGCTCTGGGTTATTGATCCCGTTCATGAACCCTGAGATTTTTAGTACCTCGGGACATGCCTTGACTTGTATGCATTCATCCTTGAAGCGCTCCATATAAGCGCTTGTGGATTCCCCTTGGCGCTGTTTCACTCTGGCTAGTTCCACAGGATTCTTTGCGCACTTCTTTCGTTGTGTGAAATTTAGGCGGAATGCCTTCCGCAATTCTTCAAACCCATTTATGCTTCATCGTGGGAGCTTGTTGAACCATGTTCGTGCATTCCCTACTAAGGTAGAGTTGAACATATGGCACCACACAGGTTGTGGGCAGTTTTCGATAGCAGCCGCTGACTCGAAAATTTTTAGGTGATCATCAGGATCACCTGTGCCATCATATGTTTTAATATTGGTGGGCATGCGCCTTCTCTTGTCATCTGAGAAATCGCTTATGCGTCGCGTGAACGCATCAACCTTTTGGCGACGCCAAGGAAGGGAAATATCGTCATCCTCCTCGTACCGACGTCGATTTTTAGATTTCCAATATCCCGTCTCTCTATCCTCGTTGTCCGAGGAGTTACTTGAAGAGGAGTTGTTCCTTCTGTGGCGCTTGCGCCATTTTTCCTCGGAGTCCGACTTTGAAGGGCTTGTACTTGGAGAGTAGTGTTTCCCAAGTCTATCTTGGATTCTTCTGCTTCCTGACCTTGAGACGCTTACGCTCGGTGAGCGTTGTCGTCCAAGTCTATCTTGTATCCTGCGGCTACCAAGCCTAGCGTGGACATTGGTGTGCCTCACGTTGTCTTCGTAATCCTCCGAGTATTGAGAGTTAGATGTTGTACCAAGTCTATCGTGAACGTTGGTGCGCCTCTCATTGTTTCTGCGCTCGTAGTGGCGCGGTGGAGATTTTTCTTGGCCAAAGTCTGGCCAATTTTGCAGGCCGTGGCTTGACCTTCTTCTTGCCTCCTCTCGCATGAGACTAGTCAAAGTCTCATAATGTTGGGACACAAAATTGTTTAATGTCACATCAGGGGTATCCTCTTCTACTGCGAGGATGTCCGTCTCCGCACGGGGTTCCCTCTCTCTGTTAGGTGCTCCTGGCGGCACAGTGTTGTCCACTATGGGTGCCGTTTGGTGGGGAGTGGTAAAGAGAGTGCGCTGAATGTCCTCAGCACTTGAGACTACGGTAGTGGCTCGGGTTGTCCCCAAAGGCAATTCTACCATGGTAGGGGTTGGAGTTATATTCAACTCGCGATGACTAGGCGTACTGGTTGTTCCAGAGATTGGCCTTGGAGTCGAATCTTGATGCTTCTTCCTATGTGAATCATCACGTGTTTTCTCCGGCTGCGGAGTCCGCTGCCCTGAGTTCTTGTTTTTCGGCATTCTGGTCTTGAGTTCTTAGTGTAGGGTCCCACGGATGGCGCCACTTGTTGATACAAAAGTTGGGCTTACCTTGTTTGGACTCCTGCTCTTGTACCAATTAGAACTTTAGTGCTTATGGAACCTGCGCACTAAGAAAATAAACAACACCGTTAGGCTTATCGTGGGATTGTCTCCCACGATTAGACTCCGGCGTGAGAGTAAGTAATCGGTTTAGGGTTTAGTTGAAGAGTTAGGGATTGTGTAAAATCGTACCTTTAATGAGAATGTATCATTCTATATATAGGGGCGCAGAGACCGTGTAGGTTTCTTGCTCCTTACTCTTCGCACACGTGGTGCTTATCCGGGGTAAGGATATCTATTCCGTAAATAGAAGATCCTTATCCTATAACCGGGTAGTTTGGTTGGGCTTTGGACTTCGTGAGTCCAAGCCATTGGTATTATGGCCCAAGTCATTTGTCATGATAGCCCACTCGTGGTGGGTTTGGGCTTAGTAATGTTTATCATTTGGGCTCGTGGCCCAACTATAGACTATATGTCATCAAGTTACAAGGTGGGGTGTTTGTTTTGCGAAGTCATGAAATGTTAAGACTTGCGTTACAACGCAAGTTATTAGCTCAACGTTGGACTCAACGGTGTTATAACGCCACTAGCAAGGAAATGGTATTAACGTGCGTTGCAGCGTTGTTATGGTGCCACATAAGAATAACGCAGCCCCTGCGTTATGATTCCCCATGCTCTTATAATACTATTTTCAAACTCCCAGATTTACTTATAATACTATTTTCATTATAATAATATTTAGTTACATTTTTTACAAAAGTGTTACAGTAATTGTCTTTGGTAATAAAATATTATTATGGTGATTGTCAGGGGCAGCAGGCTCATTTTTGCTACTGTAACACCTTTAAAAAAAACCAACACAGATTTTATGTATTTGGTCCTTCATGTAACATGTCCGTTTCAAACTCAGTCATTTATGACTAACTTTGCAACGAAACACTGACATAAGGACAATTTATGTAACAAAATTGACAAAGAAATTTTCAAAAATAGTCCTTAAGTTATCGATCGTTTACAACGTTAGTCCTTAAGTTAAAATGGGGGTGGATAACTGTTAAGAGAGTCGAAAGTAATAATACCATGAATCTCATTGTCAATTTTGAAAATTAATACATTCCAGTCGCAAAGCACGGGCCTTCACACCTTGTTTATAATACATAGAGTTTAAGTAATTGAAAAAAATCCAATCTTTACTTATTTCTAAAAGCTCATTCACAATAGCTTGAACTTATAACTTGTACAAGCTTCCATAAACTTATGTCACAAACGAAACTTGTTAAAAAAACGAAACTTGTTTATTAAATAATGACCTTTTATATATGATCTTTGTTATTTAAGTTAAATCCCATAACTACTCTTAAATCAGTTGTCCAGTTTTTGAGCAATGATGGCTTATGTCTACTTTGAATCCCTATTGCTTTAAAAAAAAACACTTTCAATCTCTATTGCATATATCTCATCAATACTAAGTTGGTGGCCTCATAAAAATAAACTCCGTTTAATATAAAAAGAGATCATACAATACCTTTTGTGGAAATTCTTATTGAAAACACAAATCAATTCCCATTTTCGAAAACAAACAATTTGTTTGTTTGTTTGTTTACTAGCAGCAAGAAAGATTCTTGATACTATCAGACCAATCCCAAATTCTATCATCAAAAAGGCTGTCATCACAAAAAGCCAACTAAATCAATAATGAAGGTTTCAAACGACAATTACAATCTGCTAATGCTGATTGTTAAACATTAGCAAAATATTGCACCCTGAGCAGTGAAAAATGTAGAAGGCTGGTGAATAACTGGACTAATACAAACTTTTAATTACAAGCTACACAATCAATATTAAACTGGTATGTCCAAAATTGAGTATATGTGTTCAAATTTGCTTCCTATTGTCAAATCGAAAAATAAAAAAGAAACAACATAAACTGGTATACAAAAACATTGATCAACATGTAAGTTGGGTCTCATAGCTTCACCCTGGGCGGCAGCAGCAACAGCAGCAGTAGCGGCAGCAGCTCCTGAGAGATGAGACAGTCACAAATCATGAGTCGCGCACATAAAAGATTAGGACAACCACCAAAACTGTTTCAAATCATGATGGTCGTCATCAAAACTAGGAACTTAAAAATGAGCAACGACACTTTTAAGTTCAGACTTAGCAAGGAAACAAAAACCTGTTAACTACTCGTATTAGAAAGTAGATTGCTGAATAAGATATTATCATATGTAATATAAGGTTGACTATTATAGGGCAAGATGGGTGGGGATGGGTAATGGTTTAAAGCCATTTTCTGGTTTGAGTCAGATTGACCCGCAAGAACCTTCTTACGCATTTGAAAGAAACTAATGGCTAAATTATGATGACAGAAACAAAATTATTAAATCAAAAAACTAAATCTGTATATTGAAGGAAATAACATGTTGCATGCATAAAAATTGGGACTTTCTACCCATTTTAAGTTTTTTTTTTTTTTTTTTTTTTTTTTCGTTTTTAACTTGTTTTCATTTTACAAATCATTTGATCCCCACTATGTTTGGCTAAAAACTTCTATGTGACCCATTTGACATTAAACACAAGCCAAATTGACCCATTTATAGATAGATGTGTCAAGATTGACCCTCTAGGATCCCATTCATCATTTTAGTGCTAAACATTTCATATGAAAACATTGTGATATAATGATGTGTACATAGATGAAATACATGCCTCATGCTTTTACATATAGATGTACATTGAGCACATATATTAAGTAACATACAATTCTTGCTGTTCCAAACATGAAGTAACATAAAGAAATCCTAAAATTAATAGGACATACCTGTCTAAGGCTCTAAGCATACTAGGTTGAACATTAAACTTCTATTCGCACTTGATTGACCGGTATATGTGGCGTACAAAGAACAAAGCCGCACGGAAACCGACTGTCCCAAGCATTAGAAAGAAACCATAACAGATGCAAGCCATGTAACCAAAGAAGAACGAGGTTTGCATGAATCCGGACATGTCAGAACGTTCATAATAGTAATACAAGCAATAACCGAAGATGAAAACTCCAGTTGAGCCACCACAGAGGAAAGACCTGAATAATGATTTGCAAATATAGTCAAATGTCTAAACTGAGATTTTACAAAGTAATAGCCATATAAATGGATTATTGTAACAGACAAATATCTGAATTGACACTCATTTCCTGGCTACACTTGCAACTGTAATTAAAGAAAGTGCGTTAAACTTTAACATACCTCCACCACCATTCATGGTCTTCAGCAGCAAGTTGGAAATATGTCAATGCCACGGTGATAAAGGCGGTAACAATCAGGAGAATAATAAAAACGATAAATAAGATACTGTAGATTGTATAAATCCTGTGACCCCAGACACTGGCAAATATGTAGTAAAGCTCAATGTAGATAGCACTGAATGGAAGAAAACCAGCCATGGCCATTTGAGGAATAGTTTTGCGGTACCAAGGCAATGGTGGGATCTCTCTGGGATACTTTGTGGTGCGAACAGGAGCCTGAAACTCAGCCTTGCTGTTCTTTCCTGCAATACCCCCCAATACTAGCAATGGAGATGTCACTAAAGTCCATATCAAAACAATGACCACAATGGTACCGAAGGGTAGAGCAGCAGTAGCAGTATAAGCAATTGCAACAGTGTTAAGAAAACAGAAAGTGAGAAATAGAGGTCCACAGAACAGGCAGCCAGTCAATAGCAAGTTCCGCACCTGTTAATCATAGTTGATATATTAACAGAACATAATATTGTTTATTAAATGAGATTCATGGTATTATTACTTTCGACTCTCTTAACAGTTATCCACCCCCATTTTAAAATCATAATGTATTAATTAAAATTGCTATCCGCAAAGTGTCACAAGTAGTCAAAGTCAGGTGCAGTAGTTACAATTCTAGACTAAAGACAATTTGGCGATCTGCAATATGAAATTTAAAGGACTGCAACATATTTCGATGTGGGGCCCAACTAACTCACTAGAGTAACAGTTCTATCAAATTCTCTAATTCTAATAATATAAGTTACTATAAACTGCAATGTGTGGACTGTGGACTAATGGATTGACGATTTAGACTAATAATAAAGTTGATACAGAGGTAACAAGGTATATGTACAATCCAAGTGTTCAAAAAAATAGAAAAAATATTGTAGTAATAATGCATAACATGTAGAGTAGCGTACCCAGTTAGTTCCTTCTAGCTGGTGATAAAAGGAGGATGCAGTATAGCCCGCAATCCCAGAAGTAAGAGCATATATGACAACCAGTGCCGTAAACAGAGCTCCTCGGTTGTATGGATAAAATACACCAACAAGAGCCAGTCCAAAGATGAAAAGTGCGCTGATAGAACCAGAAAGTGGTCAAAGTTAGCACAATCACAATTATATAATAACACAAGGAAGATGAAGAGAGGACATAATCAATTCACCATATAACTTACAGGGAAAACAACTGGGTACCGGAACCAAGGGCGGCAGCAAACAAGGACTTGTACTTTGGGTACCTGAAAACATCACCATGAATGTACTTCCACCCAGTTTCCTCTTGGTCGTCAGCTTCCTCCTCATCATGAGCATACCTTTTATATATTACAAAACTATGTCAATAACAGAAATTCAGTTACATAAATGTGCGTCTACAATAAATGGATATTGTTCCTTACTTAACAAAGTCATTCTTAAGGACTCGCATAAGAATTGTGGCAAGGAAACCAGTTAAGAGGAGAACCGTCACACATGAGTTGATGATCGAGAACCAGTGGATCTCCAAGTGATGCGGCTGTGAAGAAGACTGAGAGTATTTCTCCATCCTACTCTCAAAAGGAATGTTTGTTTCTTTCCACCTCACCGTGTACATAAATTCCACCTCAACTTCCTTGTCTTCAGTAAGATCCACCACAGCACTAGGATCAGCTTTTGCATTTATCTCTATGACACGATCTTTTTTGTAGTGGATCTCGAAGTGAAGATGCTTAAACAGGTAATACTTTTCCTCACTGGGGTCAGTTTTGTCCTTTTCAACTTTCCCTAGAAAGCCCCAGAAAGGCAAGTCGTCATAGTACATTTGGAAATAGTAATCCTTGGCAACAGCACTTCGGAACTTTTTAACTTCCTCCTTGGTCAGTTTCTTTCTGCAAACAATTTCCGAGTCCTTGTCAACCAGAAATTGAAGCTTGTAAGGAGCACTGACTAAACGATCTCCATTCAGTACTTCACCAAGAGCTTCCTTTTTCTCTTTCAGATGCTCTGCAAATAATATTCATCAACGATAACAATCACAGCAGAATCAAGAATATAAAAAAAGGAAATACGCAACACGATAACAAACAAGACACCAAGGACGGGGACACACACCTGGTAAACAGAATGGCAGATCATAAAAACGGTATGTTTCACTGTAGAAGAAAACAGAAAGAACAAAACAAGAGTGTAAATATGCTGCAAGTTATGCATATAAGATGAAAAAAATATATATATACACAGATTAAGTTTTCTTAAATTTAATTGTATATCACTATATTGTATGTACAATTATAAGAAACAAAATGCATTTTTAAGAACATTAACGCATTCGAGCCAAAATCTATCTATCTACTTCCTAGCAACCCTTATAATTATTGATGAATATTATAAGAGGACAAGAGGACACACCCAACAGCGCCACCTTATCAATTATGTCTCACTTGCAGATCGAGACCATTATTCGTATGCCGTTTTTAATACTTTATAAAATAAAAAACCATACATGTCTCCATCCCACTGGTATAATGTACAGGCTCACGATGTTATTAAAGGGGCGGGGGGATGATGTCGGGTTGATTAGCTCCATAAGGTAGTTTAAGAGCTTATACGTTTTTTTTTTTTTTTTTTAATCATAAAGTAATCTAAGCACTCAGCATGAGCTTATTCATCATAAGGCGTAAGCTGCTTATTGAAAATAAGCTCGTAATCAACAAAATTAAGTTCAACGTTCCCGATCTGCATTACATCTTAAGATCCGAAAAATCCGGCAATTAAATAACCGTCAAATCTCAAGTCCAAACACACCTAAACCCCTAACTAACACAATTAAACACCAGATCCAACAGAAAAACAAACAAATTAACAAGATCTAAGAAGAAATGAAAGTAGTAATAATAATACCTAGGGTTATGAAATGGGCCGACTTTATTAGCGTAAATCGGAACATCGTCATTAGCTTTATACTTGTGATCTGAAGAGGCTGATGCAACTTGTTGTTGGCTGATTGTTATAACCGCCACTAAAGCTACAAGTAACTGCCACCGGATCATTTTCTTTGCACACAGTTAGTTAGATGTGTTGGGGGGGGGGGGGGGGGGGGGGGGGGGGGGGGGGGTGTAGAAGTAAGTCAGTTGAGGGAAGGGTGTTTTTGGTATTTTTAAAGTGTGGAGAGACGATGACTTCTAACGTTTTCTTTCTCGGGCCCCGTGGATAAAACAATTGTGTCAAGTCTAGATTTAGATGTAGAAACAAGCACGACTTATAATAATTTTTTGTATTCTCACTAAATTATATCTAAAATATATAATATTCAAAATAGTTGCCGCAACTTTTGAGGGGCCGAAACCCTCCCATACCCTTAAAGAGTTCCTCAATTGCTTGTGTTCTCGAGTGAGCATTAAGCAAGAAAATGAAAAGAAAACAGAAAATGTTATGTTCTCGAGTAGCATTTAAGGAAAAAAAAATTAGTGTTATTTTATTGATATTTAAATTAAAGTGTTTCCTTCTAGTTTTGGAGGAAAATATTTACTTAGAGTGTGTTTGTTTCATTAAGATGTTTTGGATCTAAATCTAACTAGCATATCTTACTAGTAAGATGTGTCTATAAAGTCTGAATGTAATAATGTTGTTTATTTTTTATAATTATCTGAATGATTTTAATTGTCTATTCTCTTAAAGTATATATTAAACTATAACAATACCATAAATAAGTAAGCTATGTAAACATGAAATAGAAAATTTTTAACATAAATTTAACACGATATTAAACTTTTATTACTTTGGTGAACCGTAGCTAAAACCACTTACGAGAAATTGCTTAAACGTTATAGTTACAAAAAGGGAGTTGCACACTCCGTTAATTGATTTTCACAATCAAAAGTATGGTGTCTTGACATTTATAACCTTTTTACAAGGATATACTTATATAAATGTCAAGACACAAGTGTATAAATGTTAAGGCACAATAATTTTAATTGTGCAAATCAATTTGTGAAGTATGCAAATAAACTTTTAAAAAAATAATATAAAATGATATATTAAAGGAATGCTTTTGTTAAATATATTTATACAAATAAAAACTTTTAATTAATGATGAAATGAAGTGGGTGGGTGGGTGTTAGTCTTTTTATACACACATTGACACATACATATATAAATGAGATCAAGAACATATAATTGACCTTTCTCTCTCGTTAGCTCTCTTTATTTACCACAAACACAAACATCAAAACTCTAGCTATATATTAGATATGATATTTTTTTCTTAAACAAAAACCAACGTGAGATATATGTTTTTTGAAACAACAATCTTTTGGGTTACATTTCAAGCGTTTACATTTATTTCCGTTATCATTGCTAGTTAAAGTGACTTCTCATAGCCCCTTTTTTATTATGTTTTTTCTTGGAGGAAAATGGTACTCAAATGATATTTTGATTGTTTTACAAGCTGTTACACTTTTTTTTTTTTTTTTTCTTTTGGGACAATATGTGTGTTATGATTGCAATATATGTCTTATCATGTGGTTTCATCTAGTGTATTCATTTGTGCGCAACTGTTAACTCCAGGGTGTGCCCCTAGAGCCGAAGCATTGGATAGTACTATCGTGGTTGTGGTCAGTTGGTGTAGGTGGTGGTGGTTATATCGTGTGTTTTTTTTTTACTTATTTATTTTATTTTTTATTTTTAAGTATTTATAACTATTATTGTTATCTTATGTCCATCTAACTATTATTTATATTTTATTGTAGGATCAATTTTTGTTTTGCATATATAAAGAATGTCATTTTTTAATGGAAACAACAACCAAAGTGAAAGTGATGATTTTTTTTGTGGAGACATCCCCATTTTTTACTCGTGAGGTACACTTATTTTATGTCTTAGACAATAATTTTAAGTTTATGCTATTCATTTAAAAGTGAACATTTTCATTAACAAAAAGTAATTTAATTTTAGGTGTTTAAGTCTCGTGAAGAGTTAAAATGTTGGGCGCAAGCTAAGGCACGCTCTCTTGGTTACGTTATTGTAACTCAAAAATCATACACGAACGAAAGTGGTTTTTTCTATGAAGTCACGCTTATGTGTGATCGTGGAGGTGAATATAAACCGAAAGAAACAAGTAAAAATTCTGCTACTAAAAAGATTAATTGTCCATTCCAGTTGGTAGGAAAGTATTCAAGTATGCATGGTGGTTGGTTGATGAGTGTGATATGTGAAAAACATAATCATTCTCTTGCACGAAATATGGAAGGGCATCCATATGCGAGACGATTGTCTAATGAAGAATATCAATTGGTTGAAGATTTGACAAAGAAAAATGTGGAGCCACATGACATATTGTCAATAATAAAGGCGCGAAATAAAGATAATGTGTCAACACTCAAAGATATATATATATATATATATATATATATATATATATATATATATATATATATATATATATATATATATATATATATATATATATATAATGCACAAGCTAAAATTCGGAAGGCCGGAAGAGTTGGAAAACACTCAAAAATGCAGGTAAAACACTACACAACTATTTTAATGTTTTTTTCTTCTATATATTTTGGTTTATTTATTTTCAATAAATAAAAGGAAAATTAATTATGAAAATTTCAACGCAGGTTCTTAGGTCTCTTTTACACTCTAATGGTTATGTTCACGATTTTTCGACAAATGATGTTACGAACCAGTTGGAAGCTCTGTTTTTTGTTCACCCGACATCTTTTAATATATGGCGTGCATTCCCACACGTGGTGATAATAGATGCTACCTATAAGACAAACAAGTATAATATGCCTTTTGTGGAGATAGTTGGAGTAACTTCAACACACAAGACATTTTGTATAGCCTTTGCCTTTATAAGTGAAGAAAAGACGAAAAACTATACGTGGGTGTTAGAGTGCTTAAAGTTGACACTTAACGAGCGCATGCATCCACGTGTTATAATCACGGACAGAGAATTGGCTCTGATGAATGCATGCGAAAAAGTTTTTCTAAATGCTACACAGTTACTTTGTAGATGGCACATTAGCCAGAATATTTTTAAGAATTGTAGGCCAACGATCCGGAAGAAACAAGATTGGGAATAATTTATTTCAGCATGGAATTCACTGGAAGATTCTCAAACATATATTTCGTACTTGGAGAACTACAAGCAACTTCAGTCAGTCCTCGAAGAATATCCACGTACCTTTTTCTCTATTTTACATTTAATATTATATTATTTTATATTTTAAATTTCTTTTATATTTTTTTGCTACATCACCTTATTATTTTTTTAAATATTTCAGGTGTTTTAAGTTATGTAACCGAACAATGGTTAAAAAATCATAAAGAACGGTTTGTGTCTCCATGGACTAACGTGTCTTTCAACTTTAACAATCGCACAACAAATAGAGTTGAGAGCCAACACGCTAAGTTAAAAAGATACTTGAAACATAAAAAACACAGCTTAGAGCAATTTGTGGGATGTATCAATGAGATCGTGCAGTCTCAAGTTACGGCAATCAACGAAAGCTTTGAAACAAGCAGAATCTTTTGTTATTATCAACATAATATTTCGTGTTTCAACTTATTACGGGGTTTTGTTTCAAATGAAGCCCTTGATATGATTTTAGGAGAAGTTCATCGATTGAATGATCCTGAGTTCGAATACTCAATGTGTGGTTGTCAAGTTCGTAAGAGTTGTGGGCTACTATGTGCTTGCGTACCGTCAGCGTACTTATTTTCAGGTCAGCATATATAACTGTTGTTATTTGATTAACTTTTTGAGGTCTTGGTTTTTCAAAAAATATTAACAACAAATTTTATTGTTTTTATTGCAGGTGAGTATATCCCCTTGGAGTCAATTGATATCTTTGGAGAACACTAGATGTTTCATGGTCAAAACCCTTGGAAGATGGAGATATTCAATGTGACGATGACTTACACATTTTTAAAGAAAATTTTAACAAGCAGTCCAATGCAGAAAAAATGAGTTTCTTAAGAAAGTTAGATTGTATAAGCAATCCAAGTGCATTAAAGAACCTGTGGTTAAAAAAAATACCCGTGGACGACCAAGCAAGAAACAACAAAAAAAGAAGTGTGTTGATCCGAAAATTCAAGTTCCTGGTAAAAGTAGTCATTCAACCAAGTTTTTCGGGGTAGACTTGAACGAGGAACCACCAAGACATAGTTCATGCTCGAACTATGAAACATGTGCACGTAACGTGTTCCTGGACTTAAACCAGGAACCTCCGAGACATAGTTCATATGTGAGCCAATCGTCCATGAAACGCGTTCCGGAAAGATTTTTGAAACAACTTCCACAGATTTTCCATCCTTATGTTACAGATTTACAAGATGTCATAGGTGATGGAAATTGCGGATTTCGATCTGTCGCTGTCGCTCTCGGTCTCCCTCAAGATCAGTGGCGTCATATTCGGTCTGATTTGGTGCAGGAGTTAGATTTTAACCAACAGAAATACAAGTATATATTTGGAACGATAGGTTATAAAAAAATTTATGAGATCGTAAAAAAAGCTGAAAAGTGGATGAAAATGCCAAACACGGGTTTGGTTATTGCCTCAGCATAGAAAAGAGTTGTTATAAGTCTAACTCATGGAGGAAATATCGGAGGCTGCACTACGAGTTTTCCGCTTTGGTCGAGTCCACCACAATCGGAACCACATGAGACGATTGTGATTGTTCATGTGAATGGTAACAATTATATTAGAGCGACACTACGCGAAGGTTGTCCATTACCGTTAACTCATCCATTTTGGATTACATATAAAAGTGGAATGCATCTGGATGGGAGGACACATATGTTAGTCGTCAAAACCTGTTTCCCGGAAAATATTGACCTAACAAAATAATTATGTAACGTTCTTTATATTGTATTTTTAATTATTTATTTTCAATAAATATTGTTTTACTTTTTCACTTATATATAAATACGTATGTATGTATATAACAAATAAGGAAATAAAAAAAATACAAACACAACAACAAGCTCGTACCCACACGATCTTCGACCAAAAACATGAACCTTAAAAAAAGTTGTACAACACAAAGGTAATAAAATAACAATAAGATTTAAAAAAAAAAAAGGGCATCAAAGTCTTCAATTTCTTTGCTTTGTCTCATTAATTAAGTAGTCAATAATAAATACAAGCCAATGATTAGCTAATTATATTGGTGTATTTAGCAAATGCCAACTATTGTGGCCTCTTAGAATGGTGGCAATGGCGATCGGCATCACCATCGGCATGGCCATGCCGTCGGTGAACACCGCCGCCACCTCGGCGGCATGGCCAGCGGCAAGGCTCCAACGACAAAGATTGCCTACGCGGTTTGGTGTTTTCGAAGCCAAAATGTTACCGTTTGGAATTTATTGTTGAACGTTAGAGCGGAAGAAACCCAAAAAAAAAAAAAAAAATCCCTATATATATTAAACATTCCATTTTCATTTTCTTACTTTCAAACACATACATAAATACAAACTTTTTTACACACATACATTTTTATCATGGATAGTGGCAAATCAAGAGGTGCTTCATCACAAAAAGGTCGTGGACGTGGCTATTGTCCTCGTGTTCGTCCGCAAGCTCCACTACCGATGTATTCACAATACCCTCAATCGGGCTATTATCCCCAACCTCCACCACCGATGCATCAACAATACTCTCAATCGTTTAACTATCCCCAACCTCCACCACCGATGAATCCAAGCGAATATAACATATCAATGACGAGTGACTTTAACCCGTTTGGTGACTATCGTGAAGGTCCTTCGCGTCGTTAACCAAGTGTAGAACGCGAACTACCTATATATGGTGAAGACGATGATGATGATGTTGAGATTGTTCCCGAAACGCAACAACAAACTCAAATTCGTATATATATATTTTTTTATATATACGTTTTTTTTATATACGTTATTTTTTATATACGTTATTTTTTTATATACGTTATTCTTTTTATATGTTATTTTTTTATACGTTATTTTTTTATATACGTTATTTTTTTTATATGTTATTTTTTTTATACGTTATTTTTTTTAAGATGAAGATGTTCAAGTGGGTAAAGGGAAAACTAAAGCGGATAAAAAGACTTGGACGTTGATCGAAGAGGTTGCTTTGGCTAAAGCATGGATTCATATCTCGACATGTAAAAAAGTCGGGAATGAACAAGGTAGAGATAAGTTTTGGGAAAGAATATTGGACCATTTCAAGGTCACCATTAAAGATAGTAATCGAACTCATCATTCCTTGAACACAAAGTGGAAACATATGAATCACGCAATGGGTGTCTTTAACGGGCTATACATCCAACAAGTAATTTTTAAACTATATATTTGTGTTAATTTATATACTTGTGTTAATTTATATACTTGTGTTATTGTAGAAGCGCATTCGTGAGAGTGGGTGTGACGATGTCAACGTCTTGCAAAATGCCATGTCCGATTATAATAAGAGAAATAGTAATTTTTAAACTATATACTTGTGTAAATGTATATACTTGTGTAAATTTATATACTTGTGTTATTGTAGAAGCGCATTCGTGAGAGTGGGTGTGACGATGTCAACGTCCTGCAAAATGCCATGACCGATTATAATAAGAAAAATAATGAAAAGTTATGAGACATTAAGGGTGTGTTTCTTTTTTTCCGTAGCTAAGGAATTGGGTCCACATGACATTTAATACTATTTCTTTTCAGGTAGGGCCCACTTATTTTCTCTTACTTCCTCTATATTCACAAGAGAAAAAATATTAACACCTCCTCATTAAGAGGCTCTAATAGGCATGGACCCCACGTATATTTATAAGGCTCTTAGTGTAGAAGAATAAAGAAACACCCCCTAAGAGGATGTTTACCAAATTAATTGGTTTCATATAAGGGCCCGTTTGGTTTGTAGATGGGTTTAGATTAGTATTTGGATTTGAATGTAAAGTTGTAGATTATGGTTTGAATTTGGATTTGATGTAGAAGAGAGAAAATAATATTTAATAGTATTAATTATTTTATATAATATTTTTGTAATAAAAATATTATTATTAAAAACAAATATTGAGACAAATAAGAGTAGAGTTGTAAGTGGGTCTTATAAAAAAACATAAATAATTATCAAATCCCACCCTCTCTCCCTACTTTTGAAAAGTGTGGGACCATTGGGGTTGAGTCCCAATTTTAAACTCCATAAACACAAACAAACACATGATTTGCATTAATTAAATCCAAAACCCAAGTAAATCCCACATACCAAATGGGCCTTAAATTTTTTAATTGCCATCTTATTGAGGAGAGAGAAGTTTTAATGGTTCTCATAATTAAGAGACATTAAAAGTTTGAGCAATATTTCTTCCCCATTAAGAAGAAAAGAAAGAGGTATTAACCTCTGACCGTGTAAGAATATTTAGTTAAGTAAAGGGTTTTAACCTTTGACCGTGTCGTAAAAGGAAATAAAAATTAAAAAAAAAAAAAAAAGGAAAAAAAATCGTCTTATGCGGCCAAATTTCTAAATGCGTCAGAACAAGTCAAATTAAAGAGCTATTGAGGCTCTTTTTGAAAGACAACCACCACCTAAATTTAAGCTTTTATGAAGTTGTAAAAATACGTGCAGCAAATACGTCTTTTGTATAAAGTAGTGAAACAAATTCATCAGTAAAAACATCTTAAAGCTTATAATTATGAATTTATGTTGCTAAAAAGGAATTGCGTTGTCGTTGTTTAAACTTTTAATGATGGTATGTATGAAGTATATTGTGATTTTCAATTAAATATATGAATGTTTGGCAAAACTAGCTGTAGCTGTTAACTGTAAGCTGTTAACATGAGCTACAAGCTGTATCTTTTTTTTAATAAAAGTGTTTAATAAGTTAGCTGTTAAATGTAATTATAAGATGTAAAATGACATAAAAGGGTATATTTATAATTGTAAACAAATATTTGGAAGGTATATCAGTAATTAAAAGTTTTAACAGCTCTAAGATGTTTAAAAAGCTTCATGAATTAGCTTTTCATTTAGGAGCTATTAGTTTGAAATAAAAGCTTAAAGTTAATGTATCCAAATGGAGCTACTTATTTTAAAAAAGATTATTTTGTAACAAAAAACTAACAGATCTTCAAAAGCTCCTGCGAAACAATCTAGAAGCCATTTTCATCTCATGTGATTTGTCCATTTTGCCTATTATAACTTTCATCCAAAGCAATAGATTTTGATTAGTTTATTCGTTAGCTTAACTAGCATCTTTGGAAGCCATTACATGATAGACATTTCGTATTTAATATTCTATTATCAAAAGGCATATAGATAATTAATGAAACAAAAATAACAGAAAGCATTCCAACTACATTAATAATAATAATAATAATAATAATAAAAACCTTAAATCTATAATATAGTAAGTCGTTTCAAAATTTCATACGACTTGTTATTTTGTTATGTCATGGAAATGAAAATCCTTATTAACAGGTACTGTTTGTTTATTCAGAGGCTCTGAATCTGAATTTGATTCGCACATCTGAATCTAAATCTATGGCATATATGTCTAAATCTGAATAAAATAATATGGTTTTTTTTTTTTTTTTTTTTTTTTTTTTTGTTTTTTTGTAAAAAAATATCTGAATATTATGAATGTGATGCAATTTTATTCTTACGACACATAAAGATTAAAAGACATTAAGAGGCAACAAGACATCCCCTGCACATCTTGTTGGTTAAGAGGTTTGAGCCTCTAACTGCCTCTGAACGAGAAGAAAAAAACAAACGCACTTAATGACCCAAATATCTGACCGCGTCTGAACAAGTCAGATTAAAAGGCTGTTAAGAGGCACTTTTTAAAAAACAAACACCACCTTAGTTTCAATATGAATCATTCATTTAAGTTATAACTTTCCTTGAGGGGTGTCCAGGGTACTGGAACCGTCCCAAAAGAACCGAGAACCGAAAATATGAAAAAAGTGGAACCAAGAACCGTCCCAAGTTCTTCGGTACGGTTCCTGTACGATACCCGGTTCCAGTATGGGAATTTCGGGTAATTCCCACAAGAACCTAAGTGTTTAAATTATTTATTTTTTTCATCGTCGATCATTTATAAAGACATGCTAATAATGCTATAACAATACAAATACACACGGTATTTAACTAATGTACATGATTAAATATTGTATACTTAAACAACAACATATATACTTGATTTAGTTATTTAGTATACTTGATTAAATATTACGCATCATATTGAATCGAAAAGCATAAAATACACCAACACCAACTAACCAATATTTTTATATAATATAACATGCATTCATACTTCAAACTCATTATACTCGTTAACTGCAGATTCGTCATTCGTCACATATTGCATTATATAATTCACTTGATTTTTCTATTACTATAGGTAAGTATCAAATTTGCGATAATGATCTCAAGATAAACATACTTTCATGTTGATAAATGATGATGATGATGATCTTTGAATGGATTAAAAGATTGGGTTTTAATTTTATTATGTATTTTTAAGTTTTAGATTTTTTATGTTACAGTTTAATATGAGTAGGTTTATTTATTTATTTATTTTCCTCCTTAAAATGCTATACACATTACACAATGTCCCAAATAAACCATATAAAATTTCATATTTTTAAAGTAGTCGGTTTTTTCGGGAAAGTACCAAAACCGGACGGTTCCGACCCGAACCGTCCCAAGAACCTAAAATTTGGAATTTTAGGAACCAAGAACCGTACCATGGTTCTAATATACGGTTTGGTTCCGATACGGTACTGATACGGTTCCTCGATTCTTTTGGACACCCCTTCTTTCAACAAGTCAACATAAAAACAATAATAAATAAAGAATCACTTAAATGGAAAATGGGTTAACTGATAAAAGTAAGTAATATGATCTCATAACATTTAAATTAGTCTTAACAAGCCGAGGCACCAACGCGTTGCTGCGGGAATGTTGTGTTTAATTCAAACTTGAAATAGAATGGTCAATTACTTTTATTATTTTTAATTTTTTTAGGGACTAAATTTGCAAAAGATCGCTAACGGGAGACTAACGGTGCAATTTATAGCTAACGTGAGGGACTAAAAGCGTAAAATCCTTAGCTACAGTGCACGCACTATTACAAACTGACTTTTTACTGTAGCAGCCACTGTTTGGCATTGTAGCAACGTTATTTTTAGTTTTAGTCCCTTAACGTGGCGTTCTTTGCAAAGTTAGTCCTTAGGGACTAACGGTGAAAAAAAGTTAACCTTAGGGGCTGTTTATGTTTATTATTTGTACAGAAAAAGCCCCTGAAGTTACTGTTCCGTTTCAAATTTAATCCATGTTTGTTAGATAACGGTCGTTAAGGACTAACTTCGCAATTGATCACTAACCTCAGGGGCTAAAATTGGCAAACGTGAAACTTGTGTGAGCGCTGTTGCTACAGTGAACCTCACGGTTTTTAGAATATATATAAATATTTGAATTAGAGGAAAAAAAATTTAAATGAACTCTTTGTTATTGGATTAGAAAAATAAACCGTGATATAAATAATGAATGACCCTCTCTCAAAAATTTTAAAACTTTCAAGAAATTACGCATGGTTTACAACACTTTAATGCACCCAATTTTCAGAATTACAATAAAGTAAGCATATTTTACAACAAAATAAAGCGTGGTGTCATTTTAAGACCAAAATTCTATCAAACAACATTAATGCTATTAAAAACACCCATTCACAAAAAATTACAACCATTTAAGCACAATATACAATAGCTGCAACCAATTTTCAGATTTACAACAAAATAAGCATAGCGTACAACAAAATAAGCATGGTGTAATTTTCAGACTTACAACATTAATGCTATTAAAGTGGTCAATGTTATTAATGACTATAATGACTACTACTTACAAGAAAAGAAACATAGTGTACAACAATTTAATGCACGTAATTTTCAGACGTACAAGACAAGAAGCATAGTGTACAACAAAACACCACATTAATGCTATTTAATGTAGTCAATTATTTAATAGGTCAATAAATACAATTAATACATTTATTAAAACACCCATTACATAAGAAATACAAATTATCAAGCATATTGTACAACCAAATTAAATACAATTCCTGCATTAAATTTCACTACTACACATAATAAAGCACATTATACAAAGATTCAAGCTCAAACGGGCAACGGGCCAAATAGGCTTGAGCCCGAACGGGCGCGGACCATACGGGTTCGAGCCCGAACAGGCACAGGCCAACGGGTTCGAGCCCGAATGGGCACGGGGCTATACAAAATTCTTGATATCCGTAAATTTATTGTCAAAAAAAACATGATAAACTAAAATACATTATTCATCGAAAAATTTTATTTCAGGGTACCCGCCGCTGCAACGCGCGGGTACCCTGCTAGTTTTCCTAAAATGTACTTTTAGCGGTGCGCTTAAACCCTATGCGAGAATTACCAAAAAGTTGCAGACAAAATTTCATTTTGATAGCCCATGCGCGCGTATGCGCATTGCAAAAACCTTATTGTGCGCTTATGTTTACAAGAAATTTCAAGTTGTAGCCATTTTTTCTGGATTAATTTCATATATCACTCTACTTTCATAATTAATTTAATATATATCCAAAGTGTAAGTATTAAATGCATAATGTACAATATTTTTTATGCATGTTTGATTATATATGAAATTTTCAAATAAAAGGAGGAGAGATATGAAATTGCCCCATTTTTTTTACTGGAGTTTGAGTTTAGACAAAAGTTTTATTAGAGTTTTGAGAAAAGTCCAAAATACATCCCTGTGGTATGCAAAATGACCGATTTACATCTTTTTTTTTTTTTTTTTTTTTTTTTTTTTTTTTTCGCTCAAAAGTCATCCCTCCGTTAGTAACTTTGGAACAAATACATCCCTCTGGACTAACGATGCAAAATTTTGCCCGTTAAGTACCTCACGTGTTAGTCACGTGAGGGGTATTTATGTCTTTTTACTTGACCCAGGTATAAACCACGCCTCTTTTTAAGTGGTATCATTTTCATTCTTCCCCAAATTAAAAAAAAAAAAAAAAAAAAAAAAAAAAAAAATCCTAATCCCAAATTCATAAACCTAATTCCGACATTCTTCCCCAATTCAAAAAAACCCTAACCAAAATCAGGAAACCCTAAGCATGTCCCACACTATGATTTGTAGATGTGGGCTACCAACTGTTATTCAAACTACATGGAGACCAGCCAGCCCTGGAAGACGATTTTATTATTGTCCAAAACCTGTAAATCATTAACACTTTGTTGAATTTGAAAGTGGATGTGTAAGTTTAACTGTTTTTTTAATTATTTATAATTGTTTGTTGTAAGGAACCTAATGATGGGTTTCAAGACTGGGTTGATCCGCCAATGTGTGTCAATATTTTATGCAGGTTGATCACATGGGTTATGGCTTATGAGTTGTGGGTGTACTAACCACCACTTCAAATTGAATCAAATTCGTACACTAAGTACTTCTTCTATAGATTCAGAAAACTCACGGATTACAAGCTCATAAGGAAAAAATATAAAGCAATATGCTCACTAAAATTACGACAGAGGAGGACTAAGGAGGATACATTCATATCGATTTCTCAAATATGCTCGACAAGCAGGTAACCGATGTTAATGTTTTGCTGTCAAGAGGTGTTTGGTTGCTGTTCTTGCCGTCAAAAGGAGTGTCTGGTTGCTGAGTTTGCTGTCAAAATGTTTCTTTGCTTGCTGTTTTTGCTATCAAGAGGTGTTGTGGAGTTTGTTAAACTCCTTGGACCATTTTGAGCACTAGGGTTAAATAATAACAAAGACAATAAGTTGCAGCGGAATAAGAACAAATCAAAGTTATTGACACAATGTTTTTCCCAATCACCTCCAATTATTATTTGATCAGAATAATAACATGTTACCTAAATGTAACAGGGATCTACGACACCTCAGACCTTGAAGGATATGAACAACACTAACTAGTTCTAGGCGTTTATAGTTTACACGCCCTAGAACACACACACCCCTTTCTGATATTTACATTGTGAAAGACATATGAAAACCTGTACCCTATGTCTCTTTATATAGAGAGATATTAGGGTTTACAAAGAGATAAGGATAAAACTAAAATACAGAATATTATCAAAATCGTTTCTTCATAATAGAATATTTCCTGTATCTTTATTCTTTGTAGCTTTCTCTCTTTGTCATCTTTAGCCCTTCTTGTTTCATTCTTTTAATTATTTTGTCACATCAAATCTAGAATCCCAACAATCTTCCCCTATTTGATGATGACAAAACAAAGTCGTGTACGAACTTCCCTATACGAAGTAGAGAGATTGAGATGTATGCATCTCCCTGAATGAAACAAGTATTGTCTTCCCCTTAATCCATGCCATGCCACTCCAAAATCTCTTCCCCTTTTTGTTATCAACAAATAGGGAATGTAAGCAATATAAACTTCCTCTCGAGTAGTGCATGTAGATCAACTGATTAAACACATCATAATATGCTTCCCCTGAAATCAATGTGTTAACCATCTTCATGATTCTTCAAATCTGTAGGCTCTTATGTGATGATCACTGATGAAGAAAACTAAATATAACGAATTTGATGAAGAAGTAGAATAACCCAAACTTGTGTCTTATGTCTTGTACTAACCATGTGACTCCAAACTTATACCCAATACCAAATATAAGTAGACCACGATCCCTTGATAAATCCTTATCTTCAATGAGACACTGAGCACTACAATGTAACTCCTTTAAGTGATAGCCAATGTGTGCATAGAGCATCATAAGAAAAATCACACATTGCTAGATTCATCAAGCTGTTGTCACCACCATATAAAACAAACAAGTTACCTACTGCTATAAGGTATGATAAGAACACAAACCTGTGAAACTCAACTACAACATCAACTAGGTGATAATCAACCTTCTTCGTAATCAATTAATTAAATAAACCAAATACGAGCCTTTTTAAATCTTTTAAGAACAAAAACCAAAATCTTCCTATGTGTGAACCAATCTGTGTGTGTAAAACCATCTTCAAACCAATCTTTAAATGCAACAGCAGAATAAATCTTTCGAGCAGTAGAATCAAATAACTAGCAGTAGAGTCTCGAAAGTAACAGTAGTATGCAACAGCAGAATCACAAAGCTAGCAGCAGTTTCAAATGTGTAGCAACAGAATGATTCTAACCTTCAAGCGCAGCAGCAGAAACATTCACAGAAGTAGCAGCAGAGTAAAAATAGACGTAGCAGCAGTATAATATAATGAGCAACAGAATCTTACAACGAGCAGTAGTTTCCAATAATGCTAGCTGTAGAAACTTTACGAGAATAACATACTACGAATAGCGATTTAGGGTTTAGTGAATAGGTTTTTTTTTTTTTTTATTATTATTATTATTTTTTTATTTTAAATCACCAAAAATTGATCATACACATCCATAGCTGCTTTCTTTCATGAATTTTCGACACCAAACAATATATAACCAACTTCTATGATGAATTTATTCAATAGAAACCGAAATCAAAGAAGTTGATATAAAGAAAACCCTAAAATTCGATTTACAAAACCTTTGTCTGCAGCAGTTTTCGACACACCAGAACTTTCACATAAAAGCTCAGATTGAAGATCCCTCCGGTGAAAATCTTCCCTGATATATAGAGAAGCTCCAGTAAAAATTTCAGCCCGATCCAATGGTTAACGAAGGAGATATCGTCGTTTGAAAACTGACCTGCAGAAAGTTACGAAAATTGAAACCAAATTCGATTTTCTTCTTCATTCTTCGACTAAAAACCTTGTGAATCCCTAGGTAACGAGCTCCCCAAGCTCTAATACCAATTGTGGAGTTTGTTAAACTCCTTGGACCATTTTGAGCATTAGGGTTACACAATAACAAAGACAATAAGTTGCAGCAGAATAAGAACAAATCAAAGTTATTGACACAAGGTTTTTCCCAATCACCTCCAATTATTATTTGATCAGAATAATAACATGTTACCTAAATGTAACAAGGATCTAAGACACCTCAGACCTTGAAGGATACGAACAACACTAACTAGTTCTAGGCGTTTATAGTTTACATGCCCTAGAACACACACACACCTTTCTGATATTTACATTGTAGAAGACATGTGAAAACCTGTACCCTATGTCTCTTTATATAGAGAGATATCAGGGTTTACAAAGAGATAAGGATAAAACTAAAATACAGAATATTATCAAAATCGTTTCTTCATAATAGAATATTTCCTGTATCTTTATTCTTTGTAGCTTTCTCTCTTTGTCATCTTTTGCCCTTCTTGTTTCATTCTTTTATTTATTTTGTCACATCAAATCTAGAATCCCAACAGGTGTTAGGTTGCTGTTTTTTGCTGTCAAAACGGGTTGTTTGGTTGCTTTTGCTGTCAAGATGGGGTTTTGGGTTACTGGTTTTGCTGTCAATATAGTGGTTGTTTGGCAGTTGTTATTTAAGTCATACAGGGGTTGTTTTGTTGCCATTTTGAAAAGTAAGGCCAAAATAAGGAATAGATTCAAATTCACATCCTATTTAATTTGTTTGATTAAGTATCTTATTGATAAATATGTTTGTTTATAATTGAGAACTTGACTCAATGTTCTTTGATGAATAATTTTCAGCAATGGCGACTTGACAAATATGAAGCGTGTAAACTAATGGAAAAAAAAACCACGCCAGGCCGCCCCGGCGCCATTCTCGTGTATATATATATATATATATATATATATATATATATATATATATATATATATATATAGGGTAAAGTTAAAATAAAAAGACAAATATCCGTAAAAAAAATAAAAAGATTTTTTTTTTAAAGTTCTTGAAAAATCCCAAAAAAATTCCACAAGATCGGGTATGTTGGTGAAAAAAACTTTTGTGAAAGAAGTTTTTCTAATTTTGAGTTTTTATACGTTTTTTTAATGCACAAAAAACGAATTTTAATGCGCAAAAAAATTTAAATGCACAAAATTTTCAACTTGTTTTAGTTAGATGCACAATGTTATTTTGATGAAAAAAGTCAAAAGAAGTTGGGTCCAAAAACGAAATTTTGATGCACAAAAAAACGATTTAATGCATAAACGTATTTCTTTATAATTTTTTTTCGGATAAAGTATCCACTTTTAGAAAAACTTACTTCACAACTTTTTCATGCACCAAGATACCCGATCTTGTGGAATTTTTTTTGGAATTTTTCAAGAACTTTTTTTAAAAAAAAATTCTTTTTATTCTTTTTACGAAAATTTGTCTTTTTATTTGATCTTTATCCTATATATATATATATATATATATATATATATATATATATATATATATATATATATATATATATATATATATATATATATATATATATATATATATATATATATATATATATATATATATTGTTTCTGTGTGTTTTAGAAGGAAAACGAGTTTGGGGATATGATTTTCTCACTAAAACGAGGCGTGGTTTATACCTGGGTCAAGTAAAAAGACATAAATACCTCTCATGTGACTAACACGTGAGGTACTTAACGGGCAAAATTTTGCATCGTTAGTCCAGAGGGATGTATTTGTTCCAAAGTTACTAACGGAGGGATGACTTTTGGGCGAAAAAAAGAAAAAGGATGTAAATCGGTCATTTTGCATACCACAAGGTGGTATTTTGGACTTTTCTCTACAGTTTTAGTTCGATTGGGAGTTCGGGACTAGCAAACAGAAACAGAAATCCAAAATACATGCAAGTATTTTCTCCACTTTTATTTTCTTGTCACTACTTTTGTCTTCATAGATCACATACATGCAAGTACCATGTCACTGTTTTTGTGTGTTTCTCCAGCATACATTGAAAGGCTCATGCGTGCGTGTGCCAAAATAAAATATGCTATGATTTATTTTGGTAAAATGAAGAAATTTAGTTCGTTTTGGTAAAATGGTTATGTTATCAAGCTTCTTTGGTAATTCTATATATATATTAACGAGTAGGGCGCCGACCGCCGCGTTGCGGCGGGACGCTGTATTTGGCGGAGAATTTAGCTAAGATTTTAGATAGATAGCTGTAGTCTATAAACAATGTAACTGATAATATAACATTGTTGAGATTCCATATTCATAAGCAACAGTTATAAATAAATAACATGGCAAAATAAGTTGGAACAATGAAATTAAACATATTAAAAAATAGGGAAACAAACTGATACAGCACACTTTGGTAAGAACATAGTAACTCACCTTCATGAACAACTACATCTGACACACCACCGCTGAAGGCATCAGAATGAGCTATGACAGCAGCATTCGGAAACAAATGAGCATACGAAACATGGACAAACAACAGGATACAATGACCGATAAGTTACCATGAACGTCACACGGTTGTGTTGTTGGTGGATCACTAACAGGGCACATATCGAGTTCTATAAAAACAACAAAAGAATGCAGATCATAAGACGTGGAAATAACATACATGTAGACAGAAAAAGTAAAGAGCAACCTGCAAAGGGACATACCAATGCGACCAAAAACGGCTGCAATATCTTCATTCAATGCAAAACTCGTAGAAGCAGACGCGGGTGTAATATAGCACCCTACAAACATAACACAAACCAAGGAAAGCACAAACATGAATACAATAAGGCTAAATAAAAGACGATAGAAAAAATGTATGAGCATACCAGTAGACGGGGCACTCGACATATCATCCATTTTCCTCTTCCCTTTTTTGTTGACCGATGCGTCTAAAGAAGCCTACCGAAAAGGGTATGATGCCCTTGTGTGTAACGGGTCCGGCTCATTTATTGTTATACCATTCAAAGATGGAGGCGCCATACCCATGACATCGTCCATGTTAATAGGGCTCTGAAAAACATTATGAGTACAATGGAATGAATCAACAACATCTACAGGAGTATCAATCAAGTGTATGTAGTTTTGACAATTACCAGAAGATATGCATTCTACACCCACATCAGCAACATGACTAACACACCCATCCTGCTCCAACACCTGGCCCCTGACCTTCCAAACATACCTCACAAATACCCCACACACTCACAATAAACGGTAATAAAAACATTCAGAGGGCCACAAACACACATTACCTGAATGGTGACACCCTTCGTCCCTTTTTAGCTTGCCTCACGCCATCTTCATCTTCAATTGAAAGAATAACCAAAACTTTCATTCACTTCTTGTCTAGATAGCACATATCTAACTTTTTTTCTCATAATCCAAAGGGCAAAACGGAAGTTTTGTGTGCAACAACTGGATTGTCAAGGCCTGTAACAATTGTCACACCCCCAAACAACTTTAAATCCAATAAATTTAACCCAAGGGTATATCCATAATCGTTTATGCATATATAAGGCACACAAACACTCTTAAACAAATCCATAACATAAACAGACAACAATACAACAAAATTACCTTTGACTAATCCGTTTTGCAGGCACCAAAAATCACACCACAAACCATGCTTCGTTTATGCATATAACCCACCGTAACGCGAACCGCGGTGTAGGTAACTCGAGGACTATCATCGACTTTCTTCATGTCTTCTCACTTCTGAAAATCAACAACCCAAGCCATGACAAATAAACTTAGGTTCCAACTAATCGAAACATAAACCTCTAGTTTTTTTAAAGTACCTAATTGAATCCTTCTCCTTATATGCATCAATAACTCACAATAAAAAAAGAAGAAGCCAGTTTAACCTAAGCATAAATCAATAACTACAAAATTAAAACCATCAGAATGATTACCTATGGCGAAAAATTGGTAAGGCGGCCGCATCCCGATTACCATGTTTTGGGAGGACTGGATGTAGATTCTAGTTCTAGGTTAATGAAGATGATTGTGGAAGGATCGGGAGACCGGAGTATTATTATCGCATAAATGGATCTGGGCCTGGACGTGAGGAGATGGAGCCGAAAAAACCGGGAGTCCAACACTGTGTTCCTGTAGATGGAGCGACGTCGTATGGGATCCCGTTTAATATATATAGTAATTCCCATCGTCGGTGGCTAATAAAAAAAAGAATAAAGTGTTAGCCTGTTTAGTGAGCCCAACAACAGCCCATTGCTTGCCTTTACTGGTCCATTTAGGCGGTCTGTTCCAATAATACGTTTATCATAATGCAAGTTAGTTGTTCTCAGCTTTTACTTGCTCATGCATGAATATCCAAAAAGTCCTTTCAAAGTAACGTGGGTATAGATCCTTTAAGATTAATTTTTTTATATGTTCTACATAAACGTTGTTTAACTAAGTGGCAATTTAAGTATGAGAACCAATCAGCACGTTTACTGTTGGAGGTGAACACTCACCTGCATAACTCGAGAATGCAAACCCCAAAAAAAAAGTGCTTGAGCTAGCACATACAACAACAAACAATTACAAATAAAACTAATCCAAAGTATGCTACAAAAACGTTGTAGCATTGCACCTACTAACAACACACGGACTATCCAAACCAATCTGCAAAGAGAACGCAACCTACCTAAAATTAAAAGAACTCGCCGCAACGCGGCGGGCCTTTCCTTGTTTCTTTTATAAATTAACTAGCCCAGACTAAATTATATGTCCAAGACATTGGCCCAAACCAAAACCAAGTTCTTTTGTTATTAAAAAAAAAAAAAAAAAAAAAAAAAAAAGCTTGTTTCATTTTTCAAATATCACGTTGGTTTATCACATTTTCATTTTAGAGGCGGTATGGGTGCGCCATAAGCTAGAAAACACGACTTCTGGCATGAGCAATCATATCGGTGGTAGCGTGATAAGCGTTCGCACCATGACCACTACGCGTGTAACCGGTATTTATTTTATTTTATTTTCTTTTACTCCATTCGTCCTAATTATTAAAAAATACCAAGGTTATAAAAGGCGTGAGGCGTGGCGCGGCTGCATAACCGCGCCTCAAGCCTTACGCTCCATGGCGGAGCCTTTGTGTTTCTTAAGGCGTCACTAAAGCGGCAAAAATTTTTTTTTTTTTTTTTTATAGATTTATGTATTTATAATTTTAGATCATATTACTCGTACTATATTAGACATTTAAACTACTACTTACTATATAATTACCAGACCCATTACCAAATAGCCCAAATTTCAAATACTAGTTCAAAATAGTTAAAACAAAAAAATTAATAATAAATAAATAAATAAATAATTAACTGGTTCAAAAGTGGCGCTACGAATTATCAGAAGGCGCGCCTTTTCTCACCTTATTTCACACATTTTTGCTCCACTCCTAGATCAGTTGCCAAGGTTCATTTCTTGGCGGCGAGACCACGCCTCGCGCCTTGGCGACGCTTTTGCGGCACCTTGCCGCGCCTTTTAGAACACTAAAAAATACTAAGTACAGAGTTGAAAAAAAGGTGAGACCACTACGCCCTTTAACCAACCAAATATTATCCTACTAAACTCTCTTTTGATTGGCTGACAGTTTGACACAAGAAAGGAAGAGACTATTATTTTGGCACATTTCAAAATAGAAATGAAGACTATAATTTTGGAACAGAGTATTTAACTGTTTGGGAGCGTACGTGTTTGTGTTTGGTTAAACGTATTTTGCTTTTGTGTTAATGTATGGGTGTGTGTGTGCAGAGGGAGGGGATGCAGCGAGTGAGGAAGATGAGGATTTTTACACTTATTTTTTTTATTAATTTTTTATTTTAATTTTTAATATTAATAGATAATTTTAATTTACTTCATTTAAAAATCTAACTTATTTATTTCAGTCCTAAGTATATTAATATGCTCTCACATTTGTAGTATTATTTACTCACGACATTCGGTTAAATGTTATATTTTTCTATTTTTTATTTACTTTTATTTTATTATTATTATTATTATTATTATTATTATTATTATTATTATTATTATTATTATTATTATTATTATTAAAGAAATTATATTTTTAGTTTAATGTGTTTTTATATGAACAAATGAAGAAAATAAAAAAATAACGGGGTCCAGGGATCTTATAACTTTGAGTGAAGAGGGAGCCTATTTTTTGTCTGAGTTATAAGTGCTTAAGAGCATGCACAGTGAGAGGTTTAGAACAATGTTTAAAACATATTAAAAACTTTATAATCCATTTCAACCATAATGAGTTTAATGTATCATGTTTAGGTTTCAAGAAAAAGTTCGATTGACCCTGTTTATAATTAAATGCATTTGTGTGATGTGAGAAACTTATAAAGTTTTACAAATTTATGCATAGTGAATAAAAGTTTATAACACCAAAAAGATTTATAATTAAATGAACTGATACAATTATAAAGCTTTTATAAAGTTATACATTATGGATGCCCTTACACGAAGATGCAAAATGCAATTAAATAAAAAAAAATAAATCACCAAAAGACAATAATGTTTATATCCGCACACCAAAAATCAAATCCGTTATTTAAATTTTTTGACACAAGACAATGCTACACACCATAATCTAACACACCCCGTTAGTTTTCTTCTTATCGGCTACAAACTTCCTCCAAGCATCCGTAATCTTCCTTTGCACTTCCATTTCGGTTGTATTGGCTACCCCGTTCTCTTCAGATACTGTTATCTTAGCATTGACCTTAGCTGGCAGTGTATCGAGCTCATGTAGCACCTTAACAATGTCATTCACGAGCCGTTCAGCCAATGTCCTTGAAAAATCTTCCCTTATGACCACTCTAAGAACGGTTATGTGTTGTGCATCTGGTGGCATTGTGTAAGCTGGCACAATCCACCCAAAACGCCTTAACATGTCTGATATTTCAAACTCGTTGTGTTGGCTGTGGTCTTTTAGTGAAAATGCTACGAGCGGGACACCACAGTCTTTAGAGACGATATTGAAACGTTCTGTTTTTTCAAGTCCTTCCTTTAGGACCATTGCATTTTCTTGACAGTTTTCCATGATGTTCTTGTATCCCTGAGTGTAAATGTTGTAAAAAGGTTTAGCTACATATATTGGATTGTACTTTAAAGAATTTTAAAGATAAAAACTAACCTCAAAACCCAACCGAATGAGTTGATAGTATTGAGCAATGATTTGACTAGAACCTGGAAAACAAACAACTTGGTTTATCTCACAAACTAAATTATGTAAGGCCTAGTGACCATATCAAATAATACGGATTACTGAGAACATATGAAGGGTTTTGCTAAACATAGCCGTAAGGGGATACCGGGTACGTTTATGACATAATGGCATGAGTGAATTGTTGTTTTTAACCACTTTGAGTGATTATGGTTAAAGTACAACAATCTAAGCATTTCTTTGTCTCTTAAAAACAGTTTTAGATATGTTTAGCAAAGATGATATTAAGATTGCTTATTTCTCTTTAATTCATGTGTTTATGTACTCTTTTTAAATTTGGTTGTTTGTCATTACTTTACCTTTAGAGAAGTTGAGGGTGAAAGTTGGCTGATCAGCACCAAGATAGTTGATGTGGAAGATAAGTTCATCAGGCAAGTCTTCCTTGTTCCTCCAAATCACCCACCCTATCCCGGCATACACAAGACCATACTTGTGACCACTAACGTTTATACTCTTAACCAATGGCAATCGGAAGTCCCATTCCAGTTCAGGGTATAAAAATGGTGCAATAAAACCACCACTCGCAGCATCTACATGTATCGGAGTATCCCATCTACATTCCCATAACAAACCACGTAAGATACAGAAACAAAATAATATAAAAATTTGTAAGGATAAAATGAATTTTGGGCATACTCGGTCTCTGCATTCTTTTCCACTAAGAGATCGTTCAAGCGCTTAACATCTTCAAATTCACCATTGAGGGTTGAACCCAAGATAGCCGCAACACAAATGGTGTTTTCGTCAACCATCTCTACAGCCTTCTCAGGGTCCATGACATAATAACCCTCACTCAACTTTACTTCCTTCAACTCTACTTCAAAATACCTTGCGAATTTCTCCCAGCAAACCTGTATAAAATTTATAAACGTACGTTATAAGAAAAGCTATAAAATTGAAACTTTTGGTCTTTAGTATGTAACTAAAATGAACATTTTGCTTACTTGAACATTGGCACCAGTGACAATGTTAGGTTTGTCACAAGGTTTACCAGCAGCTCTCATTTTGTTTTGCCATCTTCTTTTGAAAGCAAGTCCAGCAAGCATAATTGCCTCGGATGAGCCTACAGTTCCAACCCCAATGGCGGTCTCAGAGTCTCCAAGTGGTGCATTAAAAAGGTGTGCTATCATATTCACACAACGGTTCTGCATTCATTTAAATTTAACATAAATTCAAAGACAAATAAACAAACATGTAAACGATCTATAACATCGCATTAAAATTTAAAAACAAGCAGAAAATCAAGGTTTAAGTAAAGGGTTAGGTCTTATTTCTGTCGATTTGGATACGGTTTTATAACTAAGTTTAACACGGGTCCAGTATCATTTTGGTAATCACCATAGTTCATATGACTATATATTTTGAAAACCAAAAAACAAAATTTGCTTGAATATAATGATTTTTCTTTCTGATTTTTACAATTGGATCCAAGTACTTTAAATGACTGGAACTATATAGTTATAGCTTAACGCTATATAAGTGGCTAAGAAATTGTGGGTTCTAATCCAATTTGTCTCTCAGAAATATAATTTGAGAGAAAGAGAGGAAAAAAAAAAAAAAAAAAGTGCTAGCTTGAACTGTTTACGGTATTTGTATCCTCGCTATCAGTCCAGATTTTTCATTAGTACGAGTACTCTTTTAGGTAAGTTATGGACTAAGATGTCTAATAAACATGACACGAGTGTACCTAAGAAATAAATCAATGATTTTAGTCATACATGTAGGTGAAGTAAATACTAATTACTAAACGTATTGGCGTACAAATATTTCTTCATTTCAAAAGAAACATGGTACATGATAGTTCTAAAAATGACAATTGACAAGTAACAACCTTCAAGCAAATCCTATTTTTTTTTACATAATAACACAAAAAAGACAACCCATGCTAACAAAATGACTAATGTGACACTCTCTTAACCTAGCAGGCTAGCAAGTTGTTAAATCTGATACTTATAGTATATATTGCCAAAGATGAATTAATCATGTTCACGTGTCAAACTATTGAGAAGTGAACAATATCACAATTAGGTTATTGCAATGTCTATATACAGGATATCTCAATTATTGTTGTTCATAACCATATGTTGTCAAGGGAATTAACAAACTTGTACTACATGACAAATAGTCAGAGTGACGAGTACGTTCAGGGGCGGAACTAGGAGCCAAGTTTAGGGGTAGCGAAATACGAAAATTTGTTTAGGGGTAGCGAAAATTTGCTTCAGGGGTCGCGAAATCGCCAAAAAATGGCAAAAAATCGCCAAAAATCGCTAAAATTACACTACCGGGTAAAAGTTCAGGGGTAGCGACCGCTACCCCTGGCTTCTACATACATCCGCCCCTGAGTACGTTGTAAGTATGCTGTATGATCAACTAAAAGAATAAAGTAATATATATACTTCATACTATCAAAGAAAATGGAGGCTTATAACGTAACTAACCCATTATTGAGGAGCAAGGTGGTGAATTATATGTGATGACTCATTTAAGATAGCATTTTCAAGTCATGATCCAACTTAATTTAATAAGGGATAGGTTATATCTACCCCTAAAATACAAGCAATATCTTTTATTTATTTATTTAGTTTTAATGATGTTTTCGTTACAAAACTGTGTAACTGAAAGTACAGAACAAAAAATATAAAGTTGAACAAATCAAAAGTATTATAAACTGTCAAAAAATACGAAATATAAACTGATAAAAACTGTGTCGGGTGACGTCGGTAAAAAGTGTGTGTTGGGGGTGGGGGCCGGTCTTCATAGCACTAACCCATTTAGTAATCCATCAATAATTGGACATGATAACATAAACAAATGAAGGTTATAAAGTAAGAAGTTTGCTACATCCACTCAAATTCATCCACAAAAGAATCCCACACGCTGAGGTGGCGCTGGATGATTGGTTTTTTGTGAGAGTGGCTCTCACAAAAAACCAATCATACGGCGCCACCTCAGCGTGTGAGATTCTTTTGTGGATGAATTTGAGTGGATGTATCACTCCTCATAAAGTAATTCAGATAATTCAAGCTTTAAAATGCTTTTGTTTACTTTTCTATCAAATATCTTAAACCATAACTACTTCAATTGTGTAAAGCATGCTATATATGGTATTTTTGTTCAATGTTTGCTCTCCACATTTTTCTGTCTTTTTCTCTTTTTAATTGTAGCTTTTAAGAACATAAAATCAGCCCCTTAATTTTGAACAAGTTACCAATAAACCTCCTAAGTATTTTTATTGTTAATAAAATTTATTTTATGTTTTTACTATGAGGATTACTATTTTCGATCTTATTCTTATTGTTTCGAGTTTAATTCAAGTTGTTTAACATGGAATTAATAATTTTAAGATGGATATGAGTTTTAGTTTTGTGTAGTCAAAGAGACTCGAGAAAAATGATTTTTTACCTAAAACTAAATTAGTTTTACGAGTAAAAATGGTTTAACCTTAACTTTAAATACTCGAATTAAGTGACTAAACTTTCAGTATGTTGAGAGTTGAGACTATGGGTTTTCTATTCGACAATTAACGCATACTGCATACATGTAAACAGTTAACGTAGATGATAAATTCACACACTTGAATGGAAATCCATGATGCCATGAAAAAAGTACATGAACAATTACCATAATTATATAGAGTAGTTAGTAATCTATCAGTTAAATAATAAATAAAGCAAAACCATAACAACTTTCCAACTATCCAGTATTTGTAATCATTGTTAATCATATTATTATCCATTATTTGTATTTGTAACTTTAAAGTTGTTAGTGATCTTTAGATTTTTGTTTTCGATAAGGCTTTACACAAATATTTTAATCTCAAACTAAATTAGTTAACAGAGTAAAAATGATTAAAGCTTAACTTTAAATAGTCTAACTAAAGTGACAACACCTATAATATGTTGAAAGGTGAGATGCTTTATTTGACTAAATGTAAATGACCAACAAAAATAAATATGAGCCAACATAATTTTTCTCTTATAACAAAAAATTTCACAAAGTTAAAAACGCTTGAATATTGTCATTACATGTTCTTTTTTTTTTTTTTTTTTTTTTTTTTTTTTTTTTTTTTTTTAACCTCATATTATCATGTATATGGCTTATTAATCTAAACTTTCTTTACAACTCAACCTGTTCCTTTTAATGACTGTAATAGTTTGCTGCAACGTGATTTTTAAAAACTAATTTTTCTCACATTTGATCAAAGATTTTTAATTGCACGAGTCGTGGCCTCGTGGGTTGTGGGATCCAATGATCCCTTGAAGTCTTGAACCGCAACTTTTTTTTAATATTTTTAAATACTCTAGTGTATCTTGAAACAATACAAACTATTGGTCCACTTGTATCCTATTTGTTCAATTATTGGAGATATATTTTCAAGTTCAAATTATTGGTTATCTATTTATTACTTGTTACTCTCTCCGTCTCAAATTTATTGTCACCTATTAACTTTTTTGGTCTTTCTTTCTCAATTTTAAATATAATTTTTTTGTTTGTGTTATACAATTTTTGATAAAAATTATACTAAATAAAAATACGTTTTAAACTCATTTCGTTCATATATTTTGTATCAAGTATTTTGTAATATAAATAAAAATACTTAAGTTCAAATTTGAAAAGTAAAGACTGAAAAAGTCAATAGGGGACAATAAATTTAGAATGGAGAGAGTATTAATTTGTAACGCGCAATGATCCTTTGTCATTCTTTGATATCTTTATAAGTCATATAGTGTTTACGCTATTGATACAACAAAAATATCTTTGTGCGAAATTTTAATTACTCATATTATACTATTTCTATACATTTTTTTTTTCCCATTAAAAAGTATAGAAATAAACTAATCGATTCTTTTGGGAAAGGGGATATCTATAACAATAAATGATGTAGTGTAACGAATAGGCAATACGAATAAATATCATCTGGAAAGAAAAGGACGCATTGCTCTTAATTTTATTCTTTAAAATAGCAATATCGAATAAATAAATGCAAAAAAACAGACAAAAAAAGAAAAGAAAAAAAGACGTAGGACACAAATTTAATAAATTTCATTATCCTACTTAAAAAGGTGATGGGGGTAGTAATAAATTACTCATATTAGACCATTTTTAAACAAGTGCTTATTTGTCAAGTTATCTCAAACATTTTTTTTTACTTTTATTTTTATTTTTTGAAAAGTATAGAAATAAACTAATGCGATTCTTTTGGGAAAAGGGACATCTATATAAGTATCAGCCATACATGTGGTGTAATGAATAAGCATACGAGTATAAATACTTTTATAAATTTCACCTTCACCGGTTATACCGATCATTTACCAACCGAGTAAGTAGATATAATATTCATTTTCTTAAAGAGCAAATATAATATTTGATCGACACGTTATATGCCAAAAAGCATTGACACAATGCAATCTTCTATATCTATTGTCAATTTCTTTCCGATATTATCGCGAATCAAACATATAAAAATACTTAATGATGTGAGAGGACAAATGTCAAATGTCTTGTTCTAGTTTTATAAAATAAACCCAAGTTGCACTAAGAGCATAAAGGTGTCGAACAATTATAGGGTTGGGTGGTGCCTATAACGCGAGCCTTATGGCTCCACTCAACACTTCACTTCAAGCCATAGCACCTCGCGTCAAATTTATCGTTCATATTCATATTTTATTGGATTAAGTGTGACTCAAGAGATGTCCTCTATTATTGAAGGAATGGTTTTATTAGAGAAAAATGCTGTGATTATACGACTTTTTGCTATACCAACTCTAATTAACAAAGACATACAAATAAAAAAAACAATAATATAAAATGCAAATCAACTATGCTCACTCATTTCTTCACTATCATGATCTAAGCCAAATAATAAACATCTAATATCATATCGTATTGTTTCTTTAGCGTTACGCATGATTCGATCAAAATTACTTGACCGAGCACATACTAATTATAAAAATCGAAAGAAATAACGATACCTGCAGCTCAGTCGTGACAGGATATTCATCCATGTCAACGTAATTCTTATTGATCGAAGCCATGATTAGCTTATCGCATTCAGGCTCCATCCATGTCGTAACAAACGACGCTAGATTAAGCCTAGGATTCCCATCCAACATTAACTCATCGTTTATTATTTGATACGCAGCCTCCTTTGGTATCGAAGTTTCAGCTATCTTAAACCTGCATGAACGTACAAAAAAATATATAAATAAATGGATCCGATTTTGTCATGTTCAGGTTATCCGGAGAAAGGCAAGTGCGTATCTAGGTTGAACATACAACAGAACAACCTTAAAAGGTGGCAAGTAAAAAACATGTTAGATCTGACATCGTACGTACCTAGGGAGAACAGTACGAACGTATCGAGATGCAAAGGTAGAATGTAGCGATTCATCGGAATCTGAATGGCTGGTCTTTGAAAGAACCATGTTGTTTTGTTGTTTCAAGTTTTCAACCACTATGTGTTTTTGTTTTTCTTTTCGTGTGAAGAAAAAAAGAAAGAAAGAAAGGGAAATAGTTGTGGATCTTTTATGGTGAGAAGCTTGTTACTGGACAACCAGTTTTATAGCCTATGAATGAGGAAACAGACATGAAATATCGTTTGGACTAAAAGAAAAGTAGAGAGGCTTATATTCAAAGCTTTTATTATTGTAAGGGCTATATGGGGAAATACGTAGGTCGACGATGGGAACTGGGGGCATTTTCGACGAATACCTGTCAAATAAGTAAAAAAATGTACGTTACTCTTTTTTGGTTGTGATGTTTGATTTTTCTAAATATTCTTTTGAATTATATTTTGCAACAAGAAAATAAAATAACATACTCTAACTAATACTGCGTATTTAGTTCACATGAAATAAGGGCATAAACTATGGCATCAGCTTCACGCTTGACGTGAGGGGCATTCACAACAGCCGATGTCATCAAAGCGGGGTGATCAGTGTGAGGGTAGCGGCATGTGTTGTCTAGCTTTTCTTGTTTAGTTTTTCCTTTTCAATAGCTATATAATGAAAACGTTTTGTGAGATATATATATTTTGAAAAAAAAAAAAATAGATAGAAAAAAGAATAAAAAGAAAAAATAACGTAATTTTGGTATCTGAAAATCAAAGTAATGTAAAAAGTCATGATAGAATGAAATGAGTGTTATTCTTCAGTTTACGGTTTGTGTTTAGTATATATTGTTTTTGTTTTGAATTATTATGCCTTCGGCTGCTATTTTCATTTCTCTTCAACGTCATATTTTCTATTTTACAATAGAATATGTGTAAATAAGATATTATTTTAACTACAACACCCGTCACAAAATATAAGTCAAGTTTGACTTTTTAAATCAAATTTTGATCTTAAATATTCTTGTTTGTAGTATATATCACTTGATAAAAATTATACCACATAAAAATTCATTTAAAACACTATCCATGTATATATTTTGCATCAAGTATTATATAATACAAACAAAATATTTAAGGTCAAAGTTTGATTAAAAAAGTCAAATTGGACTTATATTTTAAGACGGAGAGAGTATTACTTATTTATTTTATTCTTCCATTGCGTCTATTACTGAGTACTAAAACTGTGTTCTCAAGAAAAATTTAGCGTGCAAAGTAAAAGAATGAAAAGAAAAGTAAAAGAGAATGTAGTAAATGAAAGAAAGTAGAATGGAGGCCCCTCTCTTATAGGGGATGATTTTACTAAAGATACTATCCGAGTTGAGTATGAATGGAGGCCTCCCAAGTGTACATTACGCAAGATTTTTGGCCATATCTATGATCATTGCCCTATTAAAGTGGTCAATCATCCTGTTGCTACTACTTCATATGTTGCTAATCCTTCTACTGTGACTGCCAATGATGGTTTCCAAAAGGTGAGTCATAAGAAGAACAAAGGTAAAGCCGAGTCTGCTAAAGGTAGTCATTTTGCTAGTACTTCAGTCAAACAGAATTTCAGGTATGAGCCAAAAAAGACTACTAGCGAACCAAAGAAGGGAGCTAATACTCGGCCTAACGTGCATACAACGGCGTCTAAGTTGAAGTCTACTGGGTCTACTTCTAAGGAAGGTATTGTTACTACATCTAATTCTTATGCTGCTTTGGTGAACGATGATGAGGAAGATGGAGAACATGTCACACATGTGAATGAAGATTTGGCTAATCCAAACACAGGTGGAAGTTCATCTTTCACGCTAGCTGCTGGTTAGCTTGTTTGTGTTATTTCTTGAGTTGTAAGTGTTTATGGCATCTCATAAGCACTAGTTATTTAATAGTTTCTTAGTTGTCTACCTTGTTATGTAAGCTTTATCGCCTGTGTAACGGGCTGAGATATGGGATTTCACCCATATCCTTTGTACTTAAACGTTTTTGGTTTAATATATTTACTAGGGTGCATGATTACTTCCCTTTACCCAAAAAAGTAGAAAAAAAGTTGTGTGTTTTTTAGTGTAAAAAGGAGAAAGAAAGTGAAAGTGTGTTGTTTATAGAATTACTATTATACCATTTAAGAAAAAAGGAACTAAAATAAAATTAAAAGTACTTTTGTCATTTATTTAATGGTCGTGCTTGCTTACTTAACTTTCATCCCAAATGTGGGATGAAAGTATTCACACAAAAAACATCCAACTTTCACCCCTTTTACATTTCACTTTCATTTTTAAAAAAACTTAAGAACATGACAACTTTTAAGTTGACAAAAATACACCAATGGTCCCTAAACTTTCCACAAAACATCGCATAGCACCCTAACTTTCTAAAAACATCGTGTGGCATACAAAACATGTGAAATTGAGGCCAAATGTGTCCCTTGACCACTTTTTTCTCGGTCAACGCTTATACTTTGGTACATTTGCAAGGGTATAATAGGCAAAATACATTTATCACCACACTATGGTTAAATTAACCATGACATATGATAGTTTAGGGACCAAGTGTGTAGTACACTCTTGTGATATTGTAGTACACTCTTGTGATATTTTAGCAACCCGTTTCCCTTTTGTGTTATTTGCTTTGGTTATATGCATTAGATAAATAGTTTTGACTTAGGGAAGTCAAACTGATTGAGGTTACAATTTGTGACATTAGATAAATAGGTTTGACTCATGGAAGTCATTACGGGCCATAAACAACGAAAATTTGTCAATAAAGGGGGTGTTTGATTTTGCTGTTATGAAATTTATATCAACTGTGTTTGGTGTTCATCATATTATGGGGTGTTTGGTTTTTGCTGTTAGCCTGTTACAAACAGTACATAAAAGGGGTGTTTGGTTTGTTACAGTCGCTTTGCATTTTGGCCCCAAACCACTATCTTTGGATTTGCTGACATAAAGGGGTGTCTGTTTTTGGTCATAAGAATAGTAAACAAAATAGGATACTACAAGAAGATTAAACAAGAAAACATAGAATTATATATGCATAATAGTGGCAATTAGCCTACAAGAACATTAAAATCCTACAACAAGAACCCAAAAGACCCCATTAACCTACCCCTGGAAATACCCTAAATTAAGACCCCATTACACTAATTATTTTCAGCCATTTTTTGAACAAAACCTTCCTGCATACGAATATTAGCATCAGCTTCACCATACATCTTGATCAAACGTGCAAGTAGGTCGATTTCAATGGCCTGGGTTTTTTTCAAAGCCTCCAAACAGTTAAGCGCCACACCACGAGGTCCTAAAGCTTCCATATCCTGAATTAGCTCCCTACGCTTTCGTATCATCCTCTTGAGATGTTCAATAGCAGTACGAATAAGGTTTTTAAAAAATCCTGCTTCAACAGCCTCTTGACCAAACCAAAGGCTCATACGATCATGTAATCGTGGTGAATCGGCCACTTCCATGAGTTCATTCAACATTGGGAAATCTTCTTCCATGGGAAATGTGAGGAAAAGCTTGTTGATGGGTTTATTGGGTTACTCGCTAAAGTTAATACCTTCTTAGTGAAGAGACGGTGGAGGGGTTTAATAACAAATTTTATTTCATACTTGGTCCCTAAGGTTGTCTACATTTTCGTCAACGTAGGTACAATTCCCGCCCAAAATGTAGTGACGTGTTCACAACATGCTACATTGAGTTTACAAGCTTAGGGACCTATGGTGTAATTTGTGAAATTAATTAACTGCACCCCATTAAATCCTTACCGACCCATAAGAAAATCAAAAACAATATATTCATTACTTAAAACACTAAACATAAAGACACAAAATAAACATTCGAACTTGCCATTACATTTGGTGACCAACATAGGCATTGTAAAAATTGCAAATGCCAAATAACCTTTATCATTTGCATGTTTGACTTCCTAAAGTCAAACTTGCCATTGCATTTGGTTAGCAACATAGGCATTATACAAAGTAACCATTCAAATCACAGGCATATTCACAACGTTGAAAGTAAATAGCAACATACTTATACGAAAATAGTTGTCTTAGGGTATTCAACGCATACATAAACTAGAATCAGTAAAAGAAATCTACCCCAGCTGTGGGGGAAGCTCGATGGAGTTTCTACAGCCTCATTGCTAAATCCCAGTTTAACTTGATGTTTTGATTCTCATCAGGAGTCAAATTGCAGTCATGGATATAAATTTTCTTCAGTAAGGGGGAACATGCAAGTATCAACCTTATTATGGTTATTTCATTATCTATTTTAGGGAAAGAATGAAACACCACAGTTTAAAGCTGCCTCGTGGTCATTCTGTTGATGGTTACATCAAATGAATCAATCTCCAAAGGTACATAAGTAAGCTTGTATATGGCCTGCAAAATGAGAGACTATTCATATGCACAACAATTGGAATTTTATATGATGTCTTTCATACATATGCATTCCACTTACCTTGGTTTCTAGCCTTTGCATAATTGGAGACCCACGAATCATTTGAACGATCAATGAAACCATTGCATTATTCCCAAAATTGACCCCGTATATCTCAAGAGACTTGAGTGATAGAATGGCCACACGGACATTCATCCAGGAGGTACCTTCTTCCAACAACTACAAAAAGACGAATTTCCTTTAGTTTCAAAGCTAACATTGCATGAATGTTAAAAATTACTTTAACATTATGTAAGTTGAAGTGAAAAAATGAAATAGGTCTTAAATTGCAGTCTTAAAAATCCATGGTAAGGGTCTCAAGTCTAGGAACATTTAACAACTGAATGATATTGGGATGGTTCCAAATTCCAAATGGCACATTTAACTTCTTCAAATTGATAAGAATTGCAATATCCCATAGTCTCATCTCGTTTGTAGTACAACGATCCATATTTAGAGACTCAAGCAAGGGACAACCAGCAACTAAGTCCCAAACTGTACCAGTATGAAAATTGACATTACACAATTTAAGCTGAGTAGCTTTGGAAAACCCCTAAACCTTGTCATAGTGGGAAAAGTGCAACAATAAAGTTCGAGAAATTTCAACTCTTGACGATAGTAAAGTTGGGTTGGTAAAGTAACTGGCTCACCATACCAGTTTCGAATTGTGAGATCCTCAACTCCGACCCTAGCCAAAAACAAAAGCCACTCATAAATGTCTTCATAATTCAAGTCGTCTTGTCCAAATAGCATTTTGGGCTCTACGGAGAACACAAACCTTCTTACTAGCCCAATAAACTGAAGTAAAAGCCTAGTAATATGTCTCCCATCAAAGGTATTTGTTAAATAGTAAAACAAATCCTCATCAACTATGACATCCGTCAGCAAAGTCCACTTAAACCTTCAGCTTCTGGCTAAACTACCGGTCCTCACCACATCTTTTAGCGGCAATCGGTTCATAATATTAGTGGTCACGTTATCTGGCATGTTGCTGGTATGATCTGCCATATCAGTGATCACATTGTCTCCAAAAGACATTGTAATGTTGGAATTTTAGTTGGGTCTTTGACTTCTGGAAATGGGTGACTGGTTTTGGTTTTTGATTTACCGGTGATGGTCTGGATAATGGTTTGTGTAATTATGGTGTGTAAATGTGTTTGGTTTGTGGGTTAATTGGTTATCGCGCGAATAATAACTAGCGTGTCAGAGAAGATAGGCTCAAGTTGCGAAGCATAGTTCTTAGTTGGTCTCTAAACTATCATATGTCATGGTTAATTTAACCATAGTGTGGTGATAAATGTATTTTGCCTATTATACCATTGGAAATGTACCAAAGTATGAGCGTTGACCGAGACAAAAGTGGTCAAGGGACGCATTCGGCCTCAATTTCACATGTTTTGGACGCCACACGACGTTTTTAGAAAGTTAGGGTGCAATGCGATGTTTTGTGAAAAGTTCAGGGACTATTGGTGTATTTTTGTCTTTTAAGTTTCTCTAATTTTACTTCCTTTTCTTTCTAAAATCAAACTTGAGAACATAAAGTTAGTTACAAATGAGAAATATAATTAATATAAAAAGAAATCATAACCACAAATTTTAAATGTATGCATAAAAATAAAAGAGAAATATCTAGCTAATATCTCTTCAGACTCTCCTCAATTCAATAATTTTTCTCCCTGTTACTTCTTAGTATACGAAACAATATGTGTAAATAGTTTTTTTTTTTTTTTTTTTTTTGGAAAGGCATGTAAATAGTTCATTCTATTCCAAGCTGACAATCAAACATGTCAACATGCCATTAATCAGGGTGCTATATTCATTTGATTACATAGTTCATCTTATTCTTTGATCATTGTATTCAGCTTCAACCTAACAAAATTGATTCTACGTGTGAGAGAGATGCATTTTGATAGAAAAGAAAAGTTGGTGATGACTCTTTACACAGGATAATGAAAGAAAAGCAATATGACCATAGTCAAGAAACAACATGAATGCGTTGGTTTGGCCGTGACCAACGGTAATTGACCAATTGGCGCTTACTTTTGGGACTATTAAAAGTATAATTGATGCCCCATGTTAAATCAGTTGAAATGTAGAAAAGAAACAACGTTATATTCTGCTTCTCTGTCTACCACAATATTACTGTATTAAGAGAATTGGTACAAATGAACCAATCATGTTGTACATTTTTCTTTTTCATAATTTTCACCAATCATATTCACATAACACGCGTGTTTTGTAAATCTTTTTTGAAAAACATTTCTCATATTATTAATCTTTCTTTTTTTAAGGTTACAAGTACTCATTTCTTTTACAAATGACGCCTCCTTTATTTTTTCCTTTTATTACTAGTACTTTTTATGTTTTACTTTTTTATTTTTTGTTTTTTTTTTTAACTTTGTTTATATTATATAACTGTGAAACGGAAAAAGCGAAATAAAGAACATAAAGTTTAACAAATCAAAAATATTAAACTGTCAAAAAGTATGAAACAGAAACTGATAAAAAAATGTGTTAGTGTAAATAGAGAAACAAAAAAGAATCTTTTATACCCTTTGTACTTTTCTAATCAGGCCAAAGGGGTACCAATAACACACATTTCAAAAAGAATTTTTTTTAAAAGGAGATACATCTGAAATGAGTGGTTGTAGTTTCTTCTTGTTATTCTTATTTTATTTTTTCTTCTTATATATATATGATGGAATAAGAAGATTACTTAAAATAAGATGGAATAAGAAGAACTATAACCACAAATCTGAGATGCACCGACCTAAATTAGATGCATCCCTATAATTTTAGATGCATCATAACGCACCATAGTGTGTTTTTTAGTTTTTAATCAGATGCACATACGTATATTAGATGCATTTCATGATTTCTCTTGTGTTTTTGTTCCTCTGCACGTGCCGAAATCATGAAAATCAATTTGCACCATCTATACATCAAATTAACTTTCGAAACTCAAGATGTGGCATCTATATGAATAGAAATGCATCTAATGCAAGTCGTTGCATCTCAAAAGCGTGGTTTTGGTCATTTCTCACCACTTCTTATTTTAATTTACTTTTTACTGGATCCATATATATATATATATATATATATATAAATATATATATATATATATATATATATATATATATATATATATATATATATATATATAAGTGATATTAGTAAAAAAAAAAGGATATTATGTGATATCAAGATTAGATCTTGACTTTTGGTTTTTTTTACAAAAGTCAACATCTGTTCTTGATTTTGTCAAGATCAGATCGTGACTTTTGTAAAAAAGTCAAAATCAGACGCTAATATCACAATACCTTTAACGATGAAAACGATTTCTTTTTGAAATTTTTTTCAGCGATTATTTATTCTTTGTTGTCCTCTTTATTTTATTTTATTTTTATTTTATTTTTCATATTTTTTTGAATTTTTTTTAAGAAAAAAAGCCAATATGATATTAACGATTTTGAAAAAAGACGAGATATTTACAATATTACCACTCCGCCTTTTTCAGATAGTTGACTAGATGGAGGGTTGAGATTCATCCGTACCATCCGCACTAAAATCTTAATCTAGACCGCCCATTTCCATATCTGATCTTGACTTTTGTAAAAAAGTCAAGATCTGACGCTAACATCACGATATCAATTTACCATTAAAACGATTTTTTTTTTCCTTTTGAGGGATTTTACTATTGTTGTCTTCTTTATTTTATTTTTTTATTTTTTCAGATTTTTCTGAGCATTTTTTTTTTTTTTTTGTTTTTTATTATGAGTTCTACCATGATATTAACAATATTATGAGTGCTACCATGATATTTACTTAAAGAGTTACTTTGATATTAGTAAAAAACTTAATATCACTGCATTTTTTATTACGATATTAAGAAAAGTTACATTGATATTTTAAAAATTTAACTTTGATATTAAGAAAGAATGATAAATATGGTGATATTAACAATTTTATTAAAAAAAAGTTATTGTGATTATAATACTAGCAATGATATTATAAGACATACAATGATATTATGTTTTTATACATGTAAAACAAACGTGATATAAAAAAAAGGTGATATTAGTAAAACACTTAATATCATCATTCGTAAAAAAGTGATATTATTAAAAAAAAATGATATTATGTGATATCAAGATCTGATCTTGACTTTTTTACAAAAGTCAAAATTAGACGCTAATATCACAATACCTTTAATGATGAAAACGATTTTTAATTTTTTTTTCAGCGATTCTTAATTATTTGTTGTCTTCTTTATTTTTTTTTAATTTTTTTTAGAAAAAAAACTAATATGATATTAACGATTTTAAAAAAAGACGAGATATTTACGATATTTTCACTCTGCCTTTTGCAGATGGTTGACTAGATGGAGGGCTGAGATTCGTCCGTACAATCCGCACTAAAATCCAAAAATGTACCGGATCCTCTCTCTCTCTCTCTCTCTCTCTCTCTATATATATATATATATATATATATATATATATATATATATATATATATATATATATATATATAATAATGTTTAAGCATTATCTATTTTTGCAAAATCTGTAACAAATTTTCGATTCTTTTGAAAATTTAATTGCTTAAAAATGGAAACCAACAAATGGTGAATTCAATGTGTACGCTAAAGTTGTCGAATCTAATTCGATTTCAAAGAATATTATGTCTTTGATCAACACATGTTTCTACCCATTCTCAATTTGAACATGTGAACCTTACACTACAAAGTACAAACCCCCGTATACATATATTTCGTTTCACGTGACCCAAGTTTCGGTAAGGAGTAGGTATCTTGTGAACGATATCAGTAGATATGTTCATATGTTGAGCCATTCTAAGAAGTTGTTTGTCTAAGCTCACTTGATAGGCTTATTAGTTTATTGAAAATTTGATTTCTTAGACCAAGTTCATAAGCTAAAAAAATTGAGCTTTTGAGCTGACCAAATTTGAAATAAAATCATAAATCTATCAAATAAGCTAAAACAAACACCTCTAGATGAATCATTTAAAGATTAGTATGTACTAGCGCGATATTAGCTTAAGATGTATATTTAGTGTTTAATTTTTTGCTAAAAAAATGTTTAAATTCCAATCATATAATTTTTTAAATTCCAATCATATATTTGATGGTCAATTATAGATTTAAGAACATTTTTGCAAAACATATTAGGGCTATATTTGGTGCGGAGCTTTTTAGGGCGATGAGTGATGAGCAATTAGTTTTTTGATTTTTATTTTTCATTTAACAAAGGAGTAGTGAGCTTTGCTATTTTTTAGGAAATCTTATTTTTCCAATGTTTCTTTAAAAAGCTGTGAGCGGTGAGCTGAGCTGTGGCTGCTGCCAGAGGCGGAGCCGGGGGGGGGGGGGGGGGCACGGTGGGCAAGTGCCCCTTCCCCAACCCAAAAATTCGTAGTGTAATTTTTTGGGTAAATTGCAAATTTAGTCACTCACCTACCGCGAAAGTGCAGAAATAACCCTGAGTTATAAAGGTATGCAAAAAAGCCACTAACGTTACAGATAAGTGCAAAACAGCCACCAAGACCTAACTCTCGCTACTTTACTCGTTAACTGCCTCATCATTGAGGGTAGTATTGTCTTTTTATTGTTTTTCCCGCCAATAACATCAATTGCAAGTGTTTTGTTTTTCAAATTTAGACTTTTAAAGCAATACTTTATATATGTGTCTCAATTTCTTTCATGAACATTAATTTCACAAGTAAAGATCTAGAGAATGGTTAAGCTTTGGCAAAATCGCGCACGCACTATCCCGATCCCTGATTTATGAATCCTTTATAGTAAGCATACTCTTCTATTTTCATGTTTTCCATTTAAACTTGTTATTGTTATTGGAAGTTATTGATGTTTTATGTGTTGCATAGATTTAAATGAAACCATCTTTACTTTGCAAATCCATCACAATGATGAATTTACCTCAACACCAGGAAGAAGATATCTCTTTGGAGATAAAGATTCGTTTGACGGAGTTGACTGTGACCTTTTCTCCATGGACTTATTGGGAGAAATGTTAGAAGATTTAGGTTACACGGATCGTACCCTTCTGTTTACTCACTTTAGGATATCTGGGAAGTCACTGATGATGGTTTGCTACCACTAAAGTCTTACGAAGATGTGAGGAGACTTGTGGAGTATGTTCCTATATTTACAGAATTTGAGTTGTATATTGAAACCGATGTTTCGTTGGTAGAGTGTGAGATGATGGAGCGAATGATGACTAAGGGCAAGGGTGTGGTGATAGAAGAATTGGGGATCATGATGTGAAGGATGCTGTTGGAAAGGATGTTGATGGTGAGATTGAAAATAGTGGGAAATTACTATTGTTAGAGTGGCATAAAGAGTGGCATAAGACAAGCCAACCTGAGAAGGCTGGACCTGTTTATGATACTCATTCTGACAATGACTTCCCACCAACATTTTGTGCTGAAGAAATGATTGCAAATCATACAAAAAGGCTGAGTGATGAGTTTCAATTCAAGAGGTTATTGGAAGAGATTGACCAAGAGTTTATAGTGGAGGATTCAAGTGAGGATTCCCTAGGGTCTATAGATATGCTCGATTTTGATGATGGGTATTATGATGACACATGTGATGGTGTTACTATTAGTGGAAAGGAAGGAGATCTTCACACTTGGATTAGTGATGAAGAGGTGGATCAAGGAATAGATGTTGAATGGGAAGATGATCTATACCATTTAGTTAATGTTCTTGAACCTGAAGAGCCTCAAGGGATTAGTGAGATGTTTGCTAAAATTGATCAAGCATTGGATGAACTTGAAGACGTAGTTGCAGCTGAAGAAGGAACACATATGTATGCTATTTTTGCTGAACCAATTAGTTTCAGTTTGGTTCCACTTGTAGTCGTTGGTGAAATGTTTGCAATTTTGGATGTTGATGATGATATTGGTGATGATGGTGTTGATAGTGATGATGCTGTTGATGGTGAACGAATAGTTTGTGATGGTGCTGTGATTCCAGATGATCCGTGTACTGAAGTAGTTGGAGATGAGGGATTTATCTCAACTATTGATGGAGATGTGATTACAGATAAAGTGGTTGCTAAACAAGGAGATGAGCCAGATGAAGTGCTTGCAAGACATGGAGTTGGGCAAGAGGTAGTGCTTGCAGAGGAAAGGTTTGAAGACCAATGATGATGCTAAATAATGCTGACAAGCAGATGATGCTAAATAATGCTTATGCTTTCATGTTTAGGTCAATAATCTGTTATACTTCTGCTATGGTGTTGTAGTGGAAGATTATAACACTATCTAGTTGTTCTAAAATTTATCTACCGGTTGTGTAATAATTTACTATGGTAAATGCTTGTATAACCTTTTCTCTAATCTAATGGAAGCCAACAAACTAGGCAATTTTGATTAATTGTGTGCATATATATATTCATTTGATTAGAAACAAAGAATCCAGATTAATCAACAAAATATAACTTCATTAACAAAGTGATAAGGGTTTATTTGATACGCTTTTAGGGGGTCATTTAAGCCCTAAATCATGTTTATATGGTCAAATATTACCTCAAATAATTTCTTTTGTCATTTTAGGTACTTGGGACATGAATTATGAAAATATGGAGCATTTTGGAGCTTTTTGGACGTTTTTATGCTTAAGAATGAAGAAAACAAGAAAATCAAGAAAAGTCTGGAAATAACATCAGACAGCGTCAGGCTTTGGAGCTGACTCCGTTGCCCTTTGAAGTGATGCGATGGAATTTTACACTAGGCACCCCAGAAAAGAAGTTGGAAGTTATAACGGGATAACGTCAGGTGCAATTGAGGCGATGCCGCCTGGCTTTACACTTACATGAGGCAGCCCAGAAGAGATACAACGAGATGGCGTCAGAAGTTATCTTGGGTGATATGAAACCCTAAAAGTGGCGACCTGACGACGTCAGGAATTATAACCCGACGCGGTCAGCCTTTTAAATCTATATATAGTTTTTGATTTTTCATTCATGAAAAGAGGAACTTTGTGGTGTAACTTGGGAGTCCGACTTTTGCAGTAACATTAGGGTTTTCAAACCCTCTTTTCTTCTATGTTTAATTGAAGATAAGCTATCTCTTTAATCATTCAATATGTCTATGTGTTGTTTGATTAATTGTTTGTCTTTTCTTTACATTAACATGCTAGCTTAGTGATGAGGCGAAAAATGATCTATTTTTAGGGGGTCATTTAAGCCCGGAATTGAATTTATTTGATCAAATATTGCCCTAAATCGTTCCTTTTGTGATTTTAGGTAATTTTGGAGTGAATTCTGGAAAAGGAAGCATTTTGGACGTTTTTGGAGCATAAAAGTGAAGAAAACGACAAAGTCTTTATTTTTTTTGCTGGGAACAGTACCTGACGGCGTCACCAAGTTCTACATGACGGCGTCAAGAGTAAAATAAGAGGTGAAGTGGATAGAGTCCGTGACGGTCCAGAGAGTTTTACACTAAGGGGCATGACGGCGTCACCATAAGCCGTCATGGTCCCATTACACGTGACGGCCAAGAGATAATTTGCTCTTGACGGCTTCAGATCTGGATCTAGGCAATCCGATATTAATATGGGCGGCGAGTTGACGGCATCAGATTTCTCTTCTTGACGCCGTCACGTTGGAAAATCTATATATAGTTTTGTAATTTTCATTCATTAAGAGAGGACAATTAGAGGGATAACTTGGAGAAACCCTAACACGATTTTATCAGTATTTTCAAGGGGTTTTACCCTTTGAAACCTTTCATGTTCAATTAAGATAAGTATCATTTCAATTCATTCAATATGTCTATGTGTTGTTTGAATATATCTTACGCTTGTCTTGATTTTAACATGCTAGGCTAGATCTCTTGTGTGTTTGCTTAGATGTAGTGAAACCTAGATGTTGATTATGGGTTGATTGCTTGTTTATACTTGTTACGGATGAATGATTTCGATGTTAAGCTTAAGAAAACTGGCAGACTTCCATAGAGTAACATGCTTGAACGTCTTAAGAAACATGAACCAATGTGTACTAGGTTTCTATGGTTGTATTTAATGCATGAGCGAATTCTAATGATCCCATGTTAGGATCTTCTTGCAGGCTCGACATAGGAGTGAAGTAGGAGCTTATAAAGTTGGGGAAGTACGTACGCCACCCCACGATTGGTATTAATGAATATAACCCGTCATCCACGCAACTGTAACAAACTATCAACCTGTAAAAGATATATAGGGAGTAATGAAATCTAAGTAAACACAATTTTCCCATTTATTGTTCACACCACTAGTTTAATTAGCTTTATTTTCATTTTTGTTATTTTATTTTGGTTGCATCTTAGTTATTGGGTTAGTTGACTAGCAACTAATTCCGCCCACTCTTCCAAAACCCGAGATTTTAATTGCTTTTCATAAAATATAAAAATACAAAAAGAATCATCCCTCACCTCTAGACCTAGTTTTTAGGCTTTCTAATCCTAGTGACACTATTCCTGAGTTGAACGATCAATCCCCCGGTACTTGTCACTATACTATACTAGAACGATCAGGTACACTGCCTGGTGGGGGTTGTAAGCTTCTCAAGATCCCTTGAGAGGTAAAGCCTGGTGCAATTCCCACACATCAAGTTTTTGGCGCCGCAGCCCGGGGAATAGTTATTGTCTAGGTTAGGATTTCTTTTTATTAGGTTTACTTGCTAGATTCCTTTCTAGTAAGATTTTATTTTTATTTTTAGGTTTTCTTTAGTCTATCTTACTTATTCGTGTTTGTGTTCGTAATCTTTACCATCCGATATCATGGAAGGTGGTGACATCTTTGAACCCATCAACCCACCACAACAAAACCACCCACAAAACCCACCACTAGTGAACCAACCTCTTAGGCCCCGAACCCTAGGAGAGTATTCCCGTCCTAGCCACCAAGGCTATCGAAACACTATTGAGCTCACCCAAGGAGCCAATGTGTCCCCCTTGCGATCCGACACCATCCGGTTGGTGCAAAGCGGATGTGCATTTCATGGACTTCGTTCCGAAGATCCTAACCAACATCTCAAGGACTTCCTTAAAATCGTAGATTCTATAGACCTTGATGTTACAACTAGAGAGTCGACCCGATTACGCCTATTCCAATTCTTTCTACGTGATCAAGCTAGTCAATGGCTTGAACGTTTACCCGCGGGATCCATCACCTCGTGGGATGATCTCACCACTCGTTTCCTTGCTCAATTTTTCCCACCGGGGAGAACTATCAAGCTTAGAAATGATATCTTGATGTTCCAACAACGTCAAGGTGAAACTCTATATGAAGCATGGACTCGTTTCAAGGACTTACTCCAAAAAGTCCCTCATCATGGCATAGATCTTTGGCTCCAAGTCCAAATCTTCTATGACCATATCGATCTCTCCACAAGGCGAACCATTGACCAATCGGCCGATGGTAAGCTACGTGATCTAAGTGCGGAAGAATCATGGGAACTCATAGAAGATCTTGCTCTCTATGACAACGAAAGTTGGAATGATCCCCGTGATTTGAACAAAACGGTCAAGGCAATATCTTTGCCTTCGAACAATTCTAGCACTCCCAAACGTAGGATCATGGAACTTAAGGACCAAGTCAAGTTTTTCATGAAATTTTACGAAGCTCCTAAGCCTTCAAGCCAAGTGAACAAAATCACTTCTGCGTGTAGATTGTGTAATGGCCCTCATGAAACTCATAACTGCATAGAGCTTCCAAAACATGCTTATAAGGAATTCACATCGTCACACGTTGATCGAGGTCCTCGAAACTTTGACGAGGCCTATGAGGCATGGAAGGATAAACCTAATTTCAGAGGATACCAAACTCAGAGCGTATCCTTCAATGATTCCCCTCCATTCGAATGGTCCGAGCATTTTCCATCATAAAGCACTCCTAGGCAAAGCTATGAAGATGCCTTGCGAAAGTTCATTCTCTCTCAAGAACTACAGCTCTCCACGCTCGAGACCAGATTTAGACAACAACAAGCCGATATGAATAACAAGATTTGTAATCTGTTAACTGCTATTAAAGAGCATGCTGTTAATAAACCGATTCAGGCTGAAGAGGTCAAATCTGTTACCATCATGAATCAGCCAACCTCCCTTGTGAAAATAAAAAGTCCTAGTAAACTCTTTAAACATCTGTCCCCAAAGGTAAAGGACGTGAGGGACCCTATTAACCCCCTAGGACCAATCCATTTTGTGAATACTATCACCACCATATCTGCTCCTACACCTGACCAGAGCCAACAACCAACTGGAAATAAGGGTCATGAAGTTAAGGATGAAACCTCAGAGCTAGACCACGAATTGGCCAAGAGCCCTGCCAACTCATTCGAGGACTCCGTCACACGAGAGTCAGGCAAATTGGATAAAGCGAAAGAGAGACTAAAAGAGCATACGAAGAATCCAACAATTTTGGGTAAATCTATTATAGAGGAACCCGAGAAAAATTTGGTGGATATGACTAAAGGGAGTAGTGATAGGATTGAGGGAAGCAACTCTAAGGTTTTCAAGATTTCCTGCATTACTAGGAAGAAGCTCTTAACCGATACTCATATAGATCCTAACCTCCCTGTCAACATAATCCCCCTTTCCCTTTACAACGAAGCCTTCCCTGAACGTACATTGTATGAAGGAATCGATAACGCCAGAATTATAAAAAATCTATCAGTTATGATTGGAGAATTCGTCTATAACATTGACCTCACCGTAGTCGATGACATAGACTCAGTGACCAATATAACATTAACCAACCTTGTTCTCGGTAAACCATTTGTCGATGAGTCGGGAGTAATCCTTGATGAGAAGGATGGGAGTGCCTTATTCACCAATGGCGTTAGGAAGGTAATTTTTCGGAAGGGTAATGAGGAGGTGTATGAGTACTGATGAGGCGAAAAATGGTCCGTTTTTAGGGGGTCATTTAAGCCCGAATCCGAATTTATTTGATCAAATATTGCCCTAAATCGTTCCTTTTGTGATTTTAGGTACTTTGGGAGTGAAATCTGGAAAAGGAAGCAATTCAGACATTTTTGGAGCATAAAAGTGAAGAAAACGCCAAAGTCTTAATTTTCCAAGCTGGGAACAGTAGGTGACGGCGTCAAGAGCAAAACCTTGACGGCGTCAAGAGCAAATTTCATGAATTCCCATGACGGTCCAGAACAGATTTGACGGCGTCACGTAGGAAGAGCGTCAAGAGTAAAAGAGTCATGACGGCCTGGAAATGTATAAGTCTTGACGGCGTCAGAAGTAGATCTAGACAGTCCGAGAAGAGTTTTGGCGGCGAGGTGACGGCGTCACATTGTTTGTCTTGACGCCGTCAGACCTATTTTTCTATATATAGTTTTCTAATTTTCACACATTAAGGGAGAGAAGTTTTGGAGAAACCCTAAGTACGATTTTGGTGCAACTTTTACAGGTTTTTCAAGGGTTCCAAACCCTTGATACCTTGCATTGTAATTGAGATAAGTGTTCTTCTAATTCAATCAATATGTCTATGTGTTGGTTGTCTATATCTTGTTCTTGTCTCAATTCCATTATGCTAGGCTAGATCTCTTTTGTGTTTGCTTAGATCTAATGAAACCTAGATATTGATTATGTGTTGATTACTTGTTTATTCTTGTTTTGGATGAATGATTTATATGTTAGGCTTAAGAAAACTGGCAGATCTCCAAATGGTAACATGCTTGAACGTCTTAAGAAACATGAACCGAGGCGTACTAGGTCTTTATTGGTTGTATTTAATGCATGAGCCACTGTTTACAATCTCTATAGTTGTGCTGGGCATGGTGTAGGAGGAGATAAGAGCTCATAGAATTGGGGAGTTATGTATGCCACCCCATGAATGGTATTAAGGAATACAATCCGTCATCCATGCAATTATAACAAGTAGTTAACGTGTAAAAGATATCTAGAGAGTAGTGAAATCTAAGTAAACACATTTTCTCCAATTACTGCTCACAACCTTAGTATAATTAGTTTATTTTCATTTTTAGTATTTTATTTTGATTGCATATTAGTATTGGGTTAGTTGACTAGCAACTAATTCCGCCCAAATCCTTCAAACCCCGAGATTTTAATTGCTTTCCATAAAATATAAAAACACAAAAATAATCATCCCTCACCTTTAGAACTAGTATTTAGGCTTTCTAATCCTAGCGACACTATTCCTAAGCTGAACGATCAATCCCCCGGTACTTGTCACTATACTATACTACAACGATCAGGTACACTGCCTGGTGGGGGTTGTAAGCTTCTCGAGATCCCTCGAGAGGTAAAGCCTATTGCGATTCCCACACATCAAGTTTTTGGCGCCGTTGCCGGGGAATAGTTATTGTCTAGGTTAGGATTTCTTTTTATTAGGTCTACTTGCTAGATTCCTTTCTAGTAAGATTTTATTTTTTATTTTTAGGTTTTCTTTAGTCTATCTTATTTCTTCATGCCTTTGTTCGTAACTCTTTACCATCTGACATCATGGAAGGTGGTAACATCTTTGAACCCGTCATCCCACCACAACAAAACCCACCATTAGAACCCCTTAGGCCCCGAACCTTAGGAGAGTACTCCCGACCTAGCCACCAAGGCTACCGAAACACCATTGAGCTCACCGGAGCCAATGTGACCCCCTTGCGATCCGACACCATCCGGTTGGTGCAAAGCGGATGTGCATTCCATGGACTTCGTTCCGAAGATCCAAACCAACATCTTAAGGACTTTCTCAAAATCGTAGATTCCATAGACCTAGATGTTGAAACTAGAGAGACAACCCGATTACGCCTATTCCAATTCTCTCTACGGGATCGAGCTAGTCAATGGCTTGAGCGTTTACCCACGGGATCCATCACCACATGGGACAATCTCGCCAATCGCTTCCTTACCCAATTCTTTCCGCCGGAAAAGACTGCAATGCTTAGAAGGGACATTTTGATGTTTGAGCAACAGCGGGGTGAAACTTTCTACGAGGCTTGGGCCCGTTTTAAGGATCTCCTCCACAAGATCCCTCATCATGGCATAAACCTTTGGTTATTAGTCCAGATTTTCTACGACCATGTTGACTATCACACTAAGCGCACCATCGACAGGGCCGCGGGAGGTAAATTGCGTGATAAGACCGCCGAGGAGTCTTGGGCAATTATCGAAGAGCTCGCTGTTGATAATCATGAGATGTGGGAATTTAAACATACGATAGAAGCGGCCATCAATGCAGTCTCGACATCTGGAGGAACCACCGAAATCCCCGATGAACTCCTATGCAAACTTGAGGCAAAAGTTGACTATTTTGAGGAAAGGCAAAGGAGACCTTTAAGTCCTAGACAAGCCACTGTCAATTCTGTCTCAAAACCAACTTCGGCACCATTATCTGAGTCACCTTCTAGAGAACATGTCGAGACTTTTCAAAGGTGCACCCCACCTTGTTCCCCTCCCAAGGAACTTAGCTCGGAGTTTGAGGCTAGGATGAGAGAATATATGGCAACTCACTCAGATCGGCTTGCTAGATTCGAAGAAGCAGTTTATAAGCAAAAAGAGGAAATGCAGGAGAAAATGAATGAGATGTTGAGTCTATTGGAGGAGTATGCCAACCAGAGAACCCCCGAACGAATGCTACTAAGGAAAGAAAGCGCCACTCCCACCACCCAATTTGTTAACTCCATCACCATTGTCCAAAAAGATAATGAGAAGATAGAAACTCCTGCTAAACGGACCTTAGAAAAACCACCAGAATCTCAACCTTTGAGTTACTACCTGAAGCATGATATAAACAAAAACACCATAACAAATTGGATTAAGGGTGATGGGCGTAACCAATCCTCCGGACAGGTTCCTGAGAAAGAGGAAGAAGAGGAAGATGAGTATGATACGCTTCCTGGAGGATCAGTATTCGAGAGGTTATTGGTACAGAAAGTGGCTACTAAGTAGGTAGCATGTGGGAACTTTGAAATACCAACGAGCATCGGGGACTTGAAACATCTTAGTGCTTTCGCCGACCAAGGATCGGAAGTAAATCTTATGCCCCTAACTATTTACATCCAACTAACGTCAAAAATGCCAGCACCTACTCGTGTTAGGTTATCTCTTGTTGGACACTCGTACATATACCCCCTAGGAATCGCAGAAGATGTATTAGTTAATGTTGCAGGATTCATGTACCCCATTGATGTTATGATCATCGATGATAAAGGGGATGGATGCATGCCAATAATCCTTGGGGCACCATTCCTCACCACCACTAGGGCAGTCATTAAGTATGAAGGTAGGAAGATTGAGCTTAAATCTGGAAAAAGAAAGATTAGCTTCCCCATGACCCCGCGAAGTGGGCATGAGAATTTGAGTTGGAGAATGATTAAAAACAACATTGGCACAACACCCATTCGTGTTCAGAATAAGATTCTTGCATGGGAGGCAAGAATCAAAAGTTATAAGAAAGCTAAGGATGAAAGAAGAAAAAGCAATAAGGTTCTGGTTGAACTCGAACACACTCGACACGAAAAAAATCATACACCATTTGTGGAAGGGAACTTGGTGCTCTTAAGACACTCGAAAATAACAATACCACCCGATAAACCAAGTCCTTGGTGGTATGGGCCTTTCACAATTGAAGGCGTGAGCCAAGATGGGATGGCTAACCTAAGAAGTAAATTAGGTGGAGTGGTGATTGCGAGTATTGACAGATTGAGGCACTACCACCATAACAGTAATGATCGCAACTATATGGGGTATATCATTACCAATGATGAGATCACGTAGTAACCCATGACCTTGAGTCTAGCTACAAGACTCGTAAATAAAGAAAAGCGCTTCTTGGGAGGCAACCCATGTTTTGTGTGATTTTATTTGTTTGTTTGTTATTTGCTTCCGTATGCATGTTTAATTTTTATTGTTGGTTGATCATGTTTCTCAATTAAAGTGTGGAAATACTTTACTTTGTTGTTTTAGCCTAGTCTTAACTCCACCTAAAAGTATTTTTGCAAAAGATAAGTGTAAGGGGAAACCCCAAATATGTTTTTAAGAAACAAACCGATCATGATTCTCCACAATATTAAATGAACATGTATATTCGTATTTGTTAGAGTCAAATGCTTGTATTGAGTCATAATGAAGTTTTGCAGGATTTTCCAGGAAGTAGGACCAAGTTTTTCCAGAAATTTTCCGGAAACTTAACATAAGAATTTCTGCAGGTCCATTCTGACGGCGTCAGAGGTTTACTCTTGACGGCGTCAGGAGTTAAAATCTGGAAATTTTACCGGTTTTGTTTTTTTAACGGAGTCTTATGGTTTTTGTGAATTATTAAGTTTTATAATCTCCAGGAGATCTGCAAACTTCATTCCACAAGCATTATATCTTATCTTGTTTTCTAGGACTTAGAAACTTATATAGGATGCCGCCGATTTTACGCGAGGTTGTCTTGTCTATTTTCTCAGGTTTTACAGGTTATGTATGACAAGAAGATGATTTATATTCTGGAAGGGAAGCTTTGATTGTTCATTTTCTTGGAGGAAGATTTAACTTGGCCACCTAATAATCCATACCGAGCGAATCAGGGGAGTATTTGATTTCATTCTCTTTACTTTTTCACTTTTACATTCTTTACTTGAACATTGGGGACAATGTTCATCTTAAGTGTAAGGGGAGGGTAAAAAGATGATACCTTACATATGCACTTTCGCTTGAGTTTGTTTTGTTTAATGGTAGATGTGTAATAAAACTATGAGAAATACTTGTTAGTGCAATTTTAGCGCCAAATTTAAAATTTTTTACAACATTTAGGAGTGAAACTTTAGCCATAGCAAGCGTCTCATGGATAGGAGATTGTATGACTAGCACATAACCGTATATTCAGAAAAAATTTTCCACCCAAATATGTGAGGTTCGCCTTTAGATTTGATAGGAAAAGCATTTACTATTAGTGCTTATGAGTGTACCGGTAGCATTTAGATTCTAGAACTTGCGTTAGTGATGCATCCCGAGACCGCTAGTGAGACTACATTCGTGTAGTAGGATTTACTACATGATAAGAGGCATTAGGATCACCCTTGTGTTAAACCCGTATCATAATTACTTGACCATTAAGTCATATTACTTGGCTAGTTAAGTCAACTAATTTTTCCCACACCCTTAGCGTTGTACTCATTTTTAGTACACGAAACCCCTAGTACACCCCTCTGAGCCTATCTTTTCGTTTCTAACTTTAAGCATCTTACTTAAAGGAAGAATTTGTTACACCCCACTTAAATGTGCACCCAAATCGCCTTAGCCTTCCGTGTATGCGCTCATTTTTAGTGCATTATTGTTATTTGTTAAACCCTAAGTTAACTATCTAATTGATTACATGGTTGCTAAGTCGAGTCATATCCTTGTACATATTGTTTTGGGACGATTGGGACTCATGGGTAAGTACTTATTTTATGGAGTAACGGGGAAGAACATCATTTATTACCCCCATACGTACGTTAATCTTAAAAGTGCTCCAAGTGTTTTGATTTTCTTAATTCGAGTCATTAGATTAGTTTAATGTAAAGTGTGTAAAGATTCAAGTGTAAGGGGGATTCCCACTCCCTATGATGTATTATTTTGGATGGTAGGGTAAGAGTGTATGCAAAAAAAAAAAAAAAAAAAAAAAAAAAAATAAAAAAAGAGAAAAACATACGGACTACCATCCCGTTTTCATTCTATGTTTATTTTATGTTTTTGTTATTTTTCATTTATTAGCTTAAGTCGAGTCTAGTCTTGGCTTGGCAACGCCTTATTGTACATGTAATTAACTAAGATTGTTAACTCGCCACCAGTAAAAACTTCCTTTATCCAACAAAACCGTGTATTTCATATCCCTACACCTAACGTTACAACCCTTTAAAAGACCTCTTTGATAGTTTATCCTAGGTGCTTACGCCATGTGGTGGAGGTTTGATCCTTTCCCAAGCCTATGGTAATCTATTTTGCTATGACAGGTAGTGAGAGATATCTTCCGTTTCCATATTGTAATTTACACTTTATTACACCCGAGAGATGTGAGTATCTAAACACTATTTGTGAGGTACTTGTGTATGACCTCCGTGCTTGTCTATTGGTCTTTAGTGGAACGATTATTTGTTGTAATTACTTTTATATTAGTGTTAAATGACCCCTAACTTGTCTTTTGAGTAGAATAAAAGCGCATTTGCTTGAGGACAAGCAAATCTCAAGTGTAAGGGTATATGATGAGGCGAAAAATGGTCCGTTTTTAGGGGGTCATTTAAGCCCGAATCCGAATTTATTTGATCAAATATTGCCCTAAATCGTTCCTTTTGTGATTTTAGGTACTTTGGGAGTGAAATC